>CM046882.1:423787022-424987022 GCA_025667525.1 Glebionis coronaria
AAATGCGAGATTTCGTGAGCGAAATTATATGTATTTTTGTGACCGAACAGTGACCTTTTACCGACTACATTTTCTGACGGATTTTCGGCTCACTATTTCTGACGATTTTCTAACATAATGTTTACCCACATAATTCCAACACGCAAGTGACCAACAAGTTTCTGACCCCTTTTCTCAGTCGGTGTTTCCAACAGATTTCCGACGGATAGTAGTCAGTGACCAGGGATTCACCGACAACCCATTTTCTTTACAAATATGTCGGAAACACCTTTTATCGACGGACTAAAGAAAAAGGTTGTCGATATTGACCTGTTATATAGTAGTGATTGAAGTCTGACATTTAACACTATAAAACGTATAAATCATCCATTTTTAAGTTACAATACTCGGTTTTTTGTTCAGATCCTAGTTTGTTCGCCTTGCTATTTCTTTAAAAATTGTCATCCATCATCTAATTTTCTGCGTCTGCCACCGTCCGACATCATAATAACATGAAGCCGATACGGTTTGATCCTAACATCATGTTGTCTTAGGCTACACACATCGCATACCAAGTTGATTCGGTCGACTGATTTCGTCCTCGGTCGACCGCGTTGCGGTGACCAAGTCAAATCGATCAACGAACCGATTCGTTTGTATATACAATTGCTTAAAAACCAAACTTTTCAAAAAAAAAAATTGACCGTTTGCGTTTAAATAAAAAAATTTAATTTAATTTTAAATTTAAATAATTTACCCCTATAAATACCTCATTTATGCAATCATTTTTCTCACACATTCAAATTACAATGTATTACTATTTATTTTTTTGTGACTCTTCCGAAGATGAGGATGAAGTTACTAGCGAGCTTATGTTATTTTCGGAGGCTTGTCAAAAGGCTTACGAAGCATGAATCTGACGAAACTACATACATAGGGATTTTGTTGGTGCTTAGGATCATTTAGTAGCGGATTACTTTTATGGGGATTCACAATATGAAAATGAAAGATCTCGTATGCAGTTCCAGATGAGTCAAACATGATTCACATGTATTATTCCCGACGTAACCGGTCACTTTCCTTATTTTTGAAACGCGATTGATTGTAGGGGACAAGATTGTCTTTCACCATTGTTGAAGTATACTTCCGCTATTCGTCAAATGTCATACGGATACGTTCCTGATGCTCTTGGCGAATATTTGAAAATAGATGCGAGAGCAACCCGTATTTGTCTTCAAAACTTTTGGAAGGCCATCATGGAGTTATATGATGAAGAGTTCTTGAGAAAGCCGACGTATATTGGCATGAAAAAATTCTATGCTCGTTACGAGGAAAATCATTGGATGATAGGAAGTACTGATTATACACATTATTTGTGGGAGAATTGCCTAGCTTCATACAAAGCTCGATTTGATAAAGGTGATCATGGGTGAACTGCATTCATTTTATTAGAAGCGATCACCTCAATTTTCTAGAGGTAAATGTTTTACGTCAATCCTCTATTTTCATTGATCTCAAATTGGGTAAAGAAGCACCATATTTGGTAGTTGTGGCTAAAAACCTGTATTATCAGAGGGGATATTATCTTATTGATGGG
This sequence comes from Glebionis coronaria, assembly GCA_025667525.1. Taxonomy (NCBI): domain Eukaryota; kingdom Viridiplantae; phylum Streptophyta; class Magnoliopsida; order Asterales; family Asteraceae; genus Glebionis; species Glebionis coronaria. The sequence continues at coordinate 423,788,599 of CM046882.1, forward strand.
ATATATCCGAAACGGTTAGTTCTTATTAAGTCCATTGTCGGTGTAGAGTTTGGAATGGGCCCGACCCGACAAACCCGCAGCCAACACACCTTACTTATCCTACAAGAAACCCTAGTACTATATATACTACTAGGGTAGGGTCCTCCTACTCGACAGGTTATCTCTCATACTTACACCTTTTATATTGTATCAATCCTATACTAACTTAACCGTCGGAGGTGGACCCTGGGGCTCCGGCCTTAGGTCCACTCTTAACCGGTTTTCCTTTGTTTGCAGCATTACTCGGGAACCGAGAAGACGACGAATGGACCAGGAGAGTCGTCAAGACCGGCCCAGCCAAACTATGCTTCAACAAGTGGGCGCCATCCGTGGGATAAGGAACAAACTATGTTTCGTGTTCTTGTATTACCGAAAAGCAAAGATGCATGTCAAAAGTCAGTAACTCTTAAACCTTCCTACTTTTGTTCAAGTCACTATTTTATGCATTATATTATATGCATCGACCCTTGATTTACTAATTCAGTACAAAAAAATTAGTCACAGTGATCATACATTCTTACAGAATACAGTAAAAACCATGGCTATGATGCATTCTTTCATATGCTTTTAATATACCCAAGATATATATGTTAATTGACTCGATCTTGTTTGAGTTTTGGACTTTTACTAATACTAGGTACAAGAAAAACGAATGCACTCCGAATATGTGAGTGACCGAATTATATTCTATCATAATATATGAAACATATTGAGAATCTAATTATGGTGCTATAGTATATTTGTCTCACGATTTATCTATATCATAGAATATTCAAGCGATATTTTAGTCTCACGGAGAGCATAAATAATTATAGAATATTTATGTGATATATGATATATAGTCTTGGTTCATGTTTCCAAATTTAACTCATTACCAATGTAGTAAATATTCAGTAGAAAATAGGTTGGTGTTCCAACGAAATTTTTGCAGTATCCGAAATTTATCAATATTTTTTGAATCTTATAAAAAGATATTATATATATATAATATATATTATATATATATATATATATATATATATATATATATATATATATATATATATATATATATATATATATATATATATATATATATTCTTTTAGTAACAAGATATTACCAATAATTACCTCTTATTTAATTATCCGGCCATATGGCTCGTCCTTTTGTGACAATCCACACGTTTGGACATACTTTATTTTTTGAAAATGCGTGGTCATAGGCTCCGCCCTTCTACGGTATTCCGTGCGTCCGGATAATATTTTTTCTTTTTTGTGCCTCGGTCACATGCTCATCCTTTCGCAATGCTCCACAATCCAGACATTTTGTTTATATTAATAAAAGATGTTGCACATAACTTTTGAGTTAATAAAAAGATATCATCTTCTAAATTTAGTAAAGGTACAATCCGATATTTTCAAATTCATAAAAAATATTATGCATATGTTTTAGAATAGGTAATAAGATATTACCTATCTATTGAATTCAGATTTTACTTATATCATCTAAAAATATATTATCCATATTTTTCATATTAGTAAAAGATATTACATATATCTTTTAAATCGGTAATATTAGATATATCTTTTGGTTTGGTCAAATTATTTTCCGTATATGTCACGGTCATTGTACTTTCATCCGCGCTCATCCGCACTTTAAGACCTATTTTATTTATTATCAGCAGCCATGGTACGTCCTCCCGCACTAGTCCGCATGTTCGGCCATCTTCTGCCTACGGACATACATGTACTTATCGTTTCCATGTGAAATAAGAGGATTGAGTGAACCTAATAATTAACTTGTCGCACAAGAGGGATGCAACCCCAGCGACCACGGATCATGTATCCTTGTTAGATCCCTTGCTATCAAGACGTTGTATTAAGTTACGCAAAGCCATATATTGTATAACAATTTTGTCAAAACTTTGACATCACTTATGGTAGTAGTGGTACGCCACGTGTAATGATAGAATCACCCCATATGTCAAGTAAGATACGTCTTATACTACGCTAACCTAGCATACGTAGTAAGTTATAATTACCCCACAACGAGTGATGGGTATTCGCTAAGACAAACTGTGCATGTTTTACAAAACTTCTCCATGTGACAATTGATATGTTAGTCACGGCACGCCAATGACACAGTTATATTTTAATTTTTACTTCGCGGTTAGGGCACACCCATCCACATTGGTCATATTTTAATTTTCATAGATTAACCGTGGTGATGGCACGTCCATTCGCGTTGGTCCACATGACTGTAAATTTTTGAATACTTTATTAAGTTTAATACTAATCGGGTGTAGCACCATTAAACTTGGGGGGCTATCAGGGAATAATAATACAACTATTTATGTGCACGTCTGTTGGAAATACGTTTTTCGTATTTAAAAAGTCTCGGTTACTCCAACAATATAGTTAAGAGCTCGTAATGTAGTTTAACTATAGTTTATGTTAAGCCTGACCCATGATCATGTTCATGGGCTGGAGGCCCAAGTCCACTAAGGGACTTGGGTATATAAACCCCTTTCCACCATGGAAAGGGGTGCTGGTTGTTTCATAATTCACATAATACATTTTACATTTTCTCTCATCTCTCTCTCTACTTTCTCTCTCTAGAAACAACAACCCTCTTGATAGATCATAGATTTCCAACATTCTACAATTGGTATCAAGAGCTATGGGATGAAATAGAGGTTGGTTTTTGTGTTGTTCATGCTTATTTTAGTGTGTTCATGTGTTTTTGATTGATCTTTACCCAAGTTTCAAATTTTTTTTCGTGTTATTGTTATTCCAAGTGATCCATATATCTTCTACATAGTTATGGTAGAGATTAGGGTGCTTTTGGTTGGTTAAAATCACAGATTTCTTATCAAAAATCTCACTTTTTTACCTATAGTCTCGGAACAGTACTGTTATTCCGACAGAATTCCATCGGAAAAGGGTTTATATATTCCGACATAAATCCATCATAAAAGGGTTTATATATTCTGATACATATTCCGATAGGTGTTGCAATCTATTATTCCGATACATATTCCGATAAGTATTCTGATAGGTGTTGCAATTTGTTATTTCGATACATATTCCGATACGTATTCCGATAGGAGTTGCAGTCTGTTATTCCGATAGCTATTCTGATAGTTATTGTGATTAGATATTTCGATAGGTATTGTGCTCAGATATTCCGACAGACTTTCCGATAAGTATTCTGATCAATATTCCGATTATATTCCGACAGGTTTAAGTTTTGGTATTACAATGGATTAAGTTTGAGCATTGCAACAAATTTCAGATTTGACATTGCAAAAGAATTAATTTGGGTATTGAGATAGAATTTGCACAACTTAGAGGATTTTTCGACATTGCAACTTTCACAAAAACACACAACCTAAAGATAACAACATCTTTGTTTATACAACACTAAAACACATAACCTTATTTCATTGCTCGATCATTTTGGTAATCTTCATTCAAGGGATCCAAAATGAATTCACATTCATACATGCCAACAATGACATCGCTTACTGACCTTTCTATCATCTCGGGTACCGATACCCATCCACCGTTGCTTATCAAAGAGCTTTTTGAAGCATGGCAAGGTCGCATGATGTCTTATATTATGGGTAGACCCACTAGGAGACTAATGGTTCAATCCATTGAGCAACGACCACTCGATTGGGGTGAAGTTACTGTAGACAATGTGACTAGGCCAAGGCTATTTCATGAACTAACGACTGCCAATCAAATCATTGCTGATGCGAATGACAAGGCCGTTCAGACCATCAAGCAAGCTCTTCCACCCGATATTTATAGTATGGTAAGCAAACACAAGGTAGCAAAGGAACTTTGGGATCGCTTAACGGTTTTGTTACAAGGGACTTCATTTTCCAAGCAGGAACGAGAGTGTCAACTCTATGACTTGTTCGATATGTTCTCATACATTCCAGGGGAAACACTTCATGACTACTACTAGCGCTTCACGACATTGATGAATGATTTGAATGTGTATAATCTCATGATTGCTCAGTTTCAACTCAACACCAAGTTCTTGAACACGTTACCCCCAGAGTGGAGCCAATATGTTACTGCTGTTAAATTGATTCAGGATTTACACAAATCAAATTTAGATCAACTCTATGCTTTCTTGCAGCAACACGAGAAGCATGTGCTCCCGAAACGCATGTCTCAAGGATCTTATTCCGAACCATTAACATTAATGGAAAATCATCCAACATTGTCATATAACAACACTCAGTATGCTAGGGACAACAATCTTATCACAAGCCCATGTTTCAGACTCTAAGCTTTCCATAGTATTCGATCTTACCACAACCACCTACATCATATCAGCAACAATATCAGCATCCAGCATTATCATCACAACCATACTCTCCGTATCAACCACTAATAAATCCTGCCCACTTACCAGCAACATCAAGTTCCTCAACCGCATCACTCACAACATGTCAGTACTTGTTAATCCCATTCTAATCCATAACACAATATTTAGAGAGATATTTAGAGAGAGAAAGAGAATAAAAGTAGAAAGAGAAACAAGAGAGATGGATGGTTAAACACTAATTAGAGATAGAGAATAATGTTTACCAACACCCTCTTCCACACATGGAAGAGGGTATATATACCCTTGGCTTGTTATGGCCGTGGGTTTAAGTAACATGGGCCAGGCTTGGCTTTGTTTTGGGCTTACGCCCTTAACTTATACAATATTAGCTTAAAGTCCAAGCCCGGTTAACCCGACTAACCTATTACGATACAAGACCAATAACGACTAAGATGACCTATTACATTCTTGTTCGACTATATAAAATATAGGGCTAACAATCTCCCCCAATGTATCGGTCATCTTTAAATGCATAAGATGATTAAGTGAATACATTCTTGTGGAGGCGATCTTCCTTTTTTTGGTCTTGTATCTTGGTCTTGATCTTGTTTGTAACCACTTTGTTCCTTCATGCTTTTGTGATCTTTATCTTGAGCCTTTGTCATTTGACTTTGAGTGCTTGAAATCTTCATCTTGTGCTCCTTATGACTAAGATGACCTATTACATTCTTACATTCTTAGGTATCTTGATGATCGCCATCTTGTGGTCTTGTGACTTTTGAATCGACATCGGTTAGTACACAGCTACGCCACCTTCTTGATATGCAGCAACATATATAGACACAGATAAAATGGCTTTGAACATTTCATCCTAACTCGGTATCATTTTACCTCCGATCAGTGAAGACCGTTAGACGGTATCAGATACCGTACCTGTGATCGGGTAGATTCAATTAAGAACCTCCTTGACAGGGTTTCCCGACGGTAGTAGCCAGTTCTCTTTACTCGACCATCTCAAAGTAGACTGCGAACATAAAGAGTGAATCATAAGGATAAATTATCCGTCTGATTAGAGTCGTCAATTCAGAATTTCTGGAACAAGTTTGATTCTAAAAGAATCGCACTATTGTTGCTTTCTAGTTTGTCACAAGCTCGATTCTTAAAGAATCTTGCGAGTCACCTACCGTAGTGCTGTTTGATGTTGACACTGGAAGGATTTCCATTCATCACCGTGAGCACTAAAGAGTGTCACTCTGAATGTTCTGGCAAGATCACACGGATTTTGCGAAGAAACCTGGAATCAAGTTTGAATCAATTAAGAATCCAAACTTAGTTGCTTTCTAGTTTTCACATGTTTGATTCGTGTAGAATCGCACAAGTTACCTACCATGAGCTTTTTTGATGTTGGCTCAAGCAGGATTTCCATCTTCATTGTGAATCGTATCACTCAGATGTTCTGGCAGTACCACAAGGATAATGTGTAGGACTCGATTGTATCCTAATAAGATGATAGATTGATCTCTTTTTGGATCTAGACTCGATAAGTGCATTTTGGTAATCGGAGGCTGGAGCAGACTGCCATCTTTTCAATATTAACTAACTCGGAGTGAGAAAGTCAATAGATACGTGTTGATCACCGTGACAATGAGACAAGTTTCTTTTGAGAGAAACTCGAATGGCTGGGGAAGGGTTGTGCATCGCATCACTGGGTCCATGACACTTGTCTTCAAAATATGTGTTAACCCAGTTTCTACCTAAGTTGCATAGAATATTCAACTCCTTCAATGCTTACCAATACGTCATCACAAGCACCTTGTTGTGATTGTTCCAATGCTAACTTAAGTAATTGGTACGCATTCAGCTTCATTCAACTCTATCTTTCCTAAGGATAACTATTTCTAGCTATGGAATGTCCTTGGGTAGATCCCTCCTGTTAGTTTATCGTAATCCTTGGATTATCTAACTATGGAGATGATTATTAGAGAGAGAGATAGATGAAGATGTAGAGAGAGAAACTAGAGAGAGGTTGGAGAGGAAATGAAAGATTAGATTAAGTGTGTGAAAAGTGAATGACCAACCCCTCCTAACATGCTAGGAGGGGGTTTATATAGCCCACCCTACATGTGGGCTATATGGGCTATATTGGATCACGAGCCCAATATCATTGGAGTGACCGATCCTTTCTAAATACGTAAAAACGTATTTCCAACAATCTCCCCCAAAGGGAGGTCACTCCAAGTTACAATGTCCTAAATAGTCTATTGCTCGTGATCTATGCTAATAATGATGTGACTGAGACTTTCCTTGGAAAAACGTATTTCCAACAATCTCCCCCAAAGGGAGGTCACACCATTTTACAAAATCTTAAACCTAGCATACTATGATTGAGTCTTCGATCTTGTTCTTGTGAATATGCTGATGAGATCTTTGACTTTGTTCTTGAGCATGTGTCCTTGCTTTGATCTCGTGCATTCATCACTTATGATATTTGCCTCCTTGTGACTTCATATTCCACATACTTATACTTTTAGAAATTCTTGAAAGCTTTAGAGTTTGATACAGCGGAAGACTTGACTTTTAGACTTTCTTGAATTTGTTGAAGTATTAAGTGCAGAAAGCATAAGCATGTGTTGACGACTTCTTCTGGATTGTACACCGCAATGCCACCTTCTTGTTAAGCTGCATAAGACAGTTAGCAACAAAACATATACACGGATGAAATGGCCTTGAACATTTCATTCTAATTCGGTAGCATTTTACCTCCGGTCGGTGAAGACCGTTGGACGATATAAAAATATCGTACTTGTGACACGTAGTTTCAATTAAGAACCTCCTTGACAAGATTTTGCTGGTAAACCCGTTCTCTTTATTCGACCGTCCAAAGCTGACTGCGAACATAAAGAGTGAATCATTTGGATAAAAATATCCGCATGATTTTGAAGCCGTCAATTCATGTTCTTGGAACAAGTGAAATTCAATTAAGAACCGCACCATCGTTGCTTTCCAGTTGTCACGAGCTTGATTCGTATAGAAACTTGCAAGTTACCCACCAAGTGCTATTTGAGGTTAACACTAGAAGGATTTCCACTCATCACTGTGAACACTCCGGTATCACTCTGAGTGTTCTGGCAAGATCACTAAGATATTGCGTAGAGGCCTGGAACGTGTTTAAATTCATTTAAGAATTAAACCATTGTTGCTTTCTAGTTATCACAAGTTTGATTCATAAAGAATCGCATAAGTCACCTACCATGAGCTTTTTGATATTCGCTCAAGAAGGATTTCCATCTTCATTGTAAATACTTTCGTATTACTCGGATGTTCAGGCAAGATCATGAAGATTTTGCGTAGGACTCTTAGGATCTTTCTTACTTTTCACAGTGTGTGAAGAAGCAAGGAATTCTGAAAGTGTGTCCTAATGAGATATTTGATGATCTCAAATGGCTCTAGACTCGATCGTGCATTTTGGATTTTTAGTGATCGGAGGTTGGAGAGGAGTGCCCCCATTTCAATACCAATTTATTCGGAGTGAATAAATCAATAGATAACGTGTTGTCTCCGTGTGATTAAAACAAATATCTTTTAAGAGATATCTGAGTTAGCTGAGATGGGTTGTTCCTTGCATCACTGGGTCCATGATGTCTGTCTTCAATATCAAGAATCATTAAACTATGATCTTAATAGCATATTTATTGACCCGGTTTCTGCCTAAGTTGTAATGAGGGCTTCTTTCTTTACACCCTTTATCTTTACAATTCTTTTTCATTCTTCAACCCCTTCAATGCTTACCAATACGTCATCACTAGCACCTTGTTGTGATTGTTCCAGTGCTAACTTAAGTATTTGGTCGGCATTTAGCTACGTTCACAATCTTTCTCCAACTTTCCTAAGGACTACTATTTCTAGCTATGGAATGTCCTTGGGAAGATTCCTCCGGTTCTGGAAGAATCATAGGACTTAACCTATCCTACCATCCTTATGTCACCACAATCTTCACCGTCGTGAATAGAGATGTTTTGGGTAAGTGTATGTCACCATGAAATCCATTTTGAAGTGCAAATCCATTTTTCTCCCCTTTAACATGTTCCACGATATTCGAAAACATTTCGCACATGTCGGGAGGAGCTATCACGTTAAGTCAAACCATTTATGATTAATCATTTCCCATATTAAATCACATTTTCTCTCCCATATTAAAAATATTAACCCAATCGATGTTTTTAATATCAATTGATTTAATAGCATTTTAAGAAAATTTGGGAAGAAAAATGCAAAGCCAATTATCTTCATGAATTACACAAGCTTCCCCTCAAATTAATGAGGGTGTACTTGAAACGTAAATAAAATACCTTTTAAACACAAGTGTAAGGTATTTATCACGTGCAAAGATCATATATGATAATTTATTCACAAGATTAGCGATTTATGAGGTTGGACCTGAATGATGGAGAACATCATATGAAAGATTCACATGGTTCTTGTTCACGAATGTTGGTCACCTAGTCACGTCTGAAGTTATCTCTTGACTCTATGTGTATGATTGATATCATTGTCTTGACACCAATATGTGAACTTGGTACTCTCGGCATCAAGGATTCTGAATGCTGGACAATTGCTCCCCCTCAATTGTTGACCCGTGTTCTATTGAAAGAGCTGTAGTCACCGTTTGAGTAGTTGCATCGTCGAGTATGTAGATATCAATTGTAAATTACTACGGTTGGTGGAGATGATAACTTCATAAAAAACAAGATTTCTCTTGTTTTAACAAATAAATGCACTGACACGTACATAAATTCGTGTTAGATTGTGTTATAAAGTAAACACAATCCCTTACATGATTTTAAAGTAAACCATGCCCGAGAAAATTAATTCCCGTTGTTGAGTCAAAGCTTTCCGGTGAAATGCTTGACTTTAATATGAAAAGCGGGTTACTATCTGAAATAATAGCAAGCCATTTTGAGCATGTTTTAAGACATTTGAACTTCTGCTCAAACTTTATTTACAACCCCGTGTCATTATTGAATGACATTTCTAGTATCGTAAATATTATCGATTCCAGAAGACATGCTCTTTTTATCAAAACATTTTTTTGAACACACAATTTTGAAAGATTTAGAAAAACCTTTTGAGAAATTCTCGAAAAATTGTGTTCAAAGTTTTGAAAACCAATTACTTGAGCTTAAGATGTTGAATATCTTTTAAAACGAGCTCAAGTCCGAGAAGTTGTAAACTTCCCGTTGTTAAGGATAAGTTTATCATCGGCGATAAACTTTCCTTTTAACTGAAGAACGAGTCCTAAGTTGACATTTACTTAGAAGTCGTTTTCATGAGCTTGAAAACTTATGAATGTTTTAACGTAAAGCTCATGACCGAGAAAATTTAATTTCCCGTTATGAGGATAAGCTATCTTTAAAGATAAGCTTTCCTAAATATAAAGTCCGAGTTACAGTCTGATATTTAACTGTAAGTCATTGTCGTAAGCTTAACCATGAATCCCCTGAGACCCTTGTTTTTCCGATATCTGCTTTTTCAGCAACCAAACTCTAAGAGTGTCCTTAGTTGAACGGTATACAACGATTGGACCGCTTCGTTCTTTTGGAACATCAACTTTGGTACCTGCATTCTTATTAGGAATTTGCATGCTTTGATATGGGTTAGCGATATCTATCTTAGAAGCAAGTGGAGGTTCACAGTTGTCTTTTCTTGTGCTGGAGGTGACCTGAGGAGATGATTCACTTGTCTTATCTGGTAAACGTTTCCTTTTATAGAAAACCTTAAGTTCAGGCTTAAGTGATGTATAATCCTTATCAATTTCCTCCCTAGTAGTCTTAGTAGAGTCGGAGACTATCCTAGTTAAAGGGCACTCGTTTCCTACAAGAGTGAAAGTTCTACTAGTGGGGCGCCACATTTTACCCATGGGTTTTATTTTAGCTACCCACTGGGATTTAAGTCTAGCACGGGAGTTTACCTCATTAAGTAATTTATTGACACAAGAATCATGATTGGCTTTAAAGACACATTTCCTACATGTTTTACAAGTAGCATATTTAATGTCCGAGTAAGATCTAGAATTCCTAGATGATTGATTGATGCTCCTAGGATATGATATGCTACGGTTAGCAGTGTTGGGTAATCTAGAAGGCATCTGACTAGGTTTAAAATTCCTATCTCTTACTTGTGTCTTCTGAATAGCTCCCCTTAGACCAAATTTATGGCGAACATCATTTGAACTAGTTCGAGACGTGTTCTTTAGACTATGTCTAGGGAGGCTAGATGCAATCATGTGATTAGGTCTTGCAAAAGCTGTTTTAGTCACATTGGGCCTGGATAGTGGAGTGACTGGTCTAGAAAGATGAACCATATCAACTTGGGAGGCAAACCGCGGTCTCGAGGATTTTGGTCGCTCAGATCTAAATGCAGTCGGTTGTCTAACAGACTGAATTTGAGGCGATTTCCCCAAGATTGATGGTTTTTCAAGCTTAGTATCCACACTAGATCCTTTTGTTTTTCTCAATTCGTTTTTCAACGCAGCTATAGCAAAGACCTTTTCTTGTACTTGAGCCTCTAAAGTCTCATTCTCTTTGAGCAATTCATCTTGGGATGCCAACTTAGATTCAAGCAACTTAGTTTGTCTCACAAAATTATCTTTTTCAGCTTTAGAATCTTGAATTTTTCGATTTAATTTTCTTTCAAGAACAACGTTTGAATTTTCAAGTTTTTCAAAATACTTTTCAAATTTATCTGTTTTCTTCGAAAATTCAATTTTGGCATCCTCAAGAGCTTTAGATTGCTGAGCTAAAATCATTTCAAGCTCTTTAATCTTGGAATCAGTATCAGTTAGAGAAGCAGTCAAAAATCATTTATCATGATGAACTATAGCATTCTGAATAATTTCTCCCCCATTTTGACTCACATCGGATGAATCTGAAGTGGTAAAACTATCACCCTTTTCCATCCCATGTTTGTCATAATTAGGTTTAGAATGCGCAACATGCGGTAGTTCATCGGCATAGACATCATATACCACATTCCTTTGTACCGTATTTGTAGACTCTTCGTTAGATACGGGTATGGTGTCATCAATCCCTGACATGCTGCTTGTATCATGCTTTACTCCCAAATCCTTGCTCTTGCAATCTTTAGGCTCCAAGTTGTCAACCGTATGATGATTCTCCTCTTGCATCTGCATCGTAGATTCTTGCACTCCATTATCATACTCTTGCTGAAGTCGAGATCTTTCATAAATCGAAGACGAGACCGATGTCATTAATTTCAACAATGTACCACGGAATTCTTTAACTTCCGTTTGTGTATACTGAAAAAATGATTGACATATCCCTGAATTGTCAGACTTAAGAATGTTGAATTTGAAGAAGTGCGTAAGTTGTGTCACTAGAGCTTGATATGCAGATGCTGATGCAGAGTGATTAAAGTCTTCTTTGTGAAGTTGCTCAGCTAGTTGGTTCAAGTTGAGGAATATGGAATCGATGAATATATAACGATCTTGACCGAAGAGTGTCAGAAATTCACTTCCTCCTTGAAACCAAGAAATGGTCACTAGATGAGACTGGAGTAGTCGAAAGAACGTTATACCACTTTCTCTAGCTGTGTTTTGCATGAGATGCAAGTCTCCCTCTCGAGATGTCGAATTCAACGAATCCATTGAAAATCGATGATAAATGAAAGTAAGAATTACTTGTCGATCGATCAATGAAAGAAAGTAATTGTGTTTGTTGTTGTGAGTATAAGTCCAGAAATAATGTTAAAATCCCCTAATAATTGTTCTTGATAAACCAAAAATTCCAAGACAAAATTACACAATTTTCAAAAACACCTTTTTGAAAAATCTTGAAATACTTGTCACTGTATCAGAATCCTCAAATTTAATCCGTCGGAATACCCATCGGAATAACCATCGGAATGTCCTATCGGAAAGTCTGTCGGAATGTGGATTGGAATACCTGTCAGAATATTAATGTTTAAACCATCGGAATACTCATCGCAATACCCATCGCAATATTTCCCATCGGAATACTCATCACAATATTACCCATCGGAATACACATCGCAATATTGCCTATCAGAATGTTACCTATCGCAATATTGGATCGCAATGCCAATCGCAATGTTGCCTATCGCAATGTTTGATCGAAATATGGACAGAGTAACGTTGCAATATCTCTTAATTCCGTCGTAATCCATGATCGCAATGAACGATCGCAATCCTCGATCGGAATAAGGGGTATCGGAATACACTATCTGAATATTCGTTGCAATGTAGAAACCCTAGGATTTTGCGATCGCAGTATTCAGATCGGAATATAAAACCCTTCCAACTTTGCGATGGAGTATTTTTCAACTTTTCTCGGATAGTACACAACCAATTCAGAATATCAAGCCAAGAAACGAATCAAACACCCAAAAAAGTTTTTGTGTTTTTAACTAAAATACCAATACCAAATCACAATAATAAGTAACTAGATGAAGTATATCAAGATTAAACCATAAAAACACAAAAAAAATTTGTACTTGTGAATTCGGATCAAAATAGGCGAGATAATCAAGAACACAAACACAAAAACCAAACAATCATCCCATGGCTCTTGATACCAATTGTTAGTTTATCGTAATCCTTGGATTATCTAACTATGGAGATGATTATTAGAGAGAGAGATAGATGAAGATGTAGAGAGAGAAACAAGAGGGAGGTTAGAGAGAAAAATGAAAGATTAGATTAAGTGTGTGAAAAGTGAATGACCAACCCCTCCTAACATGCTAGGAGGGGTTTATATAGCCCACCCTACATGTGGGCTATATGGGCTATATTGGATCACGAGCCCAATATCATTGGAGTGACCGATCCTTTCTAAATACGTAAAAACGTATTTCCAACACCTCCGGTTCTGGTTGGATCATAGGACTTAGTTTCCTATCCCAAACCAACTTTTGACTCCATTGTTCCATCGTGGATAGTAGGTTGTTTTGGGTATAGATCGTAACCATAAACCATTGAAAACCATTCAAAGTGCTTGATAAAAATCAAAACTTTTAACACTTTGAAAGTTTTACATTTCCGAAATACCCCCCTACACACATGCATCGATATTCGAAATAGTTGCATGTGAGGGAAAGAGTTGAACTTGAGTCTTTAAGATCACATGTTACGATATATTACATTTTAATCACATTTTCTCTCCTATCTCTAATATAAAAACATAATATTGGAGATACCAATTTATTAAAATGTGACAATTTTCTAAAAACCGATTGGGAGAGAAACATGTGTGCACGCATGAATCATGGAACTTTTTCAGTCGGGATGCTCCCCCTCAACAATATATGTGTGTCTTGAAACAAAAGTTTGACAAAATTTTGGAAAAACAAAACCACAAAATATGTTGAGGTACGGAGTTGAGATGCCTTAACCGATATAGTATATTACATATGACAGTTTTTAACCATTTTCAGAATGTGTTGGATACATAAAATTTGATAATTTCAGAGGTGTACCCAACAACATTAAAGGCTTGATATTAAAACGCCCCCTCAAAAATTGATCAAATAACATATGACAATTTTGAGATATAAAAACCACATATGAGGAAGGGAGTGTTGAACACACAATTTTGAAAGATTTAGAAAAATGTTTTGAGAAATTCTTGAAAGTTTGTGTTCAACGGTTTTAAAATAGTCATGATAGAAGACTTCTCTTCTATTGCTTTCGGAAAGCGCACTGAAACGTACACTTCCCTTGCTGGTTCGTTTTTCATGAGCTCAAAACTTTGATTGTTTTGTGACTAGCTCATGACCGAGAAAAATAAATTTCCCGTTGTGAAGGATAAGTTATCATCCGTGATAAACTTTCCTTAAGTTGAAGTTCGAGTTCTAAGCTTACATTTACTTAGAAATCGTTTTTCATGAACTTAAAAACTTTGAATGTTTTTATGAGAAGCTAATGACCGAGAAATGTGAATTTCTCGTTGATAAGGATAAGTTATCGTCCTTGATAAACTTTCCTTATTTGAGATCCCATTCCTAAGTTGTGATGCGCTTAGAAGTCATTATGAGAGAGTATCAAGCAACTTCATTTGCCAAAACCTCCAAGTCTTCTGGAGTCATATACTTCATACCAAGACGGCCAACGAGATACTGAAACCTATTTTGGGATAGGGTTTTTGTAAACAAGTCTGCTATCTGGTACTCAGTTCTGACAAAGTATAATTCCACGATACCACGTTCCACTTGTTCCTTGATGAAGTGATATCTGACTGCGATGTGCTTGGTACGAGAGTGTTGAACCGGATTGCAAGAGATGGTGTTGGAGCATAGTTTGGCTAGGCCGGTTCGACGACTCTCCTGGGCCGTTAATCATCTTCCCGGGTGCTGAGTAATGCTGCAAACAAAGGTAAACCGGTTAGACGAGGACCCGAGGCCAGAGCCCTGGGGTCAACCTCCGACGGTCAAGTTAGTATTGATCGATATATTATATAAGAGGTGTGGTTGAGAGAGAGAACCTGTCTACAATGAGAACCCTACCCCTGTTTATATAGGCTTAGGGTTTCTTGTAGGATAAGTAAGGTGTGTATGGGCCATGGGCCTGGCGGGCCGAGCCCATTACCGACTGTACGTCGACATGTCCCCCCAGTCTAGTATGATATGGTCCATGATCATGTTATGCTAGACTCATTCGTGTATCACGCTCTCTAACAACCGCGTGCGACTTGTTGCTTAGGACATCCTCGTGGGTCGTCCGTAACATATGGCTCCACTCATAAATGGGATACCTTTAGCAAAAAGATGATGGGTTGGGGTTGCGAATAGTGAGCGAAGCCACTATACGTCATTATGTCCCCCAGTCTGGTATGCGTGGTTGTCACCAAGGTTACTAGACTTTACTCCATATCCGCTACCTGTAAGCGTATCCACGTCGAAAGAAATAGGAAACCCATGTACGTAAGACGGGTGGGTGTGCTCGAATGCTTGGTTTCCTGTTACTTGACGGCAAAGACCCCGTAAGAAGAAAACGTGTTCTATAGCCGGGGTAACACTGGAATTGGCAAGGTATCATTCTTATTCATCTCTAACGTGAGGATGATAAGAAGGTTTTGTGAAGGTGGATGTGGAACCCGTATGTTGCATTGTGAATATTTTGAAGGCGTACTTCTTGTACCCACTGATGATACAACATAATGCGAATATTGCATTCGTCTTAAGGCCAACCGTAGACGTACTTCTTTGGCAAGGTGATGCGGATGGTACATCCGTCATGTGGCCACGACACACGATAATGACTTAAAAATTTTGTCACTCTTTTTTCTGAACTAGGCGTAGTTGATCAGGCTTCGCCTAAAAAGGTCAAACAATGCAAACTTTGAAGAAATCACTTCGTGGCCAGGAAAAGTAATTCGTCATGGAAGACATACTTTCGTAACAAAGATATGAACCAACAGAAGACGTAATTCTGTGGCAGAAGGAGCCAGTGGAAGGCGTACTTCCCCGGAAAACGCAACAAGAGAGTGGAAGACGTATTTCCACGACGAAGACAATGAGCCCATGGAAGGAATACTTCCACGGCTAAAATAAGGCACCAGTAGAAGAGTACTTCCATGACGAAGGAGAATGAGCACGTGGAAGAATACTGCCACGACGAAAGATAATGAGCACATGGAAGAAATGCTTTCCACAACGAATATAATGAGCACGTGGAAGAGATCTTCCACGGCGAAGATAATAATGAGCACGTGGAAGAGATACTTCCACGGAGAAGATAATAAGCACGTGGAAGAGATACTTCCACGGCGAAAATAATGAGCACGTGGAAGAGATACTTCCACGGTGAAGATAATAATGAGCACGTGGAAGAGATACTTCCACGGCGAAAATAATAATCACGTGGAAGAGATACTTCCACAGCGAAGATAACAAGAACGTGTAAGAGATACTTCCACGGCGAAGATAACAAGCACGTGGAAGAGATACTTCCACGGCGAAGATAACAAGCACGTGGAAGAGATAATTCCACGGCGAAAATAATGAGCACGTGGAAGAGATACTTCCACGGCGAAAATAATGAGCACGTGGAAGAGATACTTCCACGGCGAAGATAATAAGCACGTGGAAGAGATACTTCCAAGGCGAAGATAAGAAGCACGTGGAAGAATACTTCCACGGCGAAGATAAGAAGCACGTGGAAGAATACTTCCACGGCAAAGATAACGAGCACGTGGAAGAATACTTCCACTGCGAAGATAATAAGCACGTGGAAGAGATATTTCCACGACGAAGATAAGAAGCACGTGGAAGAATACTTCCACGGAGAAGATAACGAGCACGTGGAAGAATACTTCCACGGCGAAGATAATAAGCACGTGGAAGAGATACTTCCACGACGAAGATAAGAAGCACGTGGAAGAATACTTCCACGGCAAAGATAACGAGCACGTGGAAGAAAACTTCCACGGCGAAGATAACGAGCACGTGGAAGAATACTTCCACGACGAAGATAACGAGCACGTGGAAGAATACTTCCATGACGAAGATAATAAGCACGTGGAAGAGATACTTCCACGGCGAAGATAAGAAGCATGTGGAAGAATACTTCAACGGCGAAGATAAGAAGCACGTGGAAGACTACTTCCACGACAAAGATAACGAGCACGTGGAAGAATACTTCCACGGCGAAGATAACGAGCACGTGGAAGAATACTTCCACGGCGAAGATAATAAGCACGTGGAAGAGATGCTTCCACGACGAAGATAAGAAGCACGTGGAAGAATACTTCCACGACGAAGATAACAAGCACGTGGAAGAATACTTCCACGACAAAGATAACGAGCACGTGGAAGGATACTTCCACGGCGAAGATAATAAGCACATGGAAGAATACTTCCACGGCGAAGATAACGAGCACGTGGAAGAATACTTCCACGGCGAAAATAACGAGCACGTGGAAGAGATACTTCCACGGGGAAGATAAGAAGCACGTGGAAGAATACTTCCACGGCGAAGATAATAAGCACGTGGAAGAGATACTTTCACGGCGAAGATAAGAAGCACGTGGAAGAATACTTCCACGGCGAAGAAAATAAGCACGTGGAAGAATACTTCCACGGCAAAGATAATAAGCACGTGGAAGAGATACTTCAACGGAGAAGATAATAAGCACGTGGAAGAATAATTCCACGACAAAGATAACGAGCACGTGGAAGAGATACTTCCACGGCGAAAATAATGAGCACGTGGAAGAGATACTTCCACGGCGAAGATAATAAGCACGTGGAAGAGATACTTCCAAGGCGAAGATAAGAAGCACGTGGAAGAATACTTCCACGGCGAAGATAAGAAGCACGTGGAAGAATACTTCCACGGTAAAGATAACGAGCACGTGGAAGAATACTTCCACTGCGAAGATAATAAGCACGTGGAAGAGATATTTCCACGACGAAGATAAGAAGCACGTGGAAGAATACTTCCACGGAGAAGATAACGAGCACGTGGAAGAATACTTCCACGGAGAAGATAATAAGCACGTGGAAGAGATACTTCCACGACGAAGATAAGAAGCACGTGGAAGAATACTTCCACGGCAAAGATAACGAGCACGTGGAAGAATACTTCCACGGCGAAGATAATAAGCACGTGGAAGAGATATTTCCACGACGAAGATAAGAAGCACGTGGAAGAATACTTCCACGGAGAAGATAACGAGCACGTGGAAGAATACTTCCACGGCGAAGATAATAAGCACGTGGAAGAGATACTTCCACGACGAAGATAAGAAGCACGTGGAAGAATACTTCCACGGCAAAGATAACGAGCACGTGGAAGAATACTTCCACGGCGAAGATAACGAGCACGTGGAAGAATACTTCCACGGCGAAGATAACGAGCACGTGGAAGAACACTTCCATGACGAAGATAATAAGCACGTGGAAGAGATACTTCCACGGCGAAGATAAGAAGCATGTGGAAGAATACTTCAACGGCGAAGATAAGAAGCACGTGGAAGACTACTTCCACGACAAAGATAACGAGCACGTGGAAGAATACTTCCACGGCGAAGATAACGAGCACGTGGAAGAATACTTCCACGGCGAAGATAATAAGCACGTGGAAGAGATGCTTCCACGACGAAGATAAGAAGCACGTGGAAGAATACTTCCACGACGAAGATAACAAGCACGTGGAAGAATACTTCCACGACAAAGATAACGAGCACGTGGAAGGATACTTCCACGGCGAAGATAATAAGCACATGGAAGAATACTTCCACGGCGAAGATAACGAGCACGTGGAAGAATACTTCCACGGCGAAAATAACGAGCACGTGGAAGAGATACTTCCACGGGGAAGATAAGAAGCACGTGGAAGAATACTTCCACGGCGAAGATAATAAGCACGTGGAAGAGATACTTTCACGGCGAAGATAAGAAGCACGTGGAAGAATACTTCCACGGCGAAGAAAATAAGCACGTGGAAGAATACTTCCACGGCAAAGATAATAAGCACGTGGAAGAGATACTTCAACGGAGAAGATAATAAGCACGTGGAAGAATAATTCCACAACAAAGATAACGAGCACGTGGAAGAGATACTTCCACGGCAAAGATAAGAAGCACGTGGAAGAGACACTTCCACGACGAAGATAATAAGCACGTGGAAGAGATACTTCCACGGCGAAAATAAGAAGCACGTGGAAGAATACTTCCACGGCGAAGATAAGAAGCACGTGGAAGAATACTTCCACGTCAAAGATAATAAGCACGTGGAAGAGATACTTCTACGGCGAAGATAAGAAGCACGTGGAAGAGACACTTCCACGACGAAGATAATAAGCACGTGGAAGAGATACTTCCACGGCGAAAATAAGAAGCACGTGGAAGAATACTTCCACGGCGAAGATAAGAAGCACGTGGAAGAATACTTACACGGCAAAGATAATAAGCACGTGGAAGAGATACTTCCACGGCGAAGATAAGAAGCACGTGGAAGAGATACTTCCACAGCAAAAATAATGAGCACGTGGAAGAATACTTCCACGACGCATGAATAAGCCAACGGAATAGATACTTCAGTGGCAAAGGCATAAGCCAATGGAAGAAATACTTCCATGGCAAAGGAATAAACGCGCAGAAGGGGTACTTCCGCGGCGAAGGAATAAGCCAATGGAAGAGATACTTTCATGGCGCAAAAACAAGCGCGCGGAAGGAGCACTTCCGTGGCGAAGGAATAAGCCAATGGAAGAGATACTTTCATGGCACAGAAACAAGCGCACAGATGGAGCAATTCCAGAGAGAAGGAATAAGCCAATAGAAAAGATACTTCCATGGCACAGAAACAAGCGCGCGGAAGGAGCACTTCTGCGAAGAAGGAATAAGACAATAGAAGAGATACTTCCATGGCAAAGGAATAAACCGGCAGAAGGCGGATTTCTGCGGCAAAGGAATATATCCAAAGATATTTGTGTGACGTGCACATAAATAGTGGTATTATTATAACCTAGTATCCCCCCAAGTTTAATGGTGCTACACTCAATTAGTAGTATTAAACTTTAATCAAGTTTTAGAAAAATTACGATCACGTAGACCATCGCAAATGGACGTACCATAGCCGCGCATGAAAGATAGAAATTAGCTTCGAACTTGCGAACCAACGCGGATGGGTCTTGCCATAACCGCGAATTGTCACATAGTATAAGACGTATCTTAACTAACTTATGGGATGAGCTATGCCATTACGTACGGCGTACCGCTACCACCATAAGGACGGTCAAAGTTTTGACAAATATGTTTTTAGACGTGCACAGTGTGTCTTTTGCAAGTCCATCATGAGTCATGTGGTTTGCGTAACTTACTACAACGTCTTGATAGCAAGGTGTCTAACAAGGATACATGATCCGTGGTCGTTGGGTTTGCAACCCTATTACACGACAAGTTGAATTATTAGGTTCACTCAATCCTCTTATTCCACTTGGGAACGATGTGTACATGTACGCCCGTAGGCTAAAGATGTCTGAGCGTGTAGACTAGCGCGAAAGGATGGACCCGAACCGCGGAGAAAAGATAAAATATGAAAGTATACTGAAAGATATATGTAATATCTCTTTTCCAATTTAAAAGATACACATAATATCAAAAATATCAAAAATATTTTTATAGATGATATAGGTAATATCTTTTAATAATTATATATGTTGTTACCTATTTAAAAGATACGGATAATATTTTATCCCTTTAAAAAATATTAGAATATGTATTTATCAAATTTTTTAAAAGACAAATAATATCTTTTTATTAATTTAAAAGATATGTGAAATATATTTTATTAATATGTCTAAACGCGATGACTAACGAGAAAGGACGCGGCTCATGACCGCGGATAAAAAATTAAATAAGATATGTGCGGACGCACAGACAATCACGAAGGAACGCGCCATAACGACGAATAAAAAATATAATATAGGCCCGGGCATATGGTGGTATCGCGGATGGACGGGTCATAACCGCGGATATCAAAAATTGAAAATCTATGTCCGGACACGTGAAACGGCCCGCAAAAACGAAGCTCGGGAGACGATTTCCCAATAGCTTCGGGTGAAGATACGTCCTCAATATTTCTGTAAAATAGTCGCTTGTTTTTAAGACAAGGTCGATTCTCGCACGTATACGAATACCAATTACCAAATAATAAGAATAGGATCTGATATTTTTTCACGATGCACATGCCACAAAAATATCATTAGAAAATATCGCTGATTCGAAAATATCGTTGATGTGTATACGATCTGCCTTTATGATCAATGATTACATATAATATTTCTCATCCAGTAAATGGACTACTTTTTTTTCCATCTTTTTCCAAATATTACTTGAAAAAGAAAAAGAAAAAAAAAGATACATTGAAACAATTTTTTTACGAGAAGTTAATCATAAACATAGACCCGTATTGTATGATTTTTCTATATTACGATCAATTATTGTTCGACTCAGCGGATCAATTTTTTACGCATGCAAGATTGCAATGAATGAAAAACAAAATACAAAAGTTTTAGGGTTACCGACTTTCGACATGAATCTTTGTTTTTCGATAGTATGAAACCACGAAACACAGGTTGTGTAGGGTCCCAAGGATGACGCCAACTTGTTGGAGCATAGTTTGGCTAGACTAGTTCGACGACTCTCCTGGGTCGTTAATCGTCTTCCCGGGTGCTGAGTAATGCTGCAAACAAAGGTAAACCGGTTAGACGTGGACCCGAGGCTGGAGCCCCGGGGTCCACCTCCGACGGTCAAGTTAGTATTGATCGATATATTGTATAAGAGGTGTGGTTGAGAGAGAGAACCTGTCTATAATGAGAACCCTACCCCTGTTTATATAGGCTTAGGGTTTCTTGTAGGATAAGTAAGGTGTGTATGGGCCGTGGGCCTGGCAGGCCGAGCCCATTACCGACTGTACGTTGACATGTCCCCCAGTCTAGTATGATATGTTCCATGATCATGTTATGCTAGACTCATTCGTGTATCACGCTCTCTAACAATCACGTGCGGCTTGTTGCTTAGGACATCCTCGTGGTTCATCCGTAACATATGGCTCCACTCGTAAATAGGCTACCTTTAGCAAAAAGATGATGGGTTGGGGTTGCGAATAGTGAGCGAAGCCACTATACGTCATTAGATGGCTATGGCCGACTTTGAGTCACAATACATAGGTATTTTATCAAAGTGGAAGCCATAATCCATGAGTTGAGTTCTCATCCAGAGGACTTGAGCACAACACGCAGATAGAGCCACATATTCTACTTCAGCTGATGAGAGCGAAGTGAAATCCTGCTTCTTTGACGACCAGATCACAAGCTTGTCTTCCCCTAGAAATTGTAGGCTACCAGAAGTGTTTTTTCGACTATCAAGGCAACCTGCGTGATCAGAATCTGAAAAAGCTGTTAGATGAAAACCGATTTCCCTCGGATACCAGAGTCCCATGTGAATGGTATTCTTAAGGTACTGAAAGATCCGTTTAACCTCTTTGAGGTGCTTTTGAGTAGGTCTGGCTTGATATCGTGCACAATAGCATATGGCATGATGAATATCAGGCTTGCTGGGTGTATGGTACATAAGAGACCCGATCATACTACGATATCGCGTTTGATCTACGGGATATGAGTACAAGTCAACGTCTAGGGATGTGGTTGACAATGGTGTACCAACGCGAGCACATGATTGCATACCATGCTTTTTAAGTATCTCTTGAGCATACTTAGCTTGGTTAATAAAGATTCCACGTGGGGACTGATGAATCTGGAGGCCTAAAAAGAATTTTAGCTCCCCCATCATTGACATTTAAAATTTGTTGTACATTAATTTTTTAATACATTTTGAAAGTTTTGGGTTCGTAGAACCAAAAATGATGTCATCAACATAAACTTGCACAAGCAATATGTCATCCCCATATTTATTAATAAAGAGAGTATGATCAATGGAACCTTTGGAGAACCCTTTGGATACCAAGAAGTTTGATAATTCATCGTACCACGCCGTTGGAGCTTGTTTGAGTCCATATACTGCCTTCTTGAGACGATAGACTTTGTTAGGATGATGATGATCAATGAACCCTTCCGGCTGATTCACATATACTTCTTCCTTCAAATGACCGTTGAGAAAAGCAGTTTTAACGTCCATCTGATAAACCGTGAAGCCTTTATGTACATCATAAGCAAGGAATATCCTGACAGCTTCCAAACGAGCAACTGGAGCAAATGATTCATCGAAATCTATCCCTTCTTGTTGACGATATCCCTTAACCACAAGACGAGATTTGTTTTTGATGATGGTTTGTTCTTCATCCAGTTTCTTTTTCCAGATCCATTTGAAATCTAAAAGCAAAATTCCATAGGGTCTGTCAACAAGTTCCCAAACATTTAGGCGTTCAAACTGATGAATTTCGTCTTGCATTGATTCAATCCACGCATGATCAGTCATGGCTTGCTTGATGTTTGTAGGTACAGTTGAACTCACGGTGAGTGCATACATACACACATCGCCATTGGTGTCGATTTGTTTGCGTGTTCGAACCGGTTGTAAAGGATTTCCAATGACTTGCTTCAATGGATGATCACGTGTCCAATGGTGAGTGGATGGATATCGTTGGTAGAATGTATGCATGTTGGACGGATCAACATGTTAAGTAGAAGACTCTCCGACTTCGTGTACCGGTGTACCGAACGGATTGATAAATTCTTCTTCGTCAGATTGTGCATCGACTGCTTGATTGTTGTTTCCTCCTCCAGCATTGATGGTTGGTGATGTTGGTTGTATGATGGTTTCTTGAGTTTGTTGAGTATCCAATGGAATAGTCTCTTGAGCAACGGTTGCTGAAATAAATGCAGTTGTGTCTTGTTGACTTTGTGCAGGTGCATCAGCAGTACTGACATCGGAAGGCTTTGACACAACTTGATTGTTTCCATAGTAATATTCATCAAACATTGGATCATATAAATGAACCAACTCATTCATTTGTGTCGTATCGGTCGAGTCTGCTATAGGAGTACTTTCTTGACATTCTTGCACGGGACGTACATTGTTTTGTGTAGGTGCCATTGCTGTACATTGAGGTACATGACTTGAGCTGTTGTGATCAGGTACCATTTGTGGCAATTCGTCAAAGTTCACATGAATTGTTTCGATGATAATCTTTGTTCTCTTGTTGTAAACTCGATATCCTTTCGACAATGTAGCATACCCCACAAAATACATGTATCACCTTTTTCTTTCATCATGTCGAGATTCTCACCGTCTTTAAGAATGTAGCATAAAGATCCAAATACGTGAAAGAATTTAACCGTAGGTTTCCTGCCATTGATGATGTGGTAAGGTGTCTTTTCATGTCTAGGAATGACGAGAGAACGATTCTGAGTATAACAGGTAGTTGTAATAGCGTCAGCCCAAAAGAATAGTGGTAATTTTAAAGCAGAAAGCATTCTTCGAGCTGCCTCAACCAAAGTACGGTTCCATCTTTCGACAACGCCGTTTTGATCAGGAATTCGAGCAATAGACTTTTGATGTTCGATGCCTTCTTCTTAAAAGTAAGATTGCAAAGTCTTGTTCAAAAATTCAGTACCCCTATCCGTTCTTACGGTTAAGACTTGAGCTTGATGATTGCGTTGTATCATCTTGAGAAAGTTTTTGGGAACCTCTGTTGTTTCATCTTTGGACCTTAAGAAAAAAGTCCATGTGTATCTAGAGTAATCATCAACAATCACGAGAATATACTTTTTCCTGTTAATACTCTCTACACGCATGGGACCACATAAATCCAAGTGTAGAAGTTCCAATCGTCCTTTTGAGCTTGGGGTAGTCTTTGTTTTGAAAGACTTCCGTTTTGCTTTCCCCAACTCACAAGAAGAAAAAAGATGGTCTTTGACGAATTTTAACTTAGGAAGACCGGTCACAATATCATTCTTCGAAAGCAAGTTGATGGTGTCAAAGTTGGGATGTGATAATCGTTGATGCGATAACCATGCTTGAGAGGACGAAGCTTTCACCATTAAGCAAATTGGATTTGATGAAGATGTATCTTGAAGAGTTACTGTGTAGAGATTAGAACCACGAGAACCTGTAAGAAGGTCATTCCCATCGTAGTCTCTAACATAGCAAGTAGTTTTCCGAAAAGCCACTTCCAAATCCGCATCAAAAAATTGACCAACCGAGAATAAATTGTGATTCAGTCCCTCGACGTAATAAACCCGTTTTATAGTGATATTCCCTTGAACCAAGTCTCCATATCCGAGTATCGGTGCAAACTGATCATTTCCAAACCGTACCGTACCAGAAACTTCTCCACGAAGTTAATTAGAAGCTTGAGATTGCTCGTCATGTGCTTTGTGCACCAAGAGTCCATTATGAAGAGAATGATCTCGACGAGCTGCATAAGAATTAGAAGACAATGTAGAGTTTGACAAATGGGAGCCCTTGATAGAAGTGGGTTCTAAAATATTAGTAGGCCTAGATTCTAAAGGCAAGCTAACATTCATAGACCCAATTAGAATAGTGGTTGTCTTAGGTACCAATTTGTATCCGGGTGGTGTAAATCTTGAGTACCCCCGTTTACATGTCCTACTTATGTTCTCATAAAGCTTCTTTAACATGTTTTGTTTACGCAGAGTAGTGGATTCTAACACACTTAGTTTCTTAAGTGGTTGAGCAGTGGATTGGTTCAAAGTTCTTGTGGGTTTTCTAGTACTAAATAATAGGCTTCCTAGTTCTAGCATTCACGCCATTATGATTAAAAGCACAAGCATCATGATTGAAAGTACCAAAACATTTTCCCCATTTAACACAAACAAATTCATCATTCGAAGTCTTAACATTCAAACTGTCATTACATGCAATTACACATGTTTTATTCTTAGAAAACTTAAAATTCCTACGGTCTTCTTCTACTTCCATCTTCTTCCCTTGAATATTGTTAGGCATGACTCTATCTTCAATTCTAGTGCTCTTAAGCTGTGGTCCGCTAACGCTAGTAGTGGGAGTTACTCCTGTAGAAGAAGACACACGTTGATTAGTTTTCCTAGTATTCTGAGTTAACCGCGATGTTCCAGTTTGAGTGGACCTAGTGTTCATCTTATACTTTCCAGGTGCTATCACATTTGTGATCTTATCAGTTCCTAACTTAGGCAAAGTCTATGGGGGTTTGCCAAAATAGATGATTTAGGGCATTTAACCGCATTTGGTTGACGAACGGCGGATGGTTTACCCAATTCAGACTTTGCTTTCATTTTCTCAATGAGTTTTTGTAGCTTACTCATGGCTATGTCCCTTTCTTGTAGTTGAGCTTTCAAATCATTTATTTCGAAACCTTTTTCATTTAATTGTCGAACCGAAGCTGCCATTTCTTGACATTGTTTATGATTATGAGATTTTTCACCTTTTTGTAAAGCAAGTTCAAGAGAAATGGAGTGTTTCTCTAGTTGGGAAAAACTTTTCAAAAGTTTGTTATATGACTGAATTTTTTTCAAAAGCTCTACTTCAAGATTGCGACATTTCTCGTCCGTTTTTGACACCAGACATGCTACATGACAATATTGATCAAGATCGGTATACACACCAAGTATAGCATTCATATGGTCAGCATAAAATTATTCCTTAGAAAGTCGATCAATTTCGTTAGAAAGTTGGTGTTCTTGTGTCTTTAATTTAATTTGAAGAAAATAAACTTCATCTTCAAGAGATTTAACATATCTTAAATCAGTTAACATTTCCTCACTCAGAGCGTTATAAAACATTTCCACATTTTTTGAAACATCATCAATGGTTGGAATAATGCATTGTTGAATGATGACTTCTACTTGTGGGTTAGGTTTAATATTCCAAACGGTATCCCTAGAAACTTTTTCATAGTCGACAACACCTTTATACAAATTTAAAATCCCTTGTTTTATAAACTCAAATTGCTGAACACTTTTACTTTTCTCATCCCATTTATGTTTTTCATCCGAAATTAGTTTTTCTAACAAAATTGATTGTTTTTTGAAACTCCATTTTAAAGAAACTTTCTTTTGGGGTTCATCACTTGGTGGTGGAACATTATTATACATAATTTGTTCTTTGGAAATTTCTTTTTGAGGAACAAACTTAATATAATGATCAGAATCAGAAAGGTTTATTAAATCACTTAAGTTCGATCAACTTTCTTCTTGTTGACGAATAATTTCGTCGCAGTCAGGGGAAAGCATAAGAGCAAGATTATCAACATAACAACCAATATCATAAAGAGCATGCTTGGTACTATGAACTTTCTTGTGATATTCAGGCTTGACAAAACTCGTTTCATATTTCTATTGAGCATATTCATGGTTTGAATAGACTGGCCCGTTTTGTAAACAATGTTATTTAACGTTTCGACTCTTTTTTCCAAAGCAAATTTTTTTTCAATATCCTTTTCTTCACGAGTTTTATAAAGCTCAGTTTGTTCTTTGTTAACCGACTCTAACTCAGTAATCTGGAGTTTATGTAGCAATAGTTGTTCTTCAAGTTCTGATATCTTTTGTTTTGACATATGAATTTCGTGTGTTACTTTAGAACAATATTGTTCGTTGAGCACCTTACGTTCATATACCAAACCATTAGCTATTTCAACTCGTCGATAAGCTTATTTTACATAATCACACTCTTTAAGCTTGTCTATCTCCTCGGCTAAGGATGTGTTTGCTTGCTTCAAACGTTTATTAGCCTCTTTGTTTTCCTTAATTTCATGTTTTAAAGAATCAATAATAGACGCAAGCAAATCACGATCGTCATCCGAGTCAGTGTCCTGAGCAGCATTACCGTCATCATTACACATATGCTGTGAATCCGTAGAGATATTTCTATCCTCCGTGTCCATTACATATGTGTCATTGATGCTTTCGGGTTGCTCAGGATGCCGTCGTTCATTAGCAAACACATTATAGTTATCATATGTTGGTACCTTTTCAATTGGCTCAGTGTCAAAGATAGGTCCAGAAGTATCAGTAGTCTCTTTAATCACTTATTGAATCTTTGCCATGTACACATAATGTGCCTCCAACTCTCGATCATTGGCTTCATCATCAGTGTCATCACGCCAGTCAAATTCATCTGATGTGAGTGTAATTCTTGTTTCTTCTTTCTTACACAACAACATCTTTTCCTTGTGATATCCCGAATCCTTAACCCATTTTGGCTTCTTACATTCCCTATCCATGTACCCAAATCCCTTGCAGTTGAAGCATTGAATCCCAGTCTTCTGCATAACCTGAGTGCCTAGAGTATATCTAGCCCCAACTTGATTCGGCATCCTCAGAGTATCATACCTAGCTTCACGATCATACCTAGGTGCATGATCAACTTCTTTATATCTTGTATTGGATGATGATCTGAGGTTGTGGTTGGTAGGTTTGTAGATTTTCTTATAAGTTGTGGTGAGTAAAGACATGAGTTCCTCAATGTTCTTGTCCCTTGAAGTTTGTTCATCATCACTATCTCCATCTGACTCGGTGTCATACTTTGGAGGTGGAGTGGGGAAAATTTCTTTTGCTTTGTTTCTAGCAATGGCTAGAGGTTTGGTGGATGAGCTAGATGACCTTGAGGAATGTGTAGGTGGTTGTTGACGGGGAACGGGTTTTGTTGAAGTAGCAGCCACAAAAGCAATAGAATTTGCAGACCGTTCTGCTTTTTCAGCCCTTAGTTCATTCACTTCATTCTGATGTTGTTTCAAGATATCATAAAGTTTGTGATAAGAGATAGTCTTGATATCTTCCCTTTGTTTAACCAAGGTCACAAACCTTTGCCATTCCGGTTTGAGTTGAAGTTGAAACTGAACATTGGCATGATTATTGGAGATGGTGCACTGATTTCTGACAAGCTCATTCATCATCTTGTAGAATCTCTAGTAATATGAGTCAATGGATTCACCATCTTCAGATGTGAATTTTCCAAACTCCCAAAGTAAATTAGTCTCGAGATCTTGAACATTGATCGACTCACCTTGCTTCAAACGATGAATTACATTCCACATTTCTATAGCATTAGGACATGCATCAACCGTGGAATAGATATCGTTATCAATCCCAGTGAGTATGTAGTTAACAACATCAACTTCAGCTTGGAGGAGTTTCTTTTTCTCAAAAGGACATGTATCGAAATTCTCCATAG
Organism: Glebionis coronaria; assembly: GCA_025667525.1. Classification (NCBI taxonomy): domain Eukaryota; kingdom Viridiplantae; phylum Streptophyta; class Magnoliopsida; order Asterales; family Asteraceae; genus Glebionis; species Glebionis coronaria. The sequence continues at coordinate 423,817,628 of CM046882.1, forward strand.
CTCGTGTAGTTGATGAAGTGCCATCCTCTGCTTGTGTGGTAATGGGTCTGAATTCAAAAACTGGAGGAGGATTCTCAAGGCAGTGACGAAGAGCAGTTCGGTTCTCTTTTCCGTCAAGAAATCTGAGGACACGAGATCTCCACTGAACGTAGCAACCGGCAGTGAGCACATGTGGATTACCTTTACCACCTTGTTCCAAACGAATTTGATTGGCAGTTGCATTGCTGATGTTGTTGTTAGACATTGTCGATGATTGTGAATGGATTGCAGATCTTAGTATATTTGTTGTGATGAGGTGTGGTTAAAATTTCTTAGTAATCCGAGAATATTCAGTCCGACAATAAATTCCTCAGTCCGACAAAACGGTAAGCCGAAAAATTCTGTATCGCCAAATTTTGAAATTGAGTTAGAAATAGCCAAAAACAAGTAGGAAAAAAATTTGATTTTACTTGACCTAAATATTTTAACTCGTTTTTTCTTTTTTTGGAAACTATGTTCCGGGACTAGTCTAGAGGGTGGCTAAGTCTAAAAACACTTCAAACAAAAATTGGCTTAATTCGGAATACAAATCAATCTATTCGGAATGTTGACAAGTGCACAAGTCGAAATAATGAAAAAACTGACCTTGTTTGAAATAATAAAAACCTGACCTTGTTTGGAATCCCAAAATCTCACCTTATCCGGAATATGTTTTCTCAACCTTATCCGGAATGCGTGTTCTCAATCTTATCCGAAATGTGTTTTCTCAACCTTATCCAGAATGCGTTTTGGCAACCTTATCCGGAATGCCAAAATCTCACCTTATTCGGAATATATATAACCTTAATCCGGAATAACAAAATTCTCACCCTATTCTGAATACTAGATTCGTGACCTAATCCGGAATGATTAAGTTTAAACGTAATCCGGAATAATTATTCACACCTTATTCGGAATACTATTTTGCATCTAATCCGGAATCCAACTAAACTGACCTAATCCGGATTCCCTTACAACCTACTCCGGAATATTTTGGCCCTTATCCGGAATGTATGAGGATCTAATCCGGAATGTGTTACTTCTAACCTTATCCTGAATATCTAAAACCCTTATATTCCGAACAACAAAACCCTCATATTCCGAATATTGATACTTCCAAAAAACTTGATTTTTTCAAAATTTTGCCCAATAATCAAACAAAAACTACCAATTTTTCCGAAAAGATCACCAAAAATAAGAACACAAATTCCTACCACAACTTTGTAGGCAATTTGTATGAAGATTTTGAGCTCGAAAACACTAAATTTTTTTTAAGACGAGATGATTTGTTATAAAACCACACGAATCAAAAAGCAATAACCACAAATCTTCAATCACCTATCCACTATAGGCTCTCTGATACCAAATGTTAATCCCATTCTAATCCATAACACAATATTTAGAGAGATATTTAGAGAGAGAAAGAGAAGAAAAATAGAGAGAGAAACAAGAGAGAATGGATGGTTAACACAATATTTAGAGAGATATTTAGAGAGAGAAAGAGAAGAAAAGTAGAGAGAGAAACAAGAGATAATGGATGATTAAACACTAGTTAGAGAGAGAGAATAATATTTACCAACACCCTCTTCCACACATGGAAGAGGGTATATATACCCCTGGCTTGTTGGGCCGTGGGTTTAAGTAACATGGGCCGGGCTTGGCTTTGTCTTGGGCTTACGCCCCTAACTTATACAATATTAGATTAAAGTCCAAGCCCGGTTAACCCGACTAACCTATTACAATACAAGACCATAAGGACTAAGATGACCTATTACATTCTTGTTCGACTATATAAAATATAGGGCTAACAGTACTCCTTCAAGTGTGTATGTAGCTCAACCGGCACCAGTTTTCTACTGCGATGATGAGGTTCCAGTTCTTGAGTTCAGACAAGGGGATAATCCCACTGATATACTTGCACAAATGTCTGCTTACATAACTCAAATGTTGAACAAAAGAGGTTATAGAGGACCATCTCCAACAAACAATCATATGAGAAATTCTTCTAACTCTCGTCAACAAGCAACAATACAGGATGGTAGAGTTACTCTGAAACCACTTCAGGGGAGACCAAGTTCATTCAATACTGGTGCACGCCCATTAACATTGCTCCAAGAGGAAACAACACTGGCAAAGTGAAGATGATCATCTGCTATATCTGTAAAGGGGAAGGACACATGGCTCGGGAGTGTAAGCAACCAAAGAGAAAGAGGGATGGTACATGGTTTCAGAAAAATATTTACTTGGTTAATGCTCAAGTACAAGGTCGAATGATCGATGAGGAGGAGTTAGCATTTTTAGCAGATCCAAGAGTTACGGATATTGAAGGACTCACAACAGCTTCTACCAACAATGCAACATATCAATGCGATGATCTTGATGCATACGATTCAGACTGTGATGATCTAAATACCGCCAAGGCAGCTCTCATGGCAAATCTTTCCCTTTACGGGGCTGATCAAATCTCTAAGGTACCAAATACTGCAAGTGATACTAGTATTGTACCTTATCAAGTTGAGCAAGTGTCTGAGTATCCGGAACAACCTCCGGTAGTTAGTAATTCAAACGAGGAGACAAACAATGATAGCAATATCAATGCAAGTCCCTAGAATTTGAGCGAAACACAACCGGGAGCTATTACGTCTACAAATTCGTCTACACAACAAGATTTGGTTATGGTGTCGAAATCTATGCTTGGCCAAATGAATAATGCGGTCCTTGAAACCCTCGGTGTTAATCAGAAATTATCTGCCGAGCTTGCTTTGTATAAGAAAAAGGTTAAAACCTTGGAAATAACTCCGTTGACCAATACCTTAAGCAATCCAGAATTTGATAGGTTTAGGAAAGTCCAAATGGATAACTTGCTAGAAATTGAAAGTTTAAGAGCAAATCTTTCGAAAGAACTTAAAGAAAAAGAGTCAGTCGTTTATAATTTTTCAAAACCTACAAACGGAATTTGAAATTCTCGAGTCTAAAAGGGTTGAAACGGAAATTAAGGCGTCGGAGAAAATTAAAAAGACTGAACTTTTGCTTTTAAAACAATACTCCGCTTCCCATCTATTACACTTGTTTCATTCATCTTTTAAGGAATTTACTCTATCACGTCTAACAGACCTACCACCTAACCTGGGTTATGCAAAGCAAGCTATTAACCACAACTCGTGACTTTATGATGCAACAAAGCTAGGTTTGATCTTAGACCCGATTGGTAATTCGAATGAATCTGAGTATATATCATCATTTGACGAGAATCGGTCAAAACTGCTTTTGGAATATCCTCAGTATGATTATGATCAACTTAATCAAGAGTATGCAAAAACGGATTTTAGAACTCGCTTTAATATACAAAGGGAATTTATCCATACACCAACTTCCATGTCTACTAGAGAAAACCCTAGTATATTTCCTACACTTGTCAATCCGAATGAACCTAAGGAAATTCCAAAGGGTCTTCCACCGGTAAGTACAATATTGCTAAGCTTGAAAGAGATTAGGCGATACCTTACCGGATTTGACAAGGTCATTAAGGAATGTACGACTTCAACGGTTCAAACCGCTGGAGAATGGGCTTCCGAGCACATGAAAACGGTGTTTGAGAAAGAGATCGTTCCGTCTTAAACAATCTTAAAGAGGGTTTTCTAGATCTCGGGGAAAATCTTAATTTCGAAATGGCTGAAGTTCAAAAAGTTTTCCATGAAATGGATGATGCTTATGAGCAAAATTTAATTGAGAAAGAAAATATTTTGTCTGAATACAACCGATTCTTGGAACAAGTGGTGTCTATCGATGTGATGCAAGTTGTAACTATTGAATGCGCTATTGAGATTACATCTGTTGTGAATAATTGTGATGATGTGCATGCTCTCTCTGTGAATATTGTTGAACCTGTGAATAATGTAGATAATCATTCTTGTCACGAATCTAATGCTGAATTTTTAAAGCTTCAAGATTCTTATAAATCACTTTCAAAACGTTTTGATGAGCTTCAACAACATTATATATCTCTTGAAATTGAAAACCAATCTAAAAATGAAAGTCTTTCAAAAACAACTGATTGTGAAAATAACTTTGAGACAAGTGACAAGATTATTCAGGTGGTTTAGGCATTAGAGGAAGAAATCATGAGACTTAAGAGAGAGTCATTAAAAGAGAAAGTGGAACTAGAGGCCGCAGAGATTAAAAACCATGCCTTAGAAAATAGAATTACTTCTATGCTAGGGGAGTTTGATAAAGTAAAGCAGGGTTTTTCACAAATTTATGGTTCATTAGAAGAACGCTTCGCATTTAATGCTGTTGATCCCAGACTTGGATCGATTTAGCTTGTGTAAACGAGATTAGATCAAGTTATACACGTAGAGAAACTTTGTTTATGTATAAAGTAATTTAAGTGTTATGCGGAATTAACACTTAAACAAGAACACACAAAGGATGTAAACAAACTTTCACTTGATTGATAATAACGAACTTGCTTACAATGAAAGTGTTTAACGTATTAAAACTTATATTCAAACATAACCTAAAGGTCTTCTTTTATAGACATAATAAGCCTTGTACAAGAGTCTACGTATAAACTATTCTAGGTAAATATAATTATAGAAAATACAATGCTGAACTTATCTTTACTAGAAACAAACTAGAAACATAATACGCATAGACCATATCTTTCTATCAGTGCTTGTCTTCAACCTATCAACGCTTGACTTCTTCTTGTCAACGCTTGATCTGTCAGTGTTTGTTTTCTTCCTATCAATGCTTGTTTTCCTCTTGTCAGCGCTCAAGTGGACTGGCTACATTTTATTCCCAACAATCCTCCCCTACACTTGATATCTACTATAGTAATCAAGTTTCTGAATAAAAATTAAGAAGTAGGAGGAATCTTACAAATCTTATCATATTGGTAATAAACATGTCTGATCAAATCTTTGGCCACGTCACTTGAATAGTCAATCTCCAACTATGTTGTCTTCATCTTCTCTAAAACTTCTTTGGACATGGAATACTGACCATCTACAAGAAGATACTCAGCAAACTTTGTAGAGCTCAAATAATACACACCAGCAGCTGAATACAAACGCCATTGAAGACCACTGAGATCATCCTCAAGATCCTTCCAAACAGCAGGATCTTCTTCTTTTGGTCCACACATTCTCTTGAATGTTGACCAAAGTTTTATTCCATTGACTGAAGTAGGAGCTTCAGTCTCATACTTGGCCTCCAACAACCTCCAAAGGTCTACCAAGTCTTCTCTATCCACACTTGCAAAGAGAGACACAAGAGTAGTAAATGTGTGTACCTCTTTTCCATACCTGCCAATCTTCCAAAACCAACTTGCATCTTCTTCATAGCTTATGATAGGGTTTCTGGCATCAAGAGGTAACACTTGTACCATATCTGAAGCTTCCAACGGTGAGAGCTTGATGCTCCTTCTTATAACAGCTTCACTGGGCTTCAATTTATCCATATCTTTAGGAAACTCAAGAGGAACTCCCTTCTTCAAAGGTCTTGGAACAATCATTGCCTTCTTAAGCTCCATCTCTTCTTCAAGTTCTTCTTTCCTTTCATCTAAAAGAAGTCTGATAGTATTCATTTCCTGCACTTTTGCCCAAATGGGATAAGCCTTATACTCCAATTCTTCAAAGGATAATCCCAACAATTTCTTATAGGTCCATCCTGTTCCATGACATCTGAGTAGCATGTAGTAAAGCTCCCTTCTATCCCTCTTTAACAGTGAGAGAACATTGCTAGCTTTATGTTTCAGAATTACCTTACAGTCTTTTTGGACTCTTAGAAGAATCTCCAAACCCCAAATTTGGTCTGAAATAGTCAAATCTGGATTCTCCATACACCTATCCTCCCAAGCATGGTACATCTGAATAACTTCTGGCATATCAAAATCTACTTGCAATTTCAACTCTCTAAGCTTCTCTCTTGCCAAATCATCACCATATTCAAGTCTTTCTGGTTGTTATATTACCATCACACTTGAATCTGAACTTGCTTCATCACTTCCTTCTTGTTCCTCTGAAGTGACAACAAATGGTGATTCACCAACCTTCTTTCTTTCTTGTTCCATAAGTTGTGCAACCAACCTTGAATCAAACTCTACTTGTGTTGTATTCTTAGGAACTTCTACTTCTACCATGATTCCTTTACCCTTATCTAATGGTTCAATGATGGGTAAGGATGATGGTAATACCTGTGAAGATACTTCTTTGATGATAGCTGATGACTGGAATACATCAACCTCATCTGCAGGTCTGTCAACGCTCAAATTCCTTGTGTCGGCGCCCAAATTACTCTTGTCAGCGCTTGGTGTGTCAGCGTTCAAATTTTGCTTGTCAACGCCCAAATTACTTGTCTCAGCGCCTCTTGTAATTTTCTCCAACATAGCTGTAAAAGACAAGTTTAAATTTGTAGGAGTAACCAGAGATCTATCAAAACCTGGTTGCTTCTTCAATTCAGTTAGGGCTTCAGCAACACCCAAAGATTCTCCATCATGTGAGCCCTTATCACTCACATTAATCTTCTCATCCTCCCCTTTGGAAGATTCCTCCATCCCACGCCTTGTGCTAGCATTCTCCAAAATAACAATCCTCTCCCTCAATTGCTTGAGTTCAAGGCCTTGTGTACTGACAATTTGTACCAAGTCTGCATTTTGCTTTTGCAAGCTAATGCAGACAGCCGTCAATTCTATTAATGTGTATGGTTCCAATCTGCCCTCCTCTAAAATGGGTATTTGACCTCCCAAGTTAGATTCATGGGGCATGGATGAGGTCTTAAAGATGTTAGGACTGTCTTGGCCTGCATCTAAGCCAGAACCAATAGTCCCAGCCTCATCCATAGCACCAACCACACTTGTGGTGGTGGTTCTCTCTGCTACATGGCTAGGACCACTAGAGGAGAACACTCTAGTAGTCCTTTGGCGTTTTTGCAACCTATATTATGGTGGGGTAGAAGATGATGTGGATTGGGTGGATGTGGGAAGGTTAAGGGGTGTTTGGGTCTGTGAAGAATGGTGTCAACGTCTAAATTACTTGTATCAACGCCAACATTTAATGTGTCAGCGTCAAAAGGTTCTTGGTCAATTTCCATGTGTTGAGGTGAAGGCAAAGGTTCTGGTATTGGGTCAAGTTGTGGTTGTGGGTCTAGTTGGGGTTGTGCTGCTGCAATAACAGCAAGCATAGCTGGGGTGAGGGGTAATTCACGGTGAGGGGGTGAGTTCATCTTTGTAAAAATAGCTTTCTTTTGCACAGGGATCTCATAAAAATCATCATGATCCCTTGTGCAGTAATTTTGCACATCAAAAACCATTTGCAAAAATCTGGGATAAGCCAAAGTCATCTTACTCCCTTTGTTTTTACACATGCCATCAAAAATCATTTTTGAATAATTAAACTTTTGCCCATTTGCAATGCACACAATTGCACTAGCAATTGATCTATTAATTTCATTGTGTGTAGTACATTTGGGACTCAAACATTGTAAGATGACATGTATGAGGTACTTCCAGGATGGGGGAAACTCCTGTTTATGATATTTGTTTAAAGTGCCCTCATCAGGGAAAGGATAACCCAAAGCCTGAAGCCCTTGTTCTATTTCATGAATAGGGAGGGTGGTTATACCATCTGCATCATCAAGATGCAAAGCCTGGCGAACCAAGGCTTCAGTAACCACCCATGTACGCCCATGAACAATAGATGATAATGTAGTCACATTATTAACTGTTGAGGAACTAACAGTGTTCCAAAACTGTTTAATATGCGTGACAGAGATGAGAGGAGCATGAGAAAGAGCATACCTAATAGGGGATGAATTCAAATACGCCCCCATCTGGGTGTATTGGGGAAACAGAGTATCGTCAGCGTCCAAATATGCAATCATGTTGTGTTGACTCCTGAATCCCAATACCAAATCACATGGTTTAAATTTTGGTGCCATTGTAGAAGAAAGCTGTTTGTGAATATTTAGAAAGATGAATTATAGGAGAAAATTGTTAGACAATAATATGAGGTACCCTGTTTAAAAATAGGAGCCAAATATATAGGAGAGATAGGTGCATATGATTGGTAAAAAATGAGGCAACTATTTTCAAAATATAATGATGAAAATATTGAAAAGAAAATAAGTTATCTCATGCATTAATTAAAAGTTATCAGCTCCCAAAATTACGGCCCCAAAATTCGTCAAAAATAACATCTGGGTAGGTCCCAATGAGTGTCAACGGTAAAAAATAACCCATCAACGCCCAACGGCTATATTCTTGTCAACGTTTGCCAAAGCCATGTCAGCGTCTAAATTGGTCATAATAACGCTTGGAAAAATACTTGTCAGCGTCCAAAAATAAAAGTAATAAAAATGAAAAAGGATCTTAACAAAGTAATTTATCCTAGTGAAGATAACCTGTAAGTTGATAATTATTATAGGGCGGCAAGCACTGTCCAGTTATGCACACTAGCTTATGCAAGATAGACATAACAGTCCTCTAGTGTCCCTTGCTAACCAAAATTCTTAACAACTAAGTTATCTCATAAAATTCCTTGTAACTCCCAGGTAAAAACCATGATAAAATCATTCCCAAGTCTCCAAACAGACCACAACCAATTCTAGGCCAAAAATGTCTTGGCAGCATGCATAGTATATCAACTTTACATGCTACAGTGCCTCATGATTTAGTAAAACTAACTCATACTCACCTGTGGACACAATCTAGAATTGTGATAAGAGTATTATAAGAATACCCAAAAGTCCTAAAGGATCCTAAAACCTCCCCTTAAACTGTGATACATATGTTGCCCAAAAATATGCATGAACATAAAAATTTATGTCAAGATAGGAATATAAATATTCCAACCATCATCCATAAATGAAAACATGCTCAAATGATTCTCCAAATATCCATAAGCAACTCTGTATCCAATGGTACAATGCTAACACCACCTGCACACTTAGATTAAAAACCACAAAACTAACATTGTTGCGGACAACGCCACGATAACACTTGTCAGCGTTAAGGTAACCTTTGTCAGCGTTAGAAAAATATAGTGGAAAATCTAACTTCAAAAGACCAATAACAATGCATTATCCTGTACATACTTTTACAATAAGACCCCAAAACACATATTATGTGAGATTGATCATTCCAATACATGTTACCAAGTATTGAAACCTTCCAGCATCAAAAGGTTTAGTTAATAAATCAGACACATTTTCTTCTGTGTCAACCCTATCTGGTTGTATTAAACCCTTTTCAAAACAATCCCTTATAAAATGATGTCTAATTTCTATGTGTTTTGTTTTAGAATGATGTACAGGATTTTTAATAATGCATAAAGTGCTGTTATTGTCAACAAAAATCTTGGTATGCATGAAACTATACCCATAATCCAGCAGCTGGTTCTGAATCCATAAGACTTGTCCACAACAAGCAGCTACAACTACATACTCTGCTTCAGTTGTAGAATTGGCCACCACTGTTTGTTTCTTGCATTGCCAAGATATCAACCCACTCCCAAGAAACTGACATCCACCAGTTGTGGATTTTCTATCAAACTTATCACCACCATAGTCACTGTCTGAATATGCAATAACCTCTAATGGTGAATCTTTTGGATACCATAATCCCAAATCTGGATAACATCTAAGGTACCTAAAGATTCTCTTGACAGCATAAAGGTGACACTCTTTGGGAGTCACTTGATGGCGTGCACATGCACACACAGCAAACATGATGTCAGGTCTTGAGGCTGTGAGATACATCAATGAACCAATCATTGATCTATAATGCCTGACATCCACATCTTTTCCATCTCCAACTTTTCCCCAAGGGTGTTCTCTATCCATAAGCGTAGTAGCCCTCTTTTCATGTGGAGAAAAGCCAAACTTTTTCAAGATCTCTGCCACATATTTATCCTGAGAGATGAAGATACTATCTTCTTTCTGCTGAACTTGTAACCCTAGAAAGAAGTTCATCTCCCCCATTGCACTCATCTTGAATTTGTCTGTCATAAGCTTGGAAAAGTCTTCACTCATCTTTGGATTGGTGGAGCCAAAGATGATATCATCAACATAAACCTGAACAAGTAAGACATCCTTACCAGCCTTCTTTCTAAATAATGTCTGGTCTATGGTGCCCCTTTTGAATCCATTTTCCACCAGATAAGTGGACAATGTGCCATACCATGCTCTTGGGGCTTGATGAAGTCCATACATAGCTTTCTTGACTCTATACACCTTGTCTGGATTTTCTGGATCTTCAAAACCAGGAGGCTGCATAACATACACCTCCTCAACAATTGTGCCATACAGAAAAGCACTCTTCACATCCGTTTGATAGACAGTGAAGCCCATGCAGGAAGCATAGGCTAGAAATATCCTTATAGCCTTAATCCTTGCAACTGGTGCAAAGACCTCCTCATAGTCTATGCCTTCCTCTTGTGTATATCCCTGAGCCACTAAACGTGCCTTGTTTCTGACCAAAATGCCTCTTTCATCTTTCTTGTTTCTTAGAACCCATCTTGTCCCAATAGGTCTGACATATCTGGGACAATCAACCAGCTCCCAAACATCCTGAATAGCAAATTGGTGAAGCTCATCCTGCATTGCTTCCAACCAACTTGGTTATTTGAGAGCATTAAAAATCTTCTTGGGTTCCTGTTGTGACAAAAAATAGGCAAACAAACATGCTTGAACAAGAGGGGTATCAACCTTCTTGTGTATATTGGCAATAAATCCACCAAGACTCTGATGAGATCTTCTAGTCTGAACAGGAGACATGACATCCCCAATAATTTGAGAAGTGGGGTGATTCTTCATAGTAGAAGTGAGAACTCCTCCCTCAAAAAGTCTGTTGTCTTCAATCTCATCATCCAAGTTGCCAATATCTTCTTCAGACTCTCTTCCATCAATATTTGTATGAACCTCTTCATTCCTGCTTGAAGGTTCACCTTATTCAAAATTTGAAGAGAAAATATGCTCAAAATAGTTGTCAATGCCTGAACCAAGGTTGTCAGCATTTTATCCATCCACGCCTGAAATGGTGTTGTCAACGTTTGAGCCATCAACGCCTGAATTTGTCCTGTTAGCGCCAGATTTTCCCTTGTCAGCGCTTGAAGGACCATGCATGTTGTTAACTGGTGATACTTGGGGACCACCATTTTCCTTTCCAGCAGCAGCAGCACCAAAAGCATCTGTCCATATAGGAATAGTGACATACTCTTGTATGGGAGATGACTTGTCTGCTTGTGATCCAACCTCTTCATTAACCTGTGTACCTGAAACATCAACAACTGGTTCTTCCACAACATTTGAAGTTACCTTCACAATGTCTGGATTAGTAATCGGCATATAATTCAAAGTCCTAGATAGAGGTTCCAAGTCAAACAACCAATTTGGACCACTTTCAGGATCACTAGGTTTACTCTCTAAAAACCTAACATGTACTTTTTCAAGTATACGTTTTTCCTTCTTAAGGTAAACCCTATATCCCTTACTCTGCACTGAATAACCCATGAAGTAGCCTTCATCAACTTTAGCACTAAATTTACCTAGGGCATCACTAGTATCTAAGACAACTACATGACAGCCAAAAGGTTTAAGAAAACCAATATTAGGTTTCCTTCCCCAAAGTAACTCATAAGGTGTTTTGTTATGAATCTTGTTGACCAATTCTCTATTCTGAACATAACAAGCTGTATTCACAGCCTCAGCCCAAAAAGCTATGGGAAAGTGAGCATCAGCCAACATAGTCCTGGCTGCTTCAATTAGGGTTCTATTCTTTCTCTCAGCAACCCCATTTTGCTGTGGGGTTCTGGCAACACTAAACTGCCTAGTAATCCCTTTCTTGGCACAAAAATAATCCAACAGTTTATTTCTAAACTCACCACCATTATCACTTCTAAGCATCTTAACTTCATTACCAGTTTTCTTTTCTATTTGGGTAATAAAGCTAATTAAAGTATCAGCAGTGTCACTTTTCATAGCTAAAAAGAAAGTCCAAGTAAACCTAGAAAATTCATCTGTGATGACAAAGCAGTATGATTTACCATTCAAACTCTCTATATTAGTTGGACCAAACTGGTCCATATGCAGCAAGTGAAGTGGTTTAGAACTAGAATGCACCTGTTTAGACTTAAATGAGACCTTGTGTTGCTTGCCTTTAAGGCATGCAACACAAGAGTGGTCATTGTGGAAAGCCTTTTCAGGCAAACCATCAACCAAACCAAGTCTCACAAGACTGTTTATATTTTTAAAGTTTATGTGCCCTAGTCTCCTGTGCCATAGATTACTCTCATCAATTGAAGCTTTAGCATAAAAACATGACATATTATTATTCATCCTAATCCCATTAAGATTCACATTATAAATTTCCTTATGCCTAGGTGTTCTATAGTCAATAAATTTCTCATCTGGTATTTTAAAATCCTTGCTTAACACCAAGCATTCAGTATCAGTGAAAAGAACCTTATTTTTGTTATCATAGACTTGTGATACACTAAAAAGATTGTAATCAAGTTCTTTTACCAGAAACACGTTTTCAAAACGCAAGTTCTTGGTGAGAAGAGTTCCTTTGCCTGTGATAGTTCCATATCCGCCTCCAAAGTAAACTTTATCACCATCCTTAATGGGAGTGAAGTTAGTGAGATAATCCTCCTTTCCAGTCATGTGCCTAGAGCATCCACTATCCCAATAGCCATAATCATTTACCTGTTTTTGAATTCCCTGCACATAAAGAAAACAAGTTAGTTTTCTTTGGGAACCCAAGCCTGAGCAGACTTGGATTCATCTGGTTGTTCAACAAGAACAGACTTAGTTCTTATAACAACCCCTTGTTCATCCCTTTTTGGATGAAATACCTAGTTAACCCCAATTGGTTTTGTGATGACCTTTGAAATATAATTAAATCTGTTGTAGGTCATAGAAATCCCATTAGAATTAGGGTTTTGATCTTGCTTAGGTCTCCATGTCAAGCTAGAAGAAGCTTTAGACCCCTTTCCCTGTGGTTTCAAATAATTAGGTCTAGCAACGTTTCTGTCAGCGTTTGATTTGGTCATCTCAACACTGAAATTACCCTTATCAGCGTTGAATCTAGGGTTTGCTACAGGAACCCATTGCCTATTAGACCATGTATTGGTCTTTTGAAAAGGTCTATGTCCATGAGTGTTAGACCCTTTGGTAAAGAATGGGGCTGGTCTAATAACTTGTGGACTTTGCTCCACAAAAGTTTTGGGTCTGACAGTGTTTGACCTTTTGACAACGTTGACCTTGGAAGCGTTGACACACTTATATGCTAAATGTGAGAAGCTACCAAAAGTGTAACAGGCTTTTCTAGACACAACTTTAGGTCTAGAAGAGAAGAAGCCTGTTCCATTATCACTAACTTGGCTTTTAGGTGACCTAGTATTCCTATACATTCCTACATACTTAATGCTAGGTTTTTTAACAATGTTTGAGCCAAGGTCAACAGTCTTGCCAGTTATTGGGTTTGTTACTTTAATAGGGGTTGACTGATTTGGACTATCACAAAGCATGCCACCCTTGACAAATAAGGTAGGGTTAGCTTTCTTCCATTCATTCAAGTCAGTCAACTTTTGCCTATACTCTTCAACTGGGGTATGGACTCTTGGTGGAGGAATAAATTCCTCTTCTTGGAGTTCTGGTAAACCAGTCCAAGATAAGTCCCTTCTTTGGACACCATAGAAGTCCCCAGCTGGTGGTGGAACAACAGTATAGTCTTTCATCCCAATCCCAGTCATGTCCTTAGGATCCCTCTGTTTACTAACACATTCTCCTAGGGTTTGTGAGGCCTTATCAAATCTTTGAATTTTAAGGTCAACATTATCCTTATTCTTGATAGCCTCATCTAACTTAGCCTGTAATTCAGCATTGACCCTTTCCATGATGTTTCTAACATCATTACTAGCATTTAAATCATGTTTTAAGATATTTATTTTATCTTTTAGGTCAAGCTCCATTTTCTTATACTCAAAAACTGTCTTTTCAGTTTGAGTGAGAGCAATTTGATAGTTAGACAGCTTACATCTCTCAGTACTCACATCTCCTAACAATCTTAAAACCTCTTTGTTAAGTTTTTCAGTATTTAAACGACAGCCCTTACTACAAAAAGCATCATCGTATACCTCATTGTCTGATGAAGAGGAGGAGTGTGCCATGAGAGCATATTGAACATGTTCTTCTTCTTCTATCTCAGCAACCAAAGCTTTATCCTCTTCCTCATCCTTAGCCAAATAGCTCCAATCCCATCCAATGCCATCACTTGCACTGCCACCATGGCCTTAGCATCCTTAGCCTTAACAATTTGGCTTGAGGGTTTTCCAGCATCAGATCTTCTTGGAGATCTACATTCTCTCATAAAGTGCCCCATACGATGACAATTGTAACACTCAACCTTGGATTTATCAAATCCACTAGTGTCCTTTGCATTAAAGGTCATCTTCTTCTTGAACCTTCTATTCCACCTGTTTGCTCTTATACTTGCAAGAGCCATGTTCCACTTTATATCCATCTCCTCTAAGTGCTCATCACTTATTTGCTCAAGGTCCTCATATGTAATCACTGAACCATTGGGCAATGAAGCAATGTATGCACACACAGTATCCAGATCCAAACTAGCAGGCTTAACTATTGGTGAGTCAATTTTGTATATGTCTGCGTCTAAATGTGAGGCGTTGACAGGATATGATCCAGCGTTGACACATGTTGATCCAGTGACTGGGTGCATGTATAAATCATTCTGATCAAATTGACCTTCACTATGTGAGAAGAAGGCCATGTTACTATTGGTAGACTTACTTCCATGCTCCAAAAGAGTTTCATTCTCCAACAGCCTTAGTTTGTTGAAGATATCATCAAAAGTAGAACTTTTGTGAGTGTTATTGGCAATTATAGATCTTGCCTCAATCTTCCATGCATCACCAAGGCTTTTAAGAAAAGTGGCAATAATGTCAACATCACCAATTGTTGTCCCCATGAAGGACAGCTTGCTTGTAATGTCAAGAAGTCTGCCTCTCACACTACTTAGCTTCTCATTGGTTTGAGCCTTGAAAATAGCATACTCATGCAAGAGTTGCTTCTTCTTCTCTTCCTTAGTATCAGCATTACCACCATATGCAACTTCAAGGGCTGCCCAAAGGTCTTTTGCAGACTCATAACCTCTATATTTGTGCTGATTTTCTTGTCCCAAAGAAAGTTTCAGAATGCTTAGGGTTTTTATATCAACCCTTTTCTTTGCTATGTCATCAGTAGACACAGCTCTACCATTATCAGGTTTTTCTTTCTTATCTTCTCCTGAACATCCTTGAACAGCTGATCTTGTAGCAATTGGCATCAGCAATCTTTTGAGCTTTATTGAATGTGTTTCCATATTCAATAATCTCCTAGAGAGTGTAGTCATGGATCCCCAGATATTGCTCAAAGTTGAACTTCCACAACTCAAAATTGTTTGCATCTAGCATTGGAATCTTGATGTTGTGGTTTGAGGAGGAGGAGGTTGCTTCTGGAGTGGACATGACGTTTTTAGGGTTTTGTGAAAATTAGGGTTTTGGTGATTTTAGGGTTCTTGTGTTCTTTTAGATCAAAGTTTCTCAACAAGCTCTGATACCACTTGTTGATCCCAGACTTGGAACGATTTAGCTTGTGTAAACGAGATTAGATCAAGTTATACACGTAGAGAAACTTTGTTTATGTATAAAGTAATGTAAGTGTTATGCGAAATTAACACTTAAACAAGAACACACAAAGGATGTAAACAAACTTTCACTTGATTGATAATAACAAACTTGCTTACAATGAAAGTGTTTAACGTATTAAAACTTATATTGAAACATAACCTTAAGGTCTTCTTTTATAGACATAAGAAGCCTTGTACAAGAGTCTACGTATCAACTATTCTAGGTAAAGATAATTATAGAAAATACGATGTTGAACTTATCTTTACTAGAAACAAACTAGAAACTTAATACGCGTAGACCATATCTTTCTATCAGTGCTTGTCTTCAACCTATCAACGCTTGACTTCTTCTTGTCAATGCTTGATCTGTCAGCGTTTGTTTTCTTCCTATCAACGCTTGTTTTCCTCTTTTCAGCGCTTAAGTGGACTGGCTACATTTTATTGCCAACAAATGCGGCAGAGCAAAAGTCACTTGTTGACCAACTGAACCAAAAGTGTGAGGACATTTTTGACTTAAATATTCAACTCATAGACAAAAATATGGTTTTAGCTGAGTTAAAGGAGACACTTCAACTCAAAGAACAAGAAGTTGTTGATAACCCAACTACAATTTCTGCACCATCCTCTAGTACTCCAAAAACAAAAAAGGTGGTGATTTATAAGAACCCATACCATAAGAACAATCCTATATCATATATGGTATATATGCAGCATGCAATTAAGCACGCACATCTTGCTAGGGATGTTGTAGATGATCTCTATGAGCTAGATCCCTCAAATAGTCACTATTACTCTGCTCATGCTTACATTGAGAAGGTAAAACAATGCTTATAGCATTTGAATTACATAGGAAAACCAGGTTCTGCACCACTTAAACAACAAACCACCACCATTGCCATGACTCCATTCAATAAGACCCCAGGAGCTAAGCCTATTTTAAACACACCCATCAAGGCTAAATTAAAATCTGTCACTAATATTCCCTTGGATTCTACATAAGTAAATATGTCTACTAAGGCTAAAGGATCTCAAGACAAGAAAGATATGATCAAGCCTTCCACTAGTAGGACTGCGAAGAAGAAAGTAGAAGTTCGCACTGGGTATGTTATTTCAGATTTAAATAAAAAGAATCATGTAGCTAAGACAAAAGGTTATGCCTCTATGCATAAGCGTAAGCAAAATGTGAATTCTAATTTGAGATGTTGGAATTGTAATCAATGCATGTTTTCTCAGCGTCATGATTTATGCCTTCTTGACCATGTGACTGAAATGTATGCCATTAGGAAAAATCTTAAATGGACTCCAACGGGGAAGAAATTCACCCAAGTGGGTTGGCAATGGAAACCCACTGGTAGGACCTTTACTGCAAATGGAACTAAGTGCCCTTTAACTAGGATCACATCCACTGAAGTTAGGTCTCAGCGTCCTATAAATAGGAAATCCAGCACTAAGAAATGGAAAAGTGCCCTTTAACTAGGTCTGCGTCCATTATTGTGCCTACCAGTGAAGAAGTACCCCAGGATATTATACAACTAAAATCTAAGCCATCATCTAGGAAGAAAATTTGGAAGCCTAAGAATTCTTCTGATAGGAAATCTAAGATAATTATATCTATACCTGCTAACACAGAGGAACAATTAGATTCCGATACATTGTCTTCGTCTGGTGATATTTTTAGGTGGTTCAAATCATCCTCTGGTACTTGGACTCTGGATGCTCCAAGCATATGACCGGAGACCGCTCCATGCTCAGAATTTTCGTCAGCAAGTTTCT
Organism: Glebionis coronaria; assembly: GCA_025667525.1. Classification (NCBI taxonomy): domain Eukaryota; kingdom Viridiplantae; phylum Streptophyta; class Magnoliopsida; order Asterales; family Asteraceae; genus Glebionis; species Glebionis coronaria. The sequence continues at coordinate 423,835,104 of CM046882.1, forward strand.
AGGAACGGTGAAATTAGGCAACGACCATATTGCGAAGATCATGGGTTATGGTGAATATCAAATTTGGAATGTTACAATTTCAAGAGTGTATTACGTGGAGGTACTTGGTCACAACTTATTCTCAGTGGGACAATTTTGTGATTCAAACCTTGAGGTTGCTTTTCGACAACATACTTTCTTCATTCGTGATCTTGTAGGAAATGACTTGTTAAAAGGTTCCCGAGGGGATAATCTCTATACACTGTCCATTTAAAACATGATGGCCGCCTCTCCTGTATACCTTCTCTCCAAAGCATCTAAGACCAAGTCATGGTTATGGCATCGCCGGTTATCTCATCTTAACTTTGATGCTATTAACCATTTGGCTAAAAACGAGTTTGTTCATGGTCTTCCAAAACTCAAGTTCGACAAGGATCATTTATGTTCTACGTGTTCTTTGGGGAAAAGCACCAAGAAATCATACAAACCTAAAGCTGAAGACACCAACCAAGAACCACTGTATCTTTTGCACATGGATCTTTGCGGGCCAATGCATACGGCTAGTGTGGGTGGTAAAAAATACATCCTCGTCACGGTGGATGATTTCTCAAGGTTTACATGGGTTAAGTTCTTAGAAACCAAGGATCAAGCACCAGCATATATTATTACTTTTCTTAAGATGATCTAGGTGCGTCTTAATGCTATTGTTCGCCGCATTCGAACTGATAATAGAACTGAGTTCGTTAGTCAGACTCTACGAGACTATTATGAATAGGTTGGTATTTCACATGAAACTTCATTTGCTCTCACTCCACAACAAAACGGTGTCATGTAAAGACGTAACCGTACACTTATGGAAGCTGCTAGAACCATGTTGATTTGTGCGAATGCTCCTTTATTCTTGTGGGCTGAAGCAGTAGCAACCGCATGTTATACCCAAAACCGCTCCATCATTCGTAAGCGTCATGGAAAAACTCCATATGAGCTTCTTCATGGACACAAACCCGATATTTCCTTTCTTTATGTCTTTGGTGCACTATGTTATCCAAATACTAATTGTGAGAATTTGGGCAAACTTCAACCGAAGGCTGATATTGGAATTTTCATTGGTTACTCACCCGCAAAGAAAGCTTACCGGATATATATCCGTCGTCTTGGCAAGATAGTAGAAAATTTGGATGCCGATTTTGATGAGCTGACAGCTATGGCTTCTGAGCAACACAGCTCTGAACCCGCACTTCATGAGATGGGAACCGGTACGATTAGTTCCGGATTAACTCCCAACAATCCTACTTCTCCATCATTTACACCACCAACAAGGCCCGAGTGGGATGAGTTATTTCAACCTATGTTTGATGAATTCTTTGATCCTCCAGTGATGATTCTCCAGCACCTGCAGTAGTAGCTCTGATTCCCGAAGTTGTTGCTCAAGATAATGGAAATCAATCCGATGCATCTACAGTCACTATTGAACCAGATGCACCATCCCCCAACAATTCTTAAACTACACCCGAATCAACACCCCACTCGTTCCTAATGATGTTGAAGAGGATTACTATGATCACGATTTGGAAATTTCTCACCTACAAGAGCTTCCATTCTTTGGTTCACAAATACCCAAAAATCCTAACGGTGCATCTACCTCAGAGGAACCTCCTGCAATCGTTTACTCCAGACCACCACGGATTGAAAATCACAACACCAAATGGACAAAGGATCACCCAATCCGCAATATTATTGGTGACATCGATCGACCAGTCTTGACACGTCATCAACTACAAGAACACGCGTTATATTTCTTTTTCGATGCGTTTCTCTATGAGAAGGAACCTACATCTTGGCAACAAGCCATGACACAATCATCTTGCATTGAAGCCATGCAAGAGGAACTTAATGAATTTCAACGCCTTGAAGTATGGGAATTAGTTCCTCTACCCGACAACATTGACATCCTTACATTGTTGTTGGTATATAAGGTTAAACTCAATGAGTTAGGTGGAGTGTCAAAGAACAAAGCTAGATTGGTTGCTCGAGGTTACAAACAAGCTTTAGGTATTGACTTTGAAGAATCCTTTGCTCCTGTTGCACGATTGGAGGCGATTAGACTATTCCTTGCTTATGCTGCTCACATGAATATGATCGTCTACCAAATGGATGTTAAGACGACATTTCTCAATGCTGAATTAAGGGAAGATGTCAACGTAAGCCAGTCGAATGGATTCGTCAACTCTGAGTATCCTAATCACGTGTACAAGCTCAAGAAGGCTCTTTATGGGTTGAAAAAAGCTCCACGCGCGTGGTACGATCTCCTATCGTCTTATCTCATCTCGGAAGGCTTCTCCAAAGGCAAAGTGGACCCAACATTGTTCATTCTTAAGGAAGACAACGACATGATACTGGTACAAATTTATGTTGACGATATAATATTTGCTGCCACTACTCAAAGACTATCTGACCATTTTAAGAAAATCATGTCCACACGCTTTAAGATGTCGATGATGGGAAAATTTTCATTTTTCTTAGAGTTGCAAATTCCTCAAAATCCCAGAGTCATTTTCATTAATCAATCCAAATATGCTCTTGAATCATTGAAAAAATATCATTTTGAACACTGTGACCCCGTGGATACTCCAATGGCGGAGAGATCCAAGTTAGATGAGGGTAGGGATGGGATTCCTGTCGATCCTAAACTTTACCATGGAATGATCGACACCCTTCTTTATCTGACTGCTAGCAGGCCTGATTTGCAATTTGCTATATGCATGTGTGCCCGGTATCAGGCTCGGCCTACCGAAAAGCACTTACATGTTGTGAAAAGGATCTTTCGGTATCTTAAAGGAACACTTTCGTGGTCTGTGGTATCTAAAGGATTCCTCTATTGCACTAATATCATATGCAGATGCGGATTATGTTGGGTGTCAAGATACTAGACGTAGCACATCTGGCAGTGTGCAACTTCTTGGAGATAGACTGATTAGTTGGGCATCTAAAAGGCAGAAAAGCATTGCGATATCAAGTACAGAGGATGAATACATTGCTATGTCCGGTTGTTGTGCTCAAGTTCTATGGATGAGATCACAATTAACTGACTACGGTCTTGGATTCAACAAAATTTTGATGTACTGTGACAACAAAAGTGCCATTGCCCTTTGCTGCAACTACGTTCAACACTCCCGGGCGAAGCACGTTGACATACGCTACCACTTTATAAAAGAGCAAGTGAAAAATGGAGTAATAGAGCTGTATTTTGTCAACACTAAGTATCAGCTGGCGGATATATTCACAAAGGCCTTAGATCGAGGACGTATCTAGGTTTTGATCGAAAAGATGGGCATGAAATCATTTTTACCGGCGACTCTTAAGGAGTTGGCAGAAGAATCTGCAGAATAGTGGTGGTAAACTATTCTAGAATATCCTTTTATCGTGATCTTGTATATTATCGTATATATATAAACCGCCAAAAGAAAAATACAAAAATATAAAACCTACAAAAACCATAAAAAATATATAATCAAGAAAATCTAAAAATATTTTTCATTTTAAATCGGGCATGTCTTTTAGTACGGTAATATTTACGGCCTTTGAAATATTAATTAAAATTGACACGACGCCATAAATAGAGTCCGTATAAAAGTTGTACATATTTTAAAACATGCCCGTATGGCTTGTAGTTATTTCTGACTGCAACCCGCTTTTCGCATTAAAGTCACGTATTTATTTTGAAAACGTTGTCTCACAACGGGAATTAATTCTCTCGGGCAAGGTTTACTTTAAAACCTTGTAAGGGATCAAGTTTACTTTATAACTTTGTCTAACACAAATGAGTGTACGTCTCAGTGCACTTATTTTGTTAAAATAAGAGAAATATTATTGCCACCAGAATCATTTCAAAAATCACTTTATGAAAATGTCTTCATCGGTGTTTGACTCCTTAAACAATGACTAAAGCTCTTTAATTAGAACACGGGTCAGAGTTTAAGGGGGAGAAAATACCTTTTTCATCTTGGTTTTTTAAATTTGTCTTCAAATGGATTTTCAGAAAATTTGCTCTATGTGTGCCTTATGTGAAATGTGTGCCCTATGTATGAGGATTTGATTTGGCCTTAGGTATTTTAAGTGCGTGAGTTGTGTGTTCATGTTATTATGAAAATTAAGTGAATTCGAGGAAAGATGTGTTGTTAACTTGTTTTTTACAAGTTTTTAACATACTAACAACAAGGGGGGGGGGGGGGGGGACCAAAAGTGCAAATCTTGAAAAGTGATATAAAGATTGACCTTAGTCAACCCCCCTGTTTATTCACTTCGTCTCAAACACATACACATTACCGCCATTGCCAAAGATCTTCCAACCTTCATTACTGTGTTACATCTGCTGTTATATCATCTAGGTATTCGTCAAACATACGTGCTTTTTATGATTATCAACTGTTTTTTACATTACAAACGAACCTCTATATCTCGTATTAATCAGATTAGGGTTTTGAAGTTTTATGTGATGAAAGTTGTGATTGATAGAGGGGTTTTGTTCTTATAGCTTTTATAAACATTGACTTGAACCATTTTTGCTTAAAACATAGCCTATGTCCAGAAATCAAAAGTTCAAAAGTTGCCTAGTTATATCCGTCCTAGATTCCGATGGGGATTCAAATGGGGATTCCGATGGGTGATTCCGATGGGGTGATTCCGATGGGTGATTCCGATGGGGTGATTCCGATGGGTGATTCCGATGGGGTGATTCCGATGGGTGATTCCAAAGAGTGATTCTGATGGGTGATTCCAATGGGTGATTCCGATGGATTCATTCTGATGGGTTCATTCCGATAGATTCACTCCGATGGATTCATTCTGATGGATTCATTCCGATGGATTCATTCCGATGGACTCATTCCGGTGGATTAATTCCGATGGATTAATTCCGATAGATTCATTCCTATGGATTCATTCCGATGGATGCATTCCGATGGATGCATTCCGATGGATGCATTCCGATGGTTTCATTCCGATGGATTCATTCCGATGGATTCATTCTGATGGATTTATTCTGATGGGTCGTTTATTATGATGGCTGTATTCACATTCCGATGGACTTATAGACATTGTGATAAATAGACATTGTGATAGATAGACTTTGCGATAAGTGTACTTATAGACTTTGCGATATGTTTGTTGTTGTTAAGTAATATGCTTCAATAACTGTTAAGATAGCAAGCTTCCACCTTATGCATTCGACTTAGATGAATATTCAAGTTTTTTGAGGACTTTAGAATTAGGGCCTTTAATACGAACACAAGTTTGATTGGAGTTAATTAATTTTTTCTCATAAGAATACTTGTCAGGTTTCTTATTACAAAAATTCATCTTATTTTATAAGTTATATTTCTGTAAACAAAAGAGATAAAATTATTTATTCCATGTATTGTGATTTGTTCTCAGGCAATGGAAGCAACCGTTGAGTTCAAACCTACTAAGGTTGAGGTTTTGCCAACACCTACTAAGGTTGAGGTTTTGCCAACACCTACTAAGGTTGAGGTTTTGCCAACACATTTTGAGGTTGTAGTAATTCCTAGGCCTATTGAAGTGGTTGTTGAACTTCATCGTCATCTTTCTACTAGTTCTCCCACAGAAGTAGTGGTAATGATAACCAGGAAACCCAAATCCTCAAGGAACTAAAGCTAGGTTATTATGTCCCTAGCATAAAATGTCGGTGCTGTACTACCATGCCTTTAGGTTTTAATCTGAATGTATGATTGTATTTCCTATAAACGTTGTCTATATTATCTTAATGTGTTTAAATAATATGTGATGACATTTTTTGTGCTATACTCACCATGCTACGGATTTTCATGGATAATGCAATGTATATGTTTGTATATATCGATTGTGTTTGTGTTATCTTAAGCAGGAACATGTCAATCACCTAAGAACAACAACAACTAGAACTCGCACTAGTTCCACTAAGTGCCCGACTACCAACTGCAGAGAACAATTCTCGTCTGAAAGACGAATTTGATCCAAATTTTGCAGCTTTCAAAGTCGCAATGGATATCCTCGAAATGTCACCGATAAAGGACGCCTTTAGAGCCACTACATCAGTTCCCGACGTTTATATTCACAAGTTTTGGGCCACAACATCGATCTCACCGGCAAAAAAATTATCTAAGAGGTCTATCACTTTCAAGATCAACAAGCAGAACTTGACTCTCGATTTAACTCAATTCAGGCAATTCTTCAAGTTCCCTAGGTTAGCAAAAGGAGAAAAGTATGTGCCTAACCCAAACACAGATGAAATGCTTAGAGTAATTAGAGCTCTGAACTATGAGGGTGACATTCATAATCTATCTCAGTTTTCCACTTCACACATCGACAACCGTGGAAAGCAATTGTCACTATCATCACTAAGTGCCTCACTTCAAAGCCTCGTGGATTTGACCAAATGAGACCCCATCAGGCTCATATATTTTGGGGTCTCTACACTGCATCTAAAGTGGATTATGCTCTACTACTTTGGGAAGAATTCTTCTACCAGTTCACCGACACCAAGAAGAATTCGAAGCATATTCCATTTCTACGGTTCACAAAACTTATCATCGACCATTTTATGAAGAGTGTCCCATCTATTGACAAGCGTGGGAATTTCTTCTACTATACATCAGACCAAGACTACGTGTTGGATCATATGGGTGAAGACAATTATTCTACTAAGTACTCACTGTGTCGAGCTCTAGTGCCCGATGCAATGATCAATGAATGGATCAAGGACATTGAACCTTACAAACAAATGCTTAAGGATATTGAAGCACAGATTAAAAGATCAAACAAAGATCCATTTGAAAAGAAAAAGGGTAAAAGGAAAAAGACTGTTGTCAAGTGCCAAAAGACTTCTTCATCCAAAGCCAAAGGCAAGGCCAAAGGGAAAGAGCAACTCCGTGATGAAGATGCAGAAGAAGAAGATTCTACAACATTAATGTCTGAAGAAAAATAGATGAGAATAGCACGTCAGAAAAGCGGGATGGAGGCACTGGCTAAGAAAACAGGTAGTGGTTCTAGATCAAAAACTCCGGCAGAATTAGACCTGGAAGCTTGTGGAGATCCAGACAACTCAACTGATGAAGAAGAACAAGATTTCAGACTAGAGGCAAGAACCACAGAACAAACAAACCAAGATGATGATATCATAGATGATTATATCAACTATTATTTTGAAGACTAATATTTAGGAGGTGGAGGAGAAGATATGGAAACATTCCTGTACAAGGAAATCAACCTTAGCAAACCACTTCCTACTCCTTCAGCAATGATAGCATAAGAAGACGCTCATCTGACGGTGTTTCCTAACCAACAACAAACACCTACACCACCAGTATTCACCACTGTCATGACAACCGCCCCTTGATTGAACTCACAATCGAAACCGTACAACCAGTATTAACTACCACCCTTCAACCAGTACCAACCACCGCCCAAGTGATTACACCAACACCACCGATCATCCAACAACCAGTATCAACCACCGCCCAAGTGATTGCACCAACACCGCCACCGATCATCCCCCACAACCAGTACCAACCACTGCCCAAGTGATTGTACCAACACCGCCACCAATCCTCAAACAACTTGTACAAACCACCACCCAACAACTTATATCATCTACAACCCCTCTAACACTTGTGGTAACACCTCCACCAACAACAGTACAACGAGTACCATCCACCTCCAATGTATTTCTCACGATTAATGATCCACTGATTCAACACTTCCAAAAAAAATAGGAAGATCAGGCAAAACAGATTGCACTTCTAACATCATGTATCCCTAAGCCTGCTACAAAAGCCGTCAGAGAAAAAAAATGTGAGTATTCCAAACTTGACGATACATACGACGGCGTCTTAAAACTTCAAGAGCAACATAAGGAGTTCATTGCCGAAAAGGAAGCATGTGACAAAGAAAACAATGTCTTCCTCGACTCCATAAATGATACTATGACTAACATCATTTAGAGTGAAGTTAGGTCATGTGTACCTCAGGTGCTTCTAGCACTACTAACTAAAGGCCTTACTGACCTTGAGTTAATGAAGACTTTGGAGACACGATTAACCAAGATTGAGTCACCAAAAAAAAGGCTCAACACCAGTTGCAAAGAGCTCTTGCTACAGCAATACTGGAAGCTTCTAACACATTACCATTGGAAGACACTAAAGTTCCCCAGTCTTCAAAGAAAAGGAAACGTCAGGAGCCTGAAAATGAAGATGAGGAAGAAGATGAGGAACAAGAGGAAGAGGATGAGGATGAGGAGGAGGAAGAATATTCTGATAATAATGAGGAAGAAGAAGAGGATGATGACGACGAAGAGGATAAGGATGCGGATGACAGGGAAGACGAGGATGATAGTGATGGGGATGACGATGATGATAATGAAGACGGTAATGGGATTGATAAGGGTAAGGAAAAGGGGAATGGTGATGAGGGTAAAGGTGATAGTACTGATGGCGAAGAATCTGTGGAATTCGAGAAAGGTGATGACGATGAGGAAGAAAGTGATGCAGGTACAAAAGAAAAGGTTAGCGATAAAGAACAAAACAACAGTGAAAACAAAGATGATGACGAGAATGATGAAACCAATGACAGCAACATGGAGGATTCACCATGCATATAACTAACTAGTGATGATGGCAATCGAGAAAACTGTCAAAAGAATCTCCATGGCCAATTCATCTCCAAAGAATCTTCATTAAAAGACACATGTAAGTCAACTGAACCGGTTCTTACTAATTTATCACAAGACGAACCTGTAGAACCAGTGCTCAAAGACGAACCAATGATTGAAGACGAACCAACACCGTTTGAGGAACATCACTCTCCATTGCCTATACCTATTAAGCATTACACAGACACATGTATGTCTTCTGAACCGGTTCCTACTACTGTTTCATCAACAACACTTGTAAAACATATGCATGAAGATGAACCTATACAAGAAGACGAATCGATACCGTCTGTGATACATCACTCTCCACCTCAAAATTACATCGGTATGGATATTGAAGACATAAATCAACCGGATCCTGAGTTTCATGACACATTCAATATTGACGAGACTGTTCAAGAGCAGCCATGGCTTACACAGGCAGCAACTGTACGTACAATATCTGACAATGAAAAGGCGAATCTTACACAATTTCTTAATAATCCAATCGACTTCTCTGGATTCTTGATGGACAAATATGGAGTACCTATACTTTAAACAAAAATTAAAGACGAGAACTTTTGGGCTTCCATGTAGATTGCCAAAATTGAGGGAGAATATCATTTCAATGAGCTCATGAAAGCAATCAAATCAACAGCATCAAGTGAACAAGGTCCAATACTTCTTCCACTAACAGCTTCGATTATTGCTGCAGCCAAGCACCTTCCAATGTAGTACTTTGTCAATCGTGATCTGGATTACTTAGAATACATCATTAACAATGGGCAAGGCAGTAAACTTGGAGATGTTCCTTGGATTGAAGATAAGGTTCCAGACCTATGAAGCAAAAAGCTTGTCAAGGAATATGATCAATATGCGGAATTAGGTATCTCACATTGGTAAGGCAAGAAGAGGTCGGCTTACTACTTCTATAATCATAACAAATCAGGTACACTCATAATTTCAAACCGTCGAATCATAAGCATACAGGGAGTTAGTTTTCTACATATATTCGGGTATTCGTACGTGAAAGATATCATATTCAAACGAGAAGACGGTAAGAATTATAGTGTAAGTGAAAGGGATCTACAATTCCTATGACTTGAAGATATTGAAGATTTTCTACTTATCTTGGCTCAAGGCAAGGTCCCTCACTTCCAACATTCGCCAATATACTCGAAGAGTTGTGATCAAGCATAGGGTTGAAGACTTACAACTTGGTGTAGAGAGTTATCAATCCAGGCTAAATTTGAAACGACCTCATACAACGCCCATGAGTCGTTTTCACCATGACAAGAAGCCATATATGGGTACACTCCAACCAGAGATGGGCATATTCTACCTGAATGAAGCAGATGTCATGCAATACATGCGACTATTAGAACTGCACAAATTCAGCGATGATACTCTTACGCATGTGCGTGACAAGCTGTTGATGCTCAACTCAGGTCAAGGCCTTCCAGAAGCAAAGTATGATCGGGTAGGCATGTTTAAAAGGAGCGCCAACTACACCATCAAGAAGATTAAGGAAAAGTTAAAGGATAGACGTTTGATCCGCAGTATCGAACGATTCGTGGGTGGCAGACCATATGGAGCTCACCATAGGCTTATAGAACGATCCATTTAAAGGTGGTGATCGTACTACAATCAGGTCAACTCCATACACTCACTTGTGAATATGTATATATATAATATGTGCATTAGGCTTTTATGGCTTGTTGTAGTGTGAAAGTATAATATTTTTCAAGAATTTCTCACGAAATTCTAAACCTTTCAAAATATATTGTACTGAAGCACTACAACTAACCTTCATTAAATTGAGGGGGAGCATTAATATGTTTTATGTCCATCAACCAATTTCACTTTGCTACCTAAAGACCGGTTAATCTATTAATATCTAAAATATTGGTGATTAACATTTTGGACAAGGGGAGAAAATGGGATTAATGAGACTTGTAATTATACGTGGCTAAAAAATGAAAAAGGGTGAATAGAAAATCTAACTTGATATGTGCTATGCATATGTTAAGGGGGAGCATTTTGGTGTCAAAAACACTGAAGGTACAAAATATCTTGATATTTATATCACAGGTATCTCAGTGATTTTAAGGATTTTTCATGAAGATGAATACTTACCCAAAACACATTTAACTCACGACGGTTGTGGTGACAAAAGGGTGGTAGGATTAGGTACTAGTCCGATGATTCTTCCTGAACTGAAGGAATCTTCCCAAGGATAATTCTGTAGTTAGAAAATAGAAGTCCTTAGGAAAGATAGGGAATGGATTGTGAACGTAGCTGAATGCCGACCAAGTACTAATGATAGCACTGGAACAATCACAACAAGGTTCTAGTGATGATGTATTGATAAGCGTTGAAGGGGTTGAAGAATGAAAAAGAAATGTAAAGATAAAGGGTGTAAAGAAAGAAGCCCTCCTTACAACTTAGGCAGAAACCGGGTCAACTTATCTTGAAGACGAAAGTATCATGGACCTAGTGATGTGATGCACAACCCCTCCCAGGCAACTTACATATCTATCAAAAGATATTTGTTTTAATGTCACAGAGCTCAACACGTTAGCTATTGGTTTATTCACTCCGAATAAATTGATATTGAAAAGGTGGCAATCCTCTCTAGTCTCCGATCACCAAAACAAAATGCACTACTGATTCTAGAGCCACGAGATCATCAAAAGTCTCATTAGGACACAATTTTAAAACAAGAAAGATTTTTATGAGTCCTACACAATATTCTTGCAATATTGCCAGAACATCCGAGTGATACGAAAGTATCACAATGAAGATGGAAATCCTGCTTGAGCCAACTTCAAACAAGCTCATGATAGGTGACACGTGTGGTTCTTTAAGAACTAATCTTGTGATAACTGGAAGGAAACGATGGTTTGACTCTTAATTGAGACTAAACTTGTTCCAGGGCCTCTACGTAAAATCTAAGTGATTTTGCCAGAACACTCAGAGTGACACTCTTTAGTGTTCACAGTGAAGAGTGGAAATCCTTCCAGTGTCAACATGAAACAGCACTGTGGTAGGTGACAAGCAAGATTCTATCAGAATCAAGCTCGTGACAACTGGAAAGCAATGATGATGAATATCTTAATTGAAATTCACTTGTTCCAGGATCATGAATTGAAGGCTTAAATCATAAGGATATTTCTTATCCAAATGATTCACTCGTTATGTTCGTAGTCAGCTTTGGACGATCGAATAAAGAGAACGGGTTTACCCGCGAAATCTTGTCAAGGAGATACTTAATTAGAGCTACCTGTCACAACTACGATATTTATTATCGTCCAACGGTCTTCACCGAATAGAGGTAAAATGCTACCGAATCAGAATAAAATGAAAAAGCCATTTTATTCGTGTCTTATTATGTTGCTGCATTTGAAGAGAGTGGTGTTGCGGTGTACCATCTGAAGTCGTCCTCACATACTTACTCCTTCTGCATCAAATATTTCAGCAAATTCAAGAAAGTCTGACCTAAAAGTCTTCCGCTATATCAACTCTAAAACTTTCAAGACTTCAACAAAGGATAGGTATGTGGGACATGAAGTCACGAAGAGGCGAACATAACAAGAAGGCAAAGACTGCATGTGAAAGTTCAAAACAAACATGTTCTAAGCCAAAGCTTGATGGTAATTAACACATCTTCACAAGAATGAAGTGAAGAAAAAGAAGTAAAGAGAAAGTAGACAACGAGCACGAGAACGAAGATATAACATGCTAGATTAAGACTTTGTAATTTGGAGTGACCTCCCTTTGGGGGAGATTGTTGGAAATACGTTTTTCATATTTAGAAAGTCTCGGTCACTCCAACAATATAGTTAAGAGCTCGTAGTGTAGTTTAATTATAGTTTATGTTAAGCCCGAGCCATGAGCATGTTCATGGAGTCCATTAAGGGACTTAGGTATATAAACCCTTTTCCACCATGGAAAGGGGTGTTGGTTGTTTCATAATTCACATAATACATTTTACATTTTCTCTCATCTCTCTCTACTTTCTCTCTCTAGAAACAACAACCCTCTTGATAGATAATAGATTACCATCATTCTACAACGTCACACAAATATATTCGGATATATTAGGGAGGGAAGAGGCATTGTAAGCCTGGTACGACGATGGATATAATATCCGCACCTTGACACAGAAGGACCCTTCTATGTGTATATTCCTTTGCCGCGGAAGTACCTCTTTCGCCGACACGTTCAATCACCGCGAAAGCACACCTTCTGTTGGCTTATTCCTTTGCAACAGAAGTATCTCTTCCGTTGGCTTATTCCGTTGCCACAAAAGTATCTCTTCAGTTGGCTTATTCCTTTTCCACAGAAGTATCTCTTCCGTTAGCTTATTCCTTCGCCGCGGAAGTACGCATTCCGCTGGCTTATTCCTTTGCCATGGAAGTATGTCTTCCGTTGGCTTATTCCTTTGCCGTGGAAGTATCTTTTCCATTGGATTATTCCTTTTCCATGGAAGTATCTCTTGAGTTGGCTTACTCCTTTGCCACGAAAGTTCCGCTGGCTTATTCCTTTGCCACGAAAGTACATCTTCCACTGGCACATTCCATCGCCATGAAAGCATGCCTTCTGTTGGTTTATTCCTTTGCCACGAAAGTATCTCTTCCGTTGGCTTATTCCTTTGCCACGGAAGTATCTCTTCCGTTGGCTTATCCATTAGCCACAGAAGTATCTCTTCCGTTGCCTTATTCCTTTTCCGCGGAAGTACGCCTTCCGCTGGCTTATTCCTTTGCCACAGAAGTATCTCTTCCGTTGGCTTATTCCTTCACCGCGGTAGTACGTCTTCCGCTGGCTTATTCCTTTCCCACATACGTATCTCTTCCGTTGGCTTATTCATTTTCCATGGAAGTATCTTTTACCTTGGCTTATTCCTTCGCCGCAGAAGTACGCCTTCCGCTGGCTTATTCCTTTGCTACGGAAGTATCTCTTTCGTTGGCTTATTGGTTCGCCGAGGAAGTACGCTTTCCGTTGGCCTATACCTTTTCCACGGAAGTATCTCTTCGGTTGGATTATTCCTTGCCACGGGAGTATCTTTTTTGTTGTCTTATTCCTTTACCACTGAAGTATCTCTTTTGTTGGCTTATTCCTTCGCCTCGGAAGTACACCTTCCGCTGGCTTATTCCTTTGCCACAGAAGTATCTCTTCCATTAGCATATTCCTTTGCCACGGAAGTATTTCTTCTTGGCTTATTCCTTTGTGGCGGAAGTGCGTCTTCCGTTTGTTGGTTTATTCCTTTTCCGCAGAAGTACGCCTTCGGTTGAATTAATTCATTTGTCGTGGAAGTACTCCTTCTGCTGGCTCATTCTCTTCTCTACAGAAGTACGTCTTCCGCTGGCTCATTCTCTTCACCGCGGGAGCATGCCTTCTGATGTCTCGTTGTCTTTTCCATGGAAGTACTCTTTCTGTTGGCTTATTCTCTTCTCCATGGAAGTACGTATTCCGATGGCTCATTATATTCGCCTTAAGATCATGCCTTCCGCTGTCTCATTGTCTTCTCCGCGGAAGTACGTCTTCCGCTGGCTCATTCTCTTCTCCGCAGAAGTACGCCTTCCACTGTCTCATTATCTTCGCAACGAAAGTACGCCTTCTGTCGGCTTGTTATCTTCGCCGCGGAAGTACGCCTTCTACTGAATCATATCTTTGTTGCGGATGAACGCCTTCCGCGGCGAATTACTTTGCCCGCCCACGGAGTGATTTTTCCGAAGTTTACATTGTTTACCTTAATTTGACGGAGCCTGATCAACTACCCTTAGTTCAGGAACAACCGTAAAAAAATTTAGATATCATTATCGAATGTCGTGGCCATAAGTCGGATGTAATATCCGCATCACCTTATAATAGAAGAAGGTCTTTTATTGGTCTTAAGAAGAATGCAATGTTCGTATTATGTTGCATAATTAGTTGGAACAAAAAGTACGCCTTCAACGTGTTCATTTTCACACCCCCAATTCACATTGCGCAGCAGAAATACACAATTGGGTGCTAAACACAAGTATCATCACACAAGGTATATTGAACGACTAAAAAAGAGACGTTTACACGAAAAAGATAATAATATTTCACACATTGTCTAAAACATGAATTTCCTCCCATAATGTACCAAAAAACACTAGAGTAAAGCGTTTAGTCCCCACAAATCTCGACCATCAAACCAACAAGTTTTAGTACAATACATAAACATTAAAGAAATTGTTCAACAGTAAAAGGATAGAAATTGTTTTAGACCAAACTACTTCAAAAGCCAACCCACAACATCCACAGCAATGCTCCGCCATCAATCACCTTCGATTACTTGAAACACATGCTTAAACGAGTCAACAATAATGTGAGCGAGTCCATAGGTTTAACAAATCACCTTTGAACACAAGAAGAAAATCAATCATAATCATTTTATAGAATTGCCGTGCACACAATCTATATCAAGGCAACTCATTGTATTTAAGCTCATGACACCGACCAACCAATTAGTCACCCACGTCAAATGCCAACATGACTAGATAAAACCGTTGCCCCTTTAGGGTATTATTTGCTAGATATATACCCAAATCTCATTCTCGTAAATTATCCTTCCCAGAGGTTACTCAACGTAATGCCCTAGTCTCAGATAGGGTGGTTAACCCAATAGTACTAACATTTGAATAAGCGGCTATTCCCAACTCATAACATCAAGTCATAACATAGTTAATGGTTCATGGCTTTAGGGTCTTTAGCAACAAGGTACTCAATACAATTCAAGGCAACATAGGCAACATTCGGGTCCAAAAAATTAATCATGACTTGTGTTCATTTATTTTTAAATAGCATGTATCCCCCTCGCGGGTATTAAAACATTTAGTAGCTAGCATGAAAAGCAAGGCTACAGACTCACCTTAGTATAAGAGACCTAGCGAGATGATCGTCGATGATAGGTGATGCCCTTCAAACACGAGAACCGCAACCTATCAAATAAGGCGCGTCCATTAATAATAGACTCAAAAAATAAACCATGCATAATAATATCAAACTAAGACTCATAAAATCACGAAAACTCGAGAGAAAACGATACAAGTGATACTATTATACTCTTCTACACATTTACTTTACTACTCTATACTTTCGATAAAAATCTGTCGGCCCATGCCAAATGTACTCGCTCATTTACCCCATTTAGACACGTCAAAAGTTTATGAAACGACTCGAGGAACTCACTTACTATATATAGAAAGTCCTCTAAAAAGTTTATCAAGTGATTTTACTTCTTAGTCTCCTTGTCCGACACATCTTTGAACTACAAAAAACCCGGAAAGTTTTACATCATCGACTAATACAACTATTTTAACTTCTATAAACGACTCCATTTGCCAAACCGACACTTAGGTTTGAAATAGACTCACCATCTAGGGTTTACACTTTTATATCAGTCCTTGACTCATTTCAAAACTCATTATATAGTCCCCGAGATTCGATCCAAATATCGACAACAACTACATATTGTGCCGATACTCGTCTCCCGGTACACGAATAATCAAACTATCATAACTTCTCGCTCGTTTGGAGCTAGATGCTCTACTTCACACCAAAACGAAGATAATAAAAACCTCCATAACTCTATCTTATTATTTTAACCATTTCAAAACATAAGGCATAAAAAACAGCCCTTTTCTCACTGCCCTAAATTACCCTTTAAAATCTTACATGAAATCATACTTTTTATCAAATTCAACCATTTTTATCATCATCATAAGTCCCTAATAACAACATATCCTAATCCTAAAACTTGTATTAATCTTCAAATCAAAAACCCAAAATCAGAAACATGTATTTAGCAAAAAACAACATGATCCATGCATGATTATCACTAGATAATCACATGCATGATCATCTAACAACTCTACCAACCATAATTCTTAACCAAAAATTCAAACTTCACGCATGTTGCTAAAATTAGTACCAGTATAATCCCCTTTGAATTCTAATATAGGGTCTTGATTTGTTTTGGCTTAGATCAAAGTAAAAATTAAATGAAAATTGTGTTTAGGGGTGGTGTAGGGTGACGGTAAAGAGGGAGGGGGAGGGAGGTGGGATAATTTTTATTCTTTCTTATTAACTATGAGACAATTAGGTGGAGAAAAGCCTTCTATATGGTGGTGGAGGGACCTCTTTTGACAATTTGGGATAGTTGTGGTCCAAAATGAAAATAGTTAGCCAAAAAGAAGGAAATGACTATTAGTCAATTTTGAAAATATTCACGGGGCTCGGGTTTCATAAAAATACTTCTATTAAGTTAAAACTTATCTCAAATATAATAATATTGTCTCTCGACTCGACTTAACACGTTATTAAAAAGAAAACATCGAAAACGACAAACATCGAACAATCGACAATAAAACGTAAAATATTGGGCATCCATCGACATCGCGCTTGCTAACACTCCTTAGACTTATTAAAGATAAAATATAAGTCTCCTAACATCGATTTAAACTTAAACCTTCAAAAACAAAAATCATTCAAGCTCATCAAAAATTTCAAAAATAGTCGTAAAATAAGATTAGGTAATGACCTTGGTTTCAGGTTATCACATTCCCTCCTTCTTAAAGAGAGCGACGTCCCGGCTCTTACCCCTCTCTAAACAAATGAGGATAATTATCCTTAAAGAAGTCCTCACGGTCCCAGGTAAACTATGGTCTACATCTAGAATTCCATCTTACTTTCACAATCGGAATCCTACTATGCTTCAATTTCTTAACTTCCCTATCCATGATCTCTACTGTAAAACCCACAAAATAAGGTCATTACTTAATCTTACTTTTCAAATATTTTTGAAGTATTTTATGACGTTAAATATTATTATGTTTAACGGTTTAAGTTGAAACCGATATTGAATATTTTATTTTAATTTTGACGAGCAACGAGGACCACTAGTGATCGCGATACCGACGAATGCCCATATATTTATATTTTATTATCGATCGTTTCGATATTTAATATTTTCGACGATATCGTTTTAATTACGTATCGAGTCGTTATATTATTATTTTTCGTGTGCGTTTAAACTTTTATGTATTTTTACGAAACCCGAGTCCCGTAAATATTTGTAAAACTGACTTTTAGTCATTTCCCGCTTTTTAACTAATATTTACATTTTGGACCAAAACTATCACAAATTGGCAAAAACTATCCTAACCTTACACTATATATAAATTTTCCACTAGCACTATCTCATTTTAAAATTCATTTAACAAAAATCACTACCTTCCTCCTCTCTTTTCTATTTTGGCCGTACACCCCCCCCCCCCCCCCCCTCTTCCAATTTGATCAATTTTCTCAAAATCTAGTTTGATTCAATCCAAACAAATTAAAATCCCATCCCAGATTTTTAAAGGGCTACATTTTGGTATGAAATTTACCTACATGTATCTACTTTTTTTTTTTTTTTGAATTTTGATTAATTAATCTATTGTAAGATCATCTTATTATATTGTATATTATTATGGCTAGTGATTCTACTAGTGTTTGTGTTTGAAGGATTGAAAAGAATTTTGTAAAAGGGACATGCCAGTGTGTTAGAGGTTTGATCAAGGTGTTAGGATGTTAGTATGATGATATTAGTGGTATAGAAATGGGTAAATTGTGTTGAAAATTTGATTTTGTATGGTTTTTAAATGGTCAATTTTAAGCAGTAGGTTTGAGGCCATTTTCGGGGGTCTTAAATCTGAATATAGGTTGATATTATGGGATTATGTCGTAGATAATTTCGTTAGCTTCGATTTGATATAAAGTAGGCCTTCCAACTCCAAACGAGGTGGAAGATACACTAGTTTGATTTTCGTGTACCGGGAGACGAGTGTTGACACAATCCGAAAAATTGTTGTCGATATTTGGATCGAATCTCGGGGACTATAAAATGAGTTTCAAAATGATTCAAGGGCTGTTCTCAGGCTCAAAGTTTAGTATTTTGAGTCTTTTTTTAGAATCAAGTGTCGGTTTTATAAATGGAGTTGTTTAGAATTGTTAAAATGGTTTCATAAGCCAAGGTCGCTAAACTGTCCGAATTTTGTGATTCAAAGATGAGTCGGGCAGGGAACTTTAGAAGTAAAATCTTTTGATGGGCTCTTGGGAGGACTTTCTACACATAGTAAGTAAGTTCTCTGAGTTGTATCATGAAGTTTTGATGTGTCTAAGTATGGAAAAACGGCTTTGACATTCAGTATGTTCCGACAGATTTTTATTAAAGGCATAGAATAATAAAATGAATATATAGGAGAGTATAATAGAACCACTTGTATCGTTTTCTCTCGAGTTGTCGTGATTTCATACTTGAGTTTGATTTTATTATGTATCATTTCTTTCTCGAGTCTATTATTAATGTACGCACCTTATTTGCTAGGTTACGGTTGTCGTGTTTTTCGGGCATCTACTATCGTCGGCGATCGTCTTCAACTACTTCTACTACTTAAGGTGAGTCTATAGCCTCGTTTGCGCAATTATATGATTTTAAAACCCGCGAGGGGGAATACATGTTTTATAAACTTAGAACACAAGATTTTTATGGTATGCTTGTCTCTCTATGAATGGACCCACCCGTGGTTGCCTTTAAATTGCATTAAGTGATTGCCTTTTTTAAAGCCTCAATTATGGACCGTTAACTAGCTTATGATGGGCTAGCCGCTAGTACAATTAATAGATCTATGGGGGAAGCCGCCCCGGTTCAGTTTTTGTGGACTTGTCATAGAAGCTTAGGCCCGACCTCCACACTGTTTGAACATATTGTATTGAGAAGTCAGGTATACGGCAATGTACCAATAATCTGGAGGTAACGACAATTAATAAATCTCTTGTCTTATTAGACCTAACGGAGTGTCTAAGGGCTCGGTTCCATGAGCTTATTCCATTTTATGCTATATACAATTATTATTGTTGGTGCAAATTATTATTTGATGCTTGTTAAGCATGCCACAAACTTATAATCTTTGCTTGTGTTCAGAATGATTATATAAACCTATAGATTCACTCAGCGTTTTTCTGATGATTTTCTCACATGTATTTCAGGTAATCAAGAAGTGTGAAGCTTGGAAACCACGAGAATGATGTTGTGCACTGCTTCTGTAATATAAACTCTTTGAATGTTTGTCGTTACTTTTGTTCAAAACAATTTAAATCTTTTGTTTTGGTTGTACTTTGGTTACGATGTCTTGGGACTACGCTACTCTGACAAATGTTTTAGGAACGATAAATTTGAAACGTCTCTTTTCGAGTCGTTCTTTATAAATTATGTGTTATTGTATCATTGTTTAGCACCCAAAGATGTATTACGCTGCGTGCAAATTTGGGGGTGTTAAAGATTGGTATCAGAGCCATGAGTTATAGAGAACTATGTCTTTTTCTAAAAACCTAAACTATAACTGCCAGTTTTTATTTTTCAAATAGTCGATGCACATGATTTCGCGTGACTTCAGGTTCAAGCTACTTCTGGGATTACAATTTTAGTATACATTATTATGTATCCTTTATTGCTAAGTATTTATAAATAAATACTGTAAACCTTGATCGATATATATTAATATCGTTAAACTTTTTGATAAAAGTTTATCATTTACTAATGATTTATTTGAATAAATTTCTGGAATTTTCCTCTACTTATTTTGAAGGATTTTCTATATTTATTTAAATTTTTGGAAATTATTCTATTTCATTTTGTCATGACCTTATACCTATTTTGTGAATTTACCACCGTCAAATTACGTCTTCGATGAGGAGGAAGCAGGTTTCACTGCTGCAAGCAAGTCACAGTCAACTAAGCCATGTGGATCCCTATGTGACTAGTGTCTATTATTTTGTGTCATTGTACTTTATTTGTCTTTAAGATCATTCCTTGTTTATCTATGATAATAGTTTCCTTTGATCCTTATAATGATTGTGATACCTTGTATTGAGAATGTGTATGCATTTGATGATTGATTTTGTACATGATATGACTATACCATGATTACAATTAACTCATTCATTTTATCTTCTCTCTTTGTGATATGACAGAATCATGTCACCTAAGAGAATGACAAATGATGCCATTGCAAGGCTAGTTGCTGAAGAGGTTGCGAAAGCATTAGCTGCGGATAGAGCTGCACGTGTTAACATTGAAGGAGCAGGTGGCTCTGGAGGTGCGGGTGCTGAGGATGAAGGTGAACCTGTTGGACCAGAAGCTGTTGGAGGAGCAGGTGTAGCTGAGAATCCTGCAGATGAGGTTGCTCAGGCTGCTGCTACGGTTAAAGAGTGTACTTTTACTGGATACATGAAGTGTGGACCTACTACATATCAAGGAACTGGTGGAGCACTGTAATTATTCAGGTGGATTGAGAAAACAAAAACAACATTTGATATTAGTGATTGCTCAGAAAGGAACAAGGTTAAGTTCGCAGTTGCTACTTTCAAGGATCGAGCTTTAAGCTGGTGGAAGACTCAAGTTGCTACAGTTGGTTTAGAAGCTGCAAACAGGAAACCATGGGATGAAATTAAAAGGTTGCTGAAAGAAGAGTTCTGTCCAGAAGAAGAGTTATCTGCTTTGGAGGATGAGTTGAGGCACCTGAAGCCGAAGGATAATAACATTGCTGCATATACTAACCGATTCAATGAGTTGGTTTTGTTGTGTCCAGATGCTTTTGTTACTAAGAAGAAAAAGATGGACCAATACATTAAAGGGCTTCCTGGGTACATTAAAGGTGAGACAACTTCACCTCGACCCAAGAACTTTGTTGAAACTGTAAGAATGGCTCCTACACTAATGGGGCAGAAGGTTCAAGATAGGGCTGAGAGAGCTGCTGAGGGTAGTAAAAGGAAATGGGAAAATTCGCAGAGTAGTAATCAGGGTAGTAACCGCCATAAGCAGTACAATCAGAAGAGAAATGATGGGGCTAGAGCTACAACTAACAAGGATAATAATGCTGACCATGGGGGACCAGCCCAGAAATGTAAGAGTTGTGGTGCTTGTCACTTTGGTAATTGTCCACCAAGGTGCACTAAATGTGGAATGGTTGGGCATGTTGTGGAGAAATGCAAGACAAGGACCCCTGCTACTGGAGCAAATGCTATTCCGATCAAGACTTGCTTTGAATGTGGAGAACATGATCATTTTCGCCCTAAATGTCCAAAGTTGACGAACAAGAAAGCAGGCGAAGCTGCTGGGGCAGTTTATGTTGTTAAAGATGCTGATCAGGCACAAGGTCCAAATGTGGTGACGGGTACGTTCTTACTTAACCATCGTTATGCTAGTGTGTTGTTTGACTCAGGATCTAATAGGAGCTTTATAAGCACTTCCTTTAGTCGTTTAATTGATATTGAGCCAACAAGCCTAAATACTAGTTATGAGGTCGAGTTAGCTGATGGACAATTAGTTAGTACTACCACTATATTTAAGAAGTGTCCTTTGAAATTAGCAAATCATTTGTTTGAAATTGATTTGATGCCGATAGAGTTGGGTTCGTTTGATGTGATTGTTGGTATGGATTGATTGGTTTCTCATGATGTGGTGATAGTATTGGGGAGAAAGTTGTTCACATACCGGTGAAGGGCAAGGTGTTAGTAGTTAAAGGTGATGTCGGTAGATCTCGTCTGACGGTGATATCTTGTATCAAGGCGAGGAAATATGTAGAAAGAGGTTGTCACCTGTTCTTGGCTCAAGTAGTGGAGAAAAAACTATCGGTGAGGCGTGTGGAAGATGTTCCGGTTATTCGTGATTTTCCTGAAGTATTTCCCGATGACTTGCGAGGGCTTCAGCCTCAGCGAGAAGTCGAGTTCAAGATTGATCTAGTGCCAGGAGTTGCACCGGTGGCGCGTGCACCGTATCGTTTGGCACCATCTGAGATGAAGGAGTTGGCAGATCATTTGAAGGAGTTAATGGATTAGGGGTTCATTAGACCAAGTTCGTCACCTTGGGGAGCTCCAGTATTGTTCGTGAAGAAGAAGGACAGATCGTTCAGAGTGTGCATAGACTACCAAGAGTTGAACAAGTTAACTATCAAAAATTGTTATCCACTTCCTAGGATCGATTATTTGTTCGATCAACTTCAAGGTTCGTGTGTGTACTCGAAGATCGACTTAAGGTCCGGTTATCATCAACTTCGTGTTAAAGAGGAGGACATACCTATTACAGCTTTTCGGACGCGTTATGGACACTTTGAATTTCAAGTGATACCGTTTGGGTTAACTAACGCACCTGCGGTATTCATGGACTTAATGAATCGTGTGTGTAAACCATACCTTGACAATTTTGTGATTGTATTTATCGATGATATCCTGATTTATTCCAAAAGTCAGGAAGAGCATGAAGGCCATCTGAAGATTATTTTGGAGTTGTTGAATAAGGAGAAGTTGTATGAAAAATTCTCCAAGTGTGATTTTTGGTTGGATTCAGTCCAATTCCTTGGGCACGTGATCGATAGTAGCGGTGTTCATGTTGATCCTTCCAAAATTGAAGCTATTAGAGATTGGGCTAGGCCTACAACCCCGACTGAAGTTAGACAATTCTTGGGATTAGTTGGGTACTACCGGCGATTCATAGAAGGATTCTCTTTAATTTCTGAACCTCTTACTAAACTTACACAGAAAAACAAGAAGTATGAGTGGGGTTCAGAAGAAGAAGCATTCCAAACTTTGAAGCGGAAGCTGTGTTATGCACCAATTTTGGCTTTGCCCGACGGAGCTGAATACTTTGTGGTATATTGCGACGCATCATGTAAGGGTTTTGGTGTTGTGTTGATGCAAAGGGAGAAAGTGATTGCGTATGCATCTCGTCAATTGAGGAAGCATGAGGAGAATTATACTACACATGATTTGGAATTAGGAGTTGTTGTCTTTGCTCTTAGACTTTGGAGACACTATCTCTACCGTACAAAGAGTGTGGTATATACCAATCATAAAAGCCTGCAACATATTTTGGATCAGAAGGAGCTCAATATGAGGCAGAGAAGATGGGTAGAATTGTTGAGTGATTACGACATCGAAATTTGCTATCATCCCGGCAAGGCGAATGTAGTTGCCGATGATCTTAGTAGGAAGGATAGAGAAATAACCAAAAGGGTTAGAGCTTAGCCATGACAACTTATTCTGATTTATCTAATCGAATACTTAAAGCTCAAACAAAGGCGATGAGAGAAGAAAATGTGAGAAATGAAGACTTGGGTAGAAGGATGACACCTATATTCGAAATTCGTGAAGACAGAATTCGGTATTTCGAGAATCGTGTATGGTTACCGGTGTATGGAGGACTGCGAGATCTAATTATGCATGAATCTCATAAGTCTAAATATTCGATTCACCTAGGATCGGATAAAATGTACCAAGACTTGAAGAAATGATACTGGTGGCCGAATATGAAGGCTAACATTGCTACTTATGTTAGTAAATGCTTGACATGTGCTAAGGTGAAGTTTGAGCACAAGAGACCTTCGGGTTTACTGCAACAACCTGAAATTCCAGAATAGAAATGGGAGAGGATCACTATGGACTTTGTTTTGGGACTTCTGAGAACTTCTAGTGGTTATGATACGATTTGGGTGATTGTTGATCGGTTGACTAAGTCGGCTCATTTCTTGCCGATAAAGAAAACTGATGACTTAGACAAACTTACTCGGTTGTATTTGAAGGAAGTTGTTTGTAGACACGGAGTTCCTTTGTCAATTATTTCTGATCGAGATAGTCGGTTCACATCTGAGTTTTGGAAATCGTTTCAACGAGCTTTGGGGACTCAGTTGGACATGAGCACTGCGTATCATCCAGAAACGGACGGACAAAGTGAAAGGACTATTCAGACCTTGGAGGATATGTTACGAGCGTGTGTAATAGACTTTGGAGGTAGTTGGGATCGACACTTACCTTTTGTGGAGTTCTCATACAACAACAGTTATCACGCAAGTATCAAGGTTGCGCCTTTTGAAGCACTTTTCGGGCGAAAGTGTAGATCACCAGTTGGTTGGTGTAAAGTTGGAGAAAGTCAACTGACGGGTCCTGAATTGATTAGAGAAACGACTGAGAAGATCGTGCAAATCCAGAATCGTTTATTGACAGCTCGTAGTAGGTAGAAGAGTTATGCGGATAAGAGGAGAAAACCATTGGAGTTTGATATTGGCGATATGGTTATGTTGAAAGTATCACCTTGGAAAGGATTAATTCGGTTTGGCAAGCGAGGAAAGCTTAGTCCACGCTATATAGGTCCATTCAAGATTATTGATCGAGTTGGTCATGTGGCATATAAGTTGGAATTGCCAGAGAAGTTAAGTGCTATTCACAATACTTTTCACGTTTCTAATCTTAAGAGGTGTTTGGCGGACGAGAATTTGATAATTCCACATGAGGAGATGCAACTGGACGAAAAGTTGCATTTTATTGAAGAACCGGTGGAGATTATAGATCGAGAGGTGAAACGGCTTAAGCAAAGTCGGATCCCGATAGTGAAAGTGCGATGGAATTCCCGACGTGCACCCGAATACACTTGGGAGCGAGAGGACTACTTCAAGAGCAAGTATCCGCATTTATTCGTAGACGAACCTAAGGAGAAGTAAGCCCCGGGAAAGGTGCTCTCCTAAGGTGGTGAGGATGTAAAACCCACAAAATAAGGTCATTACTTAATCTTACTTTTCAAATATTTATGAAGTATTTTATGACGTTAAATATTATTATGTTTAACGGTTTAAGTTGAAACCGATATTGAATATTTTATTTTAATATTTTGACGAGCAACGAGAACCACTAGTGATCGCGATACCGATGGATGCCCATAATTTTATATTTTATTATCGATCGTTTCGATATTTAATATTTTCGACGATATCGTTTTAATTACGTATCGAGTCGTTATATTATTATTTTTCGTGTGCGTTTAAACTTTTAAGTATTTTTACGAAACCCGAGTCCCGTAAATATTTGTAAAATTGACTTTTAGTCATTTCCCGCTTTTTAACTAATATTTACATTTTGGACCAAAACTATCACAAATTGGCAAAAACTATCCTAACCTTACACTATATATAAATTTTTCACTAGCACTATCTCATTTTAAAATTCATTTAACAAAAATCACTTTCTTCCTCCTCTCTTTTCTATTTTGGCCGTACACCCCCCTTCCAGTTTAATCAATATTCTCAAAATCTAGTTTGATTCAATCCAAACAAATTAAATCCCATCCTAGATTTTCAAAGGGCTACATTTTGGTATGAAATTTACCTACAGGCATCTACTTTTTATTTTTTCTTGAATTTTGATTAATTAATCTATTGTATGATCATCTTATTCTATTGTATATTATTATGGCTAGTGATTCTACTAGTGTTTGTGTTTGAAGGATTGAAAAGAATTTTGTAAAAGGGACATGCAAGTGTGTTAGAGGTTTGATCAAGGTGTTAGGATGTTAGTATGATGATATTAGTGGTATAGAAATGGGTAAATTGTGTTGAAAATTTGATTTTGTATGGTTTTTAAATGGTCAATTTTAGCAGTAGGTTTGAGGCCATTTTCGGGGGTCTTAAATCTGAATATAGGTTGATATTATGGGATTATGTTGTAGAATTTCGTTAGCTTCGATTTGATATAAAGTAGGCCTTCCAACTCCAAACGAGATGGAAGATACACTAGTTTGATTTTCGTGTACCGGGAGACGAGTGTTGACACAATCCGAAAAATTGTTGTCGATATTTGGATCGAATCTCGGGGACTATAAAATGAGTTTCAAAATGATTCAAGGGCTGTTCTCAGGCTCAAAGTTTAGTATTTTTAGTCTATTTTTAGAATCAAGTGTCGGTTTTATAAATGGAGTTGTTTAGAATGGTCAAAATGGTTTCGTAAGCCAAGGTCGCTAAAGTGTCTGGATTTTGTGATTCAAAAATGAGTCGGGCAGGGAACTTTACAAGTAAAATATTTTGATGGGCTCTTGGGAGGACTTTCTACATATAGGAAGTAAGTTCTCTGAGTAGTATCATGAAGTTTTGATGTGTCTAAGTATGGAAAAACGGTTGGACATTCGGTATGTTCCGACAGATTTTTATTAAAGGCATAGAATAATAAAATGAATATATAGGAGAGTACAATAGAACCACTTCTATCGTTTTCTCTCGAGTTGTCGTGCTTTCATACTTGAGTTTGATTTTATTATGTATCATTTCTTTCTCGAGTCTATTATTAATGTACGCACCTTATTTGTTAGGTTGCGGTTGTCGTGTTTTTCAGGCATCTGCTATCGTCGGCGATCGTCTTCAACTACTTCTACTACTTAAGGTGAGTCTATAGCCTCGTTTGCGTAATTATATGATTTTAAAACCCACGAGGGGGAATACATGTTTTATAAACTTAGAACACAAGATTTTTATGGTATGTTTGTCCCTCTATGAATGTACCCGTGGTTGCCTTTAAATTGCATTAAGTGATTGCCTTTGTTAAAGCCTCAATTATGGACCGTTAACTAGCTTATGATGGGCTAGCCGCTAGTACAATTAATAGATCTATGGGGGAAGCCGCCCCGGTTCAGTTTTTGTGGACTTGTCATAGAAGCTTAGGCCCGACCTCCACACTGTTTGAACATATTGTATTGAGAAGTCAAGTATACGGCAATGTACCAATAATCTAGAGGTAATGACAATTAATAAATCTCTTGTCTTATTAGACCTAACGGAGTGTCTAAGGGCTCGGTTCTATGAGGTTATTGCAATTTATGCTATATACAATTATTATTGTTGATGCAAATTTTTATTTGATGCTTGTTAAGCATGCCACAAACTTATAATCTTTGCTTGTGTTCAAAATGATTATATAAACCTATAGATTCATTCGGCGTTTTTGCTGATGATTTTCTCACAAGTATTTCAGGTAATCAAGAAGTGTGAAGCTTGGAAGCCACGGGAATGATGTTGTGTACTGCTTCTGTAATATAAACTCTTTGAATGTTTGTCGTTCCTTTTGTTCAAAACAATTTAAATCTTTTGTTTTGGTTGTACTATGGTTACGATGTCTTGGGACTACGCTACTTTGACAAATGTTTTAGGAACGATAAATTTGAAACGTCTCTTTTCGAGTCGTTCTTTATAAATTATGTGTTATTGTATCATTGTTTAGCACCCAAAGATGTATTCCGCTACGTGCAAATTTGGGGGTGTTAAATCTATAGGTTCCTTTATAAAATGCAACTTATTATTAAGTTGAATTTCCTCCAGTGGAATTGCCAAATCCCTTTCTGCTAAACACTTCTTCAGGATTGACACATGAAAAGTGTTATGAATAGCCCTAAGTTCATCCGATAATTCTAATTTATAAACATCCAATCCAATCCATTGAATAATCTTAAATGGTCCAATATATCTCGGGCTCAACTTTCCTCTCTTTCCAAAACGAATTACTCCCTTCCATGGAGATACCTTCAGCATAACCATGTCTCCTACTTCAAATTATAACGGCTTCCTTCCATTATCAGCATAACTCTTTTGTCTACTTCTGGTAGATAACAAACGCTTCTTAATTTGCACAATCTTTTCAGTTGTCTCAAATATCATTTCAGGTCCAGTCAATTGACTCTCTCCTACATCACTCCAACAAACTGGAGACCTACACTTACGTCCATACAAAGCTTCAAATGGTGTGGATTTAATACTAGCATGATAACTATTGTTATACAAAAACTACACCAATGTTAAGTGCCTATTCCAACTATTTCCAAAATCAATCACATACGCTCGAAGCATATCCTCTAATGTTTGAATCATTCTTTCACTTTGTCCATCAGTTTCGGGATGATATGATGCACTTAAACTTAACTCCGTTCCCATTGCTTTCTGCAGAGATCTCCAAAAATCCGAGGTAAACCTACTATCATGATCTGAAATTATCGACAAAGGCATACCATGTCGACAAACAATCTCTTTCACATACACTGTCGTCGTCCTTTCCATACTATCCATCTTCTTTACTGGTAAAAAGTGAGCAGACTTAGTCAACCTATCTACAATCACCCATATCATATCGCAACCACTAGAATTCTTTGGCAAACCTGTCACAAAATCTATAGTAATTTTCTCCCATTTCCATTCAGGAATTTCAGGTTGCACTAATAATCCAGACGACTTCTTATGTTCAGCCTTCACTTTCGCACAAGTTAAACACTTATTAACATACTGGGCTATATATGCTTTCATATTCGGCCACCAATACACTTTCTTAAGGTCTTGATACATCTTGTCCGCTCCAGGATGTATTGAATACTTCGACTTATGAGATTCATTCATCACTAAATCTCGCACTCCTAAAGAACCTTCCTCAGACGGACACAATGGTAACCAAATCCTATTCTTAAAATATCCCATTCCATTCGACCTTACTACAAACAATGGTTTCAACATTCTACCCAGATTTTCTGCCTCAACATTCTCTTTCTTCAAACCATTAGCCTGGGCTTTCAATATCATCTCTATCAGATCAACGCTTTCCATCATTACCAAAGCTCTAACTCTTAAAGACTTCTCTCTTTCCTTTCTACTAAGTGCATCAGCTACCACATTCGCTTTACCAGGGTGGTAACGAATCTTGCCGTTATAGTCACTCAGAAATTCTACCCATCTCTTTTGTCTCATATTCAATTCATTTTGATCCAAAATATGTTGCAGACTCTTATGGTCAGTGAAAACCACACACTTGGTTCCATACAAGTAGTGTCTCCAAAGCTTCAATGCAAAAATCACAGCTCCAAGTTCTAAATCATAAGTAGTATAATTTTCTTCATGCGTCCTCAATTGTCGCGACGCATAAGCTATCACTTTCTATCTTTGCATTAACACAACTCCAAATCCCTAATGAGACACGTCACAATACACAACAAAATCTTCAGATCCTTCTGGCAAAGACAAAATTGGCACAAAACACAACTTATCCTTCAGCGTATTAAATGCAACTTCATCTTCTAAACCCCATTCAAACACTCGATTATTTTCAGTAAGCTTGGTCAATGGTTTAACAATTAGTGAAAACTTCTCGATAAAACTTCTATAATACCCAGCTAGACCAAGAAATTGGCGAACTTCAGTCGGCGTCGTTGGTACCGACCAATCTTTGATAGCCTCAACCATAGCAGGATCTACGCGAACACCTTCACTATCAATCACGTTCCCTAGAAATTGCATTGATTTCAACCAAAACTCACATTTAGAAAACTTCGCATACAGCTTCTCTTTCTTTAACAATTCCAAAATTATCCTAAAATGCTTCTCATGTTAATCTTCACTCTTGGAATAAATGAGAATATCATCAATGAATACGATAACAAACTCATCCAAATACAGCTTGCACACATGATTCATCAAGTCCATGAATACTACAGGTGCATTCGTTAATCCAAAAGGCATCACTTGAAATTCAAAATGTCCATATCGAGTACAGAAAGTTGTTATAGGAATATCTTATTCCCTAACTCTCAGTTGATGACACCCAGACCTCAAATCGATCTTCGAGTATACACTTGATCCTTGCAACTGATAAAACAAATCATCAATCCTCGGCAATGGATACCAATTCTTGACAGTCAATTTGTTAAGTTCCCGATAATCATTACACATTTGAAACGAACCATATTTCTTCTTAACAAACAACACTGGAGCACCCCACGATGACGCACTGATACAATGCTTTTGCTATGGGTTCAATTTTGTCTCTCGATCCTCTCGAATTGATCTTGGTTCTAAGTGGAATGATTGTTCTTGGTTACTAAAAAAAGGGGGTTTAGTTTTCTAATCTACTAAAAAGTTTAAATGTATTAAAATGAAAACTTAAATAAAAAACAATTAATTTAATGACAATTAATAAAAACTTGAGTTAAAATACTGGAATTAAAATTAAACTTAAACTTAGAATATAAAATGAAGAAACAATGAGAAATATTAAGACAGATACAAAAAGAAACAGTAAGTAAGATTGAAAGAAAATTGATTCGGAACTTTGACCTTGATTCGGAACTATTGATCCGGAACTTCGTTCGGAACCTTCACCCGGAACTTTGAGTCGGAACTTTACTCGGAACTTTCACTCGGAAGATTGGTTCGGAAGTTGATCCGGAACATCGTTCGGAAGTTGTTGATCCGGAAGTTCGTCCGGAACTTTTGGTCCGGAAGTTTATTCGGAAGATTTGGGAATAATACTCATTCGGAACTTTTAAACTTAAATTGATTCGGAACTTCAAAAACAAACATTCATTCGGAACTTTTGAAAATAACATTCATCCGGAACTTTTGTTCATTCGGAAGATTGGGTTCATCCGGAACTTCAGTTCATTTGGAAGATTGGATTCATCCGGAACTTTCTGTTCGTTCGGAAGTTTTGTTCATTCGGAAGTTTTAACTAAAGTGCTTCATGCGGAACTTTTTGTGTTCATTCGGAACTTTTGTGTTCATCCTGAAGTTTTGTTCATCCGGAACCTGGGAACACTCAAGAACAGAAACTTACCCGAAGAACAAGGAAAATGATTTTAATGCCAAAAATCACCAAGTTTTTCACCGAATCTTAAATAAAGCTAAACACAAAGCATCTACTAACCATAAACTACAAATCCCATCAACAAAAACATAAATCCCAACAACTTTTAAAGATCAAATCAATCAAATAAGAACTTAAGAACTTGAAATAAAAGATGATGATGAACAAAATGAAATGGAAAGATTAAACAAGAACTTGTATTGATGATTAATGTTTTAACAATCACAAAACAAAGATTAAAATTACAAGATTAAAAAAAAACAAAGATCAAATCACCAAACACCCTAGTGGTGTTGGTGATGCTACGAACTAAAAGGGAGAAAAAGAAGGAGAGAAGAAAACTAAAAAACTCAATGAAAAGTGTGAAGGGAGGGCTTTATATAGTCTTGTCTTTTGGTTGGTGAGTGGGATTTCTCCCGTTCTTCTTGTCTTCTCGTCTTTTCAGAAAAGTTGACGTTTTCGATTCTGATTCGGGATTTGTCGTCGATTAAATTTAACTCGTCTTTTAATTTCTTCGTTTAATAGACTTGAGTTTCTTCGACTTATGTAAATCTTCCATCCTTGGTCCTTTTCTTCGATAAATCTTCGAATAGGCCCAGCGACTTCAAATCTTTTGCATCTCTTGGACAATAGACTTCATCTTGAGTCTTTTTCTTCGATAAATCCCGTGCAATCCCATGTTTTCTTCAATATTCATCCGGTTGGCTCTGAAAACACAATAAACACAAAAACCACGCATAATTCCAAACAAATGATATTAAATACGCGTTTTGGTCTCGTTTTAGCCAGAATTAAGTGGTAAAAGGATGGGTGTTTACACACCTATCAAATCCCCTACACTTAACCATTGCCATGCCCTCATGCAGTTCTTAGTGATAAAGCAATTTTACACTTTTCTCATAATTAATCAACCTTGGCCTTATTAAAATACTACTTAAACAAAAACAAAAATTAAGGTACTAAAAGAAATTAAAACTTAAACGGAAACAAAAGGATAGAAAACCATTTTCACTTGAAAATAGCTACATGGAAATAACTTACAAAGAGATCAATGACTTACCTTAGGGCTTTGGTGCTGCGAAGATTTATCACCCTCAAGTTTCACGTTCCCCAAACTAAGCTTAAAAACGAGATCATTGTTATTATAAGTTAGTAAATCAAACACTTACACACATGGCTTAATTATATGCTTAAACTCCCTTATTCCTAGGTGTATCTCTTATATTTTATTTTTGTCTTAGAATGATCATGAAGATGCATTTTTGGGACTTATTTCGATAGTTTAATTAGGCTGAAAGAAAAGTAGGACGATTTGATCAATAGTTAGCTAAAGGATAAAATCTCTTAAAACTGCTTCTCGGGATATCAAAAAGTTCATATCTTGGCATAACTCGATTCACGATTTGAGACCTTTCTCGGGCCGATATTTGGCATGTACTTCATACTTCATATCTTGAGAGACGTGCTTGAGATAATGGTCTTCTCATCGTTCATAGAGTTTCTTCACTTGGAGACTTTTGAGAGGTACTCCAACTTTGTTGACCACGACTTCATGATTATTTCTTCAATCTCTATTTGGGATTTTGAGATACAACGATCCGCCTCCTTTTCGGACTTGGATCTATTTATCCTCATACCTTGTTAGGGTATTTTCGGATAGACTTCTCCATCATCTTTATGGGAGTTGATTGCTTTTCGTCGTGAGTCTTGATCCTTCATATTGACTTTGGGAATAATGCTTTTCACATCACTTTGGATCTTTAGCAATAAAATGGAATCCTCATGCCTTGTTAGGGCCTTTTCGGACTCGCCAATCTTCGCGCCCCGCTTCATAAGTTATGCCTTGGCTATGAACTCTTATCATTACCGAGCAACTTTTAAACGATCTTGGGCTAGAAGCTAAGTAACCTTTCAAATCGTACGACCTTACTTATTGCAGATAAATTATTAGCGAGTGATGGGAGAATAGGAAAATAATTACACCAAGTGAGCTTGTGCCAGAATACCGACTTATAATTGACTCTATCATTTCTCGTCCTCCACAATTTAAAATCTCAAGTAATGAGACTCGTGGATGCTTAGCCTAATAAACCAATTAAGGTCTACATGGTTAAGGATACTAGCTAGAATAAACTTGGATAAGTCTATTCGGGTTGAGTCAAAATAAACGCAACGGGCCTAATATGTCAAAGATTTCTAAACTAGCTACACCACTTTATTAATATTTTTGACTTTATTGCGGGATATATACATATTGAAACTAGGTTTTTAGTCCAATTAATTTTCTATTTTCGTTCCTCGACTCGACTCGAATTGATTTCCGGTTTAACGTAAGATTATATTTGTTCTTGGTAAACGTAATTTTAGGATATTTTAAACTAAAAGCCTATTTAATTAAAAGCTATTTTTAAACTAACTTAAAAATATAAAACTTTTAAATAAAATCTATTTTAAATAAAACTAAAACGAATGTAAATAAAAAAAACTATTTCTACAAATAAATATAATTTAAATTTAATACTAATTAATTTTAAACTCAAATTAACTTTTAAATGAAATATAAAAAACTATTTTAATCTTTATGAAAACTAATTTTTAATGACTTATATAAAAAAATTATTTTTAAATAAACAAAATAAAATGAAGAAAATATATTTTTTGTCTTTTTTGTATTTTTTTCTAAATACTAGATTAAAGAAAAATTGAAAGCAAAACAAAGCTTTTATATTAAATTTAATTAAACCTAATATTAATTAAACTAATTTAATTAAATAAAATCTGCCAAATATTAACTACCCTATATGGGTTTGTTGTTGCAAAGTGATACATAAAAAGAACAATAGAGGAGATGGTTGGGCGCTGGACTGTTGAGCGAAGGGCCTGGGGTTCGATCCCCAGCCCAGACCACTATTTTGCTTTTTAAATTTTGTTTTTGTTACTTAGATTTTGGACAGATAACTCTTAAGCCAATTGAGCCTGAGAGTGTAAGCAGCACAGCAATACAAAATGAACCAATAGCATTAATCAGATAAGCACACAAACAAAATGCAGACTAAATGAACAAAAGCTGATATCAAATAAGCTAAGCAAAATAAATCCTAATAAGCAAACTAAGCAATCCAACAAGAGCAAAACGAAATAAGCGAAAAGTTATATAACTGAAATAAGTTGATAAGAACTTAAACTAGGAAACTTAAAAGTCTAAAAAGCAACTATTTTCAAACCAAACAATATATAAGCTGAACCTAATAAGCAAAGCTGAAATCAGATATACAGCAACCAATTAAGCTAAAAAAAAACATATGAATAAAAAGCAGGTATCCAAACAGTTCTAATTTCTAAACACTTAAACTAATTCAAACACAAAACAAAACTTAATCAAGCTGATGACGAACTAAATAAATTATACGCAGATCTAAACGCAACAAAATTAAATGAAACTAAAACTCATTAACATATCCGAACAAACTGAACCAAGACAGACTAAGCAAATATCCAAATAAACAGATTAATAAGCAAACTAAATTTAACCGAGACTTAAGAAAAATTAAGAGATCGGGAACCTTGTTGTCGAAACCATTGAGCCGAAGTAGCGCGCTGAGCGTACTATTGAACCGAAGCAACTCCAAACACCACCTCAAATTATCAACGGCTCAAAACCAATTCTCGATCCAAAATCTTCGAACCAAACAAAAATACCCGAACAGTAACCTTCTTATGTTTATTATTTTCCAGTGGGGAAAATAATATCACTTTCCTTATATTTTTATTTTTTATTTTTTTTTTATTTTTTTTATTTTTTATTTTTATCGAATATAAATAATTCCAACAGTAATAAAAGGAAATTAAAAACGAGATTCAAACAGTAACCAAAAACAATAGATTGATAGAAATTTAAATTGCGAGACGAAGTAAATAAAATAGACTTTTCATTAATTAAAAATCAAATTACATTTAACTGGGAATTTAAAGAAATACAAATTTAAAACTAATCTAATTACTGAAAATAAAAATTAAAGAAAAGCTATTACATTTGTGAGAAATGGGGGTTTTTATAGGAAAACCCTCAAACCTTGGTGCTTACGGCTTGCAATCCTAGCCCTTCAATTCTTCTCTTCTTTTCTTTGCTTGATCCAACGGATGAGATTGATTCTTGTAGTGGAAATTCGCCCATGAGTCACGGATTGCCAACATGGTGCATGATTATTGGTGGGATTGTTTTTGGTGAGGTGTTCCCACCAATCACAATCAAGTATTTAGCCACGTCGGATTGAAGATAGGACCACTCCTTGGTGCTTGATCCGAAAAAGTGGGGGAATTAATTCCCTTTGATGTGAATTAGCAAGTAAGGGTAAAAGCCCCTTTATTTGGTGGGTAAATATTTTTGATTGAGTTAAATTAGGGTTAGTGAGATTGGAAGAATAATGTGTCTGTGAGTTTTGGGAGAGGAGATATGGATTTCTTGTTTGTATCGAGTGAGTGGGGAATGGGGTAAAAAAATATTTATTTATTTGGGAAAAGGGTAGTAGACACGTGTGGAGTTGATTGAGGGGGGGGGGGGGGGTAAGATTGAGTGAGGTGAGGTGCATGGGAAGAGTCGGTTTGGGGGTGCAGGGTAAGGATGGGTAAAATATTTGATTTATTTATTTAATGGTATAGGAAAAGGTAGGGGTTGTTTGTTTTGTTAGCACGTGGGGGGGAAGATTTACCAAGGGTTGACCGAGGGTTGTGGGTTTGACTGGAAAATTTAAGTAGCAAATGGAAACATCACGTCCCATTATAAATGTAAGATGGGCTTTGGCCTATTTTCGTTACACTTGTTTTAATCTGATCCTCAAATGGGCTTTTGTGGGCTTTATCAATTTAAGCACAAGGTTTAATTTTCCAAATGGGCTTTGTGGGCCCAATAAGCAAATGTGGGACCCACAAGGCCCATTAAACTTGAATAATATTAAATCCACTAAGAACGAGCTCGATTTCGGATTTCTCGATCTTTTCCTTTAAGCTCGTGTCGGTTTAGCTGGTTTTCGTGAACTTGGGCACACTTTTGGTCTTTTGACTTTGTCTTTGTCTCTTTCTTGACTTTTCTTCAACATTTGACCTTGAAATCCCGTGTTTTGTCTTCTTTTGATAATTTGTACCTATTTGAACACAAAAACACAAAACCACGCGTAATTCCGACATTTATGATAATAAACACATGATTCGGTCTTGTTTTTCCTTGATTTTAGTGGCAAAAGGATAAGTGTTTACACACTTATTACATATGAAAGCAACGATAAAAATTTAAAAATTACGACTAAATGGCCAAAGTTAATAAAAAATTTGAAAATTGTTGAAAAATATGATTTTCCGGTTAAATGAAGGCATTTTCATGGAAAAGTACACTTAAAACTTCGATAGAAGTCCCCCCTACACTTAAGATAAACATTGTGCACGTTGGTTAACTCAAGTTAAGGAAGAGACGACTAAAGTGATCAATTTCAAATGTGAGTATGAAGAAAATTGAATCACGATAGTTGAGAGATAAAACCGGATTTCGGATAACACGGGAGCACGGTTCTTCAGAGATTCCAAGAGTGCACTTATCCCTGTAATCACATCACCACACAAAAACAAACACCCTATAGAGGTCCCCCTACACTTAGGAGGTTAAATGGAAAAGGATAGATACTCGGGCTGCCTCCCGAGGAGCGCTTGTTTTTGATAACCGAGTCACGAGCCTGACTCGACCCAAAATTAGTTCATGGGGAACGTGGTGAGGGATGGAATCATCTCTTGAGAGATGTCCTCACCAAAGTACAATTTCAAACGCTGGCCATTCACCTTGAAGTTGGGCCCATTTGACTGAGAAACTCAATGGTGCCATAAGGAAAAACATTGACGATGGTGAATGGACCAGACCAGCGGCTCTTCAACTTGCCTGAGAAGATCTTCAACCGAGAGTTAAAAAGTAAGACTTGATCACCAACGTGGAACTCTCGGTTCTTGATTTTAGCATCGTGGATCATCTTGGTCTTCTCCTTGTAGATCAATGAGTTCTCGTAAGCTTGATTCCTCAATTCTTGTAGCTCGTTGAGTTGAATCTTGCGAAAATCACCGGCTTTGTTGATGTCGAAGTTAGCCCACTTCAAGGCCCAGTATGCCTTATGTTCCAGCTCGATAGGGAGGTGGCAAGCTTTCCCGTACACAAGACGATAGTGCGTACAGCCGATCGGGGTCTTGTAAGCAGTACGGAAAGCCCACAGAGCATCATCTAACTTATCGGCCCACGCGGCGCGATGCTCTCCCATAGTACGCTCCAAAATTCTTTTCAATCCACGGTTGGATATTTCGGCTTGACCGTTGGTTTGAGGATGATAAGCGATGGAAAGACGGTGATTGACACCATACTTCGCCATGACTCTTGCAAATTGATCGTTGCAAAAATGAGTCTCGCGGTCACTGATAATAGCACGAGGAACACCGAATCGAGCAAACAGTTGTTTCAAGATTTTACAAACCACCCTCGCGTCGTTAGTGGGTAAGGCCTTGGCTTCAACCCATTTGGAAACGTAGTCAACAGCGACAAGGATGTATTTGTTGCCTTTAGAAGAAGGGAATGGCCCCATAAAGTCGATGCCCCATACATCAAAGATTTCACATTCTTGTATAAAATTTTGAGGCATCTCATCTTTATGTGTGATCTTGCCTTGTTTTTGGCAAGAATCACAATGTTTAACCATCTCGTGAGCATCACGGTAAATGGTGGGCCAATAGAATCCCGAATCAAACACTTTTTTGGCAGTGTAGTTGGGACCAAAGTGACCACCGGTGGGTCCTTTGTGGCAAGCCTGGAGAATGTCCAAAGCGGCCGGTCCGTCAACACATCGGCGAATAATCAAGTCAGCGCATTGTTTGAATAGAAAGGGTCATCCCAAAAGTAAGTCTTAACATCGTTCAAGAACTTCTTTTTTTTGTTGGGATGTTAACCCTTGGATGAGAACACCACCCGCTAAGTAGTTTGCAATATCCGCAAACTACGGGGTGCCATCGAGATTGAGATCTATAGACATTAAGGTCTCAAGGGGGAAAGAGTCATTGATATCTTTGTTCGGATGATCCCCTTGATATGGATCCTCAAGTCTGCTCAGATGATCCGCGGCCAGGTTTTCGGCTCCCTTCTTGTCACGAATTTCAATGTTGAATTCTTGAAGGAGTAAAACCCAGCGAAGAAGTCTTGGCTTAGAATCATGCTTTGTCATCAAGTACTTCAACGCGGAATGGTCCGTGTATAAGATTGTGGTGGAAAGGACAAGATAGGGGCGGAACTTTTCAAAAGCATAGACAACAGCTAAAAGCTCTTTTTCGGTTGTCGTATAATGCAATTGTGCCCCCGTCATTGTCTTGCTAGCATAGTGGATTGGTTGGAAGTGTTTATTCACTCTTTGGCCCAAAACGGCACCAATAGCA
Source organism: Glebionis coronaria (assembly GCA_025667525.1). Classification (NCBI taxonomy): domain Eukaryota; kingdom Viridiplantae; phylum Streptophyta; class Magnoliopsida; order Asterales; family Asteraceae; genus Glebionis; species Glebionis coronaria. The sequence goes on from CM046882.1 coordinate 423,873,724, forward strand.
AAGTCGCTAGCATCGCACATCAACTCGAAAGGCAGCTCCCAATTAGGGGTAACCAAAACGGGTGCCTTAGTAAGCTTATCCTTAAGCAAGTTGAAGGCTTCAAGGCACTCTTTGGAAAAGATAAAGGGAGTATCTTTTTCCAAGAGGTGGGTCATCGGGCGAGCGATTTTAGAGAAATCCTGAATGAATCGACGATAGAAGCCCGCATGACCCAGAAAACTTCTCACACCCTTCACGGTTGAAGGTGGAGGTAATTTGGCTATGACATCTACTTTAGCACGGTCGACTTCAAGACCGGCTTTAGAGATTTTGTGTCCTAGCACAATGCCTTCTTTTACCATAAAATGGCATTTTTCCCAATTTAGAACAAGTCGAGTGTCTTCGCACCGCTGAAGCATACGTTCCAAATTGGCAAGGCAAGAAGAGAAGGAAGCCCCGAAGACCGAGAAATCATCCATGAAGACTTCCATGGTTTGTTCAACCATGTCATGAAAGATAGCTAACATGCACCTTTGGAAAGTCCCGGGGGCATTGCATAAACCAAAAGGCATTCTTTTGTAAGAAAATGTGCCATAGGGACAAGTGAATGTTGTCTTCTCTTGATCTTGGGGATCGATGGGTATTTGGAAATAACCCGAGAAACCATCAAGAAAGCAGTAATATTCATTACCCGCTAAACGTTCAAGCATTTGGTCCATAAAAGGTAGAGGGAAATGATCCTTTCTCGTGGCATCATTGAGTTTGCGGTAGTCTATACAAACTCTCCACCCAGTAACAAGACGGGTAGGAATCAACTCGTTGTTTGCATTGGGCACAACGGTGATGCCGCCTTTCTTAGGCACACAATGGATTGGACTAACCCATGGTGAATCCGAAATAGGGTAAATCATACCCGCATCAAGAAGTTTGATAACCTCTGTTTTGATGACTTCATGGATTTTTGGATTCACCCTTCGTTGGCTTTGAATTGTGGGCTTAAAGTCGTCCTCCATGAGAATTTTGTGTGTGCAGAAGTGAGGATCAATTCCACGAATGTCGGAGATTTTCCAAGCGATAGCTGTTTTATGCTTCTTCAACACGGCGACAAGTCGGGCTTTTTCTTCTTCTTTTAGGTCCTTTGCGATGATGACGAGCGACTTCTCGTTGTCTTCAAGGAAAACGTACTCAAGATGAGGAGGTAGGTCCTTAAGCTCAAGAGTGGGAGGATCCTCAATAGATGGTAAAACTAACGATGGATCATCATTAGTCACCTCTTTAGGAGAAGGAGGATCAATAGCAGTAACCGTCGGAGATAGAGGAGAAAGATTGTCTTCTTTGAGAAGGTTTTCAATGAGGCGGAGATCTTCATCCCAATTGGTAGTAGAATCGTCATTGTCTAAATTCACATCTACCATGGTGGCTTCCGAATCTTTCCAAAGGAAATCACTTTCTCCAAATAGAGATAGTGATGAGTCGATAGAGGAAACGGTCTCAACATTGGGAAGAGAGGTAGAAATACTTTTACAAGCATCTTTGAAATGTTCTTCACAAGCCTCATCAAGAACGTCAATACAATTAACACTCTCGTATGAATAAGGCTGTTTAGAAAGCTTTCCCATGTTGAAGACGATCTTATCGTCACCCACTCTCATGATAAGCTCACCGGCTTCAACATCGATTAGAGTGCGACCGGTCCTCAGGAATGGACGACCAACGAACAATGGCACACGAGGGTCCATGTCGTAGTCAACAACGACGAAATCAGCAGGAAAAGTGAATTTGTCGACTCCTACAAAGACGTCTTCGGCTATCCCCACTGGATAAGCAACCGTACGGTTAGCTAATTCCAAAGTCATTTTGGTGAGGACTAGCTCAGGGAGAGATAATTGCTTCCAAACGCTTAGAGGCATTAGATTAATATTGGCACCTAGATCGGCTAGGGCCATGCAATTCTCTACTCCCGGGAAGTTGCAAGGGATTAGGAAACGACCCGGATCACCAAGCTTGGTTGGCAATTTCCTTAAGAGCACTGCAGAGCAATTCTCATTAAGTTGGGTGTTAGAAATATCAAGAAGCTTCTCCTTGTTGTTTAGAAGATCTTTAAACATCTTAGCGTATTTGGGCATGTGAGCGAGAGCCTCGGCAAAGGAGATGTTAAAATTCAATTGTTTAAACATTTTGAGAGAGTTTGAAACTTGAATATCATCCTTGCTCTTTTGCTTCTCTTTCCTCAACCTTGAAGGATAAGGTATATTGGATGAAGAAGAAGGCTTTAGGGAAATAGGATCACTCACAACCACGGGTGGTGGGGAAATGGGGGTAGAAGGTGAAGGAGGCGGAGAAATTGGGGAAGTAGAAGGATGAGGAATAGGAGCAGGTGACTCGTTCTCCTTAGTCACAACCACCGGTGGATGTATAGGAAGCTCGGGTTCCTTGGTACCTTTGCCACTGCGAGTGGTGATTGCTTTCATCTCCCCTTTTGGATTCGCAACGGTGTTACTCGGAAGAGTACCCGAAGAAGAGGGTTGATTACCTTGGAAGAAACTAGCCATCATGTTCTTCAAGTCATTCGTTTGACTATCTAAAGTATTTCTCATGTCGGCTCTCAAATCGTTTCCTTGTTTGACCAAGTCTGCTTTCAGGTTGAGCACTTCCCGCTGAAGATTTCCCACGATCACATTGTTAGTCCTCATATAAGTTTCCACTTCTTGGTGAAGAGCGGTGGGTTGGTTGGGAGGAGCATTGTATGCGGGTGGTTGATAAGCAAGTTGCTGGTATACTTGGTTGTTTCGTTGAGGTGGTTGTTGCTGCTTGTGAGGAGGGATGCATGGTGTACGAGGTTGTTGTTGTTGTTGAGGAGGGCGGTTGAAGTTTTGTTGTTGGTTTGGGTTGGTAGGAGGAAAACCGGGTGGGGAAAGATAATTGTTGGAGCGGTAGCTAAGCAAGTTACGGTCACCTTGAGGTCTAGCTTGATAAGCAAGTTGAGGATAGGTGCCATATGCTGCATTCACATTCTCAGCAGGGTAGTCTTGGGTGGCGGTACAAGTGGTGTAAGAGTGAGGACCACCGCATATCTCACAAGGTTGGCTGACAGCATTAACTTGAGCATTTTTAGCGTTGCTGCTGTTAGTGTTGTTAACGGTGTGGGTAACAAGCGATTCAAGAAGCGTAGTTATTTTGTCCAATCGCTTGTCGCTGTCACTAGTGCTAGCACTAGCGACATTGGTCCGAACACTCTTGGTTTGCACACGAGACTTGTTCTCAATGATATCCCAAGCAGCATTGGAAGTCTTAGCCAAAAGATTACCCCCGAGGCACTGCTTAGTGAATCTTGGTCACTCATGTTTAAACCATTGTAAAAAGTATTAATTTGATGTACTTTGGTAAAACCATGTTGTGGGCATTTTCTTAAAAGATCTTTAAAACGATCCTAAGATTCACTGAACGACTCATCGTACTTTTGTTCAAAATTTATGATTTCATTCCGCAAAGCGGTAGTACGAGAGGGTGGGAAAAAGTAATTGATAAACTTGGTTTCCAAATCCGTCCACGAGAGAATACTCTGTGTCGGTTCCTTAGCAAGCCAATGCCGGGCTTGTCCCTCTAAAGAATAACCGGATTACCTCTTGTGGAACACCATTGAATTTGACCGTGTTGGTGAGTTGCAAGAATCTCTTGATGTGGTCATGTGGGTCATCAATGGTACGCCCCAAGAACGGTTGAGCAGAGACCATCTGGATAAAGCCTGATTTTAGCTCAAAGTTGTTGGCTGCAAATGCTGGTATAACAATTGGATCAGTGTTGCCATCTACATGAGCTTACAGCAGTTCAATCATCGGGCGATTATCCGGAAGGGGCTCATTGTTGTTGTTATTATTCATGTTGTTGAAAGGCGGGTTGTTGTTGTTATTATTATTGTTTGGAGGTGGTATGTTGTTGTTGTTTTGTACTCCGGCCATGTCTAAGTGATCGAGAGGCTCGGGCTCTTGATAAGACGTGGATCGAGTGCGCATACACCTGCGAAAGAACTAACAAAGAAAAACAAAGCAAAAATATTTTTGGTTTTTATGTTTTTTAATTTTTTTGTATTTTTGAAAATTTTATATATTTTTTTTTTGTGTTTTTGAAAATTTTTATGAAAAATTAACGTTCACGGGGAACGGATCCCAAAATCCAAGTTCTCACAAAAAACTTTTGATCTTAACGAGAAGAGCCGGCAGCGGCGCCATTTTATACAATGCTTTTGCTATGGGTTCAATTTTGTCTCTCGATCCTCTCGAATTGATCTTGGTTCTAAGTGGAATGATTGTTCTTGGTTACTAAAAAAGGGGGTTTAGTTTTCTAATCTACTAAAAAGTTTAAATGTATTAAAATAAAAACTTAAATAAAAAACAATTAATTTAATGACAATTAATAAAAACTTGAGTTAAAATACTGGAATTAAAATTAAACTTAAACTTAGAATATAAAATGAAGAAACAATGAGAAATATTAAGACATATACAAAAAGAAACAGTAAGTAAGATTGAAAGAAAATTGATTCGGAACTTTGACCTTGATTCGGAACTATTGATCCGGAACTTCGTTCGGAACCTTCACCCGGAACTTTGAGTCGGAACTTTACTCGGAACTTTCACTCGGAAGATTGGTTCGGAACTTGATCCGGAACTTCGTTCGGAAGTTGTTGATCCGGAAGTTCGTCCGGAACTTTTGGTCCGGAAGTTTATTCGGAAGATTTGAGAATAATACTCATTCGGAACTTTTAAACTTAAATTGATTCGGAACTTCAAAAACAAACAATCATTCGGAACTTTTGAAAATAACATTCATCCGGAACTTTTGTTCATTCGGAAGATTGGGTTCATCCGAAACTTCAGTTCATTCAGAAGATTGGATTCATCCGGAACTTTCTGTTCGTTCGGAAGTTTTGTTCATTCGGAAGTTTTAACTAAAGTGCTTCATGCGGAACTTTTTGTGTTCATTCGGAACTTTTGTGTTCATCCGGAAGTTTTGTTCATTCGGAACCTGGGAACACTCAAGAACAGAAACTTACCCGAAGAACAAGGAAAATGATTTTAATGCCAAAAATCACCAAGTTTTTCACCGAATCTTGAATAAAGCTAAACACAAAGCATCTACTAACCATAAACTACAAATCCCATCAACAAAAACATAAATCCCAACAACTTTTAAAGATCAAATCAATCAAATAAGAACTTAAGAACTTGAAATAAAAGATGATGATGAACAAAATGAAATGGAAAGATTAAACAAGAACTTGTATTGATGATTAATGTTTTAACAATCACAAAACAAAGATTAAAATTACAAGATTAAAAAAAAACAAAGATCAAATCACCAAACACCCTAGTGGTGTTGGTGATGCTACGAACTAAAAGGGAGAAAAAGAAGGAGAGAAGAAAACTAAAAAACTCAATGAAAAGTGTGAAGGGAGGGCTTTATATAGTCTTGTCTTTTGGTTGGTGAGTGGGCTTTCTCCCGTTCTTCTTGTCTTCTCGTCTTTTCAGAAAAGTTGACGTTTTCGATTCTGATTCGGGATTTGTCGTCGATTAAATTTAACTCGTCTTTTAATTTCTTCGTTTAATAGACTTGAGTTTCTTCGACTTATGTAAATCTTCCATCCTTGGTCCTTTTCTTTGATAAATCTTCGAATAGGCCCAGTGACTTCAAATCTTTTGCATCTCTTGGACAATAGACTTCATCTTGAGTCTTTTTCTTCGATAAATCCCGTGCAATCCCATGTTTTCTTCAATATTCATCCGGTTGGCTCTGAAAACACAATAAACATAAAAACCACGCATAATTCCAAACAAATGATATTAAATACGCGTTTTGGTCTCGTTTTAGCCAGAATTAAGTGGTAAAAGGATGGGTGTTTACACACCTATCACGCACTCGGTCTAATAAATCCCTTATCCATCAATTCCTTCAATTGATCAGATAATTCCTTCATCTCTGACGGCGCTAAACGATACGGTGCACGAGCAACACTCAACAAAACGCAGGAGCACTACACCTGTTGCTTCCAACACTAAGTCAATACGGAACTCAACTTCACGATACGGCGGTAATCCTGACAAATCTTCAGGAGAACCCTCAGGATACTCTCTAATCACAGGTACATCTTCCAGTTTCCTCTCATTTACACCATCACTAGTTATCTGAGCAAGAAACACTTCACAACCCTCTTCCATATACCTCATCATCTTCAAACAAGATACAACTCTCAAACGAGAAATACACTCATCACCTTTCATAGTCAATACCCTATTCCTTAGCGGTATCTGAACTAATTTCTCTCTACAAACAATCACTGCACCATTCGCAACTAACCAGTCCATACCAATAATCATGTCAAAAGATCCTAATTCTATGGGCATCAAATCAATACTAAACACATAATTCCCTAACTTCAAGGAACAACCTTTCAGTATAGAACTAGTGCTAACAACCTTACCATCAGCTAATTCCACATTATAACTAGTTGTCAATCTTACTGGTTCTCTATCCAATAGGTGACTGAATCTAACATCTACGAAACTTCTATCGGATCCAGAATCAAATAACACACTAGCATAACAAGCATCGAGTAAGAATGTACCAGTCACCACATTCAGCCCTTGAGGTTTGTCAGCATCTCCCACGACATAGGCTGGAGCAGCATTCCCAGCAGTAATAGCAGCAACATTGCCTCCCTCTCGAGCGCCAACCCTCAGACAGTTTCCTTGTTTATGTCCACGGCCTCGACATCCAAAACAATTAACCACCTCGACACCATTGGCTCAAGTGGCCACAACCTTGTTCCTACAGTCTGTCGCTTTATGTTCGGCCTTCCCACACTTGTTGCAAGCAAGTGGACAATTCCCAATATGATACAGACTGAATCGACCACACTTCGGGTTCACTTTGTTACCTTGGGTTCTAGTAGTAGCACGAACACCATCATTCCTTCTAAAGTTGTATTGATGATTCCTATTTGGTCATTGGTTATTATTGTTTCGATAACCTCCTCTATTCTACCATTGATTAGAGTGTGCAGCTTCCCACTTTCTCTTATTCCCCTCAACAATACTATCTTTTCTATCTTGTAGCTTCACGTCCATCAAAGCATGTGCCATCTGAACATCGTCATCAAAATTCTAAGGTTTCAACGAAGTAGTTTCTCCCTTGTTATTGCTAGATAAACCCCTGATATACTACTTCATCTTCTTTCGATCATCAGCAAAAGTATCAGGACACAACAAACACAAATCAGAAAACCTCTTTGTATAAGCAACAATATCATTATTCCTCAGAACCAAATGCCTCAACTCATCTTCCGACTGACCTAACTCTTCCTCAGGACAAAACTTAGCAGTTAACAGTCCCTTGGTCACAGTCCATGTTCTTGCATTTGCTTCAACCAAACCCATAGTAGCTACCTGACTATTCCACCGGCTTAAAGCATCATCTTGAAATGTAGCTGCAACAAATTTTACCTTATTGGCTTCTGAACATCCACTGATTTCAAAAGTACTTTCAATTTTCTCAATCCACCTTCTTCACTCCAAAGCACCACCAGTACCACGAAATTGTGTAGGTCCACATTTCATAAAACTAGCGTACGGACATTTTTTCTAAACTTGTTGAACAAAATCATTACCTCCAGCTTGACCAGCAGCATTTCCTTCAACGGGTTCTTCAGCATTATCTCCAACTGGATCAACAACATTCCCTCCAACTTGACCAACAGCATTCCTTTTCTCAGTCTCTTGGTTCTTCGCAGCACGTTCGGCTTCCAGTGCTCTAGCAATAGCCTGCTCAATCATATTACTCACAGTAGCAGTTGTCAATTTTTGTGGCATGTTTCTGTCATTACAAATGAAAGAAAACAATAAGTATTCATATCAAGATAAGAAGAAGGATTTTTCTATCAATACGTATCATGGATACTACATGTACAAACAACACAATCCACAATGAATCATCAACCAAATCACAAAAGAACTAAAAGACAAATCATATATCATGAAGGTAATTTGGATTGCATTGGAAAATTTCCACAAAATCGTGACAATTAATGTCACTACAACCCTTCATCTCATCACTAACTACAGTACCAGTCTACATAAGTTCTGTTACAACCAGGATAATAAAGATAACATAAAGAAACTAATCACGCGATCCCCATGGCTTCTTATACATCGGCTCATCATCACTGCTGCTATCTTCATCATCAGACTCCATTTCCACTTTCTCCTTTCTTTTACGGCTTGTTCCTTCACATGGATTCACTAATGAATGGGTCTCAACACGACTCGGCACATCCCGGATTACCACACCATGACTTGGAAAATACCTCACTGGCAAATCCCACACATTTACCCTCGAAACCTTTCAAATTGCGCACTCAGATTAAACACCATCGCTCGCAGACCAGCAACTTCATCCATTTCCCTAGCTCTAACATACTCTGACCTTCTCACACTAGAAACAAACCTGTCAAACTGCTTCTCATTCTGCTCAAACCTTTTGATCACTCGGGTTTCAACTATATACCTTTCAAACAAAGACCTATCAAACTTTTTAAGAAACCAGTAAATATCGTCATAAGACTTGGGACCTGGGCAGTACACTTTAGCTATATCATCATGGATAGATCAGGCACTAGCAACATTGCTTGATTCAGCAGAGAAATCATTTCTAACATGGGTAACCCTAGGAAAACAGCTCAAATAAACATCACAAGAAGGCATAGAAGAACGTACAACAAGTTGTTGAAAACTCTGAACAGTCGATGGCACCACATTAGCTCTTGGCACATAACTACGTTGAATCACTCTGGGCTCAGTCTATCCTATTGCATCAAGAGCAATCCCATCATCCAGATTTTCATAAGGCTCCTCATCATCACTAGCACCAAAATTATCTACTTCCCCATCTCCTACTATGTCATTCATCTCAATCCAATCATCATCACGTGGTATATCAGCTATTTTCTACAATTATAGGGATTCTAGGATACTTAAGGTCATTGTTAAAAATTATATATGCAATGCATGAGCATGCAAATGTTATACGTAACCCATGGTATGCAATGCAATGCAAATGATGTTTATGCAATGCTCGCAAAAATAAAGTATGATAATGACAAGCACTCAACGCACTTTTAACAACATCGATACAATATCATAGTATTTACTTAATAAATACTCGGGAAATCATTTCAGTTCTGAGGGATAAATCTATAATACAAAACAAAACTAAAAGTGATCTTACCGGAGCATTGCAGAGAAGTTGTGTGCTTTTGAAAAATAAATACTTTTGACACCAAAATTATAGTTTAGGACAATTTTCGAAATCGACCTAGTTCTCTATAACTTGTAACTCTGATTACCAATTTAAAACACCCCTAATTCATATTGCGCAGTGGAAATACACAATTGGGTGCTAAACACAAGTATCATCACACAAGGTATATTGAACGACTCAAAAAGAGACGTTTACACACAAAAGATAACAAGATTTCAAACATTCTCTAAAACATGATTTTCCTCCCATAATGTACCAAAAAAACACCAGAGTAAAGCGTTTAGTCCTCACGGATCTCGACCATCAAACCAACAAGTTTTAGTGCAGTACATAAACATTAGACAAATTGTTCAACTAAAAAAGGATAGAAATTATTTTAGACCATATTACTTCAAAAGCCAACCCACAACATCCACAACAATACTCCGCCATCAATCACCTTCGATTACCTGAAACACATGCTTAAACGAGTCAACAATAATGTTGAGCGAGTCCATAGGTTTAACAAATCACATTTGAACACAATAAGAAAATCAATAATAATCATTTTATAGAATTGTCGTGCACACAATCTATATCAAGTCAACACATTGTATTTAAGCTCATGACACCGACCCCTTAACAAATTAGTCACCCACTCTAAATGCCAGCATGACTAGATAAAACCGTTGCCCCTCTAGGGTATTAGTTGCTAGATATATACCAAAATCTCATTCTCGTAAATTATTCTTCCTAGAGGTTACTCAACGTAATGCCCTGGTCTCAGATTGGGTGGTCAACCCAGTAGTACTATCATTTGAATAAGAGGCTATTCACCACTCACAACATCAAGTCAAAACATAGTTAACGGTTCATGAATTTAGGGTCTTTAGCAACAAGGTACTCAATGCAATTCAAGGCAACATAGGCAACATTCGGGTCCAAACAATTAATCATGACTTGTGTTCATTAATTTTCAAATAGCATGTATCCCCCTCGCGGGTATTAAAACATTTAGTAGCTAGCATGAAAAGCGAGGTTACAGACTCACCTTAGTATAAGTGACCTAGCGAGATGATCGTCGATGATAGGTGATGCCCTTTAAACACGAGAATCGCAACCTATCAAATAAGGCGCATTCATTAATAATAGACTCAAGAAATAAACCATGCATAATAATATCAAACTCAAACTCATAGAATCACGACAACTCAAGAGAAAACGATACAAGTGATACTATTATACTCTTCTACCATTTACTTTACTACTCTATACTTTCGATAAAAATCTGCCGGCACATACCAAATGTACTAGCTCATTTACCCCACATAGACACGTCGAAAGTTTATGAAACGACTCGAGGAACTCACTTACTATCTATAGAAAGTCCTCCAAAAAGTTTATCCAATGATTTTACTTCTAAGTCTCCCTGAACGACACATGTTTGAACTACAAAAAAACAGGACAGTTTTACGTCAGCGACTCATACAACTATTTTAACTTCTATAAACAACTCCATTTGCAAAACGGACACTTATGTTTGAAAATAGACTCACCATCTAGGGTTTAAACTTTTATATCAGTCTTTGACTCATTTCAAAACTCATTCTATAGTCCCCGAGATTCGATCCAAATATCGACAACAACTACATATTGTGCCGATACTCGTCTCCCGGTACACGAATATTCAAACAATCATAACTTCTCGCTCGTTTGGAGCTAGAAGCTCTACTTTACGCCAAAACAAATATAATAAAAATCTCCATAACTCTATCTTATTAGTTTAACTATTTTCAAAACATAAGGCATCCAAAAACATCCTTTTTTCCACTACCCTAAATTACCCTTTAAAATCTTACATGAAATCATACTTTTGATCAAATTCAACCATTTTTATCATCATCCTAAGCCCCTAATAACAACATATCCTTATCTAACACTTGTATTAATCTTTAAATAAAAAACCCAAAATCAAAGAAAAGTTTTTAGCAAAGACAACATGATCCATGCATGATTATCACTAGATAATCACATGCATGATCATCTAACAACTCTACCAACCATAATTCTAAACCAAAAATTCAAACTTCATGCATGTTGCTTAAATTAGTACTAATAGAATCCCCTTTAAATTCTATGATAGGGTCTTGATTTGTTTTGGCTTAGATCAAAGTAAAAATTGAATGAAAGTTGTGTTTAGGGGTGGTGTAAGGTGACGGTAAAGGGGAGAGGGAGGGAGGTTGTTAGCCTCAAAATATTGAGTCAAACAAGAATTTTCGGTCATAGGTTTATATTGTAATATTTATTAGAACGTTGTAATAGTTAGTTAAAATAGTTGTGACATTACGGGCTTGAGTGTTAGCTTAAAAGGCCTCTTTCAAGGTACTAAGCATTTATTCAAGCCCGACACAAAATATATATAGTCCATTAGAAAGCCCGCATGTGGGTGGACTATATAATCACCCTCCTAGCATGTTAGGAGGGTGGGCAAGTAATCATTTTTCTTAATCTAATTTCTCCTAGTTAATCACCTCTCTCTCTACTTTCTCTCACTACTTTCTCTCTCTAGAAATCTTCTATCTTTATTCTTTATTTCTTATAATCTATCATGGTGAAGTGAATAATTATGGATACAATATTTGGTATCAATCGCCACGGGGTAGATTAGTGATTGGTTGTTGTTATTGATTTGATTTGTGTGATTTAATCTAAAATCATCACGAATTGAATTTTTTTTGTGTTTTTTGGCCTCTAAATCTTGATTTAAATCACCTACATAGTTGTGGTAGGGATTTACGTTAGTTATTATGGTTAAAATCACAAGATTTTGGGGCGTTTGGATTGATTTTGGGATACGGTTTGATAAAGGTTAGGTTCGTCTCGATTAAAATTTGTCAGAGAAACACTTTCGTTAAAGGTTTTATTAGTTTCTTCCGAAAGTTTAACTTTCGTAATAGGGTTTATAAGATTGTCCCAAGAGTAAGTTTTGTCTCCGAAAGTTTCACAGGGTTACGAGTTACGAAAGATTTTTCTTCCTAAAGTTAAGATTCTTACGAAAGTTACTCAAGGCTACGAAAGTTAACTGTTTTGAAACCCTCAAAGCTACGAAAGTCCTCAAAGCTACGAAAGTGAACTGCTCCGAAAGTCCTCAAAAGTTACGAGAGTTTCAAAAGTTACGAGAGTTTCAAAAGTTACGAAGCTTTCCAACAAGTTACGAGAGTTCCAAAAGTTACGAAACCCAAATAGATTTTCTTCGAATATTCTCACGAAAGTTCATATTCTCACGAAAGATTGTTTTCTACGAAACTTATCGTTCTGCGAAAATATTTTTCTACGAAAGTCTTTTTCTGCGAAAGACGATTGTCCTACGAAAGTTTACTTCTACGAGGGTTTACCTCTGCGAAAGTTGATGGTTACGAAAGTTACCTCTGCGAAAGTTGATGGTTACGAAAGTTGGATATCTACGAAAGTGGATTTACTCTGAAACTTAGTTTATCAGAAAGTGAAAAATTGTGAGAATTACTCAAAATATCATAAATTTTTCCTTGAGAAAAATTTCGAACAATTCGTGTGTTTTTTTCGGTCTTGGAGAATTTTTGGTTTCTTGAGAAGATTTTTAGGGGATTTTAACATTTTTCGACAACAACAATCACAACACATCTACTTAAGATCCTTTTTCACTTCAACAATTTCAAGTTTTTCAAAATGGATTCTACTCAAGAGTATCGTGTAACAAACAACAACATCATGGTGGCGGGTAACAAAGAGAGACCATCAATGCTTGTGACTGGTCGATATGCACAATGGCAATCACGATTCCTTCGATATCTTGACACTAAACCCAATGGTGATGTTCTTCGACATTGCATCAAAGAAGGACCCTATACTCTCACTACAATAACCATTCCTGCAATTCCAGCAACCGACTTGACGATCGGTTCCGATGAGCAAACATTTGAGGAAACATATGAGAATACTTTGAAAGAGAAACGTGCTTGGATTGATGCAGAGAAAGAAGCAATCTATTTGATTCTTAGTGGGATTGGGGATGATATTTACTCAACGGTTGATGCGTGCTCTACTGCAAAAGAAATGTGGTTTGCCATTGAACGCTTGCAACAAGGAGAATCACTTAACAAGCAAGATGTCAAAACTAACTTCTTTTGGAACTTTGGCAAGTTTACTTCATTAATTGGGGAATAAATTGATTCATATTACTCAAGGTTCTACAAGATGATGAATGATATGACAAGAAACAATTTGCAAGTCTCCACCATGCAAGTCAATGTGCAATTTCTACAGCAACTTCAACCAGAGTTGACACGGTTCGTAACTTTGGTGAAACAACAGAGTAAGATAGACGAGGTCAACTATCACACGCTTTTTGATATTTTGAAACAATTTCAAAATGAGGCGAATGAACTTCGAGCTGAAAGGATAGCAAAGACTGCTAATCCACTTGCTTTGGTGTCTACCACTCAACAAGTCCAAGATCATCGCTCTCGTGCTCCAAAGTGATACTCCACTACATCCTCCTCACCAAGGTACTCCAATATATCCTCATCACCAAGATACTCCACTTCATCTAAGTATTCAGCTCCCACAAGATAACGAGACAAAGAACCAAGAGCACCATCACCATCACCTGAGCCATCATCTGAAATGGACAGTGATGAAGAACTAGCTCAGAAGGATAGGGAGATGAAACAAAAATTTCTTTCATTATGAAGACCTACAAGAAAATCTTCAAACCCACCAACAACAATCTTCGAACATCATCTAATACAAGGAACCGATATATTGAGAGTCCTCAAAGGTATGACACACGTCAACTTGATGAAAGTCCTCCTAGGTATGATCGACGTAATCCAACACATGTTGAGGGTTCTACACGGTATGATCGACAAAATGCTAAGTATGATACTCAGAGGATTGCTAATGTTGTTGGGAATAGGGAAACCGTTGGTACTCAAGTGGTTCAACAAAGTGGGATTCAGTGCTTTAATTGTCAAGGTTATGGGCATATGGCAAAGGAATGTAGAAATCCGAAAAGAGTTAAGGACTCTGGTTATCATAAGGAAAAAATGTTGCTATGCAAGAAGATGGAAGCTGGGGTTAAACTGTCGGCTGAGGAAGGAGCAATGCTTGATGATATTGATGATGAAGCATCCGACCATGAAGTTGAAGCACATTATTCGTACATGGCAAAGTTTGAAGAAGTTCTCAACGTCACTGAAGATGACAATGGTCCTATTTTTTATACTGAACCAATCGATAAGGTACACACTAAAGAGGAATATAATGTGTTTGGTAATATTCATGAGCATTGCGAGCTACCCAAAGCCATTAATGACACATGTATGATGGAAACGGTTGATAGCAATACCACACCCGATTCATCAGACATGTGCAATAATGAGAGTGAGGATGATAAACATGCAAATGAGTATGATGATGATGAGGAGCGTATTGCGCTTGCTAACTTAATTTCTTCTTTACAAAAAGATGTCAAAGAAACTAGAAAAAGTCAAAAGCAATTAAAGAAGGCAAACACTACGCTAACTCAAAATTTTGAAGAATGCAAAGCTTCTTTAATCAAATCTAGTGAGACCATTGATAGCTATAGAGCTCAGCTTCTTCAAAAGACCAATGAGATTGAGGGGTACAAAGGGTGTTTAATTAACGTCAAAAAGGACGATTATCAACAGAAATATAACGAAACTCTTAAGCTTCTAGAACAAGAGAAACGTAATTATAACACCTCTTTGAGTACTGAACGTCACAAAACGTATCTTGCTATAACTAAAATTAATGAGCTAACTCAAGTAAATGGTTTTCCTCAAGAATATAAAACTAAACTTGTTAATGAAAAGAAAGGTGTGGTTGAAAAGATGGAAAAGGATTTCAAAACTAAACAAGTGAATGACATCGACAAAATGGTGGAACTTGAAACTCAAATTGATTTTTACAAGAAAATTGTTTATAAAACTAATCAATCAATTCAAACCATGAGAATGTTGGCACCTCGTTCGTTTTTCAAGGATAGACCTAGTTTTGCAAATCCTAAGTACCTTGAGCAACCTCATCTGAGAATCAGCACTTATACCTTGATGAGTCCCAATGGACCGATCTTGATTGCCTTGTTGTTAGGCCCGATAGTGAAGAGACAAACGATTTGGAAGAAGAGAGTAGACCAAAAGTTAATAAGGAATTTGTTAAACCATATAATTATGCTTATGAAAAAGTCTGTATGGTCTTTTCAAACCGCAAACACAGAAGACTCGTGAGCAAATATTTTTTGAATGTGAACAAATAAGAATTAAATGGAGACAAGCTTTTTCCACTAAGAAAACTAATGTTTCAAAATTTATTGAGTACTTTCCATATAAAGCTTCTGTAAGCAAGAGTAAGCAAGCACTTAGTATTCTCAAGAGTAACATTTTAAATTTCAAAAAAGTTGTTGATGATGACTGGAAAAAACGTGAACTTTCGAAAGAAAACAAAGAAATTCCTCGCGATATAACTGTGCTTGTGAAAAGTATTTTGATTCCGCTTGCGGAAAGAACGCAAAAACATATTTTGGAAATTGAAACATTAATTAAGCAAGAAATGTTTGATGATTTGAAATATGTGGAATCTCTTGAACAAGAAATGAACGACCATCAACCTGAAAGGGACGAGTTTTTTACAGCATATGATCTACTCTTACACGAATGTCTCTCAAAAGATATTATGTGTGTTTATGTTACATCTTGTGCTGATATTGATGAATATTCTGATGTTGCATGAAAATATCTTGATCAAGTCAAAGAGTGTGAATGTTTTGAAATTAAGCTTTCGAATAAAGTTGACCAAAAAGAGTTTTTGTTACTTCAACATAGATATGATTATCTTCAAAAACATTGTCACTCACTTGAACTTGCTTTGCAAAAGAAAGTTGGAAGCTTTTCAAATGATACACCTTTGGAAGTAAAATTATTTGAGTCATGTCGATTACTAAACAAAAAATGTCTTGATATCTCGGATTTGAAAGCTCAGTTACAATAAAAAGACATAGCAATAGCAGAGTTGAAGAAACTCGTTGCTAAGATGGGTGGGAAAGTTGTGGGACCTAGCGTTAAGAAACCTGTTGTTAGACAACCCAATGCCTCTAAAGTGAATAGATCCTCTATCTTGGGAAAACCATCTGCTTTCTCAAATTCTTCGTTTGCAAAACGTGTGTTTGCCCCCAAGATGGATGGAAAGGAAAGGTTACCACATACTCAACCCATAAGGAATATTGTAGCACCAAGCGTTAAGCACAATAATTTGATTAAACCAGGGATGTATAGAATGACCACTAAACCCACAAACAAAGTTAGTCACTCGCCTCAGACTTCTAGAAACACTAATATTCGTGTGTCTTCTACTACAGGAGTAGTCTCCACTGCTAGTGTTAGCCGGCCTCAGCTTAAGAGCACTCAAGTGAATGATAAGGTCTGGAAACACAAGAGTCAAAGGAAGATGAAGGAACTTGAAGAACACCCTAGGAATTTGAATGTTTTTAAGAATAAAAAGTCTATAATCGCGTGTAATGACGATTTGAATGCTTTGAACGATTTGAGTGCTTTGAATGTTAAATTTGTTTTTGTCAAATGTGGAAAATGTGCTAATGCTAATCATTCTATGTGGGCTAGGAATAATGTCAAAGGCGTAGATACTAGAACTAAGAAGCAAGTTGCGATTCCTATTAGTGCTAGTAAATCCAAACGCAAAGTGAACCATTCTGGTGCAACCCCCACTAAGAAAAGTAATGCATCAGACTCCACCACTAAGAACCCTAGAAGCAGAATTACAGAATTATATGAGTCTGCTAGAAAGTCTTGGAAATGGTGGTTTGCTAATCAATGTCCTCCGGGATATAAATATATGCCTAAAGTTAGGACAGAAAATGTGACAACAAGTGTTAGTATGCCTTTAAATGTTGATAGGGACACTAATGATTCTATAATCACAACTACTGTGGTATCCAATTTAGAAAATGATCCATCGTGTTCTAACTCTTCTGCAGGTGATACAAATAAATCTCTTAATACAAGACTCCGGATGCACGAAGCACATGACGGGGAATCTCAAGCTTCTAATTAACTTCGTGGAGAAGTTACTGGGTACGGTCAGATTCGGAAATGATCAGTTTACACCGATCCTAGGATATGGAGATTTGGTTCAGGGAAACATCACGATAAAAAGGGTATACTACGTCGAAGGGCTCAATCGTAATCTTTTCTCGGTTGGTCAATTCTGTGATGCAGATTTGCAGGTTGCTTTCAGAAAGAAGACATGTTTTGTTCGTGATTATGATGTGAATGACTTACTTACCGGTACATAGGGTACTGATCTCTACATTATTTCACTTCAAGACACAACTTTACAACTCCAATTTGCTTCGTGGCGAAAGCTTCAACGACTCAGGCATGGTTATGGCATCAACGTTTATCTCACTTCAATTTTGATACCATCAACTTGCTTTCCAAGAAACATATTGTGAGAGCCCTTCCAAGCTTGAAATTCATCAAAGATCATCTTTATTCTTCTTCTGAGCTTTATAAAGCTAAACGAAGTAGCTTCAAGGAAAATACTACACCAAGCTCTAAAGGACGGTTAGATCTTTTTCATATCGAGTTGTGTGGTCCCATGCGTGTTCATAGTATCAATGGGAAGAAATATTTTATGGTAATTGTCGATGATTACTCAAGGTACACATGGACTCACTACTTGAGGTCCAAGGATGAAACACCCGAAGTTCTCATCAACTTCCTAAAACTGATACAACGTGGTCTTCAAGCTCAAATAAAAGTGGTTCGTACTGACAGAGGCACATAATTTTTGAATTCAACTCTGAGAAACTATTTTGAAGCTGAAGGAAATAAACATGAAACATCTATTGCTCGAACACCCGAACAAAACGGCATTGTGGAAAGATGAAACCGTACTTTGGTTGAGGCTGCTCGAACATTATTATCCGCTTCAAAACTACCATTATACTTTTAGGCCGAAGCCATGTCAATTGCATGCTACACACAAAACCGATCCTTAATTATCCCAAGACACGAAAAGACACCATATCACATAATTCATGATCGAAAACCTTCACTCAAACACCTTCATGTATTTGGATGTACGTGTTACATTATTCGAGATGGTGAAAATCTGGACAAGATGAAAGAGAAAGGTGATGCATGTATTCTAGTGGGATATGCAACTCAGTCTAAGGGATATAGAGCGTACAACAAGAGAACAAGATTGACAGTCGAGACTATTCACATCCGATTTGATGAATTATAAGAAATGGCACTTGAACAAAACAGTTTAAGTCCCGATCCACAACGACAAACGACTTCTGTTCACAACCGCACGAAACTCGGAATTCAAGACCACAACAATGAACCGTCAAGTTCAAAGCTGGTTCAAGGAAATGTTCCTAGAGCAGATATGACAGTCAACATGACAATTGAAGAGTTAAAAATGTTATATGGACCAATGTATGATGAATATTTCACGAGGGAGAAACATGTTGTATCAAAGTCTTCCGCTGTCACTCCTGATAAGAATGATGATACCGATCATCGTCAACAAAAGGATACAACTTTATCTACTTCAAAACGGGTTGCTACAGATTTACCTCCTCAGAATATCACATCAACAACCGCTCCTACAACATCCACAACTACTGTCATTGCTCGAGAGAACACAAATCAAGGAGACTATGCATTAAATGACAAAGACGACTTTATCAACCCATTCGGTACACCGGTACACGAAACTGGAGAGTCTTCTACCCGCCATGTTGATCCGTCAAATATGCATACATTCTATCAACGACATCCATCAAAATATCATTGGACCTGAGATCATCCTTTGGTTCACGTAATTGGAAACCATTCACATCTCGTTCGTACAAGACGACAACTTGAAACCGATGGTGATGTTTGTATGTTCGCACTCGCTGTGAGTACAGCTAAACCAACAAATATCAAAGAAGCCTTGGCAGATCACGCTAGGATTGAATCAATGACGGATGAACTTCAACAATTTGAAAGACTTAAAGTCTGGGAACTTGTAGACAGACCATAGGATGTAATACCATTAAATCTTCAATGGATCTGGAAAAACAAGATGGATGAAGAGAACACGATCATCAAGAATAAATCTAGGCTAGTGGCTAAAGGGTATGGCCAGAAAGAGGGTATTGATATTGAAGAATCATTTGCACCAGTAGCTCGTATGGATGCGGTCAGGATTTTCCTTGCTTATGTTGCACATAAGGGATTCATCGTTTATCAAATGGACGTAAAGATGGCGTTTCTTAACGGATCTTTGATGGAAGAAGTCTATGTCACACAGCCGAAAGGATTCGTCAATCCTCATTATCCCGACAAGGTGTATCATCTCCACAAAGCACTTTATGGACTCAAGCAAGCTCCAAGAGCGTGGTACGACGAGCTCTCGAAATTTTTGGTATCCAAAGGTTTCTCAAAAGGTTCCATTGATCTAACTTTGTTCACTTATAAATATAGGGATGATATTTTGCTTGTGCAAATTTATGTTGATGACATTATTTTCGGGTCTACAAACCCAAATCTTTCAAAATTGTTTGAAAAAGTAATGCACAGCAAATTTGAAATGTTAATGATGGGCGAACTAAAATTCTTTCTAGGAATTCAAGTTTACCAATCCCCAAGTGGTATCTTTATCAACCAAGATAAGTATTGTCAAGAGATAATCAAAAAGCATGGTATGACCTCATGTGACCCCGTTGGGACACCATTATCAACCACATCCCTAGATGTTGATTGAGAGGGAGATGCCATAGATCAAACGAGATATCGTTCCATGATTGGCTCCATGTACTTAACATCAAGCCGACCAGATATATCACATGCCACGTGTTATTGTGCACACTATCAAGTACGACCCACTGAAAAAAGCACCTCAAGGAGGTTAAACGGATCTTTCGGTACCTTAAGAATACCATTCATATGTGACTCTGGTATCCGGAGGAAACCAGTTTCTTTCTAACGGCCTATTCAGATTCTGATCATGCAGGGTGTCTTGATACATGAAAAAGTACTTCTGGTGGTTTACAACTTCTAGGTCAAGATAAGCTTGTGGGATGGTCTTCCAAGAAGCAGGATTGCACATCACTTTCATCAACTGAAGCAGAGTATGTGTCTCTATCTGCGTGTTGTGCTCAAGTTCTTTGGATGAGAACACAACTCACAGATTATGGCTTCCACTTTGATAAAGTACCTATGTACTGTGACTCAAAGTCCGCCATAGCCATATCCTGCAATCCGGTACATCATTCCCGCACGAAGCACATTGATGTCAGATATCACTTCATTAAGGAACAAGTTGAAAGGGGTATCGTTGAACTATACTTTGTTGGAACTGATTACCAATTAGCTGACTTGTTTACAAAAGATCTTTCGAAAGATAGGTTTGCGTATCTAGTTAGGCAAATTGGAATAAGATGTTTGACTCCAGCAGAACTGGAGATTCTGGCAAAGAAGCCTGCTTGATTCATCTATCAAACATCCACATGTAAATATTAATGAAAAAGCAAAATACAAAATTAAAAAATATTTCAAAATACCAAAAATATTCTTCTCGACATGTCTTTCAGTATCGATAATATGGACGTGCCTAGAAATGTCGCTCAATAACGACACAGGTGTGTACATAAAGCTCGAATGAAAGTTGTAAATATTTTTCAAAACATGTCATTTCTATCTTTTATAAAGGAAATTTTCTCTTTTAGACAATATTTCTAACAACGGGTAGAGCAATCTATCTTGGGTTGAGCTTGTCACAAAACATTCAACGTTTTAAGCTCAACACAATGGCTTGTAATCACTTTCAGATTGCAACTCGGATCGATATTCACGGGGGAGTGTACGATTTAGTGAGCTTACCCTCAGCAAAAGAAGTTAAATCTTCTTACACTTGAGTGGATTTGTCAAGATATTCAAAGTCTATGAACTCAAGTGTATGCTTTAGAAAAACCTTTTCGCCAAAAAGAATTGATTTTTCAAAAAGCGTTGAACACAATTTTTTTAAGAATTTTTCAATGATATTCTAAATCTTTCGAAAATTGTGTGTTCAACAACTCCTATCCTCAAAAGTTTAATGTGAATCATATTCTCGTAATGACAATTCCATTGGATCAATTTTGAGGGGGAGCGTTCCAAATTCATGCTAAGTTTGACACATTTTTCTCCCGAAAGTTTTTCAAGACTATTCTTCACAATATATTTTAATCAAATTTGGTATCTCTAATATCAAACGATTTTCTATATTAGAGATAGGGGAGAAAATATGATTAAAATGTGATCTAAAGACTCAAGCACTCATGGCTACGATCAAATATCCACATCATCTTTAATTCACGACGTTATTGGTGTCAAAAGGGTGGTTAGGTTTAAGTCCTATGATCCAACCAGAACCGGAGGGATCTTCCCAGGGACAATCCAATAGATTATTAGAAGTCCTTAGGAAAGATGGAGTAGAATGTGAACGTAGCTGAATGCAGACAAAGTACTGAAGCTAGAACTGGAACAATCACAACAAGGTGTTAGTAATGATGTCTTGGTAATCATTGAAGGGGTTGAAGAATGAAAAAGAAATGTAAGGATACAAGGTATAAAGAAATTAGCCCTCCATATAACTTAGGCAGAAACCGGGTCAACACATCATGAAGACAATGCATCATGGACCCAGTGATGTAATGCACAACCCCTCCCCAGCTAACTTAGGCTTCTCTCAAAAGAAGTTTGTTTTATTGTCACGGAGATCAACACGACTTCTATTTACTTGCTCGCTCCGAGATAGTTGATATTGAAAAGGTGGCATCTGCTCCAGCCTCCGACCACTAAAAGTGCACAAATCGAGTCTAGAACCAAGAGATCAATCAAATCTCGTTAGGACACACGGATGACGATTAAGAGAGTCCTACGCTATATCCTTGCGATATTGCTAGAACACTCAGAGTGATACTACCTAGTATTCACAATGAAGAGTGGAAATCCTTCCAGTGTTAACATCAAACAGCACTGTGGTAGGTCATGTGTAAGATTCTTTATGAATTGAACATATGTAAAACTGAAAAGCAACAGTGGTTTGTTTCTTTATCGATTCAAACTCGTTTCAGGTTTCTACGCAATATCTTTATGGTCTTGCCACAACATTCACAGTGATATTTATTAATATTCACAGTGACAAATGGAAATCCTTCTAGCGTCAACATCAAACACAGCTACTGTAGGTAACTTGCGAGATTCTTTATGAATCAAGCTTGTGTCAACTGGAAAGCAACAATGGTAAGATTATTAATGAATCAAACTTATTCCAGGAATTTGAATTGATGACTTTAATCAAACGGATATTTATCCAATTGATTCACTCTTTATGTTCGCAGTCTTTCTTTCTAACACCCCCACAAATTCTATGCACAGCGGAACTACAACATTTGGGTGCTAGGCAGTTATCATCACACACAAGCTATTTCGAACGACTCAAAGAGACATAGGAATTTAAACATTAATTAAACATCGTTAAAACAACATTGTCTATCGCTTCCCAATCCCCAAAGATATAACAAAACAGAGTCGCTTTTAGGTCCCCACTAAATCTCAACCCAAAATACATTACTAGTTCACATGACATAATATAAAATGTTTTAAGTTATAAAAAGGGAGGAAAGAAAAAGTAGACCGCCAAGCCACAACAACATCCATCCTAGCATGCTCCTTGCTACCATCTCATCGATTACCTGAAACACATGCTTAAAGGGGTCAACAAATAATGTTGAGCGAAATTTATAGGTTTTACAATCTCATTTTGAACATAAGTATATAAAATCAATCACGATCATTTATAGAATTGTCGATCAAACAATCTATCATTCAAGGTTATTACAATTGTGTTTAAGCTCATGACACTAATCCGTTAACTCAGTCACCCGCGTACATTTACCGGCATGATTAAGATGAAACCAGTTCCCCTTCTAAAGGCATTAGTTTCAATTATACCTTATTTCTTATGACAAGTTATCCGTCCGCAGAGGGTACTCAACGTACTAGCTCTCGTCTCGGATAGGGTCGTCAACCCCATAATACTATCAATTCTATATGCGGCTATTTTCAATCCACACGAGGATTAAACAATAGTTAATAGTTCATGAATATAGGGTCTTATGCAACTAGGTACTCAACACAATTTAGGCAACTTTCGGGTCCAACAATCATTCATGACTTATGTTCGTTTCATTTAAAATAGCATGCATCCCCCTCGTGGGTAAAAACATTTAAAAGTGTAAGAAGCGAGGCTATAAATCACCTTGCGTAGTAGTAGTGGTTCTAGCGAAAACGTAACGAGAATATCACCGACGATTTGGTTGCCCCGGAAAATCTAACACGTGACCTAAAAATCAAAGTACGAAAACCGAGTCAATACTCCATGTACATTATTGTACTAAACATACATATATAAAAACACTTAATACTTATAAAAACTCACGCCAAAACTCACACATGTGATCATTACTAAACCCATATTATCTATCTATGTAATTAGAAACGTTTTCCATTTTATAACTTTACCGGTACTTACCAAAAGTACGGGTTGTTTTCTATCACTTAAGCATCTATATAAATTACAAGAAAAATTTTAAAATCCCTTATAACCTGTAGAAAACCCATTTTAAATCCTATAAAATTTTTTTTACTTTTAAGACCCGTTACTCATTACATTACTAAACATAAACTTTTCGGACTGATTTTGCACTTTTACCATGTAGGACTTGTTTGACTCATTTAAAAGACACCATTAGCTACTTTGACCCTTAAGTCCAAAAACAGAATAAAAATGCAGGTTTGGAACCAAAGAACAACTTTCAATCATTTATCAAACTCTATCTATGGTCCCCGGGATTTGACCTAAAACCAAACATAATTTCGGATTATGTTGATTCTCATCTCCCGGTACGCGAACTTTCAAAATAGCATAACTTTTGACTCGTTAGGAGTCGTAAGCTCTTTATTATACCAAATCGAAGCTCAGACAATTCTCTAAAACTATATCCTAACCTCATGACCTGTTTTCAAACTTAAACCCACGAAAACATGCCTAAAAAATCTGCCTAAAATTTCCTTTCTCAAAATCAATCCAACACTTATTTCTAAACCATTCTAACATCACCTGGACCTAAACTAACCACCTGTGATAATTACTAATCATCCTAATCAGTCCATATCACTAAGAACATCAAATCCTCACAAAAACCCAAATCCTAAATCACACATGCATTTGGTTTAACCCTTTTAAAAACATCAAAAACAATGTTTTAAACATAAACCGACAACATAAATCGTCAACCAACATGAAAAACCAAACACCCCCATTTGGCCGTGGGGTGTTGGTGTTCAAAACACCCCAACCAAATTGATTTTGGTTGGTTTTTTGGATGATTAAACATTACCCAATCACTAATTAAACATGCAACATGCCTAATTACATCATCATACTTTTGAAAAATCTTTGATTCTGGAAATTTTTTGTTAAATGCATGTTGTTAAAAATTACATCAAAACACTTACAAATGGAAATGAAAATGTGGTCTAAACTTGGATTTAATCAAAACAAGAAGGAAAAAATTTTGGTGGTGGTGGTGGTGGTGTGGCCGACGACCAAAGAGAGAAGAAAAGGAGAGAGTGGAATTTTTTTGAATGATTTTTGATGTGTGTGTGTTTAGTCCCTCCTTTTGTAAAAATCAGAGGGGCCTCTTTTTTCATTTTAGTTTTCTTTTGGCCTCATTTTTAAATGACACAACTTAGTAGCGGAAAACGGCTTACTAGTTGGTTTTGAAAATTTGCGGGAGTCGGGGGTCGCCTCGAACACTCGAAAATACCTTTAAAGCAATTTAAACGCACCCGTGATGAAATAAAACGCACCCGGCTTGACTTAACACGAACCAAAAATAAAATTCTCGAAAAGTTCTAATATCGACAAAACGATAATAAAACATAAAAATTGGGCATCCGTCAGGATCGTAGTCGTCGTCGTCTTTCTTAAATCGTCAATCGTTAAGATTACGACCTTAAACATCAATTTCAACTTAAGCAATCAAATTTATAATAAAAATAATTTCTTAAAAATTTCAAAAATATTCATAATTTAGGGTAAAATAAATGACCTCGGGTTCTGGGTATCACATCCATCCCTCCTTAAAGAGAGCGACGTCCCGACGCTCGCTTCTTCTTATACTCACATTTCGTGCCGCTGGAACAGATGAGTATAGCTCTCCTTGAAGAAGTCCTCACGTTCACAAGTGTATTCCGGTCTACGTCTAGAATTCCATCATACCTTCACAGTGGGAATTCTACTGTGCTTCAATCTCTTAACCTCTCGGTCCATAATCTCCACTGGTTCCTCCACAAAATACATTTTATCGTCAAGCTGAATCTCGTCCAAAGGAATCACCAATTCCTTATCCGCCAAACTTCTCTTCAAATTCGATACGTGAAACGTGTCGTGAATAACACTAAGCTCATTCGGCAATTCCAACTTATAAGCTACAGGTCCAATTCGTCTAACAATCTTGAACGGTCCGATATACCTTGGACTCGACTTTCCTTTCTTTCCCAAACGTATCACACCCTTCCATGGCGACAGCTTAAGCATGACCATGTCTCCGACCTCAAATTCCAACGGTTTTCTTCTATTATCGGCGTAACTCTTCTGTCGGCTTCTCGCAGCAAGTAAACGGTTCTTAATTTGCACAATCTTTTCTGTCGACTCCAAAACCATTTCGAGCCCAGGTAACTGACTTTCTCCCACTTCGCTCCAACACACAGGAGATCTACACTTCCTTCAATACAACGCTTCAAATGGTGCAGCCTTAATGCTCGCATAATAACTGTTATTATATGAAAACTCCACTAAAGGCAAGTGGCGTTCCCAGCTTCCTCCGAAATCAATCACGCATGCTCGGAGCATGTCCTCCAACGTCTGAATGGTTCGTTCGCTTTGGCCACCAGTTTTAAGGTGATAGGCCGTGCTCAAACTCAATTCGGTGCCCATCGCACGTTGAAGAGATTTCCAAAATTCTGAAGTAAATCTGCTATCACGATCCGAAATGATCGATAAAGGTACACCATGCCGACAAACAATTTCCTTCACGTACACACTGGCAAGCTTCTCCATGTTATCCGTCTTCTTTATAGGTAAAAAGTAAGCTGATTTCGTCAATCTATCCACGATCAACCAAATCATATCACAACCACTAGGATTCCTCGGTAAACCCGTCACGAAATCCATAGTGATCTTTTCCCCTTTCCATTCTGGGATTTCAGGTTGTACCAACAACCTAGACGGTCTCTTATGTTCAGCTTTAACCTTCGCAGAAGTCAAACACTTACTTACGTAACGAGCAATCTCTGCCTTCATATTCGACCACCAGTAGACTTTCTTCAGATCGTGATACATCTTATCCGCTCCAGGATGTATCGAGTACTTCGAATTATGAGACTCATTCATAACCAAATCTCGTACTACATGCATTCCTTCCTCGGATGGACATAGCGGTAACCAAATCCGATTTTCAAAATATCTCAGCCCGTCTGACTTTACCACAAAAAGAGGTTTCTATAGTCTTCCCAGATTCTCGGCGCCAATATTTTCTTTCATCAATCCCTTCTCCTGAGCCTTCAATACTGTTCCGGTCAAATCAACGCCCTCAGTCATCACTAATGCTCTAACTCTCAAAGGTTTCTCCCTATCCTTCCTACTAAGTGCATCCGCTACGATGTTCGCCTTGCCAGGATGGTAGCGAATCTCGCAGTCATAGTCACTCAGTAGCTCCACCCATCGTCTTTGCCTCATATTCAACTCCTTCTGGTCTAAATGTGCTACAAACTCTTGTGGTCAGTGAATACAACACACTTAGTCCCATACAAGTAGTGTCTCCATAGCTTTAGCGCAAAAACTACAGCTCCCAATTCCAAATCATGCGTAGTGTAGTTTTCCTCATGCTTCCTTAATTGCCTCGACGCGTAAGCGATCACCTTCTCACGCTGCATCAAAACAACTCCATAACCCTTATGAGACACGTCACAATAAACCATGAAGTCTTCGATTCCTTCTGGCAATGACAAAATCGGAGCAGAACACAATTTGTCCTTAAGTGTTTTAAAATCGATTTCTTCATCATTTCCTCATTCAAACACCCGATTCTTCTCAGTAAGCTTGGTCAACGGCTTTGCAATCAACAAAAACCCTTCGATGAATCTCCGATAATAACCAACTAAACCAAGAAATTGTCGAACTTCAGTCGGCGTTGTCGGTGCCGACCATTCTTTAATTGCCTCTACCTTGGCAGGATCTACATGAACTCCTTCGCAGTCAATCACATGCCCAAGAAATTGTACAGATTCCAACCAAAATTCACACTTGGAAAATTCCGCGTACAACTTCTCTTTCTTCAGCAGCTCCAATAGCGTCCGCAAGTGCTTCTCATGTTCTTCTTTTCTCTTGGAGTAAATAAGAATACCATCAATGAATACAATGACAAACTTATCCAAATACGGTTACACAC
Source organism: Glebionis coronaria (assembly GCA_025667525.1). NCBI lineage: Eukaryota > Viridiplantae > Streptophyta > Magnoliopsida > Asterales > Asteraceae > Glebionis > Glebionis coronaria. The sequence goes on from CM046882.1 coordinate 423,901,625, forward strand.
TCGATTTATAAGATCCATGAACACTGCAGGCGCATTCGTTAACCCAAAAGGCATCACTTGGAATTCAAAATGTCCATATCGCGTACGAAAAGCAATTATAGGAATATCCTCCTCTCTAACTCGCAATTGATGATACCCCGATCTCAAATCAATCATCGAGTACACACAGGAACCTTGCAACTGATCAAATAAATCGTCAATCCTCAGCAATGGATACCGATTCTTAACCGTCAATTTGTTAAGCTCTCGATAGTCGATACACATTCTAAATGACCCATCCTTATTCTTTACAAAAAACAAAGGCGCTCCCCATGGCTATGAACTCGGTCTAATAAACCCTTTATCCATCAATTCTTTCAATTGATCATATAACTCATTCAAATTCTGACGGTGCCAACCGATAAGGTGCACGAGCAACTGGTGCAGCTCCTGGCATCAAATCGATCCAAAATTCCACTTCACGAGAGGGCGGTAAACCCGGCAACTCATCAGGAAAAACTTCTAGATATTCTCGAATCACAGGCACCTCTTCCAACTTTGTCTCTACATTACCATCACTAGAAATCTGCGCCAAAAATACATCGCATCCTTCTTCCATATACCTCATCATCTTCAAGCAAGATATTACTCTCAGACGAGAAGTACATTCGTTACCCTTCACAGTCAATAGCCTATTTCTCAACGGGATTTGGACCAACCTTTCTCCACAAACAATCACCGCACTATGCGCCATTAACCAATCCATCCCAATAATCACGTCCAAAGATCCTAGCTCTATAGGCATTAATTCTATATCAAAGGCATAATTCCCTAACTTCAAGGAACACCCTCTTATCATAGAATTAGTACTAACAATCTTTCCATCGGCTAATTACACATTATAGTTAGTAGTTAGCATCACCGGTTCTCTATTGATAAGGCGACAAAATTTTACGTCTACAAAGCTTTTGTTGGATCCAGAATCAAATAATACACTAGCATAATGAGCATCAAGTAGAAACGTACCGGTCACCACATTCGGGCCTTGCGGTTTGTCAGCGGTACCTACTCGGTATACAGCAGCAACATTATTTCCTCCCTGCCTATTCCCAGCTTTCAGGCAGTTTCCTTGCTTGTGCCCCTTTTCTCCACATCCAAAACAAACCATTACTCTCGTGGCATTTGCCCCTGTAGCCATACCTCTAGATCGACAATCTGCAACTCTATGACCAGCCTTCCCACACTTGCTACATGCAGGTGGACAATTCCCAATATGGTACAAGTTACAACGACCACAATGAGGATTGACCTTACCTCCTCTAGGGTCAGTAGCGGCTCTCATCCCATCATTCCTCCTTTGGTTAAACTGCTGGTTACGATTCTGTACTTGATTGTTGTCGCGCTTACCCCCACGATTATGTCCTTGCGATTGATTCACCTGGGCAGCTTCCCATTTCCTTTTGTTTCCTTCAGCAATATAATCTTTCTTGTCTTGCAACTTAGCATCCATCAGTGCGTGAGCCATTTGAACGACTTTATCAAATGATCCGGGCTTTGACGAAGTAGTCTCACCCTTAATGTTGCTTGACAGACCCTTGATATACTGTTTCATCTTTTTGCGATCGTCTGCGAAAGCATCAGGACACAATAGGCTTAACTTATTAAACCTCCTTGTATAAGCAGTGATGTCATTATTCTTAAAAGACAAGTGTCTCAACTCGTCCTCTAACTGACCCAGCTCTTCCTCGAAACAAAACTTCTTAGTCAAAAGTGCCTTGGTTGCAGCCCAAGTTCTTCCATTTGCCACTGCCAATCTGACAATAGCCACCTGGTTGTTCCACCAGCATAAAGCATCATCGAGGAAAGTAGCAGCTGCAAATTTAACTTTGTTTGTCTCAGAGCACCCACTGATTTTGAAAGTGCTTTCAATCTTTTCCAACCATCTACGGAGTTCCAAAGCTCCACCGGTACCACGAAACTGTGTGGGACCACATTTCATAAAATCGGCATAAGAACACTCCCTTGGGGCTTGTTGTCTTTCCATATTTCCACCTTGACCCTGGTTTCTGTTCGCACAATCTGCCTCAAGAGCATTGGCGATTGCCTCTTGAATCATAGTGTTCACACGAGTAGCTGTCAACTTTGGAGGCATGGTGAAGTCTTAGTTACACCTCTCTACAAAGACAGGAAAATAGAAAACAAGGTAAGTATACATATCAAGATTAAGAAGGATTTCTCTTCCAGGACATAATATAAGTACAACAACACATCAACAAGGTTACTAATATTCATCAATCACATCACAAAAGAGCAAATTCAAGACTTATCATAGATTATGAAAGGTAAACATGGATTGCATTGATAGATCAACCAAAATCTGTGACAAGTAATGCCACTACAACCATACACCAACAAACTTAAAGTTATCAAGTTTTCATCACAATACCATCATACAGGAATCTAAAATAGTTCGATTACAACGATCAAAAGATAAAAATTAAATACAAGTAACTAGCCACGTGGTGATCCACATGACCTCTTGGATGGTGGTTCTTCCTCATCCTCCTCGGGCACTTCATCACTATCTTCTTCCTCGTCCATCTTCCTCTTCCCTTTATCACTCGGCTCACATTCAGTCACCCTCTTCATTCCAGAAGTAGACCCAAACTCCGATGTTACCTGATTCCCAAAAGCGACACACTCACCCCTTTGAAGCATGAAATCATTAGCCTCCAGCTCAGAGTCGTCCACAAATCTCTAGTCTTGCGGTAGGGATGATCTTACACGGTGCTCCCAACTCTGCATTCTAACCAACCTAGCCTAGTCTTCCTTAACCCGCTCAAGACTTGCACTCAAATTTGCTATCATGGATCTCAAGCTATCAATATCATTCTTATTCAATGCTCCATCGTACTCAGCCCTTGCAGTCCTTATTAGTAATTTCTGATGTGCTATTTCATTCTCGTCAAACCTTTTGATTACTATTGTCTCTACCACATAACGTTCGTACATTAGCCTATCAATCCTTCTCAAGAGAAACGGAACGTCACCATACTGTCTTGGCCCAGGGCAAGTAACTCTTGTGATGTCTGATGGAGATAACTAGCACTAGCCGCGGCGTCGGACCTTCTAGCGATACCTGGCATACCAATCAGATGGGAAATACGGATAGGCCTGGGGACAATAGTACTTCTTCGAACGGGGATCTGAGCTTGCACATTTTCTGCCTCGGCTTGTCCTACTACAGCTACTCTGACGTTTTCCCTTGTCTCTTGTCTCTCGGTTTCTTACAGGATTCGGCTTTCATTCCTGTTAGGCGGTACCTCGGCCATCTCTACAATAATAGAAAATTTTGGAGGGTACGTGATGAGATGGAATTTATACATGATCTCATCGTTCTTTTCGGGCTTTAAATACATAAAATGTCATTAATATACCATATATATGCTTTTATTTGTTTGCTTGTGTGTTTTATGTATGGATATCGTGAAAAAGACAAAAGATCACAAGAAACAAGGAAAAACAGACACAAGAAACGAAGCCGTACAAAGAACCGGGCCCTAGTTCATGATTTATCCAAGAAAAACCCTTGAAGACTTGAATATGTACAAGATTGATCCTTAAATTATGAAGAAATGACACTTAAAACCCTTGTATATTCATAATTACAAGTTTGGTCCCTTAAGTTTGTCAAAATTACAAAATTATCCTTCAACTTTGAAGAATTGGCAAGTTTAGTCCCTCAACAATTCTAAATTGTCAATAATGGTCCCTCATGAAGTCAAAGATACATTGAAGACCTTTGAAGATCAAAAATGTCCAAGTTCAGTCCTTTAAATATTCAAAAATGGCAAAAACAACCCTTGAAAACCTTTTGCCAAAGTTTTGGGGCAAAAGTGTGAAATCAGAAAGTTCAATAACAAAGGAAATGAGTTAAAAGGCTGAATAAACACGTTTTACAATCTTTCTCAAAACACAAGGGCCAAAGTTGGGCATTTAAAACATTCAAATGAGAAAATACGCCAAACACTTACCTTTCTACAAAAAACGGATCAAAGGTATTACTGTTCACCTTTCACCCCCAGTTACCTTCTCACTTAAACCAAGGGGTAAATTACAATTACCCTGCCACACGTTTAATTCACACACCCTAAAACCTCTCCCACACTCAAAACCCCAATCCCTACTCACCAAAGGACCCCACCCATTCACACGTCAACCAATCATGATCCAACTTCCTCTACAAGGAATGACACGTGGCCAAATCAACAGCCAAGACTCATTGCTTAGCCCTAAAGCTAAAATGAACATCCATGATGCATTTGGACAGCTCTACAACATAGTTCGTCTAGAATATTCAAGGGCATTTTAGGGACTTCATAGCCTAGGGTTTTCATTGTAAACTCAGCCCTTGTGGCATATATAAGGACTCCTCAACCTATGAGAGAGCCTTGTTCCAGTTTTACTCTTTAAACATTGTAATTCCTTTTTAAAATTTATAAAAGTTGGTATTTTAAGAAAATTGTAATTCCTTTTTATGTTTCTGAAAGTTGGTGTTGTTTAAGGGTAATTCTGAGTTCCATTTGACGTTATAAAGGTGTTTAGATCTTGTGGTTTAAATACGTTTATGTTTGGTAAGGTTTTCAAGTTTGAAATAAGCTTGAAAATAGTCTTCTGATTTTGTTGTTTTACTTGTACTAACCCTTATCCAAAAGCTATAAGCCCTTGCAAGCTTGTTGACACCAAGCTAGTGAAGGGTTTATCAACCTTTGGATAGGTTGTTTGCTGTTTGTGTTGAAGACATAAAGCCCTTGAGGTTCTGCTTTGAACCATCAACAAAGGCACATCTCATATCCTTTGTTCAAGTACCTTGGTCTTGTTCTAGCTGTTGAACAAGGTCCAAGGAGCATTGTTGATCCCTCTAGGAAGTTGTGGGGGATAGGTATAATCTCTTGTTAAGTTTCCTCTAAAAATTTTCATGTTATTGTCTGATTTGTACTTTGCCATGTGATTTGTTGATTTTGTGTTTGTGCTTTGTGTTTTATAGTTGTATTCTCTTAGTTGTCACCTAGTTGAAGTTTTTGATCCATAAAATCAGTAGGTTATGTGATTAAATAAAAAATTTGTTTGAGAAAGGACTAAAACAAGGTTGTTTGGGTTTATTGGATCATAAGGCCTTGTGGCCTTGTGCCCTTGGTTCTTAGGGTTTGGGGAGTCTAAACAAGTCATATGCAACAAGTTTTAGTCACTAGTTAAGTTTCAAGAAGTTTGGAAAAAGGATTTCAAGTTTTGGAAAAATCTGATAAAAGTGGTTTTAAATTGGTCAAACACATCAGATCCAATAAAAACTTTGTTTGTTGGATCTAAGGTCTGAAATCTGGTTTGGGAAGAGTTTAGGAGATAAGCTATCTGTACATTATCTGCTTGTTGAATTTAGTGGGTTATTGTGGGTGCTAGAACTTATCAAAGTTGGTTGAAGTGGTCATTTGCATCAGCAAAGTGACCACCTCATTTTGGGCTTGCATTTGTAATTCTAGTGTATGCTTTGTTGTTTAACTGCTTAGAACTTGTTATTGTGCTGCTTGTGAGTGCTTTTTGCTATTTGGTGTGCCTTATTGCTGGCTTATAAGCTAACTGGCTTATTAAGCCTTATTTGCCAAAATCTGTCATCATTTGGTCAACTGACCTCTTGATTCACAAGGACTCCACCTTGAGTTCTTCACAAAAGTTGCTTATAACAAGCCTATAAACAATTCCTGAACATTTGGTGAATTTTGGAGGACTTTGACTTTTGGTCAAATAAGCACATTTTGGCTTATTTTTGAGAACTGCTTATTGGTACATGCAACAACTTGGCTTTTGTAATATGTGTCATTTTTCTCAGCTTAATATCAAATCTTGAAGGTTACAAGTCATTTGGTTAAGCTTTTGCTAGAAAACTAGCTTATTTGGCTTTTTCAGCTAGCTTATTTGCTCCTACAGCTTATTCTACTTGGCTTTTTGTGATTTTTATGACTGATTATTCTTAGTTAAGCTATTTGTGAGCTTTTGCAAAAAGAATCAGCTTCTGAAACAACCTAGAACTCTAACCCGACTATTTTGTCTTTTAGTGAAATTCTTCTTTGCTTATTTTTGGCTTATTGAGTGTGCTTTTTCAAAATTTCTTTTCACAGATCTCTTAGGCATCTCAAAAGAAGGTTGTGTGTTTAATCAGAGCTTATGGCATTGGCTTATTGCTTAATGGGCTTATTGGCCCAATAAGAATAAGTTGTTGACTATTTAAGCTATGATAAGCTCAAAACCAGCTTTTGGGCCTTTAGACTTTTGTGTTTAGAATTAAATTTTGAGTCAGATAGGGCTTTTTCAGGTTATTTGGGCCAAGTTTGACTTTTTGGGCCCATTAAGCCCATTAAGGTTGACTGTTTCGGTTTTTAGCCCATTTGGGGGCCCATTAGGGGTAATTTAGTAATTTAACTTTCATTTTCTGTTTATGTAGGTAAAAATAAACTAGTTTTCAAGTTTTTAGAATTTTTTTATATTTTTTGGATTTTAAATATTATTTTAATATTATTTTATTATTAAATTTCAAATTTCACATTTTTCCACTTTTTATATTTTTCTTAGGTTTAATACATTAAAATAGGATTTTTTTTTTCAACTCTTAGATTAATTTTATCATAATTTTTCTAATTTCTAGAATTATTTTAAGTTTTTAATAGTTTTTAATCATTTTAAATAGTTTTAATTAGTTTAAAAATTCAAAAAAATAGTTTTTAATCTTATTTAGTCATTTTAGAGGTTTACAAAGTGAAAAATCTTTATTTGGGCTTTTTAATAATTATTTAGATTTTTAGGGCTTTAATTAGCATTTAAAAATTAATATTTAATTAACTCAAAGGTTTGAAAAAGTTTTGATCATTTGTAAACTCTTAGTTTATTTAATTTGATTTTTGGTAATTTTTTGGGAATTTTTAGAATTTATTTTTATTTTAGCTCTTTTTACGGTTTTAATTTTAGTTATCGTAGTAATAATTTTCAGGTCTTCGTCATTCTATTTTCTCATCACCTTCTTTCAAATATTAATCTCAATCAATTACGAATTATTCACACACATATACCTCCTTGGGAAACGAACTTAATTGGGTCATTAGTGGTTGATTTTCCTAAATCAACACTTAATACTTTCCGCTTTTACGCCTTTTTCCTAAAAGGTCGTATTTTTACTACAATCATTTTGGCGCCACTGCCGGGGAGGTGTGTCGTGATTAATTTGTTATTTTGTTTTTAATATTAACCATAAAATAGTATTTGTATTAGTAGAACACTACTAATACGTATTATTGGTTTTTTCGTTTTTCTTGTGAAATTATTATTACTATATTGTATTAAGTATCACAACAAATTCAAAATATCTCCAAAAGCGTGAAAACACAACCTTAATTGGGATTTGATCTCCTAATCATTGTATTCGAATCTGAAACAAAAAGAAAAAGGCAAAAACAGATAAATACTTTTGTGAAGCTCGATTTTGAAAAATACAAACTATAAGGTGGGTATAAGGCGGGTATTATAAAATATACCCTAAGGAAAAAGGCTCTTAAGTGCTTCTGCCACCTCGTTTCCCCGCTTGCTTGTGAGTATTTTGAGATTGAAAGCTAATTGAGGGTTTTTCCACCCAAAGTATTATTACGTATCATATATATTTGCTTGGTTTTCTTTGTGATTAAACCCTCTTAAACAATTTGGTTTTCACCAAAGTTCTAAAGTCATTCGAAGGCGTTCACTCCACGTGATCGTTTTCATTCTTTTGAGGCTTCTTTAATCAAGAGTTTGATTCGAGGAGAGATTTGGTAGATTGTTGTCTACGAAGATACACAAAATCCAAAAAAAATCAAAAACAATAAAAAACACAAAAAAATAAAAAATCCACAAAACACCCAAAAAGAATCTTCTTTGCTCACCTCCCATTCTTCGTCAAGTTTATGCTAACTCGTAATCAAGCAAAACGAGCTCGTAAACGTCGTCAAAGTCAAGGAAATCAAGAGTCTTTGATTGAAGAACAAACTCCAATTGTTGAACCCGTTGTAGAACCAATAGTCGCCATGGCTAATCGTACTATGATGGAGTTGCTTCAAGCACCCACCGAGAGTTTTGGAGAAGCTATTGTGATTCCCGCCTTCCTTGCGGAGAATTTCGAGATTAAGACGGGTTTAATGTCGATGTTGCAAGCAAATAAGTTTAGAGGTAATGAAAAAGACCACCCGCATTATCACATAAGGAATTTTAATCGTCTCACCGCAACTAGCAAGTTTAAGGATGTTCCACATGACGCCATTAAGATGATGTTGTTTTCATATTCGTTAGATGGACCCGCTAAAATTTGGCTCGAGAAAGAACCGCCAAATTCGATTTTGACATGGGGTGATCTCGTCTCTAAGTTTGTGAACCAATTTTTTCCACCATCTAAAACAACACATTTGAAAAATGAGATTTCAAGGTTTACACAACGTAATAATGAGAGTTTTTCAATGGCATGAGAATGATTTAAGGAAATGTTACATGAATGTCCACACCATGATTTTTCGGAATTGCATCAAATAGATAATTTTTATAATGGGCTTAATGATCATGAACGAGATTATTTGAATGCCGCCGCAGGTGGTAATTTTTTGTACAAAACGACCGATGAAGCTTTAAAGATTATCGAGAATAGATCTATGGTTTATAACCCTCGTAACACACCGAGTGTTGCCAATATGGGTTCGTCATCGTCGTCATCGTCTCGTCACATTAATGCCTTACATGATGAAGCTAATGAGGAAAATCGGTTTTTCGATAGGTTTTCAAATCTTATGACTCATTGGAAATCACAAGATGCTTTGAATTCCGCATCGGTTAAAGCGGTGAAAAGAGTTGTTTGTCTTGTGGTGGAGCTCATGATCTTTCCGAGTGCATTACCGCCGGTGGTAACACTTCGAGTGCTTACGTAGCAATGGGAATTTACAACCAAAACGGCCAAGGTTCCCGCCCAAATCAAGCTCCACCAAATCAAAATGCTAATAACTATCGAAACAACAATCAAAATGGTGGTTATCAAGGCAATTCACGTAACTACAACAAAGGGGATTATCAAAGTGGGAATGGACAAGTTTCAAATCAAAAACAAAACCGTGATTTTCAAAACACTACACAAGGTTTTCAAAATGCTCACACTAAAAATCTTTAAGGAGAATTTTTGGATTATGCTAAAGCAAATGATGCTAAGTTTGATAACATGCAATGTGAGATGATTAGCTTAAGATCCGAGTTGAACAAACGAGCTTAAAAACGAACTTGCTAATGAACTTAAGACTCATGCTAATAAAATGGAAGGAAACGTTCAACGTCTTCAGCAAAATCAACAAAAGATGGAACAAGGACAACATGAGATTAAGCAAGAATTGTTAAAAGCGGATGCTAGGCAATCAAAATTTGAAGACCGAATGGCAAAAATGTTTGAAGCAATCACGTGTAAACCCTCTTCCTCGGGTGGTCTTCCTAGTGATACCATTGCAAACCCGAAGAGAGAAATGAAGGTTATTAGTACACGTAGTGGTAAAACTTTCAAAGAACCAATCTCTCGTCCAAGTACTTCTACGGAGAAGGAAATCGAGAAAGAGCCCGAGGTGATGGTCGAAAAGGAGCATATCATAAGCCCACGAAGTACCGCTCATACCACACCTACGGTTGAACCAATACCAATCATGGAACTCGAGATTCCAAGGTTGTTGCCTAATGTCCAACCCACACCACCCTTACCTTACCATTCGAGACGAAACAAAGAGAAATTGCAAGAACGTAACAAACAACAAATCGAGCTTTTGATAAAAATGTTTCAACAAGTTCATTTTGATGTAAGTTTAGCCGACGCGTTGTTATATATGCCTCGTTTCGCTTCCGCTTTTAAAAGTATGATGAATGATAAGGAAAAGCTTTCAAAGCTTGCTAATTGTTCTTCGGTTTATCTTAACCGCATACCGGAAAAAGTTGGTGACCCCGGAAAGTTTCTCATTCCTTGTGATATACAAGATATGAAAGACTGTCTCGCCTTGGCCGATCTTGGTACGAGCATTAATTTGATGCCATTTTCCATTTGGAAATTGATTGTAGTGTTTTACCACACCTTTAGGAAAAGGAGGTAAATAGGGAAAATATTAAGTGATGATTTAGGAAAATCATACACTAATGACCCAATGAAGTTCATTTCCCAAGGAGGTATATTTGTGTGAGTAATTCATAATTGGTTTGAGATTAATATTGGATAGAAGTGGGATGAGAAAAGAGGATGACGAAGACGTGAAATTAATTACTACTACGACGAAACGTAGAACCGCAAAAAGTACAAAAATAAAAATTAATTCTAAAAATTACCAAAAATTCAACAAAAATCAAAATAAATAAACTAAGAGTTTACCAATGATCAAAACTTTTTCAAACCTTTTAATTAATTAAATATTAATTTTTAAATGCTAATTAAAGCCCTAAAATCAAATTAAATATCAAAAAGCCCAAATAAAGATTTTTCAATTGGTAAACCTCTAAAATGACCTAAAAAGATTAAAAACTATTTTTATAAATTTTTAAACTAAGAAAAACTATTTAAAATGATTTAAAAACTATTAAAACTTAAAATAATTATAAAAATTAATTTAAAGATGATAAAATTAATCTAGGAGTTGCAAAAATCCTATTTTAATGTATTTAAGCTAAGAAAAATATAAAAAGTGCAAAAATGTGAAATTTGAAAAATAATAATAAAATAATATTAAAATAATATTAAAAACCCAAAAATAATAAAAAATTCTAAAAAATTGCAAACTAGTTTATTTTAACATAAATAATCAGAAAATGAAAGTGAAATTACCAAATTACCCCTATTGTGCCCCCAAATGGGCCAAAATAAAAAACAGTCAAGCTTAATGGGCTTTTTAGCCCAAAAATTTAAAATAAGCCCAAATGACTTGGAAAAGCCCTATCTGACTCAAAATTCAATTCTAAACACAAAACTCTGAAGGCCCAAAAGCTTAAAGTGAGCTTATCAAAGCTTAATGAACAAACAACTTATTCTTATTGGGCCATTAAGCCCATTAAGAAATAAGCTAATGCCTGATGTTGAGTATTTTAGTCGTTTTACTTACCTTTAGGAAAAAGTAAGCAAACACTAAGTCGTAGTAAGTATTAGTAATTACGTTTTGTGAAAAACGTAAATACCGACAATCGAGTTCGTTCTCGAGGAGGTATGTGTTTAGCCAACAATTATAGACTTTATTTATTCGAGTGATTACGTTTTTGGAAAGAAAGAAAGAAAAGAAAATGGAGACGAATTACGCTAAAAACGGTCGGAAACGCGCGAACGTACGAACGTGAAAACGCGACCCAACGAAAAAATTAACCTAAAAATTAATTAAAAATCACTAAAATATCCTAAAAGACCTAATTAAGAAAAATATGAAAACCAAAAATTTTGAAATCTTTTAAATTAATTTATATTAATTTTTAAAGTTAAATAAAAATCCTAAAAAATAAAATAACTAACAAAAGGACAAAATTCAAACCCTTTTTTTTATTTAAAAACCTAAAGTGTATTATTTAAAAACTAAAAAATATTTTTTTGAAAATAAAAACTTAATTTAACTATTTTTTATGACTTTTATAAAATTTAAAACTAAAATAATCCTAGAAAATGAAATAATAAAAAGAAAATTATGAAATTTAAACTATAAAAGCAACTTTATTTTTTCTACCGTCCTAAATGACAAAATAAAATTTTAGAAAAAGATTTATATATATATATTTTTTTTTACTTTTAAATAATTTATTAAGAATTAAAAACGATTTAAACTAATTAAACGATTTAAAAATATTAAACCAAAAAGGAAAAAAAAAACTGAAAATTTTATTGAAAGTAATAAACTCTATTTGAAGCCTAGGAAAAATAAAAGGACAAAAAAAATAAGCTAAGAATAAGCTATGAAATAAGCTAAAAAGCTGATAATGTGAAAATAAATAAAATAACAAAAAGGGTTTAAATAAAATATAAAAGGAAGTCTTAAACAAAAGTATTAAGAGAGCAGATGGTGTTGGGGGGTGATTTCTGCGTCTTCTGTTTGTGCAGGTCAGGGGTTAGATCCCCACCACTGCCACTTTTTCGTTATTTTTTTCTTTTCTTATGAGCTGAATACACCAATACAATTTATACAAAAGAAAAATAAACGAAACACATAACAAGAAAGATGCTATAGAGCAGTTGGTATTTGTTGTGGGTTTGTGAAGCGCTGTTTAAGATGGGGGTAGGTCATGTGTTCGATTCTTGTGGGTGACATTTTTACTCGTTCAACTTTTTTATGATTACAAATTTATGTCAAGTTCCCCCAGATTAGCCCAAACCAAAACACACCATAACTCAAGTCTGTGATACAACTTACACACAATGATTGAAATGATAAAGCACAGCAAATAGCAATAGATCACAAACAATATGAATGCTCATAAATTCAAATCAACACACATAAGCACAGTTAACAAACCAATCCAACCTTTGCACTATTTGTGCTGATGTGTATACACTTGAACACAAAAAAAAACAGGCCACATTTTCCTTGGGTTACTCTTTTGGTTATGTTTTTTTTTTCTTTTGGTTTTTATGTATGTAGTTGTTATAGGAACACAACGCACAAAAAAACACATATAGATTGATAAGCCCACCGAAAACAAAATGATCCACAGTCAACAAAAAAACACACAGAAGTTGCACCCACGTAGGCTAGACAGAAGGTTGTTATAGCTTTTTTGGTAACCTCAGATATGAGCGACAAGCAACAATAGGCCTACAAATTATGAATAAGGCAACAATGGTATAAAACAGTGCGACCCACATAAACATGAAACAGTGGGTATAATCCTAACAGTGACTCCTAAAACGCTTCATATGGTGACATTCTTCTTGGCATAAAAGCTGTAAATAGCCCACTAAACTTCTTAAACTATGATAAGTCCTAAAGTACACCTAAAACTAACACAAATCCCTACTGTGGTCAGGTTTTCAAGTGATCAAAACACCAATGCTATCTCTTTAGACCTGTTGGTTTACAGAAAACGCCATATGCTGATTTTTGCTTGGTATAATAGTGAGGCACAAATGCACTCCACTAAACCTAAACAAAACAATCTGCAAGTCCACTCTAACCTAATAATCTAAGCTAACTCCATCTTATACCTTCTAAATACATAAAAACAAAATGAAAACAGTGACTAGAACTCAAGAGCATAACATTTACACATTCATGAGATATTTGGCAGATTTTTAACCAAGCATGAAAATCCCAATTCTGTTCTAAAACCACCAATCTTTTTGCAGGAATCAACTAATCTTAGACTAAAAAAACATGAGCAGAGTAGAACAAGACTAAGTTAATGAGTTACCACCTTAAATCTAAGCATTCCCAAACACTGGTTTAAGGACTAAAAAGAAAATTAGCAAAAAGACTTGCACACTTAAGCCTTAATCAGTGATTATAAAGCTACTAACATAAGAGAAACACAATATTAACACGAGACAAACATGGTTTAATCATCAAATGAGCATCACTCAAATATATCACACATTACTACAACTAGCATTTATCATACAAACCAAATCCGGGAAGAAAATAAGAAAGAGGAAAAAAGAAAACGTGTACCTCAAGAGCATACTTCCATGCTCTCGGATGTGTGAGCTTTTGTGCACGCGTGTGCACAAGCAATCCACCCTGTAGACTCACAAACAAACTCAAAGTATCAAGGTTTTAGGCCTTGATACAGTTAGTGCACAAGTAAAAATAAACACTGAAATTTTTCTTTCTTCACAAACTTTCCACTTGAAACCTTAAACACTGACTTGAAAACTTCTTGATCAAACTCAAACAAACAATCTTGAAAACACAAACCGAACTTGGAACAACCTTTTAAAAATAAATCGACTGAAAAGTAAAGTGCTTTTTAAAAGTAAATGACAATTATTTAAAATCTTGGAACTCAACTTTTCATTAATCAAACTTCGAATTTTTACAAACTAGAGAAAAAGAAAAGTTGGAACAATAAAAGTGAAGCCCTAGGGTGCCTTATATACTGGCTACAAGTTCTAGAAACAAAGGAAGAAAACTAAACCTAATTGCAATGATATTCCAATAGTACCCTTGAAGTCTTCTTGGTCAACAGATGCAGCCCGTGATCTCTGTCCATGACATGTGGGTTGCCAGTTGTTGATGACTTGATCCTGAGCTTTGGTATGTTCCTTTGGGGCCAAGATATTGATTTGAGCCGTGATATTGCTGTAAAGATTCCTTGTTTGCTATGTATGCACATACAGGGCAACGTGGGTGGGGTCCTTAGAGTCACGGGGTGATGTGTTTGAGAGTGGGGTTTAGTTTGGGGTATCACCAATCATATATATGGAAAAGGGGAAGTGACAATTTTGGGTAATCAAAAGTTTAGTAATTAGGGTTTATGGATGGAAGGAACGAATTGGGAAGGTTAATGATGCGTATAGTGTTTGTTACCCTCCAATAATAATAATGATGAAACGAATTAGTATTATTATTATCTGGTTAGTGACATGGGGCGGATTTCTGGGTTTGGTTTAATGGACTTGGGTGGGTAAGGTGACATGTCATGGTGTGATTGGTGGAATGGTTTTATGTGTTTAACACAATACCCCCTTAAACTTCTCAAATTTCTTCAAACAAAGTCTTTGGCAGAATGATTTCATTTCCATTTGATTTAAGTTTGCTCATTTTGCTAAATTCGGCACAAAGGCTACCAATCTTTTTAAACAAGGACCCCAAATGTAATTTGATTAGCTGAATATGACATATCTTGAATCTTCAAGGACCATTCTTGGAAAATTTGATTCTTGGAGGACTAGAATTGACAATTCTTCAAAGATGAGGCACCAAATGTGACAAAACTTCAAACTTCAAGGACATTTTTGTAAAATCCATAATCGAGTCCGGTTCATTGTGCGACTTCGTTTCCCGTGTTCGTTTTTTATTGATTCTTGTGATCTTTTGTCAGTTTCTCAATATCCGTACCTAAAATACACAAGCAACAAACACAAGCATATATTTGGGTATTTTGATGATATTTAATACATTTTAAGCCCATTTTGGACGATGAGACTATGTATAAAAGCAGTCTCATCACTCCCCCATACTAAACCATTGCCGTGCCCTCACGCAATGCTAGAGTAAAGTATCTTAGCACTTCCAAAATTCATTTTATGATGACATTTATTAAAGACATAAACTTAAATAAACTACTACACGTGATTTAGACATAATGTATGATTTTCATCACGATAAAGTGACTTTAAGGGTCAAAGAATAAGAACACGTGAATGCTTCGTTAGAAATAATTTCGTCGTCCTCGATTTTCACCCAATTCCATGCTAAGCGTGTAACGAGATCATTGTTATTATAAGTTAGCAACACGATCACATCTCATGAGTGTTAATTACGAACCTAAACTCCCTTATTCCTACTTGGTATCTCTTATATTTTATTATGTCTTAATGATCACGAGGATACATCATTGACTTATGCGTGAATAGAGATTAAGTCTAAAAATAGAGTTTTAACGGTGTAACCAAAATCATTAAATTAATAATTCACCCTAATAGACAACGATGTCAAAAAATTAAGTCAACAAGAAGGATCGATAAACACGGTTTTATAACGGTTTTGAACATGAGACTTATTACCAAGACTTTTATACGCCCCCTAACGGAAGGGATTTATTATCTTTGGTTTACCTCCATCTTTTATTCAACTTCGCCATGAAGCTTTTATTATGACTTCGGTCTTGCCTTGCCTTTTATTACCCGCCTCATCGGTGGTTTTATTAGCCAAAGACGTATATCCTCACGCTAAGGCGAATTTTGGATCTTTAAATCTTCGTAGATTAAGGCTTGATTCACTTTCAATTTGGGCATAGATTATTCGGCCTTGTGAGCTTCAAATTTTTGCTTAATTTAGGTGAGCACTTGAAATGTTATTATTGGGTGAAGCTTTCGATTATTCGGGTGCCAATACTTCAAAACCGTGACGCTGGCGATACCTTAATGTCTTCCCAATTTAATTACATGGAAGCTACTAGAAAAGACTAGAAACCAAGAATAGTGACTAAACCGCTAAATCAATATTTATTAACAATTTATTATACAAAAGCGTGGGGAGAATAAGCTAATAATTACTACACATGAGATCGTGATGATTACGAGAGTAATAGATAACTCTATCATTTATCGTCCTCATTTAAGAGACTTAGCCTAAAAAGTTAAGGAATCGAAGCTAAGTGCTCAACACGCACGGTCGAGTCAAAAATTACTCTTATTCTCGCCATCGGAAAATCTACATTCGTGTCTTCAAACACTTATAAAACATGATAAATTTTTTAAAATTTGGCCATTTTTAGCCTTATTTTGCAACAAAAACGATAAACAAAAAGATAAACTTTGGAAAGCGTAAAGGTTTGGCAAGGCAAGTATCTATTCACCCCCCCACCCCATACTAAAGTTAAACATTGTCCTCAATGTTTCGAGTCTAGGGGTGCAAAACACCCCCATACTAGAGACGTAGTCGAATGCCTAATCTAGCATGGAAAGGGTGTAACCGATAAATTAATAGCCATTTATGAAGTGTGCTAATAACCTAAGGTTAGAACAATCAAGGATATATCATTTGGATATCGAGAAATTCTTCAAAGCAAACGATCGAGTGCTCCCATAAAACGAACACGAGAGGCTCCAATCGTGAAGATCATGATCATCTAAAAACCACAATGCACAAACAACCACGGAACAAAGGTTGGAAGGGCACAAATCCTCTCACATTAAACTAATTAGAAAGCAATAATATGTACATGGATAAGCATGGGTTTCCCCCACGAGGCACCTTGTTTTTGATAACCGAGTCAAAAGCTCGACTCGAATCCCCATAAATGTGATCATTTAGGGATTATCATGGTTCGGTCATTTTTGGTGGGACTTACATGTAATCAAGGCCCAAAAGCAACCGATAATAAAGGCAAAGCCTTTATACCAGGATCAAAGATCGTGTCTTCGTTTTCGGATGATAAACGAAACAACACGACTTCAAGTAACAACGTCCCAATGGGACACAAGAAAATAGCATAAGAAGAGAAGGGTGGGACATTGGGTGGGCATAAAAATCGAGTTACTCGAGGTAAACTCTTACCGTAAGTGTAGAAAGACCTTCTAGTGACTACTTCGGTAAAAGAACGAGATTTTATCTTAAACGTGATACCGGGGTCAAAAATCTCGTCCTCGGTGGATAAGTGTGAGGGAACAAATGGGGCTTCCCCCATACTAGGTCCACACAAAACGTCGTCAAAAGAAGTAGACACGTTTGTAGCAAGTTCAATTAAACGAGGTGATGACGGAGTTATCTTTGGAAAAATTTTAAAATTAATTTTAAAATCATTCCCTTTTTCATTTTTTAAATCATTGTTACGAAAACCCAAGTTGATTAAATTGAAAATATTTGGTGTTTCTAAAACAATTCTAGGCACACTTAAAATTTCCACATTTATCTTGAAGGCGGGAGGAGGATTTGAATTTTTAAAACGTGAATCGACTAATAAAATATCCCCCTCCGGGCTAACGCAACGGTCCTCATCAAACTCGAAAATAGAAGGTGGATCAACAAGAATACGTTTGATCTCGGAAAAATCACCATCGGGATCAAAAACGTCTTCTCTTCCTCGTGGAAGAGGTCGAGCAATTAAATCATCGATAGTCGAGTCGCTAGCTTCAACCGTCGTGAAACTAGGAATAGAAGGCTCTTCCATTGAAGATTTTGCCTTTGTCGTTACGACCTCAACATCGAAAAACGTATTGATGTGAGCAAGGCCATCGGCGGACTTCTCATACGATAAATCAAACATCTAACTCGGTGTGGGATTAGGAGTAAAAGGCTCGTCTCGTGACGATTTTGTCTTGACGGTTTCAACTTTGTCCTTCGAAGGGATCAAACGTGGGTTTTCAAACATTTTAGCAAAACTACTAACACGTCCCTTCGGAATTAATTTTCGTTCATCTTGTAAAAACGTGGGTTCAACGATTTCTCTTAAAACCTTTTCACATTTTTCTTTTTTAAAATCATTTAATGGAATTTCTTCGTCAAAATTAAGTGTATATTGATTTAGAAAATCCTCAATAATTTCATCCTCATTAGAAAAATTAGGTTTAGAAGGTACAAGATTTAATAATCCCAAGTATCCTACGAGTTTTTCCTTTGGTTTATTTTCAAAAACATTTTTCAAAACTTCGTTGGATGACGTTTTTGTTTCCTCTACGTTTTTGCAAGACGACGAAGGTTGCACGACTCTAAAATTCGAGAGATTGGGATCAATACGAGACGTACGAGTCTTAAGAGTCGAAATAACTTGAACCTCTCCCTCGAGATTAGGATTGGTGACGTTCGATGAAGAACTCGACTCGTATGAAGCTACTTTTTTCTCTAAGGTCTCAATCGTTGAAAGAAGTTCATTTTGCTTATTAGTGTAAGCCTCCACAACTTTATCAACAATTTTATCCCATCTCTCGTCAATTAGGTCAAATAAACGTTCTTGTTCTTTAGAAGCGGCATCATATTCGTTTTCCAACTCGGTTCTCATGGAGGCCATTTCCTTTAAGTAAAATTCCTTTTGAGTTTCCAATTGTTTTTCGTAATGTTCCTTAAGATTCATAACTTGTTCTTGAATCATCGTTAAGTTTTTATTATTACGTCTCACATAGTCACAAAAGGCGTTTTGATTCATTTCATCATTTTGATTTTGATCACAATTAAAAGACGAATCATATGACGAGTAGAACGAAGACGATGGGTGATCTTGGTCATAAGATTGAAAATTGTCACCATGATCACGTGGAGCGGAGTTATAGATATAACCCTCTCGACCTCCAATAACCTTACAATTAAAACGATTGGCACCATCGGGCGGGCCTCCACAATATGGACACGAATAATATCCACCATCATTCGACATGATGCAAAGAGAAAGACGATTCGAGAATTAAACGTTATAGAGGGTGAAAGAAGAGAATTATGAAAATAGAAGAAAAATCGAAGAATCTTTTTGTGTTTTTGGTTTTTTAATTTTTTTTTTTTTTGGAATTTTGGTGTATTACGTAGAAATTAATCTACAAAAACCATCCACTAATCAAAGGTCTCGATTAATGAATCCAAGAAGAATGAAGGTAATTACGTGAAGTAAAAACCCTCGTCGACTTTGAAACGTTGGCGGAACGCCAAAACGTTTCGAGGTTCAATAATTAAAACTCACAAAAATAGATTAATAATACTTGAGTTGGCAAACCCCTAATTAATCGTCACTTTCAAAATACGCACAAGCGAGCGGAGAAAACGAGGCGGCGCAAAGCACTTAAGAGCCTTTTTTCCTTAGGTCGTGAAATACAATCGCCTTATACCCACTTTATAGTTTGTATTTATCGAGATTAAACCAATTAAGAGTATTTATCTATTTTGCCTTTGACTTTCGTTTGAATTCGATACAACAATAGTGACCGGAACGCTCAACTATTGAGGTGCGATTTCTCGCGTATTTGGATAATTATTGTGTGTTAATTGTTCTACGTAAATACAATATATTATGGACAACAAAAACGAGAAAACGATTTTGTGTTAATAGAGTTCTATTTAACACGTATTTATTTGTATGGCTAATAGTATAGAAAAAAAAGAAGTATTCACGATAAAAACGTAAAGACTCAAACAAAAACGATAAATAAGTATGGCTAAACACACCTCCCCGGCAGCGGCGCCATTTTTGATGTTGAGTATTTTAGTCGTTTTACTTACCTTTAGGAAAAAGTAAGCAAACACTAAGTCGTAGTAAGTATTAGTAATTACGTTTTGTGAAAAACGTAAATACCGACAATCGAGTTCGTTCTCGAGGAGGTATGGTGTTTAGCCAACAATTATAGACGTTATTTATTCGAGTGATTACGTTTTTGGAAAGAAAGAAAGAAAAGAAAATGGAGACGAATTACGCTAAAAACGGTCGGAAACGCGCGAACGTACGAACGTGAAAACGCGACCCAACGAAAAAATTAACCTAAAAATTAATTAAAAATCACTAAAATATCCTAAAAGACCTAATTAAGAAAAATATGAAAACCAAAAATTTTGAAATCTTTTAAATTAATTTATATTAATTTTTAAAGTTAAATAAAAATCCTAAAAAATAAAATAACTAACAAAAGGACAAAATTCAAACCCTTTTTTTTATTTAAAAACCTAAAGTGTATTATTTAAAAACTAAAAAATATTTTTTTGAAAATAAAAACATAATTTAACTATTTTTTATGACTTTTATAAAATTAAAAACTAAAATAATCCTAGAAAATGACATAATAAAAAGAAAATTATGAAATTTAAACTATAAAAGCAACTTTATTTTTTCTACCGTCCAAAATGACAAAATAAAATTTTAGAAAAAGATTTATATATATATATATTTTTTTTACTTTTAAATAATTTATTAAGAATTAAAAACGATTTAAACTAATTAAACGATTTAAAAATATTAAACCAAAAAGGAAAAAAAAAACTGAAAATTTTATTGAAAGTAATAAACTCTGTTTGAAGCCTAGGAAAAATAAAAGGACAAAAAAAATAAGCTAAGAATAAGCTATGAAATAAGCTAAAAAGCTGATAATGTGAAAATAAATAAAATAACAAAAAGGGTTTAAATAAAATATAAAAGGAAGTCTTAAACAAAAGTATTAAGAGAGCAGATAGTGTTGGGGGTGATTGCTGCGTCTTCTGTTTGTGCAGGTCAGGGGTTAGATCCCCACCACTGCCACTTTTTCGTTATTTTTTTCTTTTCTTATGAGCTGAATACACCAATTACAATTGATACAAAAGAAAAATAAACGAAACACATAACAAGAAAGATGCTATAGAGCAGTTGGTATTTGTTGTGGGTTTGTGAAGCGCTGTTTAAGATGGGGTAGGTCATGTGTTCGATTCTTGTGGGTGACATTTTTACTCGTTCAACTTTTTTATGATTACAAATTTATGTCAAGTTCCCCCGGATTAGCCCAAACCAAAACACACCATAACTCAAGTCTGTGATCCAACTTACACACAATGATTGAAATGATAAAGCACAACAAATAGCAATAGATCACAAACAATATGAATGCTCATAAATTCAAATCAACACACAGAAGCATAGTTAACAAACCAATCCAACCTTTGCACAATTTGTGCTGATGTGTATACACTTGAACACCAAAAAAAACAGGCCACATTTTCCTTGGGTTACTCTTTTGGTTATGTTTTTTTTTTCTTTTGGTTTTTATGTATGTAGTTGTTATAGGAACACAACGCACAAAAAAACACATATAGATTGATAAGCCCACCGAAAACAAAATGCTCCACAGTCAACAAAAAACACACAGAAGTTGCACCCACGTAGGCTAGACAGAAGGTTGTTATAGCTTTTTTGGTAACCTCAGATATGAGCGACAAGCAACAATAGGCCTACAAATTATGAATAAGGCAACAATGGTATAAAACAGTGCGACTCACATAAACATGAAACAGTGGGTATAATCCTAACAGTGACTCCTAAAACGCTTCATATGGTGACATTCTTCTTGGCATAAAAGCTGTAAATAGCCCACTAAACTTCTTAAACTATGATAAGTCCCGAAGTACACCTAAAAACTAACACAAATCCCTACTGTGGTCAGGTTTTCAAGTGATCAAAACACCAATGCTATCTCTTTAGACCTGTTGGTTTACAGAAAACGCCATATGCTGATTTTTGCTTGGTATAATAGTGAGGCACAAATGCACTCCACTAAACCTAAACAAAACAATCTGCAAGTCCACTCTAACCTAATAATCTAAGCTAACTCCATCTTATACCTTCTCAATACATAAAAACAAAATGAAAACAGTGACTAGAACTCAAGAGCATAACATTTACACATTCATGAGATATTTGGCAGATTTTTAACCAAGCATGAAAATCCCAATTCTGTTCTAAAACCACCAATCTTTTTGCAGGAATCAACTCATCTTAGACTAAAAAAACATGAGCAGAGTAGAACAAGACTAAGTTAATGAGTCACCACCTTAAATCTAAGCATTCCCAAACACTGGTTTAAGGACTAAAAAGAAAATTAGCAAAAAGACTTGCACACTTAAGCCTTAATCAGTGATTATAAAGCTACTAACATAAGAGAAACACAATATTAACACGACACAAACATGGTCTAATCATCAAATGAGCGTCACTCAAATATCACACATCATCACAACTAGCATTTATCATACAAACCAAATCCAGGAAGAAAATAAGAAAGAGGAAAAAAGAAAACGTGTACCTCAAGAGCATACTTCCATGCTCTCGGATGTGTGAGCTTTTGTGCACGCGTGTGCACAAGCAATCCACCCTGTAGACTCACAAACAAACTCAAAGTATCAAGGTTTTAGGCCTTGATACAGTTAGTGCACAAGTAAAAATAAACACTGAAATTTTTCTTTCTTCACAAACTTTCCACCTGAAAACTTAAACACTGACTTGAAAACTTCTTGATCAAACTCAAACAAACAATCTTGAAAACACAAACCAAACTTGGAACAACCTTTTAAAAATAAATCGACTGAAAAGTAAAGTGCTTTTTAAAAGTAAATGACAATAATTTAAAATCTTGGAACTCAACTTTTCATTAATCAAACTTCGAATTTTTATAAACTAGAGAAAAAGAAAAGTTGGAACAATAAAAGTGAAGCCCTAGGGTGCCTTATATACTGGCTACAGGTTCTAGAAACAAAGGAAGAAAGCTAAACCTAATTGCAATGATATTCTAATAGTACCCTTGAAGTCTTCTTGGTCAATAGATGCAGCCCGTGATCTCTGTCCATAACATGTGGGTTGCCAGTTGTTGATGACTTGATCCTGAGCGTTAGTATGTTCCTTTGGGGCCAAGATACTGATTTGAGCCGTGAGATTGCTGTAAAGATTCCTTGTTTGCTATGTATGCACATACAGGGCAACGTGGGTGGGGTCCTTAGAGTCATGGGGTGATGTGTTTGAGAGTGGGGTTTCGTTTGGGGTATCACCAATCATATATCTGGAAAAGGGGAAGTGACAATTTTGGGTAATCAAAAGTTTAGTATTTAGGGTTTATGGATGGAAGGAACGAATTGGGAAGGTTAATGATGCGTATAGTGTTTGTTACCCTCCAATAATAATAATGATGAAACGAATTAGTATTATTATTATCTGGTTAGTGACATGGGGCGGATTTCTGGGTTTGGTTTAATGGACTTGGGTGGGTAAGGTGACATGTCATGGTGTGATTGGTGGAATGGTTTTATGTGTTTGACACAATACCCCCTTAAACTTCTCAGATTTCTTCAAACAAAGTCTTTGGCAGAATGATTTCATTTCCCTTTGATTTAAGTTTGCTCATTTTGCTAAATTCGGCACAAAGACTACCAATCTTTTTAAACAAGGACCCCAAATGTAATTTGATTAGCTGAATATGACATATCTTGAATCTTCAAGGACCATTCTTGGAAAATTTGATTCTTGGAGGACTAGAATTGACAATTCTTCAAAGATGAGGCACCAAATGTGACAAAACTTCAAACTTCAAGGAAATTTTGTAAAATCCATAATCGAGTCCGGTTCATTGTGCGACTTCGTTTCCCGTGTTCGTTTTTGATTGATTCTTGTGATCTTTTGTCAGTTTCTCAATATCCGTACCTAAAATACACAAGCAACAAACACAAGCATATATTTGGGTATTTTGATGATATTTAATACATTTTAAGCCCGTTTTGGACGATGAGACTATGTATAAAAGCAGTCTCATCAATGCCATAAGCTCTAATTTGACACAAAAGCTTCTTTTTGGATACTAAAGAGATCTGTAAAAAGAAATTTTGAAAAAGCACACTCAATAAGCCAGAAATAAGCCAAGTACAAATTCACTAAAAGACAAAATAGTCGGGTTTTAGTTCTAGGGCACCTAAGGACTTGATTCAACTTGCAAAAGGTTACAAATGACTTCAATAAGCCAAATCAATCAACCAAAATCCAATAAGCAAAACCAATAAGCTGGAATAAGCCAATAAGCACTTATGAAAAAGTTAATTAAGTTGGTTTTCTAGTCAAACCCTAAAGTCAACCCACTAAATGCTCCAGTATGAAAAAATGGGTCAAATAAAGAGAACCTATTACAAAATCAAACTTGTTGCTGGTTAAAATAAGCTAGAATAGCTTATTGGTAAGTTGAACACAAAATTAGTGGCTAGCAGCAGGGGAAAGGAGTTCCCACTGCTTTGACTATTTGACCTGTGATTTGTGAGAGATCCAGTTGGATTCAAGCGGAAACAAGGGCACCCTTGTGATCAGTGAATCACAAGGAGTCTAAATCAACAAAGAAATCACAAATTGGTGCACTCGATAAGCCAAGAATAAGCAAACAGTCCACAGATATTGCACAGACCTTGAGAATAAGCAGTTATGAACAAATAAGCTGTTTTAGTATGAATAAGCCAGCCAAATTGAACCAAATGCATACACAAGCTATAATAAAGTCCAATAATCACAAATAAACTTGTTTCAAGCAATGGATCAAAGTAAATAAGCATATTCAAGCACAAAAAGTTACCGATTAGCAAAAGTGATTATCCAAAATCCTTTTGCTGATCTATTTGACCACCAATCCAATTTTAAGCCTTCAAATCTCTTTCCCTAATTAAGTTAACCAAAATTTCACACTTGTTAACCCTAGTCTACCCTTAGATCTAGGTGTCCCCAAAATTTTAGCCAAAATACCCAAGTAAATCAGATTTTATAGCCCTTTGATTGTTAACCCACAAAACTTGCAGATAAATGTCACTTAGCACCCAATATACAGATACCAACCCAAAAGAAACAAAAACAACAACAAAGGAAGGGTCAAATCCATTTGAATCAGTTAACCCAAACACCCCTTTGGAATCTTATTTTGCAATCTTCCAAAGGATTGTTATATTTTAACCTATCAAACAAGATCTAATCCACCCCTACAACTGATAATCAACCTCAGAAACACAAATCAAGCCTCAAAACACAGATTCACCATAAAACATGCAAAATCACCAAAAATTCAAATAAGTTCAGAAAAATTGAAAAGGGAGAGGGATGCAAACCTCCAAGACTTACATCCAAGCCTTGGATTGTTTGAGTTGAGGTACTAGCAAAACAAGTACCAGCTTCCTTGTACCTGCTAAGAACAACAAACCACAATGATGAACAAATAACAAGAACTTTCTGATTTTTGAAACACAAGTTTTATTGCTTAAAACCTTGCCTCAAAAACCTTCAAACATGAATAAGGAACTCAGACTTTAGCTTATCAGATACCAAACTTTTATAAAACACAAAGGGAAATCATAAATTTTCAGAAATTCCAACTTTAATTTAATAAAAAGGAATTACAAAGATTTAAACCTAAAATCTGGAACAAGGGACTCTCACAAGTTGAGGTCTCCTTATATAGGCCTAACAGATGGTTCTAGAATGCTAAAAACCCTAGCTATGAATTTCCAGGAATGCCCTTGAGTGCTTGATGCCGTATGATGTTGGTGAGCTGTCCAAATGCATCATGGATGTTCATTTTAGCTTTGGAGTTAAGCTATGACTCTTAGCTGTTGATCTTGACACGTCAGATTACTTAGGGAGAAAGTTGCATTTTCATTGGTGGATGAGGTTGGGTGTGGGGTCACTTGGGAAGTGGGATTGAGGGTTTTGTGTGAGGGTTATGTTTCTGGGCGTGTGAATCAAGTGTGGGAATGGGTAATTGCAATTTACCCTTTGTTTAAGTGAGAGGAGTTACTGGGTTCTTGATGGTAAACAGTAACTCCTTTTGATCTGAAATTGGGGAAAGGTAAGTGTTTGGCGCAAATATTTGTTTGAATGTTTCAATTGTACACATTTGGCCCTTAATCTTTGGAAAACAATGAATAACAAGTTTCTTTTTCAAGCAAACCCGTTTTCCTTTGTAAAATAAGTTTCTGATTTCACACATTGGCCACAAAAAGTTTCAAAACAAGGTTTTAGGGCTTTTTAAACTTTAGGCTATTTACAACTTCAGTCCTTTTGATATTAACTCCATTTTTAAAGGACTAGAGGTGTAATTTTCTTGATCTTAAAGGGTCTTCTTTGATCTTTGACTTCATGAGGGACCATAATTGACAATTTATAATTGTTGAGGGACTAAACTTGCCATTTCTTCAAAGTTGAAGGACCATTTTGTAATTTTGACAAACTTAAGGGACCAAACTTGTAATTATGAATATACAAGGGTTTTAAGTGTCATTTCTTCATAATTTGAGGATCAATCTTGTACATCTTCAAATCTTCAAGGTTTAATCTTGGATAATTCATGAACTAGGGCCCGGTTCTTTGTACGGCTTCGTTTCTCGTGTCCGTTTTTCCTTGTTTACTGTGATCTTTTGTCTTTTTCACGATATCCATACCTAAAATACACAAGTAAACAAATACAAGCATATATATGGTAACTTATGACATTTTTATGCATTTAAAGCCCGAAAATAACGATGAGATCATGTATAAATGCCATCTCATCACTCCCCCATACTAAGCCATTCTCGTGCCCTCACGCAATGCTAAAATAAAGTATCTAAGCATCACCAATATTCAATTTTATTAACCTTTATTTGAAAAGTAAAAGACTTGCAATAATACTACGAAGATGTGTAAAGACATAATGTATGATTTTCATCACGAATGTGACTTTTTAGGGTCAAAGAATAGAAACAAGCGAATGTCCCTTAGAGTAAATTTCGTCATCCTTGATTGTCATACATTCCATGCTAAGTGCAAAAACGAGATCATTGGTGGTACAAGTCACAATGCTAACACTACTCATACGTCCAAATTGTGTGATACTTTTTCTCCCCGCAATCCTAGTTATTATAAAAGGAAATGGGTTACTAGCATTTTTTAACTATTTGTCATGGATCACAAGTGATTCATATTGACTTATTTGAGTATTTATTATTCCGAAAGCAAAGTAGCACGATTTAATCGATAGTTAGCCGAAGGACAAAATCTTTTAAAACGGCTTCTTGTGTATCTCCTTTATTTCATATCTTGGCATAACTCGTTTCACGATTTGAGACCTCTCTCAGACCGATATTTGGCATGTACTTCATACTTTAAATATTGGGAAGACGTTCTTGAAATTATGGTCTTCTCTTCATATTTTGGAATTTCTTCACTTGACGTTTTTGAGAGATTCTTCATATTTGGACCACGACTTCATCATTTTTCTTCAATCTTTATTTTGGACTTTGATATACAACGATCCGCCTCCTTTTCGGACTTGGATATATTTATCCTCATACCTTGTAAGGGTCTTTTTGGATATACTTTCTCCATGATCTTTAGGGGAGTAATTGCTTTTCGTCGTGTGTCTCGATCCTTCATATTCATTTAGGAATAATGATACTTCACATCATCTTGGATATTTAGCAACAAAATAGAGCTCCTCATGCCTTGTTAGGGCTTTTTTGGATCTTCACCAATCTTCGCGTCCCGCTTCAATAAGTTATGCCTTGGCTATGAACTCTATTCAACCCCGAGCAACTTTTAAACGATCTTGGGCTAGAAGCTAAGTAACCTTTTAAATCGTACAACCTTACTTATTGCAATTATTTTAATTCCTAATGCATTGATCTTATGGGAAGAAAAAGCCACAATTAAAAACATATGAGTTTTTGAAAGAACATTTTCATGTTCTACGTTTAACATGATCACTTGTCTAACTCTATCAGTTCTTGTTCTTCACTATATAAAGACCTCTAATTAAAGGGACTCGTGAATACTTAGCCATGCAAGTCATAATTAAGCCAAATTTGGATTAGCTTTCATTAAGACTATATCAAATCAAAGTTTTGGGTTTTCAAGCCACCTATAGGATCTTGCACTTTCTTGGACTTTTTTAAGTTTAGAGAACGCATTTTATAGTTCCCTTGATAAGTGACTTTCTAGGATCAATTATAGGAACTTGCGAAAAGTTCTTGTTCTTAACCCGTATGAGCTAAGACTTTCGCGTTTTAAAGTTCCCTATATAAAAGTCTAGCAAAACTTGAATTGAGCGGGTTAAGGAATGTAAATGGCTCCAAATGCCCATCAAGTCAAAAATTAGCTCTTATTCTACCCATCGAAAATATACATTCGTGTCTTAAAAACACTTATGAAAACTAAGAATTTTTTTAAAATTTTGCCATTTTTAGCCTTATTAGCAACAAAACAAAACATTGAAAGTTCGAAAACGTGAGGGCGTAGCAAAGTAAGTACCTATTCACCCCCCTATACTAAAAGTAAACATTGTCCTCAATGTTTCGAGTCTAAAGGTGGAGCACCCCCATACTAGAGAAGAAGAGTCGAATGCTTAGGATCTAACATGGAAAGGGTGATCAACAATATTTCTAAAGCCGTTTATGAATTAATGTAAAAGATAATTGTTAGAACAATAAAAGATATGTCAATGGATTCGTGAAAACTTCTTCAAGCAAACGATGGAGGCTCACGTAAACGAACACGAGAGTCTTCAATCGTAGATGATGATGATCTAACACAATCACAAACAACCACGAGACAACGAGTTGGAAAGGCACAAATCCCCTCTCATTAGTTATTAGTAAGCATAAAAAGATAAGCATGGGATCTCCCCCACGAGGCACCTTGTTTTTGATTATCGAGTCATGAGCTCGACTCGATCCCCTCAAAATGTGAACATTTAGGGAAAATCATGGTATGGTCAATTTTTAATGGGGCTTACATGATAAACAAGTCCCAAAAAGCAACCGGTATTAAGGACTAAGTCTTTTAATAATGCAAAATACTGGGATCGAAGATGGCGTCTTCGTTTTCATTGGATAACAAAATCAACGCCACTTCAACACGTGCCATAAACTCAAAGAGTTTGAAGAAAAGAGATGAGAAGTAGAAGGGTGGTACAATTGGTAAGACAAACTTTTGAGCTACTCGAGGTAGACTCGCACCAAGCAAATAGATATAGTTTCCATTTATTGCATCGGTGGAAGACCGAGATTTCCCTTTACATGAAATTCCGGGATCGAATATCTCGTCCTCGGTGGACAAGGATGAGGGAACATAAGGGGCTTCCCCCATACTAAAACCACACAAAGCATCGTCAAAAGGAGTAGACGAGCTTGTAGCACTCAAAACACGTGGTGATGACGGAGTTAGATTTGTTGAAAAATCTTTTAAATTACATTCAAAATCTTTTCTTTCTTTATCTTTTAAACTCTCCTTATGAAAACCCGTTTTGATTATGTCGAAAATATTTGGTGTTTCTAAGATAATGTTAGTCACACTAAAAATTCTCACATTTGAAAATCGTTTTGGTTTTGGTGGTGGTAAGTTCTCAAAACGTTTATCGACAAAGAAAACCTCCCCATCGGGATCAACATATTCGTCATCCGAAAGATCTTCCGTAGAAACTGAAAACTTATCAACACTTTTCAAGAATGAATGTTCGAGGTGAGGCGAAGGATTTTTTGATTCAAGTATTGACAGTTTCTTCTTTGTAGGATTTACACTCATAACATCCACCGGCGGAGGAAATGGTAAATTGTTTTTGGCGACATTTCCTAAAACTCTTGGTGAAAATTCTTTGCAAACGACATTGGTTGAATCACCATGGTTTAAAGTTGCAATAGAATAGACATGAGAAAGATTGGAGTTTTGTGTTGCATTGATGACAAGTTCTTCCTCATTGAAACGAAGGGTGATTTTTCGAGCATGAACATCAATAAGTGCTCTTGATGTATCCAAAAATGAACGACCCAAAATGAGAGGAACTTTTCGATTGATAGGAATGTCTACAACGATAAAGTCAACGGGATAATAAAACTTTCCGAATTTAACGAAAACGTCCTCGGCTGCTCCACATGCTAAAATCGTAGAATGATCGGCCATCTCAATAGACATGTTCGAAGGAGTAAGGGCCGGAAGCGAAAGCGATTTAAAAATCTCAAGAGGCATTAAATTAATACTAGCACCAAGATCGGCCAAGGCGTAGCATTCCTCCATATCTTGAATTGCACACGGAATCAAAAATTTACCGGGATCACCGACTTTTTGTGGTATGCGGCTAAGAAAAAACAATGAACAACTAGACGATTTTTGTAACTTCTCTTTGTTGTTTAGCATACTTTTGAAGTTTGCGGCGAATCGAGGCATCATGATTAAAGCATCGGCAAAGCTTATGCTAAAATGTATATCACGAAACATTTTCATAAATAGCTCAAATTGATAGTTATTCCGTTCTTGTGCTTTTTCCTTGTCACGTCTCGAAGGGTAAGGTAAGGGTGGTGTGGGTTGCACATTAGGCAATGGCCTTGGAATCTCGGGTTCCATGATTGGTATTGGTTCAACCGTAGGTGTGGCATGAGTGGTACTTCGAGGGCTTGTGTTATGCTCTTTTTCGACCATCACCTCGGGTTATTTCTCGATTTCCTTCTCCGTAGAAGTACTTGAACGAGAGATTGGTTCCTTGAAAGTTTTACCACTTCGTGTAGTAATAACCTTCATTTCTCCCTTCGGGTTTGCAATGGTATCACTAGGAAGACCACCCGAGGAAGAGGGTTTACACATGATTGCTTCAAACATTTTTGCCATTCGGTCCTCAAATTTTGATTGCCTTAAATCCGCTTTTAATAATTCTTGCTTAATCTCGTGTTGACCTTGTTCCATCTTTTGTTGATTTTGTTGAAGACGTTGAACATTTCCTTCCATTTTATTTGCATGAGTTTTAAGTTCATTAGCAAGTTCGTTTTTAAGCTCGTTTTTCAAATCGGATCTTAATCTAATCATCTCACGTTGCATGTTATCAAATTTAGCATCATTTGCTTTAGCATAATCCAAAATTTCTCCTTGAAGATTTTTAGTGTGAGCATTTTGAAAACCTTGTGTAGTGTTTTGAAAATCACGGTTTTGGTTTTGATTAGTAACTTGTCCATTCCCACTTTGATAATTCCCTTTGTTGTAGTTACGTGAATTGCCTTTATAATTACCACCTTGATTGTTGTTTCGATAGTTATTAGCATTTTGATTTGGTGGAGCTTGACTTGGGCGGGAACCTTGGCCGTTTTGGTTATAAGTTCCCGTTGCTACATAAGCACTCGAAGTGTTACCACCGGCGGTAATGCACTCGGAAAGATCATGAGCTCCACCAAAAGACAAACAACTCTTTTCAACCGCTTTGACCGAAGCGGAATTCAAAGCCTATTGTGCTTTACAATGAGACATAAGATTAGAAAATCTATCGAAAAACCGATTTTCCTAATTAGCTTCATCATGTAAGGCATTAATGCTACGAGATGATGACGACGATGACGAACCCATTTTAGCAACACTCGGTGTGTTACGAGGGCTATAAACCTTAGATCTATTCTCGATAATCTTTAAAGCTTCATCGGTCGTTTTGCACAAAAAATTACCACCCGCGGCGGCATTCAAGTAATCTCGTTCATGATCATTAAGCCCATTATAAAAAGTATCAACTTGATGTAATTCCGAAAAATCATGGTGTGGACATTCATGTAACATTTCCTTAAATCGTTCCCATGCCATTGAAAAACTTTCATTATTTCGTTGTACAAATCTTGAAATCTCATTTTTCAAATGTGTTGTTTTAGATGGTGGAAAACGAGATCACCCCATGTCAAAATTGAATTTGGCGGTTCTTTCTCAAGCCAAATTTTAGCGGGCCCATCTAACGAGTATGGAAACAACATCATCTTAATGGCGTCATGTGGAACATCCTTAAACTTGCTAGTTATGGTGAGACGATTAAAAATCCTTATGTGGTAATGCGGGTTGTCTTTCTCATGACCTCTAAACTTATTAGCTTGCAACATCGACATTAAACCCGTCTTAATCTCGAAATTCTCCGCAAGGATAGCGGGAATCACAATGGCCTCTCCAAAACCCTCGGTGGGTGCTTGAAGCAACTCCATCATAGTACGATTAGCCATGACGACTTCTTGTTCTACAATAGGTTCAACAATTGGAGTTTGTTCTTCAATCAACGTCTCTTGATTTGCTTGCTTTTGAAGACGTTTACGAGCTTGTTTTGCTTGATTACGAGTGATCATAAACTTCACGAAGAATGGGAGGTGAGCAAAGAAGATTCTTTTTGGGTGTTTTGTGAATTTTCAATTTTTTTGTGTTTTTTATTGTTTTTAATTTTTTTTGGATTTTGGTGTATCTTCGTAGACAACAATCTACCAAATCTCTCCTCGAATCAAACTCTTGATTAAAGAAGCCTCAAAAGAATGAAAACGATCACGTGGAGTGAACGCCTTCGAATGACTTTAGAACTTTGGTGAAAACCAAATTGTTCAAGAGGGTTTAATCACAAAGAAAACCAAGCAAATATATTATACGTAATAATACTTTGGGCGGCAAAACTCTCGATTAGCCTTCAATCTCAAAATACTCACAAGCAAGCGGGGAAACGAGGCGGCGCGAAGCACTTAAGAGCCTTTTTCCTTAGGGTATATTTTATAATACCCGCCTTATACCCACCTTATAATTCGTATTTTTCAAAATCGAGCTTCACGAAACTATTTATCTACTTTTGCCTTTTTCTTTTTGTTTGAGATTCGAATACAATAGATAGGAGATCAAATCCCAATTAAGGTTGTGTTTTCACACTTTTGGAGATATTTTGAATTGATTGTGATACTTAATACAATATAGTAATAATAAATTCACAAGAAAAACCAAAAAACTGTTAATACGTATTAGTAGATTTCTACTAATACAAATACTATTTATGGTTAATATTAAAAACAACGAGACAAATTAATCAAGACACACCTCCCCGGCAGCGGCGCCAAAATGGTTGTAGTGTTTTACCACACCTTTAGGAAAAGGAGGTAAATAGGGAAAGTATTAAGTGATGATTTAGGAAAATCATACACTAATGACCCAATGAAGTTCGTTTCTCAAGGAGGTATATGTGTGTGAGTAATTCGTAATTGGTTTGAGATTAATATTGGATAGAAGTGGGATGAGAAAAGAGGATGACGAAGACGTGAAATTAATTACTACTACGACGAAACGTAGAACCGCAAAAAGTACAAAAATAAAAATTAATTCTAAAAATTACCAAAAATTTATCAAAAATCAAAATAAATAAACTAAGAGTTTACCAATGATCAAAACTTTTTCAAACCTTTTAATTAATTAAATATTAATTTTTAAATGCTAATTAAAGCCCTAAAAATCAAATTAAATATCAAAAAGCCCAAATAAAGATTTTTCAATTGATAAACCTCTAAAATGACCTAAAAAGATTAAAAACTATTTTTATAAAATTTTAAACTAAGAAAAACTATTTAAAATGATTTAAAAACTATTAAAACTTAAAATTATTATAAAAATTAATCTAAAGATGATAAAAATAATCTAAGAGTTGGAAAAAATCCTATTTTAATGTATTAAGCTAAGAAAAATATAAAAAGTGCAAATATGTTAAATTTGAAAAATAACAATAAAATAATATTAAAATAATATTAAAAATCCAAAAATTCTAAAAAATTCTAAAAACTTGCAAACTAGTTTATTTTAACTTAAATTATTAGAAAATGAAAGTGAAATTACCAAATTACCCCTATTGGGCCCCCAAATGGGCCAAAATCAAAAACAGTCAAGCTTAATGGGCTTTTTAGCCCAAAAAGTCAAAATAAGCCCAAATGACTTGGAAAAGCCCTATCTGACTCAAAATTGAATTCTAAACACAAAACTCTGAAGGCCCAAAAGCTGAAAGTGAGCTTATCAAAGCTTAATGAACAAACAACTTATTCTTATTGGGCCATTAAGCCCATTAAGCAATAAGCTAATGCCATAAGCTCTAATTTGACACAAAACCTTAATTTAGGATACTAAAGAGATCTGTAAAAAGAAATTTTGAAAAATCACACTCAATAAGCCAGAAATAAGCCAAGTACAAATCCACTAAAAGATAAAATAGTCGGATTTAGTTCTAGGGCACCTCAGGACTTGATTCAACTTGCAAAATGTTACAAATGACTTCAATAAGCCAAATCAATCAACCAAAATCCAATAAGCAAAACCAATAAGATGGAATAAGCCAATAAGCACTTATGAAAAGGTCAATTAAGTTGGTTTTCTAGTCAAACCCTAAAGTCAACCCACCATTAAAGTGCCTTCATTTAACCGAAAATTTGATTTTTCGACATTTTTCAAAATTTTTAATCTATTTTGGCCTAGTTGTATAGTTGTATTTTCCTTTGTTATGTTTATTTTGTTTCCTTGCTAGAATAAAATTTCAATAAAGTGGTTTTAAATTTTTCAAAGTCGTGAATATTTTGACTCAACCCGAGTTTACTTATCTAAGTTTACTCTAGCTAGTATCCTTAACCTGTTTAAGTCAAGTTTTGCTAGGCTTTTATATAAGGAGCTTTAAAACGCGAAAGTCTTAACTCTCACGGGTTAAGAACAAGAACTTTTCGCAAGTTCCTATAATTGACCCTAGAGAGTCGTTTATCAAGGGAATTTTAAAATGCGATTTCTAAACTTGAAAAAGTCTAAGAATTTGCAAGATCCTATAGATGACTCGAAAACCCAAAACATTGATTTAATTGGCTAAGCATCCACGATTCCTTGATATTTTAAATTGTGGAGAACGAGAGATGATAGAGTCAATTATAAGTTTGGTATTCTTTCGTGAATTTATGTGAGTTGATTATAAGCCTATTCTCCCATCGCTTGCTAATAAATTTATCTGCAATAAATAAGGTTGTACGATTTGAAAAGTTACTTAGCTTCTAGCCCAAGATCGTTTAGAAGTTGCTCGGTATAAATTAGAGTTCATAGCCAAGGCATAACTTATTGAAGCGGGATGCGAAGATTGGCGAGTCCGAAAAGGCCCTAACAAGGCATGAGGGCTACATTTTGTTGCTAGTGATGTGAAGAATCATTTATCGAAAATCAATATGAAGGATCGAGACACACGACGAAAAGCAAATACTCCCCAAAAGATCATGGGAGAAGTCTATCCGAAAAGACCCTAGCAAGGTATGAGGATAAATAGATCCAAGTCCTAAAAGGAAGCGAATCGTTGTATATCAAAGTCCAAAATAAAGATTGGAGAAAAATGAAGAAGTCGTGGTCCAAATATGAAGAATCTCTCAAAACTTCAAGTGAAGGAATTCCTATTATAAAGAGAAGACCATAATTTCAAGAACGTCTCTCAAAGATTCAAAGTATGAATTCGCTACCAAATATCGGTCCGAGAAAGGTCTCAAATCGTGAAGCGAGTTATGCCAAGATATGAACTTTATGAGGTCCCGAGAAGCAGTTTTAAATGATTTTGTCCTTTAGCTAACTATTGATCAAATCGTCCCACTTTGTTTTCAGCCTAAATAACTATCGAAATAAGTCAAACACTGCATCCTCGTGATCGTTCAAGACAACAATAAAATATAAGAGATACACCTAGGAATAAGGGAGTCTAAGTAAATAATTGGGGCACATGAGTTCGTGTTAGTTTGCTAACTTATAATAACAATGATCTCGTTTTTAAGCTTGGTATGGGGAACGTGAAACTTGAGAATGATGAACATTCATGACAATCTAAAACCCCAATGTAAGTCTTTAAATACTTTACTTGTTTTGTTCTTTTGGTTTCCTTAGTGTTTAGAATTTAATAAAGGCCAAGGTGGGTTATTTATGATGAGAAATGTAAACCGTGCATTAAAATTATAGCATTGCATGAGGGCATGGCAATGGTTAAGTATAGGGGATTTGATAGGTGTGAAAACACCCATCCTTTTACCACTTATTTCTTGCTAAAACGAGACCAAACGCGTATTTAATGTCATTTGTTTGGAATTATGCGTGGTTTGTGTGTTTGTTGTGTTTTCAGAGCCAACCGGATAAATATTGAAGAAAACATGGGATTGCACGGGTTTTATCGAAGAAAAAGACGAAAAGACGAAGTCTATCGTCCAAGAGATGCAAAAGATTTGAAGTCAATGGGCCTATTTGAAGATTTATCGAAGAAAAGGACCAAAGATGGAAGATTTACATATGTCGAAGAACTCAAGTCTATTAAATGAAGAAATTAAAAGACGAGTTGAATTTATTCGTCGACAAATCCCGAATCGAAATCGAAAACGTCAACTTTTCTGAAAAGACGAGAAGACAAAAAGAAAGGGAGAAAGCCCACTCACCAACCAAAGACAAGGCCTATAAATACCCTTCCCATTCACATTTTCAAGACTATTTTTTCCTTTCTATTTCTTTTTCTCCTAGTTCGTAGGACACCAACTCCATTAAAGAGAATGGTGATTTTTATTTTCTTTGATTCCTTCATGATTATGTAAGTTTAATCTTTCCTTTTGTTTGTTTGAATCTTAATCCTTAATGCAAGTTTCATTTAATCTTTCTTTCTTCTCTTGTTAATCCAAAGTTCTATTTTTTTATTTTATTGAGTTTGATCTTCAAAAGTAAGTGGGTTTTGAGTTTTTGTTGTTTTGGATTGATGTTTTTCATTAGTAGATGATTAGTGTTTAAATTGGTTTAAGTTTCGGTTAAAAACTTGGTGGATTTTAGTTAAATTCGTGATCAAGTTGTTCCCCTGTTCTTCGTTCTCCTTACTGTTTCAAATCCCCAGATTCCGAATGAACTAATCATTCCGAATCAAGGATTTGAACATATTATTCTGAACCAAAGGTTTGTAGTGAAAATATTCCGGATGAACTAATCATTCCGGATGAAGGGTTATTGTGTATTTTCTTCCGGATGAATAAATATTCCGAACGAGCATTGTTTGTTTAAAATATTCCGAGTCAGTGACATTCCGAATAAACAGATATTCCGAATGAGTACTTAGTTTTAAATTGTTCCGAGTCAAGCTATATATTCCGAATAAATATATTTTATTCCGGATCAGTTTTCTTTTAATTATTCCGAATGAACCGTTTTGCTTTAAGACATTCCGAATAAACCTTTTCCGAGTGAAGAAAATATATTCCGGATCAAACAAATATTCCGGATCAACTGTTATTCCGGATGAAGGGGTATTCCGCATGAAGAGAACATTCCGAATGAGTGGTGTATTCCGTACCAGCAGTTATTCCGAATGAAGCTTATGTTTTAGTTATTCCGGATCAAGGAACATTCCGGATGAGCAAGTTATATTCCGAATAAAGAATATTCCGGATCAACCCAATTATTCCTAATCAAGGCTTTTTCACATTTATTCCGGATCAGATTTTTTTCTTTTGAGTATTCCGAATCAGTAGTTTTTCCAAGGAAGGTATTTTACTGTTTAATTTTAATTCAAGTGTTTATTTTCAGTAATTGCTTTTAGTTTGATTTTATTACTTCTCGCACTTATCTTTTAAGTAGATATAGATCAAAAGCTCCCCCTTTTAGTCACCAATTACAACAATTCCACTTTGAACCGTGATCGATTCGAGAAGATACCGAGAACGAAACAACGACAAATTTAATTGGGTACGAGCAACACAAAGAAAGATCTTGCAACAAACCTTTTTATTAACTAACTAAAAATCAGTTATTAATTACCAATCTCTAACACCCCCACAAATGCTATGCGCAACGGAACTACAACATTTGGGTGCTAGGCAGTTATTGTAAAACCTCTGATTTTACCTTATTGACCTTGTCAACTGTTGTACTCTTTATTTTTGGAATCTATATAATTCCACTTTTATATGACTTATTATTAATCATATACCTTTTGTCATACTACCTTTCATATTTATTTTTATATTTATATGGACCTTTAGTCATTTTTGACTACTCTGGCAACTGACTGGCCACTTGAATGAACAAGGACTCATCACCTCAGTACATATTTTGAGATAAACTGTAACCTCACTTAATTTATTTATTAAGTGCTTGGACTTATTATTATATGTATATATTTACATATGTTTCATAATAGGAATAAACACCTAACACCTTAAAACAATGTACATTATTTTACATTGACATTTATTTACTTTACTTAAGTAAAATAATTATAATGATGTATTCATTATATACTTTCACTAAATTACCTAAAGGTTTACCTAAAATACCTATAACTTAACAAAATGTATACAATAATATACAAAGACCATTATTCTCATACAACACTTGATAAAAATTTATCAAAACCCTCCCAGATGCATGTATATGCCGTGTATGGGCATGCATTCACAAAAAACCAATGAGCTACTTAACTTGTAACTAAGAACTAATCATGAGGACTTTTTTCAACCCCAACCATGCAAGTCCTACACAAGCCATACACAAGTCACTATTTGGGACATACCTTGTCCCCCCTTGCTTACTTACACACGACACAAAGAAAGAATGAAAGGGAAGCATGTGTTTTTGCTATTTGAGGATACAAGCATGCATATCTTACACTATCCAAATAGATACTCCATAAGATACCCTAGTACCATATTTAGATACATCAAATCTTCCAAATCCCTACTATATCCGAAACTCACTTCCCACTTTTCAAAACACACAACACAATTTACTTGATACCATCACTTCACTCTCTCTCTCTCTCTCAAGAACACATAGCTACAACACTTTCCACCATTAACAAGACCTTCAAGCTCATTTACTAGGTTACCTCCTACTTGAATGCTAATCATTGGTTCACTCCTACAAGTATCTTAATCATCAAGTCAAGAAAAGAAGCCCTAGAAGCTCTATGAAGCCTAATAAGTGTGAAAACACTTATCTTCTTACCACTTATTTCCAATAATAACAAGACCAAAACGTGTATTTTATGTCGTAAAAGTCGGAATTATGTGTGGTTTGTGTTTTTATTGTGTTTCAGGATAAAAATATGCAAAAGGAAGAAAACATGGGCTAACACGGGCTTTTATCGAAGAAAAAGACAAAAGGCGAAGTCAAAAGATCGAGAGTGCAAAAAGAACGGAAGTCCAAGGCCTATTCTGAAAATTTATCGAAGAAAAAGTCTAAAGACGAAAGTTTAATAAAGTCGAAGAACTCAAGTCTAATTTTAGAAGAAAATTATAAGACAAGTTCAACTTATATCGACAAATCCCGAGACGACGTCGAGAAAGACAAAGAAATTAAATCGAGTCGAGACGAGAAGAAAGAAAGAAGAAAGCTTAAGCACTTAATCTCCCCACCTCCTATAAATACCCTCCTAATATGTCATTAGGAGGGTGTTAATTAGTTTTGTAGGTAATTTTTAGTTTTTAATTTTTAGTAGGTAATTAGTGTGTTTCTCTCTCTAGCTTTCTCTTCAAGTTTTCTTAATCTTCATCTTAATCTTGTAACTTTGAATCTTAAATCTTCAATTTAATCAACTTTTTCATTTAATTCTCATTCTACCTTTCTTAATCTTTTCTTTTGGTGATTTTATTAATCATGTAGTTGATTTCATCTATTTGATTGTGTGATTGATTTATTCATGTGATTGATCTTATAGTTTTGATGTGGTGGATGTTTTAAGCTTTTTGTGTTGATTTTCTAGTGTTTGACTTATTTTTGATTAAGTTGGTTTGATAGATTTATAGATTTGCTTATTAGTGATTTTAAATGTTTTGATTATTTAGTGTTTTTATAGTTTTTAATTTGAGGCTTATTTAGTTTTGCTTAAAATTTATTTGGTTAAAGTTTTAGTTATTTTCTTATTTGATTCGTGCTTAATCATAGTTTATTTTCCTTGTTCTTGACGTTACAGTAACTGTTAATCTGTTTTTCATGTTTCTTCGCAAAAGGGTTTCAAAACTCTGAAACCATATCATTTCTCTGAAAAAGTTCTTTATTCCGAAAATTTCCCTTTTTTTCTAAAAAACCTCTTTATTCCGAAAACATCCTTTTTTCTGAAAAAGTTGATTATTCCGAAAAATAGTTTTTTTGAAAATGTCAATTTTTCCGAAGATTTAGTTTTTCTCTGAATTTCTTAACTTTTCCGAAATTATTCATTTTTCCGAAAAAGTATTATTCCGATAAAAGTTGTAAAAATAATTATTCCGAAGAATTCTATGTTTATTATTCCGAAGAAATGTAAAATTCCGAAATAATGATTATTGCGAAAAAGATGAACTTCTGAAATCCACTGTAGCAATTGTGAAAACTACTGTTCTTATTCCGAAGATTTTGACCTGTGTGTTTGCCTGGTTCCCAAGTTTTCCCGCCAACTGAGGTGCTAGCCTGGCAGCTTCCAGCTGCTTGCCTGCTAGCTTGTTTATTTATTAGTATTGTTCCGTAATTGTTTAGTTTTATATGAAAGTTGTTCCGATTTTAATTTTGAAAGTTACGTATTTTTAGTTGAATTTTTCATCAATTTTTAGTATTAATATTTTTTCCAATAGTTTAAGTTTTATCTTTTATTTAGTACCCGCTTTAGGTTATGTCTCGTTTAGTTTTATTCTCTCCTTTTTCATTAAGTAAACATTATTTTCGAGTCGATAGTTAATTTCGTCTTTTAGTTTTATTCTTATTAATTGTTTCGTTTTAAATTCACGTTTTATTATTTATATTGTTTTGTTTTTATTAGTTAATTTGTTTTAGCTTATTGTTATTATTTTGCGCATTTACCTTTTAAGTAGAATAGATAACCAAACCATTTTATTTTCCACCAAGAACAACTGAGTCGCACTTTCAACTTGTATCAATTCGAAAAGACTGGAATTAACGAACTTTCATAACTAAGTAAAATCTAGTTATTAAATGGCGCCGCTGCCGGCTCTTTTCGTTAAGATTAACTGTTTTAAGTGAGAGACGCGTTGGATTTTGGGATCCGTTCACTTTTGAACGTTATTTTTCTTGCTTAAAAATTTCCAAAAATCCATAAAAATTAAAAATTTTCAAAAATCCAAAAAAATAGAAAAACATAAAAAAACCAAAAATATTTCTTTTCTATTTTTCTTTTCCTTTTGTAGGTGTGTATGCGTACTCGTGCTCGTAAGAAGAAAGTAGCTCAAGCCAAAGTCATTACTCCACCTATTGTCACCATGGACAATCAACCAATGATCGAGCTTTTGCAATCGCAAGTAGAGGGCAACACCGATGCTATTGTTATACCCGAGATTGGATCCAACAACTTTGAGCTCAAATCCGGTTTCATTCAAATGGTCTCTGCTCAGCCATTTTTGGTTTCTTCAACTCACTAATACGGTCAAGTATAATGGGGTTTCACAAGAGGTAATTCGCTTACCACTTTTTCCTTTCTCCTTAGAGGGACAAGCCCGGCATTGGCTTGATAAGGAACCACCACAAAGTATTCTTACGTGGACGGATTTAGAGACTAAATTCATCAACTACTTTTTCGCACCCTCACGTACTACCGCTTTGCGGAATGATATCATTACCTTTGAACAAAAGTACGGTGAGACATTTAGTGAATCTTGGGATCGTTTAAAGGAACTTTTAAGAAAGTGTCCACAACATGGTTTCACAAAAGTACATCAAATTAATACTTTTTACAATGGTTTAAGCATGAATGACCAAGATTCACTAAATAGTACCTCGGGGGGTAATATTTTGGTTAAGTCATCTAATGCAGCATGGGATATTATTGAGAATAAGTCTAGAGTGCAAACCAAGAGTGTTCGGACTAATGTGGCTAGTGCTAGCACTAGTGAGAGCGACAAGAGAATTGATAAGCTTACTTCGCTTGTTGGAACACTTGCTCTACAAACCGCTAACAATACCAAAGCTATCAGTGCACAAGTTAATGCTATGAGTCAGTCATGTGAAATATGCGGGGGATCTCATTCATACACCGATT
The DNA here is from genome assembly GCA_025667525.1 of Glebionis coronaria. Lineage (NCBI taxonomy): Eukaryota > Viridiplantae > Streptophyta > Magnoliopsida > Asterales > Asteraceae > Glebionis > Glebionis coronaria. The sequence goes on from CM046882.1 coordinate 423,943,557, forward strand.
GTCCTTCGACTCATGACAATTCGGAAAATGTGTATGCCGCCAACGGTAACTTTTCTATAGGAGGTTATCAAGCACGTCCTCAAGGTGACCGCAATTTGCTCAGTTATCGTTCAAACAACTTTCTTTCACCACCCGGTTTTCCCCTACAAAACCCAAACAACCTCAATCGCAACAATCAAAATCAACCTCGAGCTCCAAATCAATATCAAACCCAAAGAAACTCATATCCACCTCAAAGAAACAATCAAGTTCACCAACCACCCGCTTATCAACCACCTGCCTTCCATGCTCTTCCTCCCACCCAACCCACCACATTTAATCAAGAGGTTGACACTTACACGAGGAATAATAATGTGATAGTGCAAAATCTTCAGCGGAAAATGGCCAACTTGAAAGCAGATATGGTGAAACAAGGGAATGATCTTCGAGCCGATATGCGAAACTCTTTGTCAAGTCAAACGAATGACTTAAGGAACATGATGGCTAGTTTCTTCCCAAGTAATCAAGCCTCTGGTTCGGGTTCTCTTCCGAGTAACACCGTTGCTAATCCAAGAGGGGAGATGAAAGCAATCACCACTCGAAGTGGAAAAGGTTTAAAGGAACCCGAGCATCCTACACCTACACCGGTGATTGTGACAAAGGAAAACGAGTCCCCATCTCCAATTCCTCCACCTTCTATTTCTCCAATTCCTCCACCTTCTACTTCCACCCCTCCACCACCCAAGGATGTGAGTGAGATATCCATTCCAAAGACTTTATCTCAACCCAACATACCTTATCCTTCAAGGTTGAGGAAAGAGAAATTGAAGAACAAGGATGATATTCAGGTTTCTAACTTTCTTAAAATGTATAAACAACTGAATTTCAATATCTTCTTTGCTGAGGCTCTCGCTCACATGCCCAAATATGCTAAAATGTTTAAAGATCTTCTCAGTGATAAGGAGAAACTTCTTGATATTGCTCAGACCCAACTTAATGAGAATTTCTCCGCAGTGCTCTTAAGGAAATTACCCACCAAACTTGGTGATCGGGGTCATTTTCTCATTCCTTGCAACTTCCCCAGGGTAGAGAATTGTATGGCCCTAGCCGATCTAGGTGCTAGTATAAACTTAATGACATTAAGTGTTTGGAAACAATTATCTCTACCCGAGCTAGTCCCCACACGAATTACATTGGAATTAGCTAACCGTACGGTTGCTTATCCGGTGGGGATAGCCGAAGATGTCTTCGTCGGTGTCGACAAATTAACCTTTCCGGTGGCTTTTGTTGTCGTACGAGATGGATCCCCGTGTTCCATTAATCGTTGGACGTCCATTCTTGAGGACCGGTCGCACTCTCATTGATGTAGCCGCGGGCGAATTAATCATGAGAGTTGGTGACGATAAAATCGTCTTCAACATGGGTAAACTTTCTAAGCAGACTTCTGAAAACGCGAGCATTAATTTCATTGACGTTCTTGATGAGGTTTGTGAAGAACATTTCAAAGACGCTTGTAAAAGTGGTTATTATTCTCTTCCTATTGTTGAGACCGTTGCCTCTATTGCTCCATCATTAACTCCATTTGGAGAAAGTGATCTCCTTTTGAAAGAATTTGAAGCAACTTTGGGAGATGTGGACTTACATTATGACGATTCTCCCTCCAATTGGGATGAAGACATTCGTACCATTGAGAAACTTCTCAATGAGGACCATATTTCTCCACCATCTCCTAAGGAAATCTCTATCGATGAACCGAATTTGACTACGCCTTCCATCGAAAATCCTCCGGATTTAGAGCTTAAGGATCTTCCGTCTCATCTCGAGTACGTTTTCCTTGAAGACAATAAGAAGTTACCCGTCATCATCGCAAAGGATTTGAAAGAAGACGAAAAATCTCGACTTACCGCCGTGCTGAAAAATCATAAGAAAGCGATTGCTTGGAAAATCTCCGATATTCGTGGAATTGATCCTCACTTTTGCACACATAAAATTCTCATGGAGGACGACTTTAAACCTATTATTCAAAGCCAAAGAGGGATGAATTCCAAGATCCATGACGTTATCAAAAAAGAGGTTATCAAACTTATTGATGTTGGAATGATCTACCCTATCTCGGATTCACCATGGGTTAGTCCGGTCCATTGTGTGCCTAAGAAAGGCGGAATCACCGTTGTGCCCAATGAAAACAACGAGTTGATTCCTACTCGTCTCGTTACAGGGTGGAGAGTTTGTATAGACTATCGCAAACTCAATGATGCTACGAGAAAGGATCATTTTCCCCTTCCTTTCATGGACCAAATGCTTGAACATCTAGCGGGTAATGACTATTACTGCTTGTTAGACGGTTTCTCTGGGTATTTTCAAATTCCCATCGATCCTAAAGACCAAGAGAAAACCACATTCACTTGTCCTTATGGAACATTTGCTTACAAACGAATGCCTTTCGGCTTATGCAATGCTCCTGGGACGTTCCAAAGGTGTATGATGACTATCTTCCATAACATGGTTGAAGAAACTATGGAAGTCTTCATGGATGATTTCTCGGTCTATGGTGATTATTTCTCTCATTTCCTTGCCAATTTGGAGCGCATGCTTAAGCGGTGTGAAGACACTCGCCTTGTTCTAAATTGGGAAAAATTCCATTTCATGGTAAAAGAAGGCATTGTGCTTGGACATAAAATCTCAAAAGCCGGTCTTGAAGTGGACCGTGCTAAAGTGGATGTCATAGCCAAATTACCTCCACCTTCAACCGTGAAGGGTGTGAGAAGTTTCCTTGGTCATGCGGGCTTCTATCGTCGATTCATTCAAGATTTTTTCTAAAATCACTCGCCCGATGACCCACCTCTTGGAAAAAGATACTCCCTTTATCTTTTCTAAAGAGTGTCTTGAATCCTTCAATCTTCTTAAGGACAAGCTAACTAAGGCACCGGTCTTGGTTACCCCTAATTGGGAGCTACCTTTTGAATTGATGTGTGATGCTAGCGACTTTGCTATTGGAGCGGTTTTGGGCCAAAGAGTGAACAAAAACTTCCAACCAATCCATTATGCTAGCAAGACAATGACGGGTGCTCAATTGCATTATACCACTAAAAATCCAACGTCATGATCACAATTAATAAATGACTATTTATATATATATATATATATATATATTCTTAAGTTTGCATATTTTATATGTGATTCTCACACTATAATTGACTTTAAACTACGATGACAATTACCTTTACACATGAACACTACATTAAATCATTTTATATTTCCTTTATATATTTTTGTCATAATAAAAATCACCTAAGGACCATACTTTCACCAAAGGCCCTAAACGTAACCAAAATTACTTAAACTCAAACGTACTCACATATTTTTATAACCTTAACTCACTTAACACTCACCTGGACACGAAAATTTAACACAAGCATACCCTAGACTTTTATTAAGCCATATATATTCATATAAATACTTACCCATAACCTTTTATACCAAAACTCTTACCCTCCTTACCAAGTATCTAGACTATACACTAATTATAACACATATGTGTACACATTATATAAATTTTACTTTCCTTTGACTAGAAAACTATGAAACCGCCGGTTTCACTAGCAAACTATAGGGACTTGTACAATTTTTGGCAATTAAGGTTAGTACTAGTTACACTATTTGAGAACTATGTCACACATCTCCTCTTGTCACCCCTTAGACGTGTGAAGGGCATGAGCCACACACCAAAACCTTGTACAACATACCATTTAATGAAAACACTCAAAACTTGCCTTTTGTCCCTTTTGAATCCTTACATGCGACGGCTAAACAAGACACAACTAGCAACTTGTACATTTTGGGCATTTATGAAATGTCCTTGCTAAGTACCATGGCAAAATACTCACAATTTCCTTTCCCTCTCTCTTGCCGTGTCCTACCCCAAGCTAGAACTCACATTTTGCTCTTAGATATTTAGGAACCTAACAACACTCATTCACCCTCACACCATTTATATTCGGATCATTAACACTCCCACATAACACCTTGAGCTAACCAAAAATCCTCCATCTCATTTACTACCATATCTTTGTACTCCAAGCATTGAAGTCTAGCATTCAAGACTCCTAGGACTCGTCTAGAAGCAAACCGACGCCAACACCACTCCATTCGTCACCATTTTGATCACACAAGTAAGTAAGTCTACCTTGGACCTATTTCCATCATTCTTTTACTTTCCATCTCATGACATGCTTGTAAAAACTTAGGAAATGAACCTAGGTTGCCATGCATATGTAAAACCCCCATTAAATGCCATCCATATGACCTATAAGCCACGGCTTATATGATGGATAACCATTTCGTGCCCTAAAATCCTTAACCATGTCCTAACATGTTGGACACCTTGCTTAAAAACCCTAGAAATAAACTAGTTATAGATGAGTACCTTAAAAATGTGTATATTGTAAAATAAGCCGAGCCATTAAGCATATATAAGCCCATATTGTTATATAAGCCACGTCATTTAAGCCTTAAAATCTATATAAGCTGAAGTTAGTACTAGAAATAAGCTAGGTTTAACAACAAAATTAATATAAGCCGAGACTTAGTTGGCTTATTTAAGCTTTTAGGAACCTAAGCCTAAATAAATAAGCCATGCAAATATAAGCCGAATCTTATAAGCCTTAGAATAAGCCCATGAGCCCTCAAAACATAAGCTTAGGTTTAACTAGTAAGAAAATATAAACTTTAGCCAAAAACAATAAACTTATATAAGCCGTACAAATAAGCCGAAAATATATAAGCTTACAACTAAACTAGTTTTGAAATAAGACATAATATAAGCCCACATAATACAACTAGTTAAGGCCCAATAGTAAGTATTTGACAATTACTAATTACCTTAAGTTTTTACTAAGCCCATTAACCCCTTTTTACCCCAACCGGACCCTAATGGGCCGTATAGCCCAACACTAGAATTATATATGTACTTTTCGTGCCTAAAATGGCAAGTGGTGAAAGTTAGGTCCGAAACTGTAAACTAGTAAAACTATGTAAACACTTTCGTGACTATTATATAGTCCAAGCGGTGTTTGGGTCATTTTCAAAACTATAGGGTAACCTAAAACCAAACCGTGAGCTATAAATAAACTACAAGGACCATTTGTGCCACTTTCGAAACTCATAACAAGCCCTAATCCCACCTTATAAAAATTCCGTGGGATTGGAGGGGGTATTTGGTCATTTCTTGAAAGTTTACCAAGCCCTAGGGGGCGTTTTCATAAATTGGAATAACCAACAAGGACTAACGGTGTAAGAAACTTAACGGATGAAAACCTAAAGTTACTTTTCTAAACAAATTATATTTACAAAGATTCATTATAGTTTTATTTAATTAAAAGAAGTAATAAAACTTGTCATTTGTAAAATAAATCATTTTAGTTATTTATAAACTCTAAGAAATTGACAAACCCCGTTAACCATTTTTCCTTTGAAACTTTAAAACTTAATAAATTGTAATTTATTTCTTTATGATAAATTAAATAAGATATAGTTACTTATTTAATTTACGACCCCTCTTTCCTTAAGCAAATTTATATACGTTTATATATATATTTTACTTGAACAAAAATATATATATATACCTTCATTTCACTATAAGAACAAACACTTGAACCAACGTAACAATTCATAAATTGTGATCATGCATATGTACCATTCATCATGCATATTTATTGTTGCATTCACTGAGACATTTAAATTACTTAGGTAATTTCTCCAGTCCGTGACTATACTGTGACATCATCCTCACTACCTCATTATCACTAAGGTGAGTTCATGGCCCCATCTTTACTGTTTTATAACTGGGGGAGAAAACATACAAAAACTATTTATATGCAAGCATGCACAGACAACAACAATTTATTTTCCTACTGTTTGCTCCATTCCCGTGGACTGTATTAGTTAATAGTGTAGCACGAAATGTATGGATAGATCTATTCGGGTATTGACAACACCCGGCCTGTCGTGATCAGCTGTCACGTATTGCTTAGGCCGAGCAGCAGGTTTATGTCATTGTCGGATTAAGGGAAACCTTAATCAGGATAGACCCAAATGGGCTTACTGAGAATCATGTCTAGCTTCTATTACAGGGCAGTAGGAACTACTGTAGCGTTGGGTTATGATGTCCTGCTACCTTCGTGGTGCTTTGCATATTGATACTTTATTTAATTAATTAAACCTGTGAATTCACCAACCTCGTGTTGACCCCCACATTTTACTTTTATGTTTTCTCAGGAAAGTAAGCAGGTTCATGCATTGGATTCCAGCATTTTAGGAAGCATCATGTTGACCATCGGGCTAGGATATTTATTTCTGTTTTATAATAAATGTGGTTTTAATTCAGACAAGATACTAAATGTGTACGATTAATTCATGTAATATGTTTCAAAATGATATTATGATCATTGCTCTATATGCTATGTGCTATCGATCCACCCAAGTAACACCCCAATTACTATTCCGCTGCATTTGACCAACTTGGGGGTGTTATAGAAATGGTATCAGAGCGCATAGTTATAGAGAACCAGATCAAAAACTTAAAAATTTTTAAATAATAAAAATTTTAAACTGGACTATAACTGAACATAAAAATCAGTCTAAAGAAAAAAAAATTGATTCTTGGGGAACCTATAAGTTAGGCATATGGCATTATAGAGCATGCATATTATGTGAACTAACTTCACATTGATTTATTCCCTCATGGTAAATAAATCACATAAGTATCTATTTATACTTTTGACAACATGGTTAAAAGCTTTAAAACCACATCGCATATGCATCATGAAAACTTTTTAAATTGTGTAAGTTGAAAACTTACTCAATTTTAAAATGTTACTTTCAGATATCATGACGACGCCCACTATTGTTACTACTTTCGAGGAGCTTATGGTTCCTACCATCGCACCTTTGTCACCGACGTCAGTACTCACTGGACCTGCATCTGATACTGAGTCCAGAGATGACCAGCAGGACGGGGTCATCGTACTCACAGATTCACCTACTCCTTCACCACCCACTGTATCTCCTACTACACCACTTCTTGTAGTACCTGCATCCCCTCCTAGAGAGGTGGACCAGGTCGTACCTTCTTTACCACCCTTACCACCGCCTTCTGTACCTCGCACTTACCCCACCAGTGTCTTGCCACCTCGTAAGAGGATACATGACGCTATCCCGAACTCGACCTATGAGATTGGAGCGGGATCAGGAGCCGGGCAGGCTAGACTTAGCGCCCTTCAGGCACAGGTCGATGCACTCACGGCCCGACAGGCACAGGAGACCACCCTTATCCATTCTCTACTACAGGCGGACCAGCAGGGTCGCGCCGTGCTCCAGGAGAGACTTGACTCTCTCTATTGGGCCATAGCCGGGGAGTCATACACCACCCGAGAGACCATACACTGGCTATTGGATGAGGTAGCTTACCTCCGTTACCGCTTAGCTTCGCTGGAGAGACATTCCTACGAGACTCGAGCCGCCATGTACACACAGGAGGACACCTTTAGGACCTTCGTGGATTTGACAGATCTCCGTCATCAGGGGATCACTACAGAGACAGAGCAGTTACGGAGTGCCGACACCGCACCTCAGCAGCAGCTACTAGAGGCTTTGAGATACACCAGAGAGACCCGGAGTGCCGTGATCCGTATGCAGGACGAGCGTGCACCACCAGCTGGACCATCTGCACCTGCAGGCAGCCATACTAGTGTAGGGTAGATTTTTAGTTGTACATCATGACAAGCACTGAGTTGCATCTCAACTCGCATGATTTATCTCTTTTGTACTTGTATTCCTTTCAGTTGTATTCGTAGTACCTAACCTTAGAAGGTAGGATATCTTTTGGTTGTATTACAAACATATGTACCACTATTTCAGACAGGTTTGCTATGACCCTGTCTTAGATCGGTTGTACTTGTACTATACTGTTGTTTGCCAGAAATAGCATGTTACCGTCCACTTGTTTGTTTACATTTATATTATTATGAACTCTTAACGGATTATCAAATTTGTTGTGAATTCTATGCATAAACATTACCCATGCAGTTTAATATAACCATCTTTTATCAGCCAACAAATCTCAGTTTTTCTTATTAATATAGAAAAATGCCACCAAGACGCGCACGTCCAAACCCCGCAGAAACACCTGTGACGACTATGTCTGATGCACAACTCAGAGTACTGATTGAGCAAGGCATTACTGACGCCTTAGCTGCCAGGGAAAACCGCCCCAGCGGAACCCATGGAGACAGTGAAAACTCTAATAACAGAAACCGCGAAGCTCGAGGATGTACTTACCCTGACTTCCTAAAGTGCAAGCCCAGCTATTACAAGGGCAAGGAAGGGGTAGTCGAGCTCATGCAATGGTTTGAGAGGACTGAGACCGTGTTGCGTATTAGTGACTGTACTGAAGAGAACAAGGTGAAATTCGCCACTTGTATACTTTTGGAACATGCACTCACGTGGTGGAACTCACAAGTTGCTACCCTCGGACACGATGGAGCCTATGGGATGACATGGACTGCATTGAAGGAAAAGCTTACCATGAAATACTGTCCACGTAGTGAAATCAAAAAGCTGGAGATTGAATTATGGAACCTCAAATGCACCAACTTCAATATTACGGGTTACAACCAGAAGTTCCAGGAACTAACTTTGATGTGTACCCGTATGTACCCAAAAGTGTCGGATAAGATAGAGAAGTACGTTAGTGGACTTCTAGACTCTGTTCATGACAGTGTGCTTGCATCTCGACCTACTACCATCGAGAGTGCCATTGAGTTTGCCACATAGTTAGTGGACAAACGTGGTCGTGATCATATGATTAGACAAGCAGAGCACAAGAGGAAAGTCGATGATAACTATCGTCATCATCCCCAGACTCAACAGCCCAAGAGGCAGGGTTTAGGTCAAGTCTGCTGTGCTGTTTCCTCAGGATCACCACCATACGTGGGAAACAAACCAAAATGCTCAAAGTGTAACTTCCATCACTACCCCACTGTTGAATGCCGAAGACCAGAGCATGGCAGTGCATATGTTCCGATCAATAGGAACAACTTCAGTGCCAACAATAAGCCCCACAACGGCAACAGGCAAAATTCCCGTGGAAGTGGATACCAAGGAAGCCGCCAGCTCACTGGCAGTGGAAACATGGCTCGTAAGGAGATCCGTTGCTTTGGTTGTGGAGAGACTGGACACATCAGACCTGACTGCCCAAAGCGTAAGAATGAAAGCCAAAGCGGAGCATCCGCCAGAGTTTATGTCATAGGAGAAAACAGGACCAACCCTGACTCCAATGTAGTTACTGGTACGTTCCTTCTGAATAATTGCTATGCAAATATTTTATTCGATACGGGAGCCGATAGGAGTTTCGTATCCATAGAGTTTAGTAGCTTACTAGGCATTTTACCAACCCCATTAGATAACTGTTACAGAGTCGAATTAGCAGACGGAAAAATCATTGAAACTAATACCATCATAAGAGGCTGTACTTAAAACCTTCAGAATCACCCATTTGATATTTAATTAATACCCATAGAACTAAGTAGTTTCGATGTCATCATTGGTATGGACTGGTTAGCCAAATATCATGTAACCATTGTGTGTGACGAGAAACTAGTCCGTATACCATGGGGAAACGCAGATCTAATTATCCGAGGAGACGGAAATTCGGATAAAACAGACACTAGGTTGAGTGTGATCTCGTGTACCCAAGCCCATAAATACCTACTAAAAGGATGTCCTATCTTTTTAGCACATATTTCTAAGACAGACAAAGAAGAAGAACCCAAGGAGAAACAGATCAAGGATGTACCCATCGTCTGTGGTTATCCTGAAGTCTTTCCAGACGACTTGCCAGGATTACCTCCGACTCGTCAAGTTGAATTTCAAATAGACTTAGTGCCAGGAGCTGCACCTGTAGCTAAACCACCCTAGCGTTTAGCACCTACCGAGATGAAAGAACTCGCGGAACAACTCAAAGAATTGTCAGACAAAGGCTTTATCAGGCTCAGTTCCTCACCTTGGGGAGCCCCAGTATTGTTTGTCAAAAAGAAAGACGGTTCTTTCCGAATGTGTATCGATTACAGAGAACTGAATAAGTTAACTGTGAAAAACCGCTACCCGTTACCACGAATCGACGACCTATTTGATCAGCTGCAAGGATCAAGCGTGTACTCCAAGATCGACTTACGATCCGGGTATCACCAATTGAAGGTCAGAGAAGAGGATATACCAAAGACAGCTTTCAGAACACGATACGGTCATTATGAGTTCCAAGTCATACCATTTGGACTGACCAATGCACCAGCCATATTCATGGATCTCATGAATCGAGTATGCAGACCCTATCTGGATAAGTTCGTGATAGTGTTTATTGATGACATCCTCATCTATTCCAAGAATGAGCAAGAACACGGAGAATATCTGGCTCAAGTACTAAAACTGCTTAAGGAAGAAAAGTTGTACGTAAAATTCTCAAAGTGTGATTTTTGGATCCCTAAAGTACGCTTTCTCGGTCATGTGATTGACGACAAGGGAATCCAAGTTGACCCCGCGAAATTCGAATCCGTGAAAGATTGGGCATCTCCCACGTCGCCGAAGGAAATTCGTCAATTCTTAGGTCTTGCCGGTTACTACCGAAGATTTATCGAAGGTTTCTCTAAGATTGCTAAACCAATGACCAAGCTCACCCAGAAAGGTATAAAGTTTGTGTGGGAAGAAAAAGAAGAAGCTGCATTCCAGACCATCAAACAAAAATTGTGCAGTGCACCTATTTTAGCCCTACCAGAAGGTAACGAAGACTTCGTTGTCTACTGTGACGCCTCGCACAAAGGTTTGGGAGCTGTGTTGATGCAGAGACAGAAAGTGATTGCTTATGCTTCAAGACAACTAAAGAAGCACGAGCAGAATTACTCCACCCATGATGTAGAACTTGGATCCATAGTTTTCGCCTTAAAAATATGGAGGCACTACCTGCACGGGACCAAGTGCACAGTTCATACTGATCATAAGAGCTTGCAACATATCCTAGATCAGAAAGAATTAAACATGAGGCAACGTCGTTGGATAGAATTACTCAACGACTACGACTGTGACATCAAATACCACCCAGGAAAAGCAAATGTAGTCGCAGATGCACTAAGCCGAAAGGGAACTGATCCTCCCATGAGAGTTCGAGCCTTAGTCATGACCATTAACTTGGACCTACCCAAACAAATATTAGAGGCCCAACTCTAGGCACAGAAGCCCGAGAATATCTGAAAGGAAGACATAGGAGGAATGCTTAGGACGGACCTAAGCAAGGAAAAGTTAGAAGCTAGAACGGACGGAACGTTGTGTCTACACGGAAGAAGCTGGCTACCATGTTACGGAGACTTGAGGAACGTGATCATGCACGAATCTCATAAGTCCAAGTACTCCATACATCCCGGATCCGAAAAGATGTATCAAGACGTGAAGAAATTATACTGGTGGCCGAACATGAAAGCAGACATTGCCACCTACGTGAAGAAATGTTTGACTTGTGCTAGAGTTAAAACAGAACATCAGCGACCATCAGGTTTGTTAGTTCAACCCGAAATACCAAAATGGAAATAGGACAATATCACCATGGATTTCATTACCAAACTTCCTACATCGTCCCACGGTCACGATACAATTTGGGTAATCGTTGACCGCCTCACAAAATCAGCTCACTTCTTACCTATCAAGGAAAATGATTCTCTGGGCAAATTAGCCAAAACGTACTTAAAGGAAGTTGTGACGAGACACGGGATGCCAGTCTCAATCATCTGCGATAGAGATGGCAGATTTACATCAAACTTCTGGAAAGCTTTTCAAAGAGCTTTAGGGACAAACCTGGATATGAGTACCGCATACCATCCACAGACAGACGGTCAGAGTGAACGAACAATCCAAACTCTAGAAGACATGCTGAGAGCATGTGTGATCGACTTTGGAAAAGGATGGGTCGAACACATTCCATTAGTGGAGTTCTCCTACAATAACAACTACCATGCCAGTATTAAGGTGGCACCATTTGAGGCCCTCTATGGCCGCAAATGTCGTTCACCAGTATGCTGGGCAGAGGTGGGAGAATTTCAACTGACAGGACCCGAACTGATCCAAGAGACTACTGAGAAGATCACCCTCATCAAGCAACGAATTCAGGCTGCCCAGGATAGACAAAAGAGTTATGCCGACAGGAAACGTAAACCTATGGAGTTTGCTGTAGGTGATCGTGTCATGCTGAAGGTATCACCTTGGAAGGGTGTTGTACGGTTTGGGAAACGGGGGAAGTTAAATCCACGTTACGTAGGACCTTTCAAGGTGATTGCCAGAATTGGAGAGGTCTCCTATCGCTTAGAGTTGCGCCAGCAGTTGAGCCGAGTACACCCTACATTCCACGTCTCAAACTTGAAGAAGTGCTACGCAGATGAACCATTAGCAATGCCATTGGAGGGAGTCCATTTTGACGACAAACTTCAATTTGTAGAAGAACCAGTGGAAGTCGTGGAGAGAGAAGTTAAGAAGTTGAAATGAAGCCAAATCCCGTTAGTTAAAATACGATGGAACTCTAGGAAAGGTCCCGAATTTACTTGGGAACACGAAGACTCGTTTAGAGCTAAGTACCCGCACCTTTTCACCTGAGCAGTGACGTCATCTTAAGCTTTGAGGACAAAGCTAAAATAACGGGTTTATGCTGTAAAACCTGTAAATTTCAGGTTTTGACTATGTCAACATTTTTGTACGTCACCTCATGATATCTATATATTTATTCTACCACCTTTGCATGAAATCCTTTGAACAATCTTAAGCATCACATGAGCATACATCATTCTAATCATCTGAACAGGGAAATAACTATATCACAATTTTTATTGTGACTATGAGTATTTTAATCATAAAAACATGACCACATTTGTATGACTACATTTCAATAGCATACTGGACAACAAACGATCTATTGTAAAGGACTTTAAGTCATCTGAACATATGATCACTTGCATACATCCCATTGATTTTCTAAAAATCCAACGTCATGATCACAATTAATAAATGACTATTTATATATATATATATATATATATATATATATATATATATATATATATATATATATATATATATATATATATATATATATATATTCTTAAGTTTGCATATTTTATATGTGATTCTCACACTATAATTGACTTTAAACTACGATGACAATTACCTTTACACATGAACACTACATTAAATCATTTTATATTTCCTTTATATATTTTTGTCATAATAAAAATCACCTAAGGACCATACTTTCACCAAAGGCCCTAAACGTAACCAAAATTACTTAAACTCAAACGTACTCACATATTATTATAACCTTAACTCACTTAACACTCACCTGGACACGAAAATTTAACACAAGCATACCCTAGACTTTTATTAAGCCATATATATTCATATAATACTTACCCATAACCTTTTATACCAAAACTCTTACCCTCCTTACCAAGTATCTAGACTATACACTAATTATAACACATATGTATACACATTATATAAATTTTACTTTCCTTTGACTAGAAAACTATGAAACTGCCGGTTTCACTAGCAAACTATGGGGGCTTGTACAATTTTTAGCAATTAAGGTTAGTACTAGTTACACTATTTGAGAACTATGTCACACATCTCCTCTTGTCACCCCTTAGACGTGTGAAGGGCATGAGCCACACACCATAACCTTGTACAACATACCATTTAATGAAAACACTCAAAACTTGCCTTTTGTCCCTTTTGAATCCTTACATGCGACGGCTAAACAAGACACAACTAGCAACTTGTACATTTTGGGCATTTATGAAATGTCCTTGCTAAATACCATGGCAAAATACTCACAATCTCCTTTCCCTCTCTCTTGTTGTGTCCTACCCCAAGCCAGAACTCACATTTTGCTCTTAGATATTTAGGAACCTAACAACACTCATTCACCCTCACACCATTTATATTCGGATCATTAACACTCCCACATAACACCTTGAGCTAACCAAAAATCCTCCATCTCATTTACTACCATATCTTTGTACTCCAAGCATTGAAGTCTAGCATTCAAGACTCCTAGGACTCGTCTAGAAGCAAACCGACGCCAACACCACTCCATTCGTCACCATTTTGATCACACAAGTAAGTAAGTCTACCTTGGACCTATTTCCATCATTCTTTTACTTTCCATCTCATGACATGCATGTAAAAACTTAGGAAATGAACCTAGGTTGCCATGCATACGTAAAACCCCCATGAAATGCCATCCATATGACCTATAAGCCACGGATTATATGATGGATAACCATTTCGTGCCCTAAAATCCTTAACCATGTCCTAACATGTTGGACACCTTGCTTAAAAACCCTAGAAATAAACTAGTTATAGATGAGTACCTTAAAAATGTGTATATTGTAAAATAAGCCGAGCCATTAAGCATATATAAGCCCATATTGTTATATAAGCCACGTCATTTAAGCCTTAAATTCTATATAAGCCGAAGTTAGTACTAGAAATAAGCTAGCTTTAACAACAAAATTAATATAAGCCGAGACTTAGTTGGCTTATTTAAGCATTTAGGAACCTAAGCCTAAATAAATAAGCCATGCAAATATAAGCCGAATCTTATAAGCCTTATAATAAGCCCATGAGCCCTCAAAACATAAGCTTAGGTTTAACTAGTAAGAAAATATAAACTTTAGCCAAAAACAATAAACTTATATAAGCCGTACAAATAAGCCGAAAATATATAAGCTTACAACTAAACTAGTTTTGAAATAAAACATAATATAAGCCCACATAATACAACTAGTTAAGGCCCAATAGTAAGTATTTGACAATTACTAATTACCTTAAGTTTTTACTAAGCCCATTAACCCCTTTTTACCCCAACCGGACCCTAATGGGCCGTATAGCCCAACACTAGAATTATATATGTACTTTTCGTGCCTAAAATGACAAGTGGTGAAAAATAGGTCCGAAACTGTAAACTAGTAAAACTATGTAAACACTTTCGTGACTATTATATAGTCCAAGGGGCGTTTGTGTCATTTTCGAAACTATAGGGTAACTTAAAACCAAACCGTGAGCTATAAATAAACTACAAGGACCATTTGTGCCACTTTCGAAACTCATAACAAGCCCTAATCCCACCTTATAAAAATTCCGTGGGATTGGAGGGGGTATTTGGTCATTTCTTGAAAGTTTACCAAGCCCTAGGGGGCGTTTTCATAAATTGGAATAACCAACAAGGACTAACGGTGTAAGAAACTTAACGGATGAAAACCTAAAGTTACTTTTCCAAACAAATTATATTTACAAAGATTCATTATAGTTTTATTTAATTAGAAGAAGTAATAAAACTTGTCATTTGTAAAATAAATCATTTTAGTTATTTACAAACTCTACGAAATTGACAAACCCCGTTAACCATTTTTCCTTTGAAACTTTAAAACTTAATAAATTGTAATTTATTTCTTTATGATAAATTAAATAAGATATAGTTACTTATTTAATTTACGACCCCTCTTTCCTTAAGCAAATTTATATACGTTTTTATATATATATTTTACTTGAACAAAAATATATATATATACCTTCATTTCACTATAAGAACAAACACTTGAACCAACGTAACAATTCATAAAATGTGATCATGCATTTTCATATGTACCATTCATCATGCATATTTATTATTGCATTCACTAAGACATTTAAATTACTTAGGTAATTTCTCCAGTCCGTGACTATACTGTGACATCATCCTCACTACCTCATTATCACTAAGGTGAGTCCATGGCCCCATCTTTACTGTTTTATAACTGGGGGAGAAAACATACTAAAACTATTTATATGCAAGCATGCACAGACAACAACAATTTATTTGCCTATTGTTTGCTCCATTCCCGTGGACTGTATTAGTTAATAGTGTAGCGCGAAATGTATGGATAGATCTATTCGGGTATTGACAACACTCGGCCTGTCGTGATCAGCTGTCACGTATTGCTTAGGCCGAGCAGCAGGTTTATGTCATTGTCGGATTAAGGGAAACCTCAATCAGGATAGACCCAAATGGGCTTACTGAGAATCATGTCTAGCTTCTATTACAGGGCAGTAGGAACTACTGTAGCGTTGGGCTGTGATGTCCTACTACCTTCGTGGTGCTTTGCATATTGATACTTTATTTAATTAATTAAACTTGTGAATTCACCAACCTCGTGTTGACCCCCACATTTTACTTTTATGTTTTCTCAGGAAAGTAAGCAGGTTCATGCATTGGATTCCAGCATTTTAGGAAGCATCATGTTGACCATCGGGCTGGGATATTTATTTCTGTTTTATAATAAATGTGGTTTTAATTCAGACAAGATACTAAATGTGTATGATTAATTCATGTAATATGTTTCAAAATGATATTATGATCATTGCTCTATATGCTATGTGCTATCGATCCACCCAAGTAACACCCCAATTACTATTCCGCTGCATTTGACCAACTTGGGGGTGTTACAGTGTATGCTTTTGAGAAGTCCTGCCCCTATCTTGTTCTTCCCACCACCATTGTGTACACCGATCATTCCGCGTTGAAGTACTTGTTGACTAAGCAAGATTCTACGCCAAGACTTATTCATTGGGTTTTGCTCCTTCAATAATTTAAAATTGAAATTCATGACAAGAAGGGAGCCGAAAACCTAGCCGCGGATCATCTAAGTAGACTTGAGGATCCTTATCAAGGGGATCATCTGAATCAAGAGATCAATGACTCTTTTCCCCTTAAAGCCTTAATGTCTATCAATTCTAATCTTGATGACACCCCGTGGTTTGCAGACATTGCAAACTACTTAGCGGGTGGTATTCTCATCGAAGGGTTAACATCCCAACAAAAGAAGAAGTCTTTAAAGATGTTAAGACTTACTTTTGGGATGACCCTTTCTCTTCAAACAATGTGTTGATCTGATTATTCGTCGGTGTGTTGATGGACCCGCAGCTTTAGACATTCTCAAAGCTTGCCATAAAGGACCCACCGGTGGTCACTTTGGTCCCAACTACACCGCGAAGAAAGTGTTTGACTCGGGATTCTATTGGCCCACCATTTATCGTGACGCTCACGAGATGGTTAAAAATTGTGATGTTTGCCAACGCCAAGGCAAGATCACACATAAAGATGAGATGCCTCAAAATTTCATACAAGAATGTGAAATCTTTGATGTATGGGGTATCGAATTTATAGGGCCATTTCCATCATTTAAAGGGAACAAGTACATCCTCGTAGCCGTTGACTACGTTTCTAAATGTGTTGAAGCCAAGGCTCTCCCTACAAACGACGCGAGGGTGGTTGTGAACTTTCTTAAGCAACTTTTTGCTCGATTCGGTGTTCCTCATGCTATCATCAGTGACCACGGGACTCATTTTTGCAATGATCAATTTGCTCGAGTCATGGCTAAGTACGGTGTCAATCACCGTCTTTCCACCGCTTATCATCCTCAAACAAATGGTCAACCTGAGATATCTAACCGTGGATTGAAGCGAATTCTTGAGCATACTGTGGGAGAACATCGTGCCTCATGGGCCGATAAGTTAGATGATGTTTTGTGGGTTTTTCGTACCGCATATAAGACCCCATTGGTTGTACACCTTAGCGTCTTGTGTACGGGAAAGCATGACACCTCCCTATCGAGCTGGAACATAAGGCGTACTGGGCCTTGAAGTGGGCGAATTTTGACATCAACAAAGCCGGCGATCTTCAGAAGATTCAACTCAATGAGCTAAATAAACTAAGGAATAACGCTTATGAGAACTCATTGATCTACAAGGAGAAGACCAAGATCATCCATGATGCAAGGATTATGAACCGAGAGTTACACGTTGGTGATCAAGTTTTACTCTTTAACTCTCGGTTGAAGATCTTCTCGGGCAAGCTGAAGAGCCGTTGGTCTGGTCCATTCACCGTCGCCAAAGTCTTCCCATATGGAACCATTGAGCTTTCTCAGCCAAATGGGCTAAATTTTAAAGTGAATGGCCAGCGCGTGATGTGACAACCGTGGTTTTGAGGTTCGTCACTTGGTCCTATTTTTAGGTTAATTTATGTGTGACTATTTGTTTAGTGTGTTTACATGTTATTTTGCGTGAACGAGGTTGGTGTGGATATCGTTTATGGGTATAGAGTACTCATAAGTAAATCGAGGAACGGTTATTTCATGTTCATGAGCTCACAATTAGTGACTATGAAATGAAATGGTGTTAATTTTGGTGTTTACGTATACGTATAAGTATTATAGTAAATTGTATTTTTTAGGATTTGGGGTTTAGCATTTAGAGGTCTCGGGTAAGGTGTTTAGTCATGTGAGTATTTTTCGGGATGGTTTTAAGTCATTTAGGACATAGTTATAAAGTTTATTTCAAAATTTAAGATTTTTTTTAAAACTGTATATTTTACGTCTTTTACGGTAAACGCGTAAAATTGACTAGTTTCTCGGTTTTGAGATTTTAGAAACTTTAGGGGCTGAAATAAATTAAGTAAATTTAAGGAAATATTAGTAAAGTAGTAATATTAAATAAAAAGAAAAAAAATAAAAAAGGGGTATATAGGTCGGTTATACACGATTTAAAGAAAAAAAAGAAAAAGAAAAAAAGGTAAGTGGGCTTGTAGTTGGACTAGGATTTTATGCTATATAAAGAACACAACACATAATGTCAAACGCATATTATTCTTCCTGGAGAGTTTTCGGTCAACGAATATTAAAGAAAAATTACGTTTTCATCAAGTTTTGGGGTTATCATAAATCAAAGGTAAATCTTCATAACCCTTTTCAATTTAATTGTTTTTAATGTTTTTATAATCATCTTATGATGGATTTAGGTTAGGGTTTAAATTAAAATATGTATATTAATGATATTATAATGATTAGGTGAATTAGGGCTTGTAATTGGTGGAATTATTGGTAATTAATTAGGTTAATTTAATTAAATCCGTTTTTAAAAACTGGACAAAATTTAGGGTCAATTGTTTTGATCATATAAGGAGTTTTACAAAATCTTATTTTTCAATCCAAGTATCCCTAGAAAGGTAATTGAAGTGGCTTTCAAATGTAAGAAACTAGAACTAAATTGGAGGTCGGGAAGTGGGTCAATAGCAGGTTACAACAGTCGGAGGTCAAAACAGTTTTGAAATCAGCCTGTTTTCTTTTTATGTTTTGGGTTTTTTGTGGTACTTAGGGTTGTATTGGGACTTTCAAACGAACATGGGAGTTGTTTTATATATTACAGGAAGTATCTGCATTGGGGCTAAGATTGTGGGTTAGGGTAAGACCCCCTAAGCATTACAAACTTTTTGTATGTTCAAAATCAGTAAAATCTGGATAGACAAAAGTATATATACATATATATATATATATATATATATATATATATATATATATATATATATATATATATATATATATATATATATATATATATATATATATATATATATATATATATATATATATATATATATATATATATATATATATATATATATATATATATATATATATATATATATATATATATATATATATATATATATATATATATATATATATATATATATATATATATATATATATATATATATATATATATATATATATATATATATATATATATCGGGGCTTAAAAGTAGCTTTAAGGTTGGGGCAAAGGGGAGGAGTTAGCTAACATATGTAAGGGCATAGGGTTTCCTTTACAGAGGTCATGGGTATGGTTAGGTAGGCGTTTGGCTTATAGTTTGGAGACCTAAAAGTTGGGACTGTTTTGTGTAAAATATGAACGGGTTAGGTACCAAACTTAACCAAGTTAAGGACTTGTTAGGGAAGGGTAATGGGGTGTTTAGAGCATATTAATGAGGAACATATATGGGAGAAGGCTAGATGTCCATCATAGGTTGATGAGCCATTTGTAGAGAATGGTTTATGTTTTGATTTTGTGTTTTTGTTTGTTAGCTTTTTGCTAGTGCACGGATTATTGGGAGAAGCTCAATCAGGTGAGTTTCATAGTCCCATGTCTACTAATGATTTTGAATTCCAGATGGAATGGAAGAGACACTGTCTTGTTTTTATAAATTATGCTGTGAATGTTTTGTGTTTGGTGATGGACTTGTGCATACTTATGTGATTAACTGCTAGTTGATTCATGATTGTTTTGTGTTTTGACTTGGTACCAAGGGGATGATGACAAGGCGGGGCCTTGAGATTGGTACATAGGTGTATGGGCGCCTATGGGACCATGGTGTTTGGTAAGGCTGGGAGCCTTGGATTTGGATTTGGTTTGGTTTGTTAAATCCTGAATATTAGTTGTTAATGCATGTTTGTATCACATTGTCCATATGTTCTTAAATTTGGTTATTATTCACAGCTTATCGTTTAATTTTGGCGTTTGAGTCTAAACCTATGACTCTCACCAACTTTATGTTGACGTGTTTTAGTGTCTCTTTCAGGTGAGAATGTGGTTAAGCTTGAGAATAGAAGTGGCTAGTTTTGGAGGCATTTGGAACGCATTTAGAAGGAGATCCCCGTTCCTTCTTAGTTTCTTTTGATTGTTTAATAAGTGATATTGTTGACACCTATATGTTTGCTTTGTTTATGTTAACTTTTTGTCTCGGGTAAGTGGTAGGACTGTTACCTACTTACCTAGACTCCTGCATTGTTGAGATATTGTCATAACTTTTGTGTCACCATTTTATGACATTTCTTATTTCATTTAGTTATCTCTATAGACACGCCATGTTGTGATGATATCCATACGTCGCGCTCCATATTCCACCATGGTGGGGTGTGACAGAATGGTATCAGAGTCAATGGTTATAGAGAATTAGGTTGCCTAGTCGCGTAGCCTAGTCTATAGCTTAAGGGTCCCTGCATATAGGCGTCATAGGAGTATGTGTGCATTTTATAATAATTGATGTGTTTGGATGTTATTTTGTGATGTTTGTTAAGTTATGAACTACTATGGTTCATACTTAGCCACATATTATTTTCCTTTTTGGGTTTTGACTAGTGCGGGTTTAACTACCATCGTCCACGCTAGTCATTGTTGTACTTTGCTTATAAATGTATATTATAGTACATAAATTGGTACATGATAGCATCTGCCTTTCGTTATGTTATTCTATGTATCTGATGAGTAATATTTTCTTCTGATGTTTAAGTCATGCCCCCTAAGAGACAAGTAGTGGTGCAAGCTACTGGAATTACGAGGATAGGATGCTACATACGTACAAACTATAGGAGGACAATTCCATATGAGTGGTATCCATGTGAGGCGACAGAACGCATGTCTAAGGTGAAAGTGAACAATATGTGGGTCTATAAGAATGTCCTAACGATAACGGCTAAAGAAGGGAATAAGGAAGTACTATTGAGGAATGTCAAGACTAAACCAGTTTATCCAGATAGTAACAATAATGGAGGAGGAGAATCTGATACAGAATCCACTGCATCCAATAGTTATTTGTTTTAAAAAAGAAAAAGTTCAATCTTTTCCGACTCTTATGGGCGGCATGCCTTAGAATTATTTATGTTTTCGTTTGGATTATGTCTATGCTAGTTTAGCTAGACCATGGATTTGGGATGTTTCAAGTATTTGATTATTTTATTTTAATAAATGGAGTTTTGGATCTTATTTTGTGTGGTTATGTGCTTGTGAGTTGATGGATTTATATGTTATGTGTTGTATAAATTCTTATAAGTGTCATCATAGGAAGGTGTGCATTGGAGAAAGGGTAAGTGTATAAGCATGGTGGCCAACATGGTTATACATGTACCACAACTTCAATGGATTCCTAAGTATGGTTACATGAAATAGGATTGATACATGCCTGTATAGTATATGTTGGTAGTACGTATGGTTATGATAGGTGTGTGTATGGTGGTAAGTATACTATATGGAGTATTTTGGTAGTTGTTAACGGGTGTCATGTTTTTACTATAGCATGGTGAATACGCGAAATGGTTCTGGAGGAAGTGGTGGTGACGGAAATCCTGATTTGGCTGCTTTGATTGCTGCTCAAATGGCCAACATAATACCAACCATTGTTCAACAGATGACTAATAACCTGAAAAACAACAACAACAACAATGGTTGTAGCTATAAGGCATTCACGTCTTGTGGTGCAAAAGAGTATGATGGGAAAGGTGGCGCGGTAGTACTTACCCAATGGATTGAAAAGATGGAGAATGTGATTCAGATGAGCGGTTGTTTACCCAATCAGAGGGTCATGTATGTAACCGGATCGTTAGTGGGAAAGGCTTTAACTTGGTGGAATACTCAAGTTCAAGCAAGAGGGAGAGTTGCTGCAAATGCTATGGATTGGGCCGACTTCAAGGCTCTTATGACTACGGAGTTTTGTCCAAGCAATGAGATGGAGAAGCTGGAAAATGAGTTTTGGGGACATGCTATGGTTGGAGCGGCTCATGTAGATTACACGGATCGCTTCCATGAATTGGCAAAGTTGGTTCCCCATTTGGTTACCCCTGAGGCAAACAAAATCAAGCGGTACATTGCTGATCAAGGCTACTCAACCTAACACGATACAACAAGCTATACTTACAGTAGGAATACTTACTGAGGAGGAGGTATCTAGTGGAACCTTGGTAAAGGCGGGGGATAAAGAAAGGAGCCAAAAGCCGCGAAATCGCCTGACACCAACTGGAAAAATGTTAAGAAGGCAAAAGATGGAAGAAATTTTGCCATGAGAGTACCTCAAGGTTCTGGAAATTCGAACAACAATAATGCAGCTTGCCGAACCTGCTCTAGGTTCCATCCAAGAGGTACACCATTCCAGGTATGTTTCAATTGCCAGAAACCGGGACACTTTGCTAAGGATTGTGGAGCACCTAACAGGAACACAACACCAATCCAGTCTGTGAGGATGAATGTCATCGGGGGAAACTGCTTTGAGTGTGGACAGCCCGGACACTACAAGAGAGAGTGCCCAAGGTTGGTCGGGGCAACTAATCAAGGAAGGGGTCAGCTAGCTTTGGAAGGAAATCGAGGAAACCAAGGCGGTGGAAATCAGAACAATGCTAACCGCAATAATGGAAACACTGGGAATCGGAACTGGAACAGGAACGAAGGAAATCAGAATAAGGGAAATCGGAATGGAGGCAGGGTTTACCTTGCAAATGCAGTAGAAGCAGTTCAGGACCCAAATGTAGTAACGGGTACGTTTTCTGTTAACAATCACTTCGCTACGATTCTTTTTTACTCTGGGGCAGATTTTAGTTTTGTGTCTTCTCAATTCGTGCCTTTGTAAAATATGAACCCTAGTGTAGCGAAACCAGGGTATGTGATTGAGATAGCTAGTGGTAAGCAAGAAGAGGTAGATGAGATATTTTTAAACTGCAAATTAGAGTTGGGAAAATTTAAGTTCACCATAGATTTAATCTCTCTAGGACATGGGAGTTTCGATGTGATTATTGGGATGGATTGGTTATCGAAGCATAGGGCTGAGCTAATGTGTCATGAAAAGATTGTTAAGATCCCCATAGGTGATAATAAGGTGTTATACGTGTATGGAGAAAGGAAGTAGAAGAAGACCAGGTCCCTTATGAATGCCAAGGAGGATGAGCCACAAATCAATAAGATTCGAGTAGTAAGAGAGTTCATCGATGTATTCCCGGATGACTTGATGGGATTACCACCGGTGAGACAAGTAGAGTTTAATATTGACTTAGTACCCGGGGCAACACCCGTAGCGAAGTCACCATATCGTCTAGCACCGTCGGAGATGCAAGAATTAGCTGAGCAACTCAAGGAGTTGCAGGATAAGGGTTTCATTCGACCAAGTTCTTCTCCATGGGGAGCATCGGTGCTATTCGTTAAGAAGAAGGATGGATCATTCCGGATGTGTATCGATTATCGGGAGCTGAACAAGCTGACCATTAAGAACCGTTATCCTCTCCCAAGGATTGATGATTTATTTGATCAGCTGCAAGGAGCAAGATACTTCTCAAAAATTGACCTTAGGTCCGGTTATCACCAACTAAGGGTCTGTGAGGAGGACATACAAAAGACCGCGTTCAGAACGAGGTATGGACACTTTGAATTCACCGTTATGCCATTTGGGTTGACAAATGCGCCAGCAGTGTTCATGGATCTAATGAACCGAGTGTGCAAGCCATATCTGGATAAGTTTGTCATAGTCTTCATTGATGACATACTTATCTACTCTAAGACGGCGGAGGAACACAACAAGCATTTAAGGTCGGTGGAGAAACTTTATGGGAAGTTCTCCAAGTGTGAATTTTGGCTGCAAGAAGTACAATTTCTAGGGCATGTAATCGAAAATGATGGCATACATGTAGACCCAAAGAAGATTGAAGTTGTGAAGGATTGGAAGGCACCTACTACACCGTCAGAAATAAGGTGATTCTTAGGTTTGGCAGGATATTACAGAAGATTTATAGAGAATTTATCTAGAATATCAAAGCCTTTGACATTGTTGACCCAAAAGAATCAGAAGTATGAATGGGGCAAAGAGCAAGAGTAGGCGTTTTAGACACTAAAGGATAGGTTGTGTAATGCACCGATCTTGTCCTTACCAGAAGGGGTGGAAGATTTTGTGGTTTATTGTGATGCATCCAATCAGGGGTTAGGATGTGTTCTTATGCAGCGAGATAAAGTGATAGCTTATGCATCACGACAATTGAAAAACCATGAGAAGAATTACACCACACACGACTTGGAACTAGGAGCTGTAGTCTTTGTTCTCAAGATATGGAGACATTACTTGTATGGGACAAAAAGTGTAATCTATACGGATCACAAAAGCTTGCAGCACATCTTTGACCAGAAAGATTTGAACATGAGACAGAGGCGATGGTTGGAGTTATTTAGTGATTATGATTGTGAGATCAAGTATCACCCTGGAAAGGCCAATGTGGTGGCGGATGCTCTCAGTAGGAAGGAGAGGCTAAAACCTAAAAGAGTAAGGGCAATGAGCATAACTATTCAGACAACTCTTAAAGATAGAATTCAAGCAGCACAAGTAGAGGCCATTAAGGAGGAGAGGCTGGTTGAAGAAAATCTACATACTATGGATTAGTACATGGAAGAAAGAGGAGATGGTTGCAAGTATTACTTGGATAGAATCCGGGTTCCGTTGTTTGGAGATACAAGGAAGGTTATATTGGATGAAGCTCATACGTCGAGGTATTCGATACACCCAGGAGCTGATAAGATGTATCGGGACATGAGGGATATGTATTGGTGGCCAGGAATGAAGAAAGATGTAGCTTTGTACGTTAGTGAGTGTTTGACTTGCGCCAAGGTGAAGGCTGAACATCAAAGACCATTAGGATTACTGCAACAACCAGAGGTTCCTAAGTGGAAGTGGGAGAATATTTCCATGGACTTCATTACAAAACTGCCAAGGTCTAACAGTGGTAATGACATGATTTGGGTAATAGTGGACAGACTGACTAAGTCTGCACATTTTGTGACAATGAAGGAGGATGATAAGATGGAAAGGTTGGCCAAGAAATACTTGGAACATGTGGTGGCAAAACATGGGGTGCTGGTGTCGATCATATCGGATAGGGATAGCAGGTTTACGTCTAGGTTTTGGGGACTATTGCAGAAAGCCTTAGGTACAAGGCTGGATATGAGTACAGCTTATCATCCGCAGACGGATGGTCAGAGTGAGAGGACTATACAAACACTAGAGGATATGTTGAGGGCGTGTGTGATATACTTTGGAGGAAGTTGGGAGAATCATCTGGCGTTAGCAGAATTTTCGTACAATAATAGTTACCATGCTAGTATAGAGTGTGCACCGTTTGAAGCACTTTATGGTAGGAAGTGTAGATCACCGTCGCTATGGGCTGAAGTGGGAAGTAGTCAACTAATTGGACCGGAGATGGTACAGGAGACTACGGATGCGATAACTGTACTTAAGGAAAAATTAAAGACGGCTAGGGATCAACAGAAGAGCTACGCGGACAAGAGGCGTAGGCCGTTGGAATTTGAGGTTGGGGACAAGGTTATGCTAAAGGTTTCACCATGGAAAGGGGTGATGCGGTTTGGGAAGAAAGGGAAGTTAGCGCCTAGATTTTAGGTCCATTTGAAATCCTTGAAAGGATTGGGCTAGTGGCGTATAGGTTGAGATTACCGGAAGAGTTGAGTAGTGTACATGATGTGTTTCATGTATCAAACCTGAGGAAATGTTTGGCAAGAACTGACTTGCAAGTGTCGGTGGACGATATTAGTATAGATGCGAGTCTTCGTTTTATTAAGGAGCCGGTTGAAATTATGGACCGTGAAGTTAAAACATTGAAAAGAAGTAAGATACCGTTAGTTAAGGTTAGGTGGAATTCAAAACGTGGACCGGAGTTCACTTGGGAACGGGAAGAGTTTATGAGGAATAAGTATCCTCAGCTGTTTGATAATGACGATCCTAAGGAGTAAATCTCGGGACGAGATTTCTATTAGGAGGGAGTGATGTGACAACCTTGGTTTCGAGGTTCGTCACTTGGTCCTATTTTTAGGTTAATTTATGTGTGACTATTTGTTTAGTGTGTTTACATGTTATTTTGCATGAACGAGGTTGGTGTGGATATCGTTTATGGGTATAGAGTACTCATAAGTAAATCGAGGAACGGTTATTTCATGTTCATGAGCTCACAATTAGTGACTATGAAATGAAATGGTGTTAATTTTGGTGTTTACGTATACGTATAAGTATTATAGTAAATTGTAGATTTTTAGGATTTGGGGTTTAGCATTTAGAGGTCTCGGGTAAAGTGTTTAGTCATGTGAGTATTTTTCATGATGGTTTTAAGTCATTTTGACATAGTTATAAAGTTTATTTCAAAATTTAAGATTTTTTTTAAAACTGTATATTTTACGTCTTTTACGGTAAACGCGTAAAATTGACTAGTTTCTCGGTTTTGAGATTTTAGAAACTTTAGGGGCTGAAATAAATTAAGTAAATTTAAGGAAGTATTAGTAAAGTAGTAATAATAAATAAAAAGAAAAATAAAATAAAAAAGGGGTATATAGGTCGGTTATACACGATTTAAAGAAAAAAAAAGAAAAAGAAAAAAAGGTAAGTGAGCTTGTAGTTGGACTAGGATTTTGTGCTATATAAAGAACACAAAACATAATATCAAACGTATATTATTCTTCCTGGAGAGTTTTTGGTCGACGAATATTAAAGAAAAATTAGGGTTTCATCAAGTTTTGGGGTTTTCATAAATCAAAGGTAAATCTTCATAACCCTTTTCAATTTAATTGTTTTTAATGTTTTTATAATCATCTTATGATGGATTTAGGTTAGGTTTTAAATTAAAATATGTATATTAATGATATTATAATGATTAGGTGAATTAGGGCTTGTAATTGGTGGAATTATGGGTAATTAATTAGGTTAATTTAATTAAATCCGTTTTTAAAAATTGGGAAGAATTTAGGGTCAATTGTTTTGATCATATAGGGAGTTCTACAAAGTCTTATTTGCGATCCAAGTATCCCCACAAAGATAATTGAAGTGGCTTTCAAATTCAAGAAACGAGAACTAAATTGGAGGACGGGAAGTGGGTCAAAAACAGGTTACAACAGTCAGAGGTCAAAACAGTTTTGAAATCAGCCTGTTTTCTTTTTATGTTTTGGGTTGTTTGGGGTACTTAGGGTTGTATTGGGACTTTCAAACGAACATGGGAGTTGGTTTATATATTATAGGAAGTATCTACATTGGGGCTAAGATTGTGGCTTAGGGTAAGACCCCCTAAGCATTACAAACTTTTTGTATGTTCAAAATCAGTAAAATCTAAATAGACAAAAGTATATATATATATATATATATATATATATATATATATATATATATATATATATATATATATATATATATATATATATATATATATATATATATATATATATATATATATATATATATATATATATATATATATATATATATATATATATACATATATATATATATATATATATATATATATATATATATATATATATATATATATATATATATATATATATATATATATATATATATATATATATATATATATATATATATATATATATAAATATGTATATATATATATGTATATATATATATGTATATATATATATATATATATGTATATATATATATATATATATATATATGTATATATATATATATATATATATATATATATATATATATATATATATATATATATATATATATATATATATATATATATATATATATATATATATATATATATATATATATCGGGGCCTTAACATTAGCTTTAAGGTTGGGGAAACAGGGAGGAGTTAGCTAACATATGTAAGGGCATAGGGTTTCCTTTACAGAGGTCATGGGTATGGTTAGGTGGGCGTTTGGCTTATAGTTTGGAGACCTAAAAGTTGGGACTGTTTTGTGTAAAATATGAACGGGTTAGGTATCAAACTTAACCAAGTTAAGGACTTGTTAGGGAAGGGTAATGGGGTGTTTAGAGCATATTAATGAGTAAAATATATGGGATAAGGCTAGATGTCCATCATAGGTTGATGAGCCATTTTTAGAAATTGGTTCATGTTTTGATTTTGTGTTTTTGTTTGTTAGCTTTTTGCTAGTGCACGGACTATTGGGAGAAGCTCAATCAGGTGAGTTTCATAATCCCATGTCTACTAATGATTTTGACTTCCAGATGGGATGGAAGAGACACTGTCTTGTTTTTATAAATTATGTTGTGAATGTTTTGTGTTTGGTGATGGACTTGTGCATACTTATGTGATTAACTGCTAGTTGATTCATGATTGTTTTGTGTTTTGACTTGGTACCAAGGGGATGATGACAAGGCGGAGCATTTGGATTGGTACATAGGTGTATGGGCGCCTATGGGATCATGGTGTTTGGTAAGGCTGGGAGCCTTGGATTTGGATTTGATTTGGTTTGTTAAATCTTGAATATTAGTTGTTAATGCATGTTTGTATCACATTGTCCATATGTTCTTAAATTTGGTTATTATTCACAGCTTATGGTTTGATTTTGGCGTTTGAGTCTAAACCTATGACTCTCACCAACTTTATGTTGACGTATTTTAGTGTCTCTTTCAGGTGAGAATGTGGTTAAGCTTGAGAATATAAGTGGCTAGTTTTGGAGGCATTAGGAATGCATTTAGAAGGAGATCCCCGTTCCTTCTTAGTTTCTTTTGATTATTTAATAAGTGAACTGTTGACACCTATATGTTTGCTTTGTTTATGTTAATTGTTTGTCTCGGGTAAGTGGTAGGACTGTTACCTACTTACCTAGACTCCGGCTTTGTTGAGATATTGTCATGACTTTTGTGTCACCATTTTATGACATTTCTTATTTCATTTAGTTATCTCAATAGACACGCCATGTTGTGATGATATCCATACGTCGCTCCATATTCCGCCATGGTGAGGTATGACACGTGAAGTTGTACTTTGGTGAGGACATCTCTCATGAGATGATTACATCCCTCACCATGTTTCCCTTGAATTAAGTTCTGGGCCGAGTCAGGCTCGTGACTCGGTCAACAAAAACAAGCGCTTCTCGGGAGGCAACCCGTTGATCTATCCTTTACTGTTTTCATAATAAGTGTAGGGGGAGCCCCGTATGTGTTTGTTGTCTTGTTTCTTCTAAGTGCAAGGATTAAAGCTTCAAAGATCCATTCTCGATGACTTTTGACGAACCGTGATCCCGTGTACACGTCTTCCCGGTTCTATCCTAAACTGTCGTGATTCAATACTTCATATCTTATATATTCACATTGAAATCACTATAGTTGTCCTTTCCTTAGCAAGATTTAAACAAAGTGCACAATGTCCTAAGTGTAGGGGAGTTTACTCCCATATGCTTAAACATTGAGGACAATGTTTATATCAAGTGTAGGGGGACTTCTATCGAAGTAAGTGGTCTTTTTTCATGAATTTGTCCTCATTTTAACCGGTAAATCTAATTTTTCGACATTTTTCAAAATTTTTAATCTATTTTGGCCTTGTATTTTTCCTTTGCTATCGTTATTTACTTTCCTTTCGAAGTATGAAGTCGCTGCCAAATATCAGTCCGAGAAAGGTCTCAAATCGTGAAGCGAGTTATGCCAAGATATGAACTTTATAAGGTCCGAGAAGCAGTTTTAAAAGATTTTGTCCTTTATCTAACTATTGATTAAATCGTCCTACTTTATTTTCAGCCTAATAACTATCGTAATAAGTCAACAATGCATCCTCGTGATCATTCAAGACAAAATTAAAATCTAAGAGATACACCTAGGAATAAGGGAGTCTAAGTAAATAATTGGGCCACATGAGTTCGTGTTAGTTTGCTAACTTATAATAACAATGATCTCGTTTATAAGCTTGGTTTGGGGAACGTGAAACTTGAGGATGATAAACATTCATGACACCAAAACCCTAATGTAAGTCTTTAATTTCTTTACTTGTTTTGTATATATTTCTATCTTTTAAGTTTCCTTAGTGTTTAGTATTTAATAAAGGCCAAGGTGGGTTATTTATGATGAGAAATGTAATCTTTGCTTTGAAATTAATGCATCACATGAGGGCATTGCAATGGTCAAGTGTAGGGGATTTAATAAGTGTGAAAACACTTATCCTCTTACCACTTATTTCCAATAATAACAATACCAAAACGTGTATTTTATGTCGTAAAGTCAGAATTATGCGTGGTTTATGTTTTTATTGTGTTTCAGGATAAAAATATGCAAAAGGAAGAAAACATAGGATATCACGGGCTTTTATTAAAGAAAAAGACAAAAGACGAAGTCAAAAGATCGAGAGTGCAAAAAGAACGGAAGTCCAAGGCCTATTCTGAAGATTTATCGAAGAAAAAGTCTAAAGACGGAAGTTTAATGAAGTCGAAGAACTCAAGTCTAATTTTAGAAGAAAATTATAAGACAAGTTCAACTTATATCGACAAATCCCGAGACGACGTCGAGAAAGACAAAGAAATTAAATCGAGTCGAGACGAGAAGAAAGAAAGAAGAAAGCTTAAGCACTTAATCTCCCCACCTCCTATAAATACCCTCCTAATATGTCATTAGGAGGGTGTTAATTAGTTTTGTAGCTAGTTTTTAGTTTTTAATTTTTAGTAGGTAATTAGTGTGTTTCTCTCTCTAGCTTTCTCTTCAAGTTTTCTTGAATCTTAAATCTTCAATTTAATCAACTTTTTCATTTAATTCTCATTCTACCTTTCTTAATCTTTTCTTTTGGTGATTTTATTAATCATATAGTTGATTTCATCTATTTGATTTTGTGATTGATTGATTCACGTGATTGATCTTATAGTTTTGATGTGGTGGATGTTTTAAGCTTTTTGTGTTGATTTTCTAGTGTTTAGCTTATTTTTGATTAAGTTGGTTTGATAGATTTATAGATTTTCTTATTAGTGATATTAAATGTTTTGATTATTTAGTGTTTTTATAGTTTTTAATTTGTGGCTTATTTAGTTTTTCTTAAAATTTATTTGGTTAAAGTTTTAGTTATTTGCTTATTTGATTCGTGCTTAATCATAGCTTATTTTCCTTGTTCTTGACGTTACAGTAACCGTTAATCTGTTTCTCATGTTTCTTCGCAAAAGGGTTTCAAAACTCTGAAAACATATCATTTCTCTGAAAAAGTTCTTTATTCCGAAAATTTCCCTTTTTGTTCTGAAAAACCTCTTTTTTCCGAAAACATCCTTTTTCTGAAAAAGTTGATTATTCCGAAAAATACTTTTTCTGAAAATGTCAATTTTTCCGAAGATTTAGTTTTTCTCTGAATTTCTTAATTTTTCCGAAATTATTCATTTTTCCGAAAAAGTATTATTCCGAAAAAAGTTGTAAAAATAATTATTCCGAAGAATTCTATGTTTATTATTCCGAAGAAATGTGAAATTCCGAAATAATGATTATTGCGAAAAAGATGAACTTCTGAAATCCACTGTAGCAATTGCGAAGACTACTTTCTTATTCCGAGGATTTTGACCTGTGTGCTTGCCTGGTTCCCAAGTTTTCCCCGCCAACTGAGGTGCTAGCCTGGCAGCTTCCAGCTGCTTGCCTGCTAGCTTGTTTATTTATTATTTTTGTTCCGTAATTGTTTAGTTTTATCTGAAAGTTGTTCCGATTTTAATTTTGAAAGTTACGTATTTTTAGTTGAATTTTTCGTCAATTTTTAGTATTAATATTTTTTTCCAAAAGTTTAAGTTTTATCTTTTATTTAGTACCTGCTTTAGGTTTTGTCTCGTTTAGTTTTGAAGTACCATCTTGGTTTTATTCTCTCCATTTTCATTAAGTAAACTTTATTTTCGAGTCGATAGTTAATTTCGTCTTTTAGTTTTATTTTTATTAATTGTTTCGTTTTAAATTCACGTTTTATTATTTATATTGTTTTGTTTTTATTAGTTAATTGCTTTTAGCTTATTGTTATTATTTTGCGCATTTACCTTTTAAGTACAATAGATAACCAAACCATTTTATTTTCCACCAAGAACAACTGAGTCGCACTTTCAACTTGTAATCAATTCGAAAAGACTGGAATTAACGAACTTTCATAACTAAGTAAAATCTAGTTATTAAAGCCCACGGCTTGATTTTGGTTGCTAGAATCACCATTGTTGAAGCTTAGCTCCTATTCCTACTCATTCTCCTACCCACTCCTAAACCTATCTAAACAAGTAAGTAACTTAAAACCTATCTTTCAATATACTTATTTTTCATTCACATTAACATACACATGGTTATTATTAGTAAAACTTAATGTGGAAACAAAAATATGAAACCCTAGAACTAGTATGGGTCACGGCTTAAAATGCTTCATGAACTCAAATGGTGTAAAATCTTGATAACCATGATGAACATGACACTATGAACTAGTTAAACTTGAAAAACTATGAAAAACATAAGCATGCATATGTTGGACGTGGGGTTTGAACCCTATGGTTCAATTTTGGTTAAGCTTGTATTGTTTAAATATGCCTAGAAACACTAGATCTATAATTATAGTTGCCTTAAAATGATAAGCTCACTATTTATGCCTTATAAGATTTAGTTTTAAGCCCACTATAATAAGCTTGCCTAAATAAACTTAATTATTACTAAATAATATGTTTATAAAACTTTTGGTGTCAAAAATATAACTTTATAAAGTTTCGGGTTAAAAACATAGATCTATAAATATTTTGGACTAAAATGATAGATCTATGAAGTTTTGGGTTAAAATAGTAAACCCATAATGTTTCGGGTTAAAATGGAAAATATAAAATTTTCGGGTTAATATTGTAACTTTATTAAGTGTAGGGATCTAAATAAACAAGTATAGAAACTCATTTTCCAAAAATATAAATCTTAAGGTCACTTTGTAAAATGCCGTGAGTGGAGGGGAGTGTTTTGACACTATTCGAAACTCCAAGTTAACAAAAAGGACTTAAATGAGATTTCTATAACATTAGGGTAATTTGTGGAACTTGGTAAAAACCTAGGGATTCCTTTTGCCATTTGCCGAAACCCAATATAAGCCCTAGGGACCTATTTTGCCAAGTTAGCAAACATTAGTAAGCCCTAGATAAACCCTAGGGGTGATTTTTGGCTTAAGCCGAAACTTATTGGAGGCCCTAGGGGGCAGTTTGTAACTTGCTATTAAACCTAAAAATAAGCCGCATACTATAAGGACCAAAATTACCATTTTATGAAACTTAAACAAAGCCTAGTTACACGTGTATCTAGGTAGGAACCAATATTGTAATTACTATAAACATTTAGAAACCCTAGGAGTATAAAAGTAATTTAACCGCAGGTAATTATATAAGTAGAGGGACTAAAACGCAATTTATACAAAGTATAACAAACCCTAAAATTTCTATATATTTATACCCGATATTTAAGACGTAAAACTTAAATAACCATAATGTTCGTTATTTTCCAAACTTATAATTTAATAATTATAAACACTGCGAAAACGTGGAATTTAATTAAAATGTTATACGTTTTATAAACCTTATTTATAAATAAAATATAAATTAAAAATGATTAACTTATAAAATAAATATATTAATTATATTTATTTTCTATCACTTTAAATATATATAAAACTTCCTTGTATAAATATTTACGTTATTTTATAAACAATATAAGTATAAGAATATTAATTAAATAGATTAATTAATTTAACATTATTATTTATTTTATACTTAAAATAAATACTAATATAACTTGTACAACATGAACTAAAATTCAAGTATCGTAATAAAATGCTTAAAACCAGTATAAGAATGCACAGATTTATTCTGAAACTTTTATGCATTATGGTATGCATTTACTGAGACCTTATAATTATTTAGGTCGTTGATTGTATCGTGCGCATCTTATCAAATTATCCATTAACTTATTGCTGTACTATTGAGGTGAGTTCATGGCCCCACTTTATATATATTGACAAACTTTTAAACCTTTTAGTGTGGAAGAAAACATGCAACATATTTTATTTTATGGGACATGAATTGAACTATGAAACCTTTGATTACATTGCCTATTGTAGATGAACCCGCATGACCCGTGCATCTGAAACTGTTAGAATTATTGAATTACATGAATGTTATAAATAGATCTATTTGGGATTGACCGTCCCCATATTGGTGAGTCATGCTCACTATGCCTAGGCCAGGACAACAGATGTTTCACATGTCAGCACTTATTATTTTTATGCGTGCCTTTTTATAAGGCGAAGGGTCCTTATTTGTTAAGGACTTAACTGTCAAGTCTTAGTTTCAGGCAATATGGGAATGTAATTACTTTTAAGTATTGATGCTTTGTGCATTACTACTTCGGTGAATATTTATTGTCCAAACTTATTTTATTAAACCTGTGAATTCACCAACTTTATGTTGACTCTCTAAGCATGTTTTCTCAGGAAACTGAAGCAGGTATTGGTGTGCATGGAGTCAAGCATCATGATAGGCTGCATTTATAGAGCTCATCTGGGGTTTTATAAACTAGGGAATAATTCAAACTGTTGAACAATGTTAAAGACAATTTTAATACTATTTGCACTTTTATCCATGTGATAAATGTAATGATAATCTTTTATCTGCTGCTCTGTACGCTATCTGCTGTTGATCCACCTACGTGACACCCAAATATTATTTTCGCTGCATTTGACTCAATTTCGGGGTGTCACAGAATGGTATCAGAGCGATAGTTATAGAGAACCATAACAAAATTTAAATAAATATAAAAATAAAATTTTTATATAAACTGGACTATAACTGCTTTAAAATCTTTTGGGATTTTCGGGACTAGAATAGTTAAGCATATAGAGTGTAGAGCATACATTCTTACGTGGCTACCTGTGCATTGATTATTAACATCTGGTTAATTAATCTCATAAGTATTAGCGTAACCTTTAACATCGAGTGTTAAATGGCACTAATATATAATTTAACCATTATTTCCCAAAAACTTTTAACTTGAGTAAGTTTATACTTATGTCAATTAAAACGATATTATTTTCATATTATTATGGCTTCACCTACTGATACTCCTGTTGCCGTATCACCAACGTCCGTCTTGTGTGGATGGATATCTACTAGCGACGTAGACGACAGTCACACATCTGGTGACACCGCCCTCGTTGCTGCTCTCATTACTACTCCACCTGTTTCACCTATTTCCCCCGCTGGGGAAGAGGTTCAGCCACCTGCTGCCATACCACCTATACCACTAGTTTCTTCACTACGGGACTACGCACCCGAGTCTTTGCCGCCTCGTAAGAGGAGGTATGAGGCACCCGTCGACTCTACTTTTGAGGTCGGCGAGGGTTCGGGTACTAAGCGCGTGGATCCTGTCCAGGCCCAAATCACTGTACTGGCTGCACGCCAGGCATAGGATGTAGCAGAGATTCATGCTCTGCTGGCCGATGGACAGCTTGGACGCATTGCTCTGCAGTCGCGTCAGGACCTCTTATCTTGGACCGTTAGTGCTGACACACACGCTGCAAGAGGAGCGTGGTCTACTACTTACCATTCTCTCCAGTGGTTGCTGGAGGAGAATGAGTTCCTCCGTGAGAAGATCTACCTACTGTTGAGTCAGCAGACGGAGACTCACATCGCTCTCATGACCATGGAGGAGACGCTTGCCATCTTCTTCGATCTCCAGGACGTCCGTCACCAGGGATTGACATCAGAGACCGCTCATCTTCGGGGAGTTCAGCAGACCCTCAGAGACCAGTTCTTGGAGGCACTCCGACTCCCTAAGGAAACTCGAGCTGCCATGACCGCGATGCAGGATGCCATGCAGGCACCAGCCGTCTCATCACCGTCAGTGGCACCAGTCGTATCTGAGGAGTCCGTCAGGCATGAGTAGACTAGGTGTACTAGATCTTTTGTACATCATGATAAGCTATTAGGGTTGCATCCCGGCTATCATGATATAGGACCTCATGTATTTGTACTTTCCTTTATCAGTTGTATCTTTGTACTGTACTATTTAGATTAGGGATTCGTAGATGATGTACTTTATATTATGTGTACCACCATCCCAAACAGGCGGTCTGTGCTCTGTCTTGGATTGGTTGTGCAATTTGTACTGTATTCCTATTCTAGACATATGGCATGTACTCATTAGCTTTTATTATATACTGTACTGTATTATATTATGAACTTTTAAACAGGTTATCCAATTTGTTGCAAAGTCAATGCATGAATTTCTTTTCGTGTATTTATATAAAACTGTGCTATCACCTTGAACTAATGATTTCATTTTTGTGTATAATTATAGAAAAATGGTAATCACTAGCACGAACCCCAACAATGCCGACACTACCCAAAACGTCACTGCTGCCCAACTAAGGGAAATGATTGATCAAGGCATCGCAACTACGATGGCTGCCAGCAGAAACGTAGACGATAGTCAGAACTCCAACAACCGCCGAAATAATCAGACCACCAGGGGTTGCTCTTACCCCCGACTTCTTGAAATGTAAGCCTTCCTACTACAAGGGCAAGGAAGGAGAGGTGGAACTGATGCATTGGTTTGAAAGGTTGGAAACTGTGTTCCGCATCAGCAACTGTGCAGAAGAGAACAAAGTAAAGTTTTCCACCTGTACCCTACTTGAGAGTGCTCTTATTTGGTGGAACTATGTAGTTGCTACTCTTGGACACGACGCTGCCTATGCTCTCAACTGGACTGAACTGAAGGAGAGGATGACAGAGAAATATTGTCCAAGGGGTGAAATGAAGAAGCTTGAAATCGAGTTGTGGGATCTCAGATGCAGGAACAATGACATCACTGCATACAACCAAAGATTCCAAGAGTTGACCTTAATGTGTACCAGAATGTTTGTGGAGGAGGAAGATAAGATTGAGAAGTATGTGGGTGGACTCCCAGACGCCATTCATGACAGTGTGCTCGCATCTCGACCTACTACCGCCGAGAATGCCATCGAGTTCGCTACTGAATTGATCAACAAAAGAGTCCGTACCATATCCGAGAGGCAAACTGACAAGAAACGAAAGGCAGATGAGTATTTTCGTAGTCAGCACCAGCAGCATCCTAAGAAGCAAAATGCTGGGCAAGTTTACAGTGCTACCTCTGCAGGAACTAACTATCATCATATTGTTGATAGCCCATGCCAGACCTGCTACAGATGTGGACAAGTGGGTCATTTTGCTAAAACCTGTCGAGTTAATGCTGTCACTCAGGCCCGGCCCAATCAAAATACTAGGAACTACCATAACAGGGGCGGATACAATGCCCGTGGGAACGGGAATGGACAGCAGGGGAACCACAATGCTGCTGGAGGAAACAACAATGGACCCAAGAAGGGAGTTGTGTGCTATGAGTGTGGAGCACCAGGACACGTGAGACCAGGTTGTCCTAAGCGGGCCAACCGGAACAAGAACAGTGGAGGAGCTTCGTCCAGGGTGTACGTGGTCGTCAATGCAAAAGCCAATCCCAATTCAAATGTCGTTACTGGTACGTTCCTACTAAACAATCGTTATGCATCTGTTTTATTTGATACTAGAGCAGACCGAAGTTTTATATCTACTGGAAGTTGTTCCTACAACTTTAGATCACCACTACTCCGTAGAATTAGCTGACGATAGAACTGGAGATGCTGACACTATCAGTAGAGGTTGTACCTTAAATCTTTCCAAACATCCGTTCAACATTGACCTTATCCCCATAAACCTTGGTAGCTTTGATGTTATTATTGGTATGGACTGGTTAGCGAGATACCGCGCAGTCATTGTTTGTGATGAAAAACTAGTCCGTATCCCATGGGGAAACGAAACTTTAATCATTCGAGGAGACGGTAATACCGACCTCACTGACACTAGACTTAGTGTTATCTCTTGTACCAAAGCTGAGAAATATTTGTTGA
Organism: Glebionis coronaria; assembly: GCA_025667525.1. NCBI lineage: Eukaryota > Viridiplantae > Streptophyta > Magnoliopsida > Asterales > Asteraceae > Glebionis > Glebionis coronaria. Next base: position 423,982,002 of record CM046882.1, read on the forward strand.
GAGGATGTCATATCTTCTTGGCCCATATTTCTCAAACAGATGAAGAGGATAAGCCCGAGAAGAAGCAAACCAAGGACGTACCAATCGTCCGAGAATTTCCAGAAGTCTTTCCTGATGAGTTTCCAGGCTTACCACCGACCCGACAAGTGGAATTTCAAATCGACTTGATTCTCGGAGCTGCACCTGTAGCCAAAGCTCCATACCGGTTGGCACCATCAGAAATGAAAGAACTAGCTGAACAACTCCAGGAACTATCTGACAAAGGATTCATTCGACCCAGTTCCTCACCATGGGGAGCTCCTGTGTTATTTGTCAAAAAGAAAGACGGTTCTTTCCGAATGTGCATCGATTACAGAGAACTGAATAAGTTAACTGTGATGAATCGTTATCCGCTTCCTCGTATTGACGACCTATTTGACCAACTGCAAGGGTCAAGTGTGTATTCCAAGATCGACTTGAGATATGGATACCATCGGCTACGGGTCAGGGAGGAAGATATTCCAAAAACAGCTTTTAGAACCCGTTATGGTAATTACGAATTCCAGGTTATGCCATTTGGGTTGACCAATGCACCAGCTATTTTCATGGGCCTTATGAATTGTGTGTGCAGACCCTACCTGGATAAATTCGTGATAGTCTTAATAGACGATATACTCATTTATTCCAAGAACGAACAAGAACACGGGGAACATCTTGCATAAGTACTAAAGGTACTCAAGGAGGAGCAGCTCTATGCTAAATTCTCCAAATGTGAATTCTGGATTCCCAGAGTGCAATTCCTCGGCCATGTCATCGATTATGACGGTACTCACTTAGATCCAACAAAGGTCGAATATGTCAAGGATTGGGTATCTCTTAAATCACCGACAGAGATCCGCCAATTTCTAGGCCTTGTCGGGTACTACCGCAGATTCATTGAAGATTTTTCCAAAATAGCCAAGCCAATGACCAAACTCACACAGAAAGGAATAAAGTTCGATTGGGGAGAGAAAGAAGAATCATCTTTTCAACTGACAAGCAGAAGTTGTGCAGTGCACCTATATGGCCTTGCCTGAAGGCAACGATGATTTCGTTGTATACTGCGATGCTTCACATAAAGGTCTAGGAGCAGTATTGATGCAGAGGATGAAAGTGATTGCCTACGCTTCAAGACAACTGAGGAAGCATGAAAATAATTACACCACTCACGATCTAGAACTTGGATCCGTAGTTTTTGCTCTCAAAATCTGGAGACATTACCTATACGGAACAAAGTGCACAGTGCATACTGACCATAAAAGTTTGCAACACATATTGGATCAGAAGGAGTTGAACATGAGACAACGCCGTTGGATTGAGTTGTTAAGTGACTACGACTGTGAGATCAAATACCACCCCGGTAAAGCAAATGTGGTTGCTGATGCTTTAAGTCGTAAGGAAACGGACCCTCCTATGAGTGTTCGGGCATTAGTTATGACGATCAGTTTGGATCTACCCAAACAGATTTTGGAAGCTCAGACTCAAGCCCAATTACCTGAAAACCTCGTGAAGGAAGATGTCGGGGGAATGCTCAGAACCGACCTTACTAAGGAGAAGCTAGAACCTAGGGCAGATGGAACCCTATGCCTTTACGGACGAAGTTGGTTACCTTGATATGGAGATTTGAGGAACGTGATCATGCACGAATCTCATAAGTCTAAATATTCTATACATCCCAGATCTGAAAAGATGTATCAGGATATGAAAAAATTATACTAGTGGCCGAATATGAAAGCCGACATCACCACCTACGCGTAGAAGTGTTTGACATGTTCCCGTGTCAAGACTGAACACCAGAGACCATCGGGTTTACTTGTACAACCCGAGATACCGAAATGGAAGTGGGACAACATCACCATGGACTTTGTCACTAAACTCCCAAAGTCATCTCACGGTTACGATACTATCTGGGTAATCGTTGACCGACTCACCAAGTCCGCTCATTTCCTGCCAATTAGGGAGAACGATTCCCTTGCAAGACTAGCAAAAACGTACCTGAAGGAGATTGTGACCAAACATGGAATACCAGTGTCGATAATTTGTGATCGAGACGGTAGGTTCACATCAAACTTTTGGAAGGCTTTCCAATGAGCCTTAGGTACCAATTTGGACATGAGCACTGCTTATCATCCGCAGACTGACGGTCAAAGTGAACGAACCATCCAGACTCTAGAGGACATGCTACGGTCATGTGTGATTGATTTTGGAAATGGATGGGTTGACCACATTCCTTTAGTGGAATTCTCCTACAACAACGGTTATCACGCCAGTATTAAGGCTGCCCCTTTTGAAGCACTGTACGGTCGCAAATGCCGTTCACCTATGTGCTGGGCAGAAGTAGGCGAATTTCAGCTCACTGGACCAGAACTAATCCAGGAGACTACAGACAAGATTGTCCTCATTAAGCAAAGAATTCAAGCTGCTCGCGACCGACAAATGAGCTACGCGGACCTGAAACGCAAACCTATGCAATTTGAAGTAGGTGACCGTGTTATGCTTAAGGTATCACCTTGGAAGGGTGTAGTACGCTTTGGCAAACGTGGAAAACTGAATCCACGTTATTTTGGCCCTTTCAAAGTAATAGCCAGGATCGGGGAAGTAGCTTATCGTTTAGAGTTGCCCCAGCAACTGAGTCGGGTACACTCTACCTTTCATGTGTCTAACCTGAAGAAGTGCTATGCTAAAGAACCATTGGCTATGCCATTGGAGGGAGTTCAATTTGACGACAAACTCCAGTTCATAGAAGAACCAGTAGAGATCATGGAGAGGACGGTTAAGAAATTGAAACGCAGTCGCATCCCGTTGGTCAAAGTACGTTGGAACTCTAGGAGAGGCCTGAGTTCACTTGGGAACGAGAAGACTTGTTCAAAACCAAGTACCCACACTTGTTCACCTGACCAATGACTTCATCCTAAGCTTTGAGGACAAAGCTAAAATAACGGGATGGTGTTGTAAAACCTCTGATTTTACCTTATTGACCTTGTCAACTGTTGTACTCTTTATTTTTGGAATCTATATAATTCCACTTTTATATGACTTATTATTAATCATATACCTTTTTTCATACTACCTTTCATATTTATTTTTTTATTTATATTGACCTTTAGTCATTTTTGACTACTCTGGCAACTGACTGGCCACTTGAATGAACAAGGACTCATCACCTCGGTACATATTTTGAGATAAACTGTAACCTCACTTAATTTATTTATTAAGTGCTTGGACTTATAATTATATGTATATATTTACATATGTTTCATAATAGGAATAAACACCTAACACCTTAAAACAATGTACATTATTTTACATTGACATTTATTTACTTTATTTTAGTAAAATAATTATAATGATGTATTCATTATATACTTTTACTAAATTACCTAAAGGTTTACCTAAAATACCTATAACTTAACAAAATGTATACAATAATATACAAAGACCATTATTCTCATACAACACTTGATAAAAAAATTATCAAAACCCTCCCACATGCATGTATATGCCGTGTATGGGCACGCATTCACCAAAAACCAATGAGCTACTTAACTTGTAACTAAGAACTAATCATGAGGAATTTTGTCAACCCCAACCATGCAAGTCTTACACAAGCCATACACAAGTCACTATTTGGGACATACATTATCCCCCCTTGCTTACTTACACACGTCCCACAAAGGAAGAAAGAAAGGGAAGCATGTGTTTTTGCTATTTGAGGATACAAGCATGCATATCTTACACTATCCAAATAGATACTCCATAAGATACCCTAGTACCATATTTAGATACATCAAATCTTCCAAATCCCTACTATATCCGAAACTCACTTCCCAATTTTCAAAACACACACCACAATTCACTTGATACCATCACTTCACTCTCTCTCTCTCAAGAACACACGGCTACAACACTTTCCACCATTAACAAGACCTTCAAGCTCATTTACTAGGTCACCTCCTACTTGAATGCTAATCATTGGTTCACTCCTGCAAGTATCTTAATCATCAAGTCAAGAAAAGAAGCCCTAAAATCTCCATGAAGCCCACGACTTGATTTTCGTTACTAGAATCACCATTGTTGAAGCTTAGCTCCTATTCCTACTCATTCTCCTACCCACTCCTAAACCTATCTAAACAAGTAAGTAACTTAAAACCTATCTTTCAATATACTTATTTTTCATTTACATTAACATACACATGGTTATTATTAGTAAAACTTAATGTGGAAACAAAAATATGAAACCCTAGACCTAGTATGGGTCACGACTTAAAATGCTTCATGAACTCAAGTTGTGTAAAATCTTGATAACCATGATGAACATGACACTATGAACTAGTTAAACTTGAAAAACCATGAAAAACATAAGCATGCATATGTTGGACGTGGGGTTTGAACTCTATGGTTCAATATTGGTTAAGCTTGTAATGTTTAAATATGCCTAGAAACACTAGATCTAAAATTATAGTTGCCTTAAAATGATAAGCTTACTATTTATGCCTTATAAGATTTATTTTTAAGCCCACTATAATAGGCTTGCCTAAATAAACTTTATTATTACTAAATAATATGTTTATAAAACTTTTGGTGTCAAAAATATAACTTTATAAAGTTTCGGGTTAAAAACATAGATCTATAAATATTTTGGACTAAAATGATAGATCTATGAAGTTTTGGTTTAAAATAGTAAATCCATAATGTTTCGGGTTAGAATGGAAAATATAAAACTTTCGGGTTAATATTGTAACTTTATTAAGTGTAGGGATCTAAATGAACAAGTATAGAAACTTATTTTCCAAAAATATAAACCTTAAGGTCACTTTTTGTAAAATGCCATGAGTGGAGGGGAGTGTTTGGACACTATCCGAAACTCCAAGTTAACAAAAAGGGCTTAAATGAGATTTCTATAACATTAGGGTAATTTGTGGAACTTGGTAAAAACCTAGGGATTCCTTTTGCCATTTGTCGAAACCAAATATATGCCCTAGGGACCTATTTTTCCAAGTTAGCAAACATTAGTAAACCCTGGATAAACCCTAGGGGTGATTTTTGGCTTAAGCCGAAACTTATTGGAGCCCTAGGGGGCATTTTGTAACTTGCTATTAAACCTAAAAATAAGCCGCATACTATAAGGACCAAAATTGCCATTTTATGAATCTTAAACAAACCCTAGTTACACGTGTAACTTGGGAGGGACCAATATTGTAATTACTAGAAACATTTAGAAACCCTAGGGGTATAAAAGTAATTTAATCACGGGTAATTACATATGTAGAGGGACTAAAACGCAATTTATACAAAGTATAACAAACCCTAAAATTTCTATATATTTATACCCGATATTTAAGACGTAAAACTTAAATAACCATAATGTTCGTTATTTTTCCAAACTTATAATTTAATAATTATAAACATTGTGAAAACGTGGAATTTAATTAAAATGTTATACGTTTAAAAAACCTTATTTATATATAAAATATAAATTAAAAATGATTAACTTATAAAATAAATATATTAATTATATTTATTTTCTATCACTTTAAATATATATAAAACTTCCTTTTATAAATATTTACGTTATTTTATAAACAATATAAGTACAAGAATATTAATTAAATAGATTAATTAATTTAACATTATTATTTATTTTATACTTAAAATAAATACTACTATAACTTGTACAACGATGAACTAAAATACAAGTATCGTAATAAAATGCTTAAAACCAGTATAAGCATGCACAGATTTATTCTGAAACTTTTATGCATTATGGTATACATTTACTGAGACCTTATAATTATTTAGGTCTTGATTGTATCGTGAGCATCTTATCAGATTATCCATTGACTTATTGCTGTACTATTGAGGTGAATTCATGACCCCACTTTATATATATTGACAAACTTTTAAACCTTTTAATGGGGAAGAAAACATGCAACATATTTTATTTAGGGACATAATTGAACTGTGAAACCTTTGATTACATTGCCTATTGTAGATGAACCCGCATGACCAGTGCATCTGAAACTATTAGAATTATTGAATTACGTGAATGTTATAAATAGATCTATTTAGGATTGACCGTCCCCATCTGGGTGACTCATGCTCACTGTGCCTAGGCCAGGACAACAGATGTTTCACATGTTGATAACTAGATTTTACTCAGGTTAAAAAGATTCGTTTTAGTATGTCTCTTCGAATTGAAAAACTAGTGTTTTCTATGTGACTCTATTGTTTTTGGTGGAACAAAGATGTGTCGTTGTAGTGTTTAAAATAAAATGTGCAAAACAATTAAAGTAAAAGTACTCTTAAAATAAATCTAAGTCTAATTAAAATAATGGTGCAGGTATTTAAAGCTAGACTGAAATTAAAGTGCGCTAAAGTAAAGGACGTAAACTTAAATCTATTTAAAACGCGACTAAAACTAAGGCAAGTCTAAAATAAAACTAAGGCAAATAATCTTAAAGTGCAATTAAATAAAAGGCAAGAAAGATAAAGCTTGAAAGTAAAAATCAAAGACAAAAGCTAATAAGAACCTGAATACAGCTCATTCGGAATAATCCTTCGTTTGGAATAATCACTCGTCCTAAATATCACCTTCGGTTGAAATGATTCTTCTTCACTTGGAATATTACCAAAATCCTTGATCCGGAACTAATTGATCTGAATATGTCACTTATCCAAAACAATCCTTCGTTCGGAACTTTACTGATTCAGAACTCTAAATTTTGCCTTGATTCGGAAGTTTTTGGTCACCCCTTGATTCGGAAGATTCAGAATGAGGCTCCTTGATTCGGAAGTTTAGAACTTCCGAATGAACACCTCTTGAGTCAGAAGTTGCCCCTTGATCCGGAAGTTTATTCGGAACTTTTAAGTTCCGAATGAACAACTCTTGGTTCGGAACTTTGGAAACTTCCGAATGAATACCCGCTGATCCGGAACTTTTAAGTTCCGAATGAACAGTGCTTGATCCGGAACTTTTAAGTTCCGAATGAAGCTTTTCTGGTTCGGAACTTTGGAAGTTCCGAATGAATGGTTCTTGAGTCGGAAGTTTTCCTTCGTCCGGAACTTTGAATGTTCCGGATGAACAGCTTGACTCGGAAGTTTTGCTGACCCCAAAATCTTCCGGATGAAACCTTGATTCGGAACTTTGGAAGTTCCTAATGAGCGCTTTCCCTCCTTCTTGGTTCGGAACTCTTCCTGGAAAGATCAGAAACAAAGCAAACACCCCCGAAGAACAAGGAGATACAGTAATAGCAGATATAAACACAAATTAACCAAAATCAAACACACGGATAAATATAAACAGTAACGAATCAACAAATAAACATCAACAAACAGTTAAAAACAAGAAATCAAACAACTTTAACCACAATAATCAAAAACCACTTTGGATCAAAATAAAAGCATGAACATAAACATAAACACAACAAATCAAAGATTAAGAAAGGTAGATAAGAGATTGACAAGATAAAGTAAAGATTGACAATAATTAAAGGAAAACTTACTTGAAATTAAATGAATTTAAGGTGCAAGACAAGGTATTTAAATTTGACAATAAAAGTAAATGACAAGGTATTTAAATGGTGGAAGAGCTAATTGTCACACTTAGCCAACAACAGTGAAATGTAAACAATCCTAATCTATATATAGGGGAGGATTAAGGAAGCTTCCTCCCCTCTTTCCTTTCTTCTTAATTACAAGCTTAAGTCCCTCCTTTTACTAATCTTCATTAATTGCGTGATTAGTCCTTTTCTTCTAATCTTCTTTAAACTTGGACTTAAGGGACTTTTGGCTTCGGGGTTTCTTCGAACTCGTCTTTAAATTCTTCAATAAAATAGACTTGAATTCTTCGGCTTTTGATAAACTTCCGTCTTTTGACTTTTTCTTCGATAAATCTTCAGAATTGGTCGTGGACTTCCGTTCTTTTTGCACTCTTGACTTCTTGACTTCGTCTTTCATCCTTTTCTTCAATAAAAGCCCGTAAATGCCCGTGAATGTCCGTGTTTTCTCCACTTTTCACCTTTTCATCCTAAATCACAACAAAAACACAAACCACACATAATTCCGACATAAAAGACATAAAATACACGTTTTGGTCCGGTTATTATTGTAATTAAGTGGTAGAAAAGATGGGTGTTTACACACCTATCAAATCCCCTACACTTGACCATTGCAATGTCCTCATGCAATGCATTAGTTACAAAGCGAGATTACACTTTTCATCATAATCAATCCACGTTGTCCTTTATTAAAGAGATAGAAAATTAAAAACATACAAAATAAAGAAATCAAAAGCATACCTTGGGTTTTGAAAATGTTATGAATAATCATCATCCTCAAGTTTTCACTTTCTCCAAACCAAGCTTAAAAACGAGATCATTGTTATTATAAGTTAGTAAACTAACACGAACTCATGTGGGCCAATTATTCACTTAGACTCCCTTATTCCTAGGGGTATCTCTTATATTTTATTATTGTCTTGAATGATCACGAGGATGCATTGTTTGACTTATTTTGATAGTTTTTTTTAGTCTGAAAATAAAGTGAACGATTTAATCAATAGTTAGCTAAAGGACCAAATCTTTTAAAACTGCTTCTCGGGACCTCATAAAGTTCATATCTTGGCATAACTCGCTTCGCGATTTGAGACCTTTCTCGGACCGATATTTGGCAGCGACTTCATACTTCAAATCTTGAGAGACGTTCATGAAATAATGGTCTTCTCTTCATAATTGGAATTTCTTCACTTGAAATTATTGAGAGTTTCATACTTGGACCACGACTTCTTCATTTTTCTCCAATCTTTATTTTGGATTTTGATATACAACGATCCGCCTCCTTTTATGACTTGGATCTATTTATCCGCATACCTTGTTAGGGTCTTTTCGGATACACTTCTCCATGACTTTTGGGGAGTTTTGCTTTACGTCGTGTGTCTCGATCCTTCATATTGATTTTCGATAAATGATTCTTCACATCACTTTGGATCTTTAGCAGCAAAATATAGCCCTCATGCCTTGTTAGGGCCTTTTCGGACTCGCCAATCTTCGCGTCCCGCTTCAATAAGTTATGCCTTGGCTATGAACTCTAGTCCATACCGAGCAACTTTTAAACGATCTGGGGCTAGAAGCTAAGTAACCTTTCAAATCGTACAGCCTTATTTATTAGCAGATAAATTATTAGCAAGCGATGGGAGAATAAGCTCATAATTAACTCACATAAATTCACGAAAGAATACCGAACTTATAATTGGCTCTATCATCTCTCGTTCTCCACAGTTCAAAATCTCAAGTAATGAGACTCGTGGATACTTAGCATATTAAATCAAAGTTTTGGGTTTTCGAGTCGCCTATAGGATCTTGCAAATTCTTAGACTCTTTCAAGTTTAGAAATCGCATCTTAAAGTTCCCTTGATAAACGACTCTCTAGGATCAATTATAGGAACTTGCGAAAAGTTCTTGTTCTTAACCCGTGAGAGTTAAGACTTTCACGTTTTATAGCTCCCTATATAAAAGCCTAGCAAAACTTGACTTAAACACGTTAAGGATACTAGCTAGAGTAAACTCGGATTGAGTCAAAAGATTCACAACGTTTGAAAATTAAAACCACTTATTAAACATTTATTCTAGCAAAGAAAGAAAATAGCTATACAAAAGGGAAAAACTAATAGGCCAAAATAGATCAAAAATTTTGAAAAATGTCGAAAAATTGACTTTCCGGTTAAAATGAGGACAAATACAAGGAAAAGACCACTTAACTTCGATATAAGTCCCCCCTACACTTAAGATAAACATTGTCCTCAATGTTTAAACATGTGGGAGTAAACTCCCCTACACTTAGGACATTGTGCACGTTGTTTAAATCTTGCTTAGGAAAAGAAAACTAAAGAGATTCCTATTTTAATATTTGAGAAAATATAAAATAGTGAATCGAAAAGAGTTTAGGATAGAACCGGGAAGAAGTAGAACACGGAATCACGGGTCGTCAAGAATCATCAAGAGTGGATCATTGAAGCTCGAATCCCTGATTAAGAAGTGAGGAGAGGAAATAGCAATCCAAAAGGTCTCCCCCTACACTTATGGTAAAGAAAGCGGAAAGATAGATACATGGGTTGCCTCCCAAGAAGCGCTTGGTTTTTGTTAACCGAGTCGTGAGCCTGACTCGACCTTGATCATCAACGGAAGAAGTATGAAACATATCCACCTGGATCAAATACATAGTTTTCATCCATCAATAAGCACGAGCTTAAGGCGAACAAGGCAAGCCAAAAGAGAAGTGGCAAGGTTCCCTTAAGAAGCGATGGAGCACGGTGGAAGCAAGGGTGAAGTGGTGCAAGCATGTCTTCAAGATTTCCAAAGATTTTTCCTTTTATTTCATCAGGTGGATACTGAGATGGCTTAAAAATTTCAATACCGGGGTCGAACACCTTTTCCTTCAGGGGAAAATAGCACTCAGGCTCAGCCGAGTGTGAAGAAGATCCGCAAAGAAGCACAACCTCGTCCTCAGAAGGAGGACAAAGAGGTGTTAAATCATAAGTGCAACGGATTTCGGTGTCAACCGGTTTCTTCTCCTTTGACAGAATGTGCTTCAAATCCAAAGTAGGATCAAGACGATAATCTTCAAAGTCATAAGGAGGAGCATCACTCTCATGAGGGAAGTAAGTGTTGAGAAATATAGAGAAATCTTCCTCAAATGAATAATCGTCCAAAGTAGGATCGAGTGATGGCGGAGAATCTTCAGCATGTGAAGAATCGCTCGAGAGAGTATCGGCCTCATAAAAATCATCGAAAGTGGGCAGCTCGGGTTACTCAGAAGTACAATCAAAATCATCCGAATCTGAGCTAGAATCATCATCATCATAAGCATCAAAGACCGGTTGAGAATCATAAATGGGAGAAGCATCCAAAGTAGAGTGAGAATCATCCACATTATCTTCAAAGAGTGGATTATCAGTGGAAGACTTGAATAGAGGATTGTCATAGACGGTGAAGTCATCGAGCACATTAATCATATTCACTGATTCTCGGCCTCCAAAGGATTTGCCTGTAAGCTTCCCCATTTTAAAAACTTTTGAATCATCCCCGACTCGTATGATTAACTCACCTTCGGCCACATCCACTAAAGCTCGTCCGGTTCTCAAAAATGGCCGACCAAGTATTAAAGGAATACGAGGGTCCATTTCATAATCAACTACGACAAAATCGACCGGGAAAGTAAATGTGCCAACTTTGATAAACACGTCTTCGGCTATACCAACGGGGTAAGCGAGAGTGCGGTTTGCAAGTTCGAGAGTCATCTTTGTTGGAATGAGGTCGGGCAATGATAGTGTTTTCCAAACACTTAATGGCATCAAATTAATACTAGCCCCGAGATCAGCAAGGGCAGTAAATTCTTCAGTTTTGTTGAACACGCAAGGCAACACAAAACGACCGGGATCTCCAAGCTTTTCCGGAAGTTCTCTAAGAAGAACTGCAGAGCAGTTTTCATTTAAGCGTGTGTTGGCGAGTTCAATCAGCTTCTCCTTCTTGCTAAGCAATTCCTTGAATGCTTTGACAAATTTCGGCATGTGGCAAAGTGCTTCAACAAGGCTAATGTTGATGGTCATTTTAGATAGCATATCCACATATTTCGATACTTGACAGTCATTCTTGGTTAGCTCGTTGGTCTTGCCTATGCGAGAAGGGTATGGGATTCTGGGTTGATAGGGAGACGGTGAAGGTGTGGTTGGTAAAGGTTGTGATGTTGAAGGGTCCTTCCGAGATACATCGTCATTACGAGGCGGAGACGGTAATGGTGCACTACTACTAGGTGTAGGAGGAGTAGGGATACATGGTGGTGGAGGAGGTGTAGATGATGGTGGTGGGATAGGTGGATCGACAATGGTAATTCCACTACGAGTAGTTATAGCACTCACATTAGCTCGCGGATTAGTGACGGTGTTTGAAGGTAGAGAACCCGAAGAAGAAGAAGAAGGTTGAGCTTCGGGCAAGAAACTAGCCAACAGATTCTTTAATTCAGTTGTTTGAGTGATGAAGGAGGATTGAAGATTATCACGAACCTCGGTTCTGATGTCATTACCTTGCATCAAGATATCTCCTTTCAAATTGATTATTTGGCTCTGTAGATTCTTGATTTGCTCACCTTGAGTTCTCATGATGGTGTCAACATCGGGATTAATGGGTGGGTGTTGTTGGGTGGGTGGTTGATAAGGGTTAGAAGCACGAGGTGGGATTTGGTTGCTTCTATTGTAGTTTTTGGCGGGATTTTGGTTTTGAGGAGAAAAACCGGGTGAAAGGTAGTTGTTGGAACGGTAGCTCAGCAGATTTCTATCCCCTTGTTGTCTAGCTTGGTAATTTTCCAGTGAATAATTACCGTAAGCAGCATACACATTTTCTGGATTTCCTTGTGTTGAAGGACAATCGGTGTATGAGTGAGGACCGCCACATGTTTCACAAGGATTAGCAACCGCTTTAACTTGTTGTTGTTGTTGGTTTGAAGCGAGAAGCGTAATACTTTTGCTCATTTCGGCCATCATGCGGGTGAGTTCGGTCATCTCAGGGTTTGCTGAGGTGGAGGAAACATTGACTCTCGGGTTGTTCCTAGAAGATGCAGAGGAATCCCAGTTTTTGTGGTGAGTAGTCATGTTCTCAATTAACTCTCTACACTCCTCGGGTCTCCTTTTCATGAATGTGCCACCGGCGGCTGCATTAATCGTATCACGATCTCGAAACGTCAAACCGTTGTAGAAAGTATCAATCAATGTGACGGGAAGCATGTTGTGGTTTGGACAACGGTCGATCAAGACATTATATCTCTCCCAAGCGTCAAAAAGAGATTCATCGGGATCTTGCATGAAACCGCTGATCTGATTGCGAAGGCTTGTGACCATGGATGGTGGAAAGTAGCGCGACAAAAAGCGTTGAGTCATATCATCCCAAGTGTGAATAGAATTCTTCGGGAGACGATCAAACCATTTCTCGGCATGATGCGATAAAGTATGTGGGAAGAGTTGTAGGCGGAGTACATCCATTGTGGCCCCAGGCAACTTCATGCTTTGGGTGATTGTAATGAACTTGTCGAGGTGTTTGTTGGCATCATCATCAGGCAATCCTCTAAATGGGTTTGTTTGCACTTGCTGAATCATGTGGTGCTTCAACGAAAACTCAGGAGCGTTGATTTGCATCGGCGCAATCGGTCCTCCTCGTCCAAACATTGTTGGTTGACAAAGTTCTTCCATGGTCCGAAGATCGGGCTGTGGAAGAGCATTGTTGTTATTATTATTATTGAGGTTCGGTGGAATGTTGTTGTTGTTAACACCTGCCATATCTAAATCTTCTTGAGGCTCGGGCTCTTGATAATTAGAAGATCTAGTACGCATACACCTGAAAATGCAAAAGAAAACAAAACCAAACACAAAAACAATATATATACACAATAAAGATAAAATCTTTTTGGATTTTTGAAATTTTTAATTTTTATGGTTTTTTTTTATCAATTTTTAATTTTTATGATTTTTTGAATTTTTTTATGCAAGAAAAATAACGTTCACAAGTGAGCGGATCCCAAAAAGCAACTTGTCTCTCACAGAAAACTGTTGATCTTAACGAAAAGAGCCGGCAGCGGCGCCATTTGATAACTAGATTTTACTCAGGTTAAAAAGATTCGTTTTAGTATGTCTCTTCGAATTGAAAAACTAGTGTTTTCTATGTGACTCTATTGTTTTTGGTGGAACAAAGATGTGTCGTTGTAGTGTTTAAAATAAAATGTGCAAAACAATTAAAGTAAAAGTACTCTTAAAATAAATCTAAGTCTAATTAAAATAATGGTGCAGGTATTTAAAGCTAGACTGAAATTAAAGTGCGCTAAAGTAAAGGACGTAAACTTAAATCTATTTAAAACGCGACTAAAACTAAGGCAAGTCTAAAATAAAACTAAGGCAAATAATCTTAAAGTGCAATTAAATAAAAGGCAAGAAAGATAAAGCTTGAAAGTAAAAATCAAAGACAAAAGCTAATAAGAACCTGAATACAGCTCATTCGGAATAATCCTTCGTTTGTAATAATCACTCGTCCTAAATGTCACCTTCGGTTGAAATGATTCTTCTTCACTTGGAATATTACCAAAATCCTTGATCCGGAACTAATTGATTTGAATATGTCACTTATCTAAAACAATCCTTCGTTCAGAACTTTACTGATTCGGAACTCTAAATTTTGCCTTGATTCGGAAGTTTTTGGTCACCCCTTGATTCGGAAGATTCAGAATGAGGCTCCTTGATTCGGAAGTTTAGAACTTCCGAATGAACACCTCTTGAGTCGGAAGTTGCCCCTTGATCCGGAAGTTTATTCGGAACTTTTAAGTTCCGAATGAACAACTCTTGGTTCGGAACTTTGGAAACTTCCGAATGAATACCCACTGATCCGGAACTTTTAAGTTCCGAATGAACAGTGCTTGATCCGGAACTTTTAAGTTCCGAATGAAGCTTTTCTGGTTCGGAACTTTGGAAGTTCCGAATGAATGGTTCTTGAGTCGGAAGTTTTCCTTCGTCCGGAACTTTGAATGTTCCGGATGAACAGCTTGACTCGGAAGTTTTGCTGACCCCAAAATCTTCCGGATCAAACCTTGATTCGGAACTTTGGAAGTTCCGAATGAGCGCTTTCCCTCCTTCTTGGTTCGGAACTCTTCCTGGAAAGATCAGAAACAAAGCAAACACCCCCGAAGAACAAGGAGATACAGTAATAGCAGATATAAACACAAATTAACCAAAATCAAACACACGGATAAATATAAACAGTAACGAATCAACAAATAAACATCAACAAACAGTTAAAAACAAGAAATCAAACAACTTTAACCACAATAATCAAAAACCACTTTGGATCAAAATAAAAGCATGAACATAAACATAAACACAACAAATCAAAGATTAAGAAAGGTAGATAAGAGATTGACAAGATAAAGTAAAGATTGACAATAATTAAAGGAAAACTTACTTGAAATTAAATGAATTTAAGGTGCAAGACAAGGTACTTAAATTTGACAATAAAAGTAAATGACAAGGTATTTAAATGGTGGAAGAGCTAATTGTCACACTTAGCCAACAACAGTGAAATGTAAACAATCCTAATCTATATATAGGGGAGGATTAAGGAAGCTTCCTCCCCTCTTTCCTTTCTTCTTAATTACAAGCTTAAGTCCCTCCTTTTACTAATCTTCATTAATTGCGTGATTAGTCCTTTTCTTCTAATCTTCTTTAAACTTGGACTTAAGGGACTTTTGGCTTCGGGGTTTCTTCGAACTCGTCTTTAAATTCTTCAATAAAATAGACTTGAATTCTTCGGCTTTTGATAAACTTCCGTCTTTTGACTTTTTCTTCGATAAATCTTCAGAATTGGTCGTGGACTTCCGTTCTTTTTTCACTCTTGACTTCTTGACTTCGTCTTTCATCCTTTTCTTCAATAAAAGCCCGTAAATGCCCGTGAATGTCCGTGTTTTCTCCACTTTTCACCTTTTCATCCTAAATCACAACAAAAACACAAACCACGCATAATTCCGACATAAAAGACATAAAATACACGTTTTGGTCCGGTTATTATTGTAATTAAGTGGTAGAAAAGATGGGTGTTTACACACCTATCAAATGTCTGCACTTATTATTTTTATGGGTGCCTTTTTATAAGGCGAAGGGTCCTTATTTGTTAAGGACTTAATTGTCAAGTCTCAGTTTCAGGCAATATGGGAATGTAATTACTTTTAAGTATTGATGCTTTGTGCATTACTACTTCCGTGAATATTTATTGTCCAAACTTATTTTATTAAACCTGTGAATTCACCAACTTTATGTTGACTCTCTAAGCATGTTTTCTCAGGAAACTGAAGCAGGTATTGGTGTGCATGGAGTCAAGCATCATAATAGGCTGCATTTATAGAGCTCATCTGGGGTTTTATAAACTGGGGAATAATTCAAACTGTTGAACAATGTTTAAGACAATTTTAATACTATTTGCACTTTTATCCATGTAATAAATGTAATGATAATCTTTTATCTGCTGCTCTGTACGCTATCTGCTGTTGATCCACCTACGTGACACCCAAATATTATTTCCGCTGCATTTGACTCAATTTGGGGGTGTCACAGTTATCATCACACACAAGCTATTTCAAACGACTCAAAGAGATGTAGGAATTTAAACATTAATTAAACATCGGTAAAACAACATTGTCTACCGCTTCCCAAACCCCAAAGATATTACAAAACAGAGTCGCGTTTAGGTCCCCACTGAATCTCAACCCAAAATACATTACTAGTTCACATGACATAATATAAAAAGTTTTAAGTTATAAAAGGGAGGAAAGAAAAAGTAGACCGCCAAGCCACAACAACATCCATCCTAGCATGCTCCTTGCTACCATCTCATCGATTACCTGAAACACATGGTTAAAGGGGTCAACAAATAATGTTCAGCGAAATTTATAGGTTTTACAATCTCATTTTGAACATAAGTATATAAAATCAATCACGATCATTTATAGAATTGTCGATCAAACAATCTATCATTCAAGGTTATTAAAATTGTGTTTAAGCTCATGACACTAATCCGTTAACTCAATCACCCGCGTACATTTACCTGCATGATTAAGATGAAACCAGTGCCCTTTCTAAAAGCATTAGTTGCAATTATACCTTATTTCTTATCACAAGTTATCCGTTCGCAGAGGGTACTCAACGTACTAGCTCTCGTCTCGGATAGGGTCGTCAACCCCATAGTTCTATCAATTGTATAAGCGGCTATTTTCAATCCACACAAGGATTAAACAATAGTTAATAGTTCATGAATATAGAGTCTTATGCAACTAGATACTCAACACAATTTAGGCAACTTTTGGATCCAACAATCATTCATGACTTATGTTCGTTTCACTTAAAATAGCATGCATCCCCTCGCGGGTAAAAACATTTAAAAGTGTAAGAAGCGAGGCTATAAACTCACCTTGAGTAGTAGTAGTGGTTCTAGCGAAAACGTAACGAGAATATCACCGACGATTTGGTTTCCCCGGAAAATCTAACACGTGAACTAAAAATCAAAGTACGAAAACCGAGTCAATACTCCATGTACATTATTGTACTAAACATACATATATAAAAACACTTAATACTTATAAAACATCACGCCAAAACTCACACATGTGATCATTACTAAACCCATATTATCTATCTATGTAATTAGAAACGTTTTCCATTTGATAACTTTGTCGGTACTTACCAAAAGTACGGGCTGTTTTCTATCACTTAAGCATCTATATAAATTACAAGAAATTTTTTAAAAATCCCTTATAACCTGTAGAAAACCCATTTTAAATCCCATAAAAAAGTTTTTACTTTTAAGACCCGTTACTCATTACATTAATAAACATAAACTTTTCGTACTGATTTTACTTTTTACCATGTAGGACTTGTTTGACTCATTTAAAAGACACCATTAGCTACTTTGACCCTTAAGTCCAAAAATAGACTCAAAAATGCAAGTTTGGAACAAAAGAACAATTTTCAATCATTTATCAAACTCTATCTATGGTCCCCGGGATTTGACCTAAAACCAAACATAATT
This sequence comes from Glebionis coronaria, assembly GCA_025667525.1. NCBI lineage: Eukaryota > Viridiplantae > Streptophyta > Magnoliopsida > Asterales > Asteraceae > Glebionis > Glebionis coronaria. The sequence goes on from CM046882.1 coordinate 423,999,626, forward strand.
TCGGATTATGTTGATTCTCATCTCCCGGTACACGAACTTTCAAAATTGCATAACTTTTGACTCGTTAGGAGTCGTAAGCTCTTTCTTATACCTAATAGAAGCTAAGAAAATGCTCTACAACTATATCCTAACCTCATGACCTGTTTTCAAACTTAAACCCACGAAAACATGCCTAAACAATCTGCCTAAAATTTCCTTTCTCAAAATCAATCCAACACTTGTTTCTAAACCATTCTAACATCACCTAGACCTAACCTAACCACTTGTGATCATTCCTAATCATTCTAATCACTCCATATCACTAAGAACATCAAATCCACACAAAAACCCAAATCCTGAATCACACATGCATTTGGTTTAACCCTTTTAAAAACATCAAAAACAATGTTCTAAACATAAACCCACAACATAAATCATCAACCACCATGAACAACCAAACACCCCCATTTGGCCGTGGGGTGTTGGTGTTCAAAACACCCCAACCAAATTGATTTTGGTTGGTTTGTTGGATGATTAAACATTACCTAATCACTAATTAAACATGCAACATGCCTAATTACATCAAATAATACTTTTAAAAAATCTTTGATTCTTGAAACTTTTTTTTAAATGCATGTTGTTAAAAATTACATCAAAACACTTACAAATGGAAATGAAAATGTGGTATAAACTTGGATTTAATCAAAACAAGAAGGAAAAAATTTTGGTGGTGGTGGTGGTGGTGTGGCCGACGGCCAAAGAGAGAAGAAAGGGAGAGAGTGAAATTTTTTTTGAATGATTTTTGATGTGTGTTTGTTTAGTCCCTCCTTTTGTAAAAATTAGAGGGGCCTCTTTTGTCATTTTAGTTTTCTTTTGGACTCATTTTTAAACGACACAACTTAGTAGCGGGAAACGGCTTACCAGTTGGTTTTGAAAATTTGCGGGTGTCGGGGGTCGCCCCGAACACTCAAAAATACCTTTAAAGCAATTTAAACGCACCCGAGATGAAATAAAACGCACCCGGCTCGACTTAACATGAACCAAAAATAAAATTTTCGAAAAATTCTAATATCGACAAAACGTTAATAAAACATAAAAACTGGGCATCCGTCGGGATCATAGTCGTCGTCGTCTTTCTTAAATCGTCAATCGTTAACATTACGACCTTAAACATCAGTTTCAACTTAAACAATCAAATATATAATAAAAGAAATTTCTTAAAAATTTCAAAAATATTCGTAATTTAGGGTAAAATAAATGACCTCGGGTTCTGGGTATCACATGATTTGAGACGGTCAAGTAAAGAGAACGGCTAGTACTGCCACGAAACCCTGTCAAGGAGATTCTAATTGAATCTACCTAATCACAGGTACGATATTTAATATCGTGTAACGGTCTTCACTGACTGTAACAACCCGAACATTAAAATCAACATATAGACCGAGATCTATTCTTATTTCTAGTATTCGGATCAATATTCATTACTCGACTTTTATTTTTCATGTTCGTTCGATGAATAATATTGATTTCTCGGCTAATCGGCGAGGTTAAGGCTTTAATGTATCCAATAAGTGTTATTTATTATTTATCGACAAAGTCTATGTCCGTCATCAACCATAAATATCCTCGTTATGACATAGAAATATCTTTTGTTATCGTCGTCTTAATTTCTCGTTTTATGAGAATTTTTCGTAACTTACGTTAAGCCTTTAGGCGTCATTCGTTTAGACAACGCGTTAACGTATTTTAAATAGTAAGGCCTCATTTATTTATAGAAATATCAACGTTCTCCGTATGTCGATGTTTTTATTTCATATTGAGCGTTTATTTTTCCTCTTTCACGCGTATCTTTCAAATCGCGAAACTTTTAAAATATTGGACTTCAATAATACCTGCTTTAACAAATTATGAGATAAGATTTTATAAAAATCTCACCCTTATCTACCAAGTACACGTCCCACACTTATACCAAATTTACAAAACACATTTGTCTTCTAACATGTCGGTTATATGGATAAGTGTTTGCCTCATTTCACATGTTCTTTCAAATATCAAATCAACTCCATTATTTCTCTCTTTTGTTTCTTGCCGTGTACACCTAGCACCAAAACAAATATTCTACAATGATTTTTCTAGTTTTTGGTTATGTAAAATGATGGTCTGGTGAATACAAGTTTTTATACTTGACGTTGGAAGCTAATGATTTGAAAGTTGGTTGTTGATTTTGTCTATTTCTCCCATCTTTTGTAAGGTCTTCTTTAATTTCTTTGCTTTTGATTGTATATTATTTTTTATATGTAATTATCATTGTTGTTTCTGGTTATACTCATTTAGTAGTTGGTTGAAGTATCCTTGGACATTGTATATGATTAAAGATGTTTAAAAACTTGATAAACAAACTCTAGGGATAAACTAGTACAAGATAACTTAAGATCAGTTAGAAAACGAGGTAAAACTTGTATATAAATGAGGAGCGAGTTTTGAGTTTGTTTATTAAGTTATAGACAGTGTTTTTGTGATGGAAACTCCGGGTGGTGCTTTTCGAGGCGATTTTCGAGGAGGAAGTTATTGCCAAAATAGTAAAAGGGGTTAGTTTTGAACATACTGTCTTGACGGACAGAAAACCCATATAAGAACTCTGAACCAATAACAAATGTAAGACTATAGGTTTTAGATAACGTTATTAAGAACTAGAATCAATTGGATACTTTACCAATTCATTACGGTTTGGAAATGGCGGCCAAAACGGTGAGAACGAGATTGGCAGCCAAAAACAGCCAACACCTCTAAATATGAAAACGGGTCATTAATCTATGTTAAACATAGTTTATGATTAATTGGATTTGATATCAGTAAGGTGCATGAGTTAAGGATAATTGTGATATAAATAACTCACCATGACGAGTTACGGTTTAGGAGAAATGATCTAATCTACGAGGCATGTTGGGAAAATGTAAGAATTGGACTATATTTAATTGACGTAAAACTTGATGGTTTTTGTAAAACTAAAAGTGGTATGACCCACGTATTGGGAAACAAGGACTAATTTACATGCTGATAAAGATAATACCCGAGACTCGACTATCGAATAATATTAAGTGGACATTGTTTTGAGGTGTTTTAGAACCCTAATGCATATAAAGTAAATTTGGGCCACAAAAGCACAACATACACTTATAATGGCTATTGTGCCATTGTTGGGCCTGAGATTTATAATATGTTAAGAGATTAATACTTAGATTGAAATTGACTAAAGTTACAATAACTTGTAATGGGCCACTAATGGGCTTTAATGGGCTTAACGGTCATAATGAGACTTTATATGGTAGATTGTCACCAAAAGTCTTATGAAAAGTTTTACAAAACCTATGAAATATCCAAACCTACTAAAGTGAACTATTTACATATATGTATGACTTATGTATAGTCTCGAACCTAAGACGCGTCTCGTCATTATAGGTTTCGTTCGGTCATATGTCGACCGTTGGGCATCTCGTTCTCGATCAATGAGCGACTGATATCTCGTGAAGTCGTATATCGACTATTGGACGTTTGTTCCTTGATCTACGTGTGATAGCTATATCAGGTGAGTTCATAGCCTCGCTTTTACTGCTTTATATGTGTTTATAAACCCGCGAGGGGGAATACATGCTCTTGGTATAAAAATATATGATGTTTATATATATGGTTTTGAGAGAATACATGTTTATGAATAAACATGTGGTTTGCTATATGATTTGAACGAATACATGTTGTTGTAAATGAATGTAAGATGGTTGATTAAATGCTTTTGAAAGATGAACACAAGCATTGATTGTATTGATTGTGAATCACTATTTGCTAAGTACTGTATTGCCATAATTTGGAAAGTCCCTATAAACCCATGAACCGTTAACTACCTATGATGGGTAGGCGCTGGTATAGACGGATGGATCCATCGGGGATGGCCCCCACCTGGGCAGGTCGCACCTGTGGGTTGGAGGCTCAGCCAGGTGTGTTGTATTAGAAGTAAGGGGGTATTCGGCAAAATACCTGACTAGGGAATTATTATACTTAAGGCTTCGGTGTCATGGCTTAGTAGAATAGCGCGGACTTTGGATATTGTATGTGTTACAATATTGACAGTGGATGAGATTCTCGTGTTCAAAAGCTCTATGGTTTATTTAAAACCCCATTATTGTTTATTTAAAAACCTATGAATTCACTCAACCATTGTGTTGACAATTTAGCATGTATTCTCAGGTGTATAGGTTTAAGAGCAGCTGAAGCTGGAGACGCGCGGGATAAAGTAAAGGCAAAACAAACAATTTATTCGATACATCTTGACAAACTTTTATATATTTATTAAAGTTTGTATAAATTGTTGGGACCTATTTATATTAAACTATGATTTAATAAAGTTATCGAATGGTTTATTTAATAAAACGTCTCTTTTGAGTTCGTTTTCTATGACTATGTGTGATGTGCTATGAAGTAACACCCAAAGTTGATATTCCGCTGCCTTGTGAAATTGGGGGTGTTATAGATTGGTATCAGAGCACTAGTTATAGCGAACTAGGTCATTTTTAAAACCTAGACTATAACTGCTCTTTCGTAAAACTGTTTGATTGCCTTACAAAGTATCCGCGCGCTCATGGCTCCTAGAAACCAATGCTTGGTTGTTATAATGTAATCCTATGTGTATGTAGAAATGGTTGTATGTATATGAATGTATATACTATGGTATTTAAGGGTATTGCGCATGAAGTAATGGTCCTTGCGTGATTACCGTACATTTTATGATACGGTTTTATAGAGAGTTTGGCCTCGCCGCCAATCACCTTTCTCGATAATTAATTTATTATCCGAATGCGAGTATGGAACTCATTTGATATTTTGAGTACATATAATATTGTTTCATAATATATCGCATATCGACTAATTTAAGCTCGACTGTTGTCATCGCATTGTGATGTGCCATTTTAGGACATATTCTTTTGAAACGTAATTGATAAACATATTATTTCATTTATGTACTCCTTATGATTTTGAATAATCATTTGTTTTCAAGGAGACATCTTCTACGTAATAAGACGTTTAATTTATTGTGTTTGATTATGTTTTGTTGGCGAAAAGGAGGATGCCAGTGTTGGACCAAAAATATATATATATACCCAATCAACTATATATAATTTGGGTACAACAAAGATATGCTCATAGTAGTCATTAGTTGAGCAACTTAAAAATTTGTATTTAAATGGAATGGGACATTTAAATATAGATATTTTAAATCGCCCAACTATGTGTCGTTTAAGGTTCTCTTATTGAAATGGATTGGGACATTTGAATAAGAAAGTTTTAAACCACAAGACATTAGATTGTCGATGGTTACTTTATTCAAATGGTATGGGACGCTTGAATACAGAAATCATGAGTAAGTTTGACACCCTATACTTTTCTTGTCATTTAATTTAGTTATGATATCGTGTTATGTGACGGTATTACCTGAGTAGGATGACTTATAATCATCTTGTTGAAATAAATGGGGACGCCTTTTTATTTGAACAAGAAAGTTATAAGTTCCCGAACCATAAATTTATAATTCTTGTTTACATGGATTGGGACGCCTTTGGATGTAAACAACGAATTATAAATGAGTGGGCTCAAGTGTGCCCGACTTGGTTTGTGATTATCTTATATACGGACGTATTTCTTCGACTCGTGTTTCGTTGGTATGTATCGTTCATTACCTTCGTCATTATGGTATTATTGATTATCGTCTATGTCCGAGTAATTCGTTAGTCTTCTCTCGAGTTATGATTTATCTTTATGGACCATTTCTAATATGTCCCAACTATCGCGAGCTTTATATGCTAATTGTTAAGAACCATTACCCGTTCCGAGAATAGACGATTTGTCTAATCGACAACAGGACTTAAGTGTGTACTTGTGGATTGACTGAGGATTAGGTTATCACCGAAAACTCACCGTGAATGAAATGATTTTGTAATTTTGCTTATCGGGGGTTCGTCGATGAATTTTTCTTGATGAGCACCCTTTAATATCTTTTGGGTATGTATCTGTTTGTGAGCACCCTGATATATGTTTAGTATGGATCCGTTTGTGAGCACCATGTAATATCTTTTTGATATGGATCTGTTTCTGAGCACCGTTTAATATCATTTGGGTATGGATCCGTGTGTGAGCACCCTTCAATAATAAAAATATTTCTGGATATGCATCCATGGCTATCTGGCCCGTGAACATCCTTTAACTTGCAAACTTTCCTTTGACTGGACTTATTTGGAAATCCTATCAAATATTCTTATTTATCATGGCTTGGCTACTAAGCAAGGATGATTTAACTTGATTGAATTTATTTGATTTGGCATAGCTTCTCTATTTTCAAGCATGTCGTAATGTGATTATATGTGCCTAATGATGGCTTTTATATTTGATTTGAATCATAGTTCCTCAGATCGAGTAATGTATACTCCGAACGATTTTCGTGTCGATGAATTCACTTTTGACGAAATAAGTTTGCATGTTCGAGATCAATGCAATTAGGTGATTTTGTATGACTAGTACTAATTACCTCGTCTTGATTATTTTGTAACGTTTCGATGGGCTTATGTGTGATCCATGCGATTTTCTTTTACGACGTAATTGTTTTTATCAGACCCGTGGACCATATGTGTTTCGATTTGATCGATGTGATCACCATTAGCCTTGAATTCATTGTCGCATTGAAAATATTTCAAATGCGTCCACTCCTTTCGACTCGTCATTTGTCATGTGAAATTTTTCAAACTTATCGACCGTCGCATGCTTGATAAGCTAGTAGTAATGTACCTTGAAGCACTTTCAAAAATTGACAGCTTGTTAATTTTTCGCTTTCAATGGCTTCTCTTTCGAGTTATGTATTATTCTTTCTTTATAAGGATTGAAGTTACATTCAAACCGTTCAATTAGGCCTGTTATGTATGCTCATTTCTTTGACTTTTGTTCAACCAACCTTCGTTAGAAACCTCGGTGATGACTTGTCTATTCCTCACATCTTCGCCATTAAACCAAAGACGATTAAGACGAATTAAGCGTCGGGACGTCGCTTACTAAAGGGTTAGATGATGTAATAACCCGAACATTAAAATCAACAATTAGACCGAGATCTATTCTTATTTCTAGTATTCGGATCAATATCCATTACTCGACTTTTGTTTTTCATGTTCATTCGATGAATAATATTGATTTCTCGGCTAATCGGCGAGGTTAAGGCTTTAATGTATCCAATAAGTTTTATTTATTATTTATCGACAAAGTCTATGTCCGTCATCGACCATAAATATCCTCGTTATGACATAGAAATATCTTTTGTTATCGTCGTCTTAATTTCTCGTTTTATGAGAATTTTTCGTAACTTACGTTAAGCCTTTAGGCGTCATTCGTTTAGACAACGCGTTAACGTATTTTAAATAGTAAGGCCTCATTTATTTATAGAAATATCAACGTTCTCCGTATGTCGATGTTTTTATTTCATATTGAGCGTTTATTTTTCCTCTTTCACGCGTATCTTTCAAATCGCGAAACTTTTAAAATATTGGACTTCAATAATACCCTCTTTAACAAATTATGAGATAAGATTTTATAAAAATCTCACCCTTATCTACCAAGTACACGTCCCACACTTATACCAAATTTATAAAACACATTTGTCTTCTAACATGTCGGTTATATGGATAAGTGTTAGCCTCATTTCACATGTTCTTTCAAATATCAAATCAACTCCATTATTTCTCTCTTTTGTTTCTTGCCGTGTACACCTAGAACCAAAACAAATATTCTACAATAATTTTTCTAGTTTTTGGTTATGTAAAATGATGGTCTAGTGAATACAAGTTTTTATACTTGACGTTGGAAGCTAATGATTTGAAAGTTGGTTGTTGATTTTGTCTATTTCTCCCATCTTTTGTAAGGTCTTCTTTAATTTCTTTGCTTTTGATTGTATATTATTTTTTATATGTAATTATCATTGTTGTTTCTGGTTATACTCATTTAGTAGTTGATTGAAGTATCCTTGGACATTGTATATGATTAAAGATGTTTAAAAACTTGATAAACAAACTCTAGGGATAAACTAGTACAAGATAACTTAAGATCAGTTAGAAAATGTGGTAAAACTTGTATATAAATGAGGAGCGAGTTTTGAGTTTGTTTATTAAGTTATAGACAGTATTTTCGTGATGGAAACTCCGGGTGGTGCTTTTCGAGGCGATTTTCGAGGAGGAAGTTATTGCCAAAATAGTAAAAGGGGTTAGTTTTGAACATACTGTCTTGACGGACAGAAAACCCATATAAGAACTCTGAACCAATAACAAATGTAAGACTATAGGTTTTAGATAACGTTATTAAGAACTAGAATCAATTGGATACTTTACCAATTCATTACGGTTTGGAAATGGCGGCCAAAACGGTGAGAACGAGATTGGCAGCCAAAAACAGCCAACACTTCTAAATATGAAAACAGGTCATTAATCTATGTTAAACATAGTTTATGATTAATTGGATTTGATATCAGTAAGGTGCATGAGTTAAGGATAATTGTGATATAAAGAACTCACCATGACGAGTTACGGTTTAGGAGAAATGATCTAATCTACGAGGCATGTTGGGAAAATGTAAGAATTGGACTATATTTAATTGACGTAAAACTTGATGGTTTTTGTAAAACTAAAAGTGGTATGACCCACGTATTGGGAAACAAGGACTCATTTACATGCTGATAAAGATAATACCCGAGACTCGACTATCGAATAATATTAAGTGGACATTGTTTTGAGGTGTTTTAGAACCCTAATGCATATAAAGTAAATTTGGGCCACAAAAGCACAACATACACTTATAATGGCTATTGTGCCATTGTTGGACCTGAGATTTATAATATGTTAAGAGATTAATACTTAGATTGAAATGGACTATAGTCACAATAACTTGTAATGGGCCACTAATGGGCTTTAATGGGCTTAACGGTCATAATGAGACTTTATATGGTAGATTGTCACCAAAAGTCTTATGAAAAGTTTTACAAAACCTATGAAATATCCAAACCTACTAAAGTGAACTATTTACATATATGTATGACTTATGTATAGTCTCGAACCTAAGACGCGTCTCGTCATTATAGGTTTCGTTCGGTCATATGTCGACCGTTGGGCATCTCGTTCTCGATCAATGAGCGACTGATATCTCATGAAGTCGTATATCGACTATTGGACGTTTGTTCCTTGATCTACGTGTGATAGCTATATCAGGTGAGTTCATAGCCTCGCTTTTACTGCTTTATATGTGTTTATAAACCCGCGAGGGGGAATACATGCTCTTGGTATAAAAATATATGATGTTTATATATATGGTTTTGAGAGAATAAATGTTTATGAATAAACATGTGGTTTGCTATATGATTTGAACGAATACATGTTGTTGTAAATGAATGTAAGATGGTTGATTAAATGCTTTTGAAAGATGAACACAAGCATTGATTGTATTGATTGTGAATCGCTATTTGCTAAGTACTGTATTGCCATAATCTGGAAAGTCCCTTTAAACCCATGAACCGTTAACTACCTATGATGGGTAGGCGCTGGTACAGACGGATGGATCCATCGGGGATGGCCCCCACCTGGGCAGGTCGCACTTGTGGGTTGGAGGCTCAGCCAGGTGTGTTATATTAGAAGTAAGGGGGTATTCGGCCAAATACCTGACTAGGGCATTATTATACTTAAGGCTTCGGTGTCATGGCTTAGTAGAATAGCGCGAACTTTGGATATTGTATGTGTTACAATATTGACAGTGGATGAGATTCTTGTGTTCAAAAGCTCTATGGTTTATTTAAAACCCCATTATTGTTTATTTAAAAACCTATGAATTCACTCAACCGTTGTGTTGACAATTTAGCATTATTCTCAGGTGTATAGGTTTAAGAGCAGCTGAAGCTGGAGCCGCGCGGGATAAGGTAAAGGCAAAACAAACAATTTCCATTCGATACATCTTGACAAACTTTTATATATTTATTAAAGTTTGTATAAATTGTTGGGACCTATTTATATGAAACTATGATTTAATAAAGTTATCGAATGGTTTATTTAATAAAACGTCTCTTTTGAGTTCGTTTTCTATGACTATGTGTGATGTGCTATGAAGTAACACCCAAAGTTGATATTCCGCTGCCTTGTGAAATTAGGGGTGTTATACTGACCGGAGGTAAAACGCTACCGATTTAGGACGAATGTCAAAGCCATTCAGTCCGTGTCTATGTTTTGTCTCGAGAAGGTGGCGTTACGGTGTACTCAGCAAAGTCAAAGATTTAAAACCACATAATCATGCCCAAAGACATTCAACAATCAAGAAAGCTAAAAACTTCCGCAATTCTGATGATCAAAATCTTCCTTAACAATTAATGTAGAGGAATGACCTCTATTCAAAGGAGATTGTTAGCAAGCTTTAAAGATGATGCGAAGTATGAGCATGTGGATAAAGACACAAGATCACAAGATGGCAAAGATAAGTCAAGAATGATTTGAAGTTTAAAGACAAAGTCGAAAGACAACGACAAAGGCTCAAAGATCACAACATGAAGGAACAATACTACTATTACACGTTCAAGACTCATTTATGACGAAATTCGTAATCTCTATTGAACTCCAAATAATCGAAGAGGAATGACCTTACATTGGGGGAGATTGTTAGCCTCAAAATATTAAGTCAAACAAGAATGTTCGGTCATAGGTTTATATTGTTATATTAATTAGAACGTTGTAATAGTTAGTTAAAATAGTCGTGACATTACGGGCTTGATGGTTAGCTTAAAAGGCCTCTTTCAAGGTACTAAGCATTTATTCAAGCCCGACCCAAAACATATATAGACATTAGAAAGCCAGCATGTGGGTGGACTATATAAGCACCCTCCTAGCATGTTAGGAGGGTGGGCAAGTAATCATTTTTCTTAATCTAATTTCTCCTAGTTAATCACCTCTCTCTCTACTTTCTCTCACTACTTTCTCTCTCTAGAAATCTTCTATCTTTCTTCTTTATTTCTTATAATCTATCATGGGGAAGTGAATAATTATGGGTACAACAGAGGTGGGATAATTTTTCTTCTTTCTTGTTAACTATGAGAAAGTTAGGTGGAGAAAAGCCTTTTATATGGTGGTGGAGGGACCTCTTTTGCAAATTTGGGATAGTTGTGGTCCAAAATGAAAATAGTTAGCTAAAATGCGGGAAATGACTATTAGTCAATTTTGAAAATGTTCACGGGGCTCGGGTTTCATAAAAATACTTCTCAAAAGTTAAAACGTATCTCAAATATAATACTATCGTCTCCCGACTTGACTTAACACGTTAGTAAGAAGAAAACATCGAAAACGACAAACATCGAACAATCAACAATAAAGCGTAAAATATTGCGCATCCGTCGACATCACGCTTGCTAATACTCCTTATACTTATTAAAGATAAAATATAAGTCTCCTAACATCGGTTTAAACTTAAACCGTCAAAAACAAAAATCATTCAAGCTCAACAAAAATTTCAAAAATAGTCGTGAAATAAGATTAGGCAATGACCTTGGTTTCAGGTTATCACATTCATGATGCAACATACGGGTTTGTTGTACCCATATATTATCACTTTAACATGATTGATTGTAAAAAATAGATAGAAAATAGATGGAGGATTTAGAGAGAGAAAGTAGAGAGAGAAAGGAGAAGAGTGTGAAAATGAAGGAGTATTAGATTAGAGAAAATGAAATAGCTCGCCCTTCCTAACATGTTAGGAAGGTGTATTTATAACCGAGCCTACATGTGGCATAATGGGCTATATGTTTAATGGGTCGAGCTTGAATAAAATGATTAATACCTTGAAAGACGCTTTTTAAGCTAACCATCAAGTCCGTATATTTCGACTATCCTATTACATATTACAACATTCTAATAATCGAGACATAATTAACCTATGACCGAACATTCTTGTTTGACTCAATATTTTGAGGCTAACAATCTCCCCCAATGACAGGTCATTACTCTTTGACATTTGGAGATATATAGAGATTACTAATCTCGTCATAAATGAGTCTTGAACGCGTAATATAGTCTTGTTCCTTCATGTTGTGATCTTTGAGCCTTTGTCGTTGTCTTTCGACTTTGTCTTTAATCTTGAGATCTTCAAACCTATGACCGAGTCATTCTTGAATGATAAAATATTTAGACTAATATCTACCTTACTGATAGGTCATTCCTCTACGACGTACGAGGATTTATAAAGATAATTAATCTTTAGTATAGAGATCTTCAAAATGACTTATTCATTCGTGTTCGTTACCATCCTTGATTTGTCTTTGCCATCTTGCGATCTTGTGTCTTCACCCACATGCTCACACTATGCACCATCTTGAAAGCTTGCTAATTAGAGTTGTGGAAGTCTTTAACTTTCTTGTTTCTTTGATATGTCTTTGGGCATGAGGATGTGGTGATGAATCTTCGACTTTGCTTAGTACACCATCACGCCACCTTCTCGATACAAAACATAGACATAGACTAAATAGATTTGACTTTTTTCTTAAATCGGTACCGTTATACCTCCGGTCGGTGAAGACCGTTAGGCGGTATTAAATACCATACATATTATTAGGTAGATTCAGTAAGAACCTCCTTGACAGGGTTTCACGACTGTACTATCCGTTATCTTTACTCGACCGTCTCAAATCAAGACTGCTAGCGTAAACAGTGAATCAATTGGATAAAATAATCCGCCTGATTTAAGTCGTCAATTCAAATTCCTAGAACAAGTTTGATTCATAAAGAATCTTACCATTGTTACTTTCTAGTTGACACAAGTTTGATTCATAAAGAATCTCGCAAGACAACTACCGTAGCGTTATTTGAGGTTGACGCTAGAAGGATTTCCATTCATCACTGTGAATACTAATGAGTATTACTCTGAATGTTCTGGCAAGACCATAAAGATATTGCATAGAAACCTGGAACGAGATTGAATCAATTTAGAATCAAAACACTGTTGCTTTCCAGTTTTACCCATGTCCAATTAAAAAGAATCTTGCATATAACCTACCGTGAAGCTGTTTGATGTTAACACTGGAAGGATATCCACTCATCATTATGAATACTAAGTAGTATCACTCTGAGTGTTCTGGAAATATCACAAGGATATAGTGTAGGACTCTCTTCTTCGTTATGTGATGTGTCCTAACGAGATTTGATTGGTCTCTTGGCTCTAGACTCGATTTGTGCACTTTTGGTGATCGAAGGCTAGAGCAGATGCCACCTATTCAATATCAACTATCTCGTAGTGAGAAAGTCAATAGAAGTCGTGTTGATATCCGTGACAATACAACAAACTTCTTTTTAGAGAAGCCTGAGTTAGCTAGGGAAGGGTTGTGCTTTACATCACTGGGTCCATGATGTCTTGTCTTTATGATGTGTTGACCTAGTTTCTGCCTAAGTTGTATGGAGGGCTATTTTCTTTTCATCCTTTATCCTTACATTTCTTTTTCATTCTTCAACCCTTTCAATGCTTACCAAGACGTCATCACTAGCACCTTGTTGTGATTGTTCTAGTACTAGCTTAAGTCATTGATCGGCATTTTTCCCTTATCACATTCTACTCCATCTTTCCAAAGGACTTCTAATAATTTATTGTATTGTCCCTGGGAAGATCCCTCTGGTTCTGGTTGGATCATAGGACATATACCTAACCACCTTTTGACACCAATAATGTCGTGAATTAAAGAGGTTGTGGGTATAAGATCGTAACCATAAAACCACTTGAAAATACTTTGATAAACTTTCGGTGTGTGGGTAAGAGTTAAAGTGCTTGAATCTCATATGGTAATTTCAAATATTAAATCACATTTTAATAACTTTTTCTCCCCTATCTCTAATAATGAATCTTTTGATATTAGAGATACCAAATTTGATTAAAATATATCACGAAAAATAGTCTTGAAAATCTTTCGGGAGAAAAATCTGTCTTACTTAGCATGAATTACTTGGAACATTTTATGTAGTGTCGAGCACATAATTTTTGAAAGATTTTGAATAATCATTGAAAAATTCTTGAAAAAATTGTAATCGCACACTACATGTTCATGAACACATAAAAAAATTATCGTTAAAGAGTATGTTCACGAACATCAAAGCTTTATCATGTGAATTGTACCAAATGATAAATACACACAATGTGTTGGATACATAAAAATTGTCTTGACTTAATATATCCAACCTCATTAAAACTTTGATTTTGGAAACTCCCCCTCAAAAATTGATCAATTGAATTATCATTACGATGATATAATTCACATATAACTTTTGAGGATGGGAGTTGTTGAACACACAATTTTTGAAATATTTTAAATAAACATTGAAAAATTCTTGAAAAAATTGTGTTCAACGCTTTTTGAAAAAACATTCTTTTTGGCGACATGGTGTTTCCAAAGCATGAACTTGAGTTCATCTACGTTGAATGTCTTGACAAATCCACACAAGTGTAAGAATATTTCTCTTCTTTTGCTGAGGGTAAGCGCACTAAATCGTACTCTCCCCCGTGAATATAGATCCGGGTTGCAATTTGAAAGTGATAACAAGCCAATGTGTTGAGCTCAAAACTTTCAATGTTTTGTGACAAGCTCAACTCCGCGATAGATTGCTCTGCCCGTTGTTGAAAAAATTATCCAAAAGAGAAATTTTCCTTTATTAAAAAATTGAAATGACATGTTTTGCAAAATATTTACAACTTTCATTCGAGCTTTATGTACACACCCGTGTCGTTATTGAGCGAAATCTCGAGGCACGTCCATATTATCGATACTGAAAGACATGTCGAGAAGAATCTTTTTGTATTTTCAAAGATTTTTAATTTTGTATTTTGTTTTATATGTTTTACATTTTTGTATTATGCTTTTTCATTAATATTTACAAGGGGATGTTTGATAGATAGATCAAGAAGGCACCTTTTCCAAAATCTCCAGAATCTCATACCAATTTAACTAACTAGGTACTCAAACCTATCTTTTGACATAGCTTTCGTAAACAAGTCAGCTAATTGGTAATCCGTTTCAACAAAGTATAATTCAACGATACCGCGTTCAAGTTGTTCCTTTATGAAGTGATATCTAACGTCCATGTGCTTCGTGTGGGAATGTTGTACCGGATTGCAGGAGATGGTTATGGCTGACCTTGAGTCACAATACATAGGTACTTTATCAAAGTGGAAGCCATAATCCATGAGTTGTGTTCTCATCCAAAGAACTTGAGCACAACATGTAGATAGAGACACATACTCCGCTTCGGCTGATGATAGAGACGTGCACTCCTGCTTCTTGGAAGACCATCCCATGAGCTTATCTTGTCCTAGAAATTTTGCACCAACATAAGTAATTTTTCGAGTATCACGACACCCTGCGTGATCAAAATCAATTCCCTCTTTCTGGCCATACCCCATAGCCACTAGCCTAGATTTGTTCTTGATGATCGTGTTTTTTTCATCCATCTTGTTTTTCCATATCCATCGAAGATTTAAAGGTTATACATCGTATGGTCTATCAACAAGTTCCCAGACCTTAAGTATTTTAAATTGTTAAAGTTCATCTTGCATTGATTCAATCCAAGCATGATCACCCATGGTTTCTTTGATGATTTTCGGTTCTACTTTGGCGAGTGCGAACATACAAACATCTCCATTGGTTTCTAATTGTCGTCTTGTACGAACGGGCTGTGAAGGGATTCTATTTACTTGAACCAAAGGGTAATCTCGGGTCCAATGATGTGTTGAACAATGTCGTTGGTAGAACGTATGCATATTTGACTGATCAACATGTCGAGAAGAAGACTCTCTAATTTTGCGTACCGGTGTACTGAATGGGTTGTGAAAATCGTCTTCATCAGATAATGCATTGTCTGCTTGATTTATGTTCTCCAGAGTAATGACAGTAGTTGGGGATGTTTTAGGATCGGTTGTTGATGTGATATTCTAAGGAGGTAAATCTATAGCAACCCGTGTTGAAGTAGATGAAGCTGTATCCTTTTGTTGATGATGATCGGTATAATCATTGTTATCATGAGTGACAACGGAAGACTTTGATTCAACATGTTTCTCTCCTGTGAAGTATTCATCAAACATTGGTCCATAAAACATTTCCAACTCTTCAATTGTCGTGTCCACTATCATATCTACTCTTGGAACATTTTCTTGAACCATCTTTGAACTTGAAGGTTCATTGTTGTGGTCATGATTTCCGAGTTCCGTGCGGTTATGCATAGAATTCTTTTGTCGCTGTAGATCGGGACTTAAGCTCTTTTTTCAAGTGCCATTTCTTGTAATTCATCGAATCTGATGTGAATAGTCTCGACTATCAATTTTGTTCTCTTGTTGTAAAATCTATATCCCTTAGACTGAGTTGCATATCCCACGAGAATGCATGCATCACCTTCCTCTTTCATCTTATCCAAATTTTCACCATCTCGGATTATGTAGCACGTACATCCAAAAATGTGAAGGTGTTTGAGTGAACGTTTTCGATCATGAATTATGTGATATGGTGGATTTTCGTGTATTGGGATAATTAATGAACGGTTTTGTGTGTAGCATGCGGTTGACACAACTTGGGCCCAGAAGAACAGTGGTAGCTTTGAAGCGGATAACAATGTTCGAGCAGCCTCAACCAAAGTACGGTTTCGTCTTTCAACAACACCATTTTTTAATGTTCTAGCAATAGATGTTTCATGTTCAATCCCTTCAGCTTCAAAATATTTCTGTAGAGTTGAATTCAAAAATTATATTCCGATGTCGGTACGAACTACTCTTACTTAAGCTTGAAGACCACGTTGTATCTGCTTTAGGAAGTTAATGAGAACTTCAGATGTTTCATCCTTGGAACTCAAGAAGTGAGTCCACATGTACCTTGAGTAGTCATCGACAATTACTAATAAGTGTGAAAACACTTATCCTTTTACCACTTAATTATAATAATAACCAAGCCAAAACGTGTATTTAATGTCGTAAATGTCGAAATTATGCGTGGTTTGTGTTTTTATTGTGTTTTAGGATCAAAATGTGAAAAGGGAGGAAAACATGGGCTTTCACGGGCTTTTATCGAAGAAAAATACAAAAGACGAAGTCAAAAGATCAAGAGTGCAAAAAGAACGGAAGTCCAAGACCTATTCTGAAGATTTATCGAAGAAAAAGTCTAAAGACGGAAGTTTAATGAAGTCGAAGAACAAAGTCTAATAGAAGAAGAAAATTTATAAGACGAGTTCAATATATATCGATAAATCCCATGTCAACGTCGAGAAAGTCGA
This sequence comes from Glebionis coronaria, assembly GCA_025667525.1. Taxonomy (NCBI): domain Eukaryota; kingdom Viridiplantae; phylum Streptophyta; class Magnoliopsida; order Asterales; family Asteraceae; genus Glebionis; species Glebionis coronaria. Next base: position 424,016,950 of record CM046882.1, read on the forward strand.
AGAATTTAAAAGACGAAAAGACGAGAAGAAAGAAGAAAGCATGACATATGTTAATCCTCCTATAAATACCCTCCTAATGGCACATTAGGAGGTGTTAGCTAATTTGACACATTAGTCTTTCCATTTTATTTTCTTGCACTTTCATATTGTCAATTTACTTTATTGTCTTTAATTTCAAGTTATTTCCAAGTAAGTTTTTAATTTGTGTTGTTGAATCTTTATTTTTAATCAAGTTTTTAATTAATCTCTCATTCTATCTTTCTTTTTTTGCTTAATCTTTATGTTTATTTGCTTATTGTTATGCTTATTAGACTGTTTGTTATGTTTTTATGTGTTTGATTGTGTTAGCTTATTGATTTTATAGCTTATTGTGTGCTTTTCTTATATTTAATTAAGTGTTTTTAAAAGTTATTTTATAAAAAGTTGATTTTAAATATTTTGATTATTTAGTGTTTTTAAAAGTTTTTAAATTTTGGCTTATTTGCTTTTTCTTAAAATTGATTTGGTTAAGTTTTTAGATAAGTGCTTATTTGGTTTTATCTTAATTTTTAGTTTTGTTTATTTTTATCTAATTTGGATTCCCCTTAAAACCCTAGTTTCCCGAACTAGGTGCTTGATTTGATTCCGACTTGAGTCCAAAATGTTTTTCCCGAATTAGCACTTAACCAGCATTTCCCGAATTAAGTGTGAATTTGTATATTTCGAGCTGGGTGAGAACTACGTATTCCAAACGATATGTGGACTCAGATTCCGAATTACGTTGAGACCCACTTTCCGAACTACTTTCAAAATCTTTGCATTCCGAACTTGAACCAAGAAGACCATGGATTCCGAACTATATATAAATTGTCATGCTAGCTAGCTTGCTAGCTTAGTGTTTTTCCCGCCAAAATGAGCAGCTTGCTTGGGTGCTTGAGCTGCCTGCTTGGTTGCTTGTTTTTTATTTAATATTGTTCCGTAATAGTTTAGTTTAATCTGAAAGTTTTTCCGATTTCTATTTTGAAAGTCACGTATTTTTAGTTATATTTTTCGTCTAATTTTAGTATTAGTACTTTTTCGAAAAGTTAAAGTTTTGACTTTTATTTAGTACCCGCTTTAGTTTTTGTCTCGTTTAGTTTTAAAGTAGCCACTTAGTTTTATTTTCTCCTTTTTCATTAAGTAGATTATATTTTCCAGTCGAAAGTTAATTTCAGTTTTTAGTTTTATTTTCATTAATTGTTTCGTTTTCATATTTGTTTTTAATATCGTTTCTTTATTATTTGTCAATCATTTTAATTTTTAGTTCATTTCTTTTATATTTTGTCATTTCCTTTTAAAGCTTTATTTTTATCTTTAATTAGTTTTAGACAACGACACCTTTTCTTTTATCCACCAAAGACGATTGAGTCACACTTTTAACCTTAATCAATTCGAATTGAATCGAGACGAACAAATTTTCATACTTGGTTAAAACCTTGTATTAAATGGCGCCGCTGCCGGCTCTTTTCGTGAAAATTAACGGTTTTTGTGAGAGACGCGTTAGATTTTGGGATCCGTTCCCTCGGGAAGGTTATTTTTCTTGCACATTTTTCGAAAAACCATAAAAATAAAAAAATCAAAAATACAAAAACATTTAAAAAATCATAAAAAGCATTACTTTTTCAAAGTTTTGCACCAAAAATATTCCTCTTAACCCTCTATTGTGTTTAATTCTTTTTCTCAACCCCTCTTATTTTTAATTCTTCATGGATTCATATTGCGTAGGGTGTGGGAGACCATTATATGGTTTTCAAACTTATCAATGGTGTACATGTGAGCGGTGCAGAAATGATATCGACAATACACAATTTGGATTTTGTCCCTCGTGCAATTCGATTAACTCATCCTTTGCTTCTCATGCACTTACTCCCCCCTCTTGCATATATTGTGGAAGCGATTCTCATTAGCATGTTTCGTGTCCGATTCGATACCCGTCTCATGACGGGCAAGAACCGGGTTACAATTATAACAATGGTAATAGCTATCCACAAGACGCACCGGGTTTTTCTCATTACCCGTGTTGCAATCATTGTGGGGGCCCTCACGATACTTCTTATTGTCAACCGATGAATTATTATGAACCACATCCTTGTTCTAATTCTTCTCAACCGATGAATTATGAGCCACATCCGTGCTATAATTCTGATTTTCAAAATTTTGAGCCCCCACAATACTCCGTCGTTCATCAACCTTCTTTTGGAATACGTGCGGAACTACTCACTAATTTGGCTAGAATTCTAGATCGCCTCCCAGCTATCTTGGAGAGGGCAAGCCGACAAGAGAAAATATCGAATATCGAGACTTATACTCCTCCTCCTGTGCATCCATACTATTATGATGATGATGATGACGATGAGACTACTATTTCTTCGAATGATCTTGTTGCTCAATGTCCTAGTGCAATTGTACCTCCTTCTCTCGATCTCCCTAATGCATCTAAGGATTGTGATACATCGAGTGAGATTAGTGAATTTGGTCTCGACAACTTATTTGAAGAGGTTTGTGATCTACCTACTTTTGTTGAGCTTACGGACGAGGTCACTCTTAATGATAATGATTTTTCTCCATGCTATGAGAATTTCACTTTTTAAATTTCTCAATCTCCTCCGGGCGATGAGGGCGATGTTGATTTATTCTCTCCGACTTACGAGAAGTACACCACTGAACTTGGTCTTGTAGATGAGGTGGAAGACGTTATTCTTCGCGACAAATTACTAAAAGTTCATCTTCTTATTGATAAAATTGAAGCGTTGAATTATGCTCCTATTTCCGAGTCTTTACCTCCGTCTATTACTACCATTGAGAATAATGACACATTTATGGAAGAAATCGACAATCTCTCAATACCTCCGGGTATTGATGATGATGACACGGAGGGGGATATTCTTTTTTATAATTTGCTGCATGAAGATATTGTCCCAAGTCCCCCTCCCGAGCACCTTTTATCCCAACCTTTAGAAACCGTTACCGAGGATGAGTGCTTTGACCCGGGAGGTGCCATTGACCATTCCATGATTGACACCTTTACGGCTTTGCCGCTCAGTGATAATCATATGTCTTTTGGGGCTGACATTTTGATTCCTTTACCCACCCCACCTCTCGTGGATCATGATTTCACATACTTTTCGTATGTTGAGAGGACTTTTCTGCCATTCAAGACTTATCCTCCGGCCTCTCATATTGTATTTTCCTCCGGTAACGAGGACAAGGTCTTTGATCCCGGTATTACATTTGAGGCTTCCCCATGGACCATTTAATTCGGGGACGAGTCAGGCTCACGACTTGGTTAATAAAAACAAGCGCTTCTCGGGAGGCAACCCGAGTATCTATCCTTTTTATCCGTTTTTATAATAAGTGTCGGGGGAGACCCTACTATGTGTTTGTTGTTTTCTTTCTTATCATGTGCAGGGATTCGAGCTTTCAAAGATCCATTCTTGATGACTTTTGATGACCCGTGATTCCGTGTACCCGTCTTCCCGGTTCTATCCTAAACTCTTTTTATTCACTATTTTATATTATTCAATATTAAAATAGGAATCACTTTAGTCGTCTCTTCCTTAGCGAGATTTAAACAAAGTGCACAATGTCCTAAGTGTAGGGGAGTTTAATCCCACATGCTTAAACATTGAGGACAATGTTTATATCAAGTGTAGGGGGACTTCTATCGAAGTTAAGTGGGATTTTCCATGAATTTATCCTCATTTTAACCGGAAAAATTGATTTTTCGACATTTTTCAAAAATTTTAATCTATTTTGGCCTTGTAGTTTTTCCTTTGTTGTCGTTATTTTCTTTCATTGCTAGAATAAATTTTAATAAAATAATTTTAATAAGTTTAGGTTTCTTTGATATATTAGGCCCGTCATGAATCTTTTAACTCAATCCGAGTTTACTTATTTGAGTTTACTCTAGCTAGTATCCTTAACGTGTTTAAGTCAAGTTTTGCTAGGCTTTTATATAAGGAACTTTAAACGCGAAAGTCTTAACTCTTACGGGTTAAGAACAAGAACTTTTCACAAGTTCCTATAATTGATCCTAGAAAGTCGTTTATCAAGGGAACTTTAAAATGCGAATTCTAAACTTAAAAAAGTGCTAAGAAGATGCAAGATCCTATAGATGACTTGAAAACCCAAAACTTTGATTTAATAGGCTAAGCATCCACGAGTCTCATTCCTTGAGATTTTAAATTGTGGAGAACGAGAGATGATAGAGTAAATTATAAGTTTGGCATTCTTTCAGGAATTTATGTGAGTTAATTATGAGCTTTTTCTCCCATCGCTTGTTAATAAATTTAATTGCAGTAAATAAGGTTGTACGATTTGAAAAGTTACTTAGCTTCTAGCACAAGATCGTTTAAAAGTAGCTCGGTATTAATTAGAGTTCATAGCCAAGGCATAATGATAGGTGTGAAAACACACATCCTTTTACTACTTATTTCTTACTAAAACAAGACCAAAACGCGTGTTTAATATCATTTGTTTGGAATTATGCGTGGTTTTTGTGTTAATTGTGTTTTCAGAGCCAACCGGATGAATATTGAAGAAAACATGGGATTGCACGGGTTTTATCGAGGAAAAAGACTCAAGACGAAGTCTATTGTCCAAGAGTTGCAAAAGATTGGAAGTCAATGGGCCTATTTGAAGATTTATCGAAGAAAAGGACCAAAGATGGAAGATTTACATACGTTGAAGAAACTCAAGTCTATTAAACGAAGAAATTAAAAGACGAGTTGAATTTAATCGTTGACAAATCCCGAATCAGAATCGAAAACGTCAACTTTTCTGAAAAGACGAGAAGACAAGAAGAAAGGGAGAAAGCCCACTCACCAACCAACCACTTAGCCTATAAAAGGAAATCACCCTCACACTTTTGGACTAGTTTTTCATTTCCCAGTTTTCTTCTTTTCTTTCGTAGGAAGCCAACACCACTAAGGCGTTGGTGATTTTTCATTTTTGTTGAATCCTTCATCTTGTAAGCTTTTAATCTTTTTCCTTTGATTGTTTAAACCTTAATCATCAATATAATCTTTCCATTTCATCTTGTTCATCTTCTCTTTTTATTCAAAGTTTTAAAGTTCTTGTTTGGTTAATTTTGATCTTCTAAAGTTAATGGGTTTTGTGTTTTTATGATTGGGAGTTGTTGTTTATGGCTAGTAAATGATTAGGGATTAGTTTGGTTTAAATCTTTTGGTTAGATTTGGCTTATTTTGATCAAAAATCGATCTTCCCCTGTTATTTCGGCTTTCTGTTCTTCATTCCCAGTTTATTCCGAATTGCTGATTATTCCGGGTAGCATTGTTATTTCGAATAGCTCAATATTCCGCATAGCATTTTTATTCCGAATAGCCCAATATTCTGAATAGCCGTATTATTCCGGATGGCATATATTCCGAGTAGCCACATTTATTCCGGATAGGACAGTTATTCCGCATAGCCTTATTATTCCGCATAAGCTTTTTCATTCCGCATGGATCATTATTCCGAGTAGCCTCTTTCATCCGGATAGCTTATTTATTCCGCATGGCAAGTTATTCCGAATAGAGCATTTTTAAGGTTATTTTCAAGTTACTGTTTTATTTAAATTTTAATTCAAGTTTAATTTTTTTATTGATTAACTGCTTCTAGTTTACCTTTTAGTTACTTCATTCATTTACCGTTTTAGTAGAATAGAAAACCAAACCCCCTATTTGTCACCAAGAATAATCATTCCACTTTGAGCTGTGATCAATTCGAGAAGATTCCGAGATTAATTCTGAACCCCATACAAAAACAATTGTATCAAATGGCGCCGCTACCCGGCTCTTCTCGTTAAGATTAACAGTTTTTTGTGAGAACTTGGATTTTGGGATCCGTTCGCCGTGAACGTTACTTTTTCATAAAAAATTTCAAAAACCCTAAAAATATAAATTTTTAAAAATCCAAAAAAATTAAAAAACCATAAAAACCAAAAATATTTCTTGTTTGCTTTGTTAGTTCTTTTGTAGGTGCATGCGTACACGATCAACGTCTTATCAAGAGCCCGAGCCTCTTGAAGACTTAGACATGGCCGGTGTACAAAACAACAACAATAACCCACCTCAAAACAATAACAACAATAACAATCCACCTCTCAACAACAATAATAACAATAACAATGAGCCTCTACCAGACAATCGCCCGATGATTGAACTTCTGCAAGCACATGTAGATGGCAACAATGATCCAATTGTCATACCCGCGATTGCAGCCAACAACTTTGAGCTCAAATACGGCTTTATCCAGATGGTCTCTGCTCAACCATTCTTGGGGCGTACCATTGATGATCCACATGACCACATCAAAAGGTTCTTGAAACTAACGAATACGGTCAAATTCAATGGTGTTCCACAAGAGGTAATCCGTTTACAACTTTTTCCTTTCTCCTTAGAGGGACAAGCCCGCCATTGGCTTGCAAAGGAACCGCCACAAAGTATTCTGACGTGGACGGATTTGGAGACCAAGTTCATAAACTACTTTTTCCCACCCTCTCGTACTACCGCTTTGCGGAATGAAATTATCAATTTTGAACAAAAGTACGATGAGTCTTTTAGTGACTTTTGGGACCGTTTTAAAGACCTTTTAAGAAAGTGCCCACAACATGGCTTTACCAAAGTGCACCAAATTAACACTTTTTATAATGGTTTAAGCATGAATGACCAAGATTCACTAAACAGTGCCTCGGGGGGTAATATTTTGGTTAAGACTTCCAATGCCGCTTGGGATATCATTGAGAATAAGTCTCGTGTGCAAACCAAGAGTGTGCGGACCCATGCCACTAGTGCTAGTACTAGTGACAGCGACAAGCGACTTGATAAAATTACTACGCTTCTTGAATCGCTTGTTACCCACACCGCTAACAACACCAACATCATCAACGCTAAAAACGCTCAAGACGCTCAACTCAATGCTGTTAGCCAACCATGTGAGATATGCGGGCGTCCTCACTCTTACACCACTTGTACCGCCACCCAAGACTATCCTTCTGAGAATGTGAATGCAGCATACGGTACCTATCCTCTGGCCGCTTATCAAGCTCGTCCTCAAGGAGACCGCAACTTGCTTAGCTACCGTTCGAACAACTTTCTCCCACCACCCCGGTTTTCCTCCTAACAACCCAAACCAACAACAAAACCTCAATCACCCTCCTTAACAACAACAACAACCTCGTGCACCATACCAACCACCTCACAAACAACCATATCCTCCTCAAAGAAACAACCGAGTTTACCAACAACCTGCTTATCAACCACCCGCCTACAATTCTCTTCCCAACCAACCCACCGCATTACACCAAGATATTGGAACCAACATGAGGACTAATGATGTGATCGTGGACAATCTCCAACGGGAAGTGCTCAACTTGAAAGCAGACATGGTGAAACAAGGGAACGATCTGTGAGCTGATATGAGAAACACTTTGGCAAGTCAAACGAATGACTTAAGGAACATGATGGCTAGTTTCTTCCAAGGTAATCAACCCTCTTCTTCGGGTACTCTTCTGAGTAACACCGTTGCGAATCCAAGAGGGGAGATGAAAGCAATCACCACTCGTAGTGGCAAAGGTACCAAGGAACCCGAGCTTCCTATACCTCCACCGGTGATTGTGACTAAGGAAAACGAGTCACCTGCTCCTATTCCTCATCCTTCTACTTCCCCAATTTCTCCACCTCTTACTTCTACCCCTCCTCCACCTAAGGATGTGAGTGATCTTATTCTCCCAAAGCCTTCCTCTTCTTCCGATATACCTTATCCCTCAAGGTTGAGGAAAGAGAAGCTTAAAAGCAAGGATGATATTCAAGTTTCGAACTTTCTTAAGATGTTTAAACAATTGAATTTTAACATCTCCTTCGCTGAGGCTCTCGCTCACATGCCCAAGTATGCGAAAATGTTCAAAGATCTTCTTAGTGACAAGGAGAAGCTTCTTGATATTTCTAACACCCAAATTAATGAGAATTGCTCTGTAGTGCTCTTAAGGAAATTGCAAACCAAGCTTGGTGATCCGGGTCATTTCTTAATCCCTTGCAACTTCCCGGGAGTAGAGAATTGCATGGCCCTAGCCGATCTAGGTGCCAATATTAACTTAATGCCTTTAAGTGTTTGGAAGCAATTATCTCTCCCTGAGCTAGTCCCCACCAAAATGACGTTGGAATTAGCTAACCGTACGGTTGCTTATCCAGTGGGGATAGCCGAAGACGTCTTTGTAGGAGTCGTCAAATTCACTTTTCCTGCCGATTTCGTCGTCGTCGACTACGATATGGACCCTCGTGTGCCATTAATTGTTGGTCGTCCATTCTTGAGGACCGGTCGCACTCTCATCGATGTTGAAGCGGGTGAGCTTATCATGAGAGTGGGTGACGATAAAGTCGTCTTCAACATGGGAAAGCTTTCTAAACAGCCTTATTCATACGAGAGTGTTAATTGTATTGACCTTTCTTGATGAGGCTTGTGAAGAACACTTCAAAGATGCTTGTAAAAGTATTCCTACCTCTCTTCCCAATGTTGAGATCGTTTCCTCTATTGATTCATCACTATCTCTATTTGGAGAAAGTTATTTCCTTTGGAAAGATTTGGAAGCCACCATGGGAGATGTGAACTTAGAACATGACGAATCTCCCACCGATTGGGATGAAGATCTTCGCCTCATTGAGAAACTTCTTAAAGAAGACAATATTTCTCGACCATCTCCCAAGGATATTGCTATCGATGAACCGACTTTGAATACGCCTCCCATCGAAAATCCTCCGGATTTAGAACTTAAGGAGTTGCCGCCCCATCTCTAGTACGTGTTTCTTGACGAAAAGAAGAAGTCGCCCGTCATCATTGCCAAGGACTTGAACGAAGAAGAGAAATCTCGCCTCATCGTCGTGCTTAAAGATCATAAGAAGGCAATTGCTTGGAAAATTTCCGATATCCGCGGAATTGATCCGAACTTTTGTACTCACAAGATTCTCATGGAAGATGACTTTAAACCAGCAATCCAGAGCCAAAGAAGGGTTAATCCTCGCATTCATGAAGTCATCAAACAAGAAGTTATCAAACTTCTTGATGCCGGCTTGATTTACCCTATCTCGGATTCGCCTTGGGTAAGTCCCGTCAATTGTGTGCCCAAGAAGGGCGGAATAACCGTTGTTCCCAATGAACACAACGAGTTGATTCCCACACGTCTTGTTACTGGGTGGAGAGTTTGTATTGATTATCGCAAACTCAATGATGCCACGAGAAAAGATCATTTTCATCTTCCTTTCATGGATCAAATGCTCGAGCGTCTAGCGGGTAATGATTATTACTGCTTTTTAGACGGTTTCTCCGGGTATTTTCAAATTCCCATCGATCCCAAAGACCAAGAAAAGACCACATTCACTTGTCCCTACGGAACATTTGCTTACAAACGCATGCCTTTCGGTTTATGCAATGCTGCTGGGACGTTCCAAAGGTGTATGATGGCTATTTTCCATGACATAGTGGAAGACACTATGGAAGTATTCATGGATGATTTCTCGGTTTATGGCGATTCTTTCTCTGCTTGCCTTGCCAATTTAGAACGTATGCATAAGCGGTGTGAAGACACTCGCCTTGTTCTTAATTGGGAAAAATGTCATTTCATGGTAAAAGAGGGCATCGTGCTAGGACACAAGATCTCCAAAGCCGGTCTTGAAGTGGACCGTGCTAAAGTCGATGTTATTTCTAAGTTGCCTCCACCTTCAACCGTGAAGGGTGTGAGAAGTTTCCTCGGTCATGCGGGCTTCTACCGTCGATTCATCAAAGATTTTTCTAAAATCGCTCGCCCGATGACCCACCTCTTAGAAAAAGATACTCCTTTCATCTTTTCCAACGAGTGGAAGCCTTCAACTTGCTTAAGGATAAGCTAACTAAGGCACCCGTCTTGGTTACCCCTAATTGGGAGCTTCCCTTTGAGTTGATGTGCGATGCTAGCGACTTTGCTATTGGAGCGGTTTTGGGACAAAGAGTGAACAAACACTTCCAACCGATCCATTACGCTAGCAAGACAATGACGGGGGCTCAGTTGCATTACACGACAACCGAAAAAGAGATTTAGTTGTTGTCTATGCGTTTGAAAAATTTCGCCCCTATCTTGTCCTTTCTACCACAATCGTTTACATTGATCATTCCGTGTTGAAGTACTTGTTAACTAAACAAGATTCCAAACCAAGACTTCTTCGCTGGGTTTTGCTACTTCAAGAATTTAAAATTGAAATTCGTGATAAGAAAGGAGCTGAAAACCTAGCCGCGGATCATCTCAGTAGACTTGAGGATCCTTACCAAGGGGATCATCCGAACAAAGAGATCAATGATTCTTTTCCCCTGGAGACCTTAATGTCTATCAACTCGACTTCTGATGAAACACCGTGGTTTGCGGACATTGCAAACTACTTGGCGGGTGGAATTCTCCTTGACGGGTTAACATCCCAGCAAAAGAAGAAGTTCTTAAAAGACATTAAGACTTACTTTTGGGAGGACCCGTATCTATTCAAACAATGTGCTGATTTGATTATTCGCCGATGTGTTGATGGACCGACAGCTTTAGAAATCCTTGACGCTTGCCACAAAGGACCAACCGGTGGTCACTTTGGTCCCAACTACACCGCCAAAAAAGTGTTTGACTCGGGATTTTATTGGCCCACCGTTTATCGTGATGCTCACGAGATGGTTAAACGTTGTGATGCTTGCCAAAAACAAGGCAAGATCACACATAAAGATGAGATGCCTCAGAATTTCATTCAAGAGTGTGAAATCTTTGATGTTTAGGGTATCGACTTTATGGGGCCATTCCCTTCATCTAAAGGAAACAAATACATCCTTGTAGCCATTGACTACGTTTCAAAGTGGGTTGAAGCCAAAGCTTTACCTACTAATGACGCAAGGGTGGTTTGTAACTTTTTGAAATCGTTGTTCGCTAGATTCGGTGTGCCTCGTGCCATTATTAGTGATCGCGGGACTCATTTTTGCAATGACCAATTTGCAAGAGTCATGGCTAAGTATGGTGTAAATCATCGTCTTTCCACCGCCTACCACCCACAAACTAATGGCCAGGCTGAAATCTCTAACCGAGGCTTAAAGCGAATTCTTGAAAGAACCGTGGGAGAGCATCGTGCCTCATGGGCTGATAAACTTGATGATGCGTTGTGGGCTTTTCGTACTGCATACAAGACTCCGATTGGTTGTACGCCATATCGTCTCGTGTATGGGAAAGCGTGCCACCTCCCCATTGAGTTGGAGCACAAGGCTTACTGGGCCTTGAAGTGGGCTAATATTCATATCAACAAAGCCGGTGACCTACGCAAGATCCAACTCAATGAGCTCATTGAACTCCGTAATGAGGCTTATGAAAATTCTTTGATCTATAAGGAAAAGACTAAGCTCATTCACGACTCTAAGATTAAGAACCGAGAGTTCCAAGTTGGAGACAAAGTCTTGCTCTTTAACTCTCGGTTGAAAATCTTTTCGGGCAAGCTGAAATCTCGTTGGTCCGGCCCATTCACCATTGCCTAAATTTTTCCATATGGTACTCTCGAGCTCGCTCAACCTAATGGACCTAATTTTAAGATGAATGGCCAACGAGTGAAGTTGTAATTTGGTGAGGACATCTCTCAAGAGATGATTCCATCCCTCACCACGTTTCCCATGAACTAATTTTGGGTCGAGTCAGGCTCGTGACTCGGTTATCAAAAACAAGCGCTCCTCGGGAGGCAACCCGAGTATCTATCCTTTTCTGTTTTAACCTCCTAAGTGTAGGGGGCCTCTATAGGTTCTTTGTGTTTGTGTGGTGATGTGATTACAGGGATGAATGCACTTTTGGAACCTTTGAAGAACAGTGCTCCCGTGTTATCCGAAATCCGGTTCTATCTCTCAACTATCGTGATTCAATTTTCTTCATACTCACATTTGAAATTGATCACGTTAGTCGTCTCTTCCTTAACTTGATTTAACCAACGTGCACAATGTCATAAGTGTAGGGGAGACTTTTCCCACATGCTTAAACATTGAGGACAATATTTATATTAAGTGTAGGGCGACTTCTATTGATGTTTTAAGTGGACTTTTCCACGAGTCTGATTACTTGAGATTTTAAATTGTGGAGAACGAGAAATGATAGAGTCAATTATAAGTCGGTATTCTTGCACAAGCTCACTTGGTGTAATTATCTGCCTATTCTCCCATCACTTGCTAATAATTTATCTGCAATAAGTAAGGTCGTACGATTTGAAAAGTTACTTAGCTTCTAGCCCAAGATCGTTTATAAGTTGCTCGGTAATGATAAGAGTTCATAGCCAAGGCATAACTTATGAAGCGGGGCGCGAATATTGGCGAGTCCGAAAAGGCCCTAACAAGGCATGAGGATTCAATCTTATTGCTAAAGATCCAAGGTGATGTGAAAAGCATTTTTCCCAAAATCAATATGAAGGATCAAGACTCACGACGAAAAGCAATCAACTCCCATAAAGATCATGGAGAAGTCTATCCGAAAAGACCCTAACAAGGTATGAGGATAAATAGATCCAAGTCCGAAAAGGAGGCGGATCGTTGTATCAAATCCCAATTAGAGATTGAAGAAATAATCATGAAGTCATGGTCAACAAAGTTGGAGTACCCCTCAAAAGTCTCCAAGTGAAGAAACTCTATTACGAAGAGAAGACCATTATTACAAGAACGTCTCTCAAGATATGAAGTATGAAGTACATGCCAAATATCGGCCCGAGAAAGGTCTCAAATCGTGAACCAAGTTATGCCAAGATATGAACTTTTTGATATCACGAGAAGCAGTTTTAAGAGATTTTGTCCTTTAGCTAACTATTGATCAAATCGTCCTACTTTGCTTTCAACCTAAATAAACTATCGAAATAAGTCCAAAAATGCATCTTCATGATCATTCTAAGACAAAAATAAAATATAAGAGATACATCTAGGAATAAGGGAGTTTAAGCATATAATTAAGCCATGTGTGTAAGTGTTTGATTTACTAACTTATAATAACAATGATCTCGTTTTTAAGCTTAGTTTGGGGAACGTGAAACTTGAGGGTGATAAATCTTCGCAGCACCAAAGCCCTAATGTAAGTCCCTGATCTCTTTGCAAGTTATTTCCATGTAGCTATTTTCAAGTGAAAATGGTTTTATATCCTTTTGTTTCCTTTAAAGTTTTAATTTCTCTTAGTACTTTAATTTTTGTTTAAGTAGTATGTTAATAAGGCCAAGGGTGATTGATTATGAGAAAAATGTAAATTTGCTTTATCACTAAGCATTGCATGAGGGCATGGCAATGGTTAAGTGTAGGGGATTTGATAGGTGTGAAAACACCCATCCTTTTACCACTTATTTCTTACTAAAACAAGACCAAAACGCGTGTTTAATATCATTTGTTTGGAATTATGTGTGGTTTTTGTGTTTATTGTGTTTTCAGAGCCAACCGGATGAATACTGAAGAAAACATGGGATTGCACGGGTTTTATCGAGGAAAAAGACTCAAGACGAAGTCTATTGTCCAAGAGTTGCAAAAGATTGGAAGTCAATGGGCCTATTTGAAGATTTATCGAAGAAAAGGACCAAAGATGGAAGATTTACATATGTCGAAGAAACTCAAGTCTATTAAATAAAGAAATTAAAAGACGAGTTGAATTTAATCGTCGACAAATCCCGAATCAGAATCGAAAACGTCAACTTTTCTGAAAAGACGAGAAGACAAGAAGAAAGGGAGAAAGCCCACTCACCAACCAACCACTTAGCCTATAAAAGGAAATCACCCTCACACTTTTGGACTAGTTTTTCATTTCCCAGTTTTCTTCTTTTCTTTCGTAGGAAGCCAACACCACTAAGGTGTTGGTGATTTTTAATTTTTGTTGAATCCTTCATCTTGTAAGCTTTTAATCTTTTTCCTTTGATTGTTTAAACCTTAATCATCAATATAATCTTTCCATTTCATCTTGTTCATCTTCTCTTTTTATTCAAAGTTTTAAAGTTCTTGTTTGGTTAATTTTGATCTTCTAAAGTTAATGGTTTCGTGTTTTTATGATTGGGAGTTGTTGTTTATGGCTAGTAAATGATTTGGGATTAGTTTAGTTTAAATCTTTTGGTTAGATTTGGCTTATTTTGATCAAAAATCGATCTTCCCCTGTTATTTCGGCTTTCTGTTCTTCATTCCCAGTTTATTCCGAATTGCTAATTATTCCAGGTAGCATTGTTCTTCCGAATAGCTCAATATTCCGCATAGCATTTTTATTCCGAATAGCCTAATATTCCGAATAGCCGTATTATTCCGGATGGCATATATTCCGAGTAGCCACATTTATTCCGGATAGGACAGTTATTCCGCATAGCCTTATTATTCCGCATAAGCTTTTTCATTCCGCGTGGATCATTATTCCGAGTAGCCTCTTTATTCCGGATAGCTTATTTATTCCGCATGGCAAGTTATTCCGAATAGAGCATTTTTAAGGTTATTTTCAAGTTACTGTTTTATTTAAATTTTAATTCAAGTTTAATTTTTTATTGATTAACTGCTTCTAGTTTACCTTTTAGTTACTTCATTCATTTACCGTTTTAGTAGAATAGAAAACCAAACCCCCTATTTGTCACTAAGAACAATCATTCCACTTTGAGCTGTGATCAATTCGAGAAGATTCCGAGATTAATTCTGAACCCCATACAAAAACAATTGTATCACATAACTTATTGAAGCGGGATGCGAAGATTGGCGAGTCCGAAAAGGCCCTAACAAGACATGAGGGCTACATTTTGTTACTAAATATCCCAAGTGATGTGAGAAATCATTTATCAAAAATCAATATGAAGGATCGAGACACACAATGAAAAGCAAATACTCCCCTAAAGATCATGGAGAAGTCTATCCAAAAAGACCCTAACAAGGTATGAGGATAAATAGATCCAAGTCCTAAAAGGAGGCGGATCGTTGTATATCGAAATCCAAAATAAAGATTGGAGAAAAATGAAGAAGTCGTGGTCCAAGTACGAAGAATCTCTAAAAAAAACTTCAAGTGAAGAAATTCCTATTATGAAGAGAAGACCATAATTTCAAGAACGTCTCTCAAGATTTGAAGTATGAAGTCACTGCCAAATATCGGTCTGAGAAAGGTCTCAAATCGTAAAGCAAGTTATGCCAAGATATGAACTTTATGAGGTCCCGAGAAGCAGTTTTAAAAGATTTTGTCCTTTAGCTAACTATGGATTAAATCGTCCTACTTTATTTTCGGCCTAAATAAACTATCGCAATAAGTCAAAAATGCATCCTCGTGATCATTCATGACAACAATAAAATATAAGAGATACACCTGGGAATAAGGGAGTCTAAGTGAATAATTGGGCCACATGAGTTTGAGTTAGTTTGCTAACTTATAATAACAATGATCTCGTTTTTAAGCTTGGTTTGGGGAACGTGAAACTTGAGGGTGATAAACATTCATGACAATCCAAAGACCTAATGTAAGTCTTCGATCTCTTTAATTGTTTTCTTCCTTCAAATATTTTGTTATCTTCTATCTTTTTACGTTTCCTTAATGTCTTGAATTCAAATAAAGGCCAAGGTAGGTTAATTATGATGGAAAATGTAAATCTTGCTTTGTAACTAATGCATTGCATGAGGGCATTGCAATGGTCAAAGTAGGGAATTTAATAAGTGTGAAAACACGTATCCTTTTACCACTTAGTTATAATAATAACCAAGCCAAACGTGTATTTAATGTCCTAAATGTCGAAATTATGCGTGGTTTGTGTTTTTATTGTGTTTTAGGATCAAAATCTGAAAAGGGAAGAAAACATGGGCTTTCACGGACTTTTATCGAAGAAAAAGACAAAAGACGAAGTCAATAGATCAAGAGTGCAACAAGAATGGAAGTCCAAGGCCTATTCTGAAGATTTATCGAAGAAAAAGTCTAAAGACGGAAGTTTAATGAAGTCGAAGAACAAAGTCTAATAGAAGAAGAAAATTATAAGACGAGTTCAATATATATCGACAAATCCTAAGTCAACGTCGAGAAAGTCGATGAATTTAAAAGACGAAAAGACGAGAAGAAAGAAGAAAGCATGACATATGTTAATCCTCCTATAGATACCCTCCTAATGGCACATTAGGAGGTGTTAGCTAATTTGACACATTAGTCTTTCCATTTTATTTTCTTGCACTTTCATATTGTCCATTTACTTTATTGTCTTTAATTTTAAGTTATTTCCAAGTAAGTTTTTAATTTGTGTTGTTGAATCTTTATTTTTAATCAAGTTTTTGATTAATCTCTCATTCTACCTTTCTTGTTTTGCTTAATCTTTATGCTTATTTGCTTATTGTTATGCTTATTAGATTGTTTGTTATGTTTTTATGTGTCTGATTGTGTTAACTTATTGATTTTATAGCTTATTGTGTGCTTTTCTTATATATAATTAAGTGTTTTTAAAAGTTATTTTATAAAAAGTTGATTTTAAATATTTTGATTATTTAGTGTTTTTAATAGTTTTTAAATTTTGGCTTATTTTCTTTTTCTTAAAATTTATTTGGTTAAGTTTTCAGATAAGTGCTTATTTGGTTTTAGCTTAATTTTTAGTTTTGTTTATTTTTATCTAATTTGGATTCCCCT
Source organism: Glebionis coronaria (assembly GCA_025667525.1). NCBI lineage: Eukaryota > Viridiplantae > Streptophyta > Magnoliopsida > Asterales > Asteraceae > Glebionis > Glebionis coronaria. The sequence goes on from CM046882.1 coordinate 424,033,583, forward strand.
TAAAACCCTAGTTTCCCGAAGTAGGTGCTTGATTTGATTCCAACTTGAGTCTAAAATGTTTTTCCCGAATTAGCTCTTAACCAGCATTTCCCGAATTAAGTGCGAATTTTTATATTCCAAACTGGATGAGAACTACGTATTCCAAACTATATGTGGACTCAGATTCTGAATTACGTTGAGACCCACTTTCCGAACTACTTTCAAAATCTTGGCATTCCGAACTAGAAACAAGAAGACCATGGATTCTGAACTATATATAAATTGTCATGCTAGCTAGCTTGCTAGCTTAGTGTTTTTCCCGCCAAAAGGAGCAGCTTGCTTGGGTGCTTGAGCTGCCTGCTTGGTTGCTTATTTTTTATTTAATATTGTTCCGTAATCGTTTAGTTTAATCTGAAAGTTTTTCCGATTTCTATTTTGAAAGTCACGTATTTTTAGTTATATTTTTCGTCGAATTTTAGTATTAGTACTTTTTCGAAAAGTTTAAGTTTTGACTTTTATTTAGTACCCGCTTTAGTTTTTGTCTCGTTTAGTTTTAAAGTAGCCACTTAGTTTTATTTTCTCCTTTTTCATTAAGTAAATTTTTTTTCCAGTCGAAAGTTAATTTCAGTTTTTAGTTTTATTTTTATTAATTGTTTCGTTTTCATATTTGTCTTTAATATTGTTTCTTTATTATTTGTCAATCGTTTTAATTTTTAGTTCATTTCTTTTATATTTTGTCATTTCCTTTTAAAGCTTTATTTTTATCTTTAATTAGTTTTAGACAACGACACCTTTTCTTTTATCCACCAAAGACGACTGAGTCACACTTTTAACCTTAATCAATTCGAATTAAATCGAGACGAACAAATTTTCATACTTGGTTAAAACCTTGTATTAATTACCAAAATGTATTTCTTCCCATTGATACTTTGAACACGCATGTGACCACAAAAATCCATATGAAGAAGATCTAACCGTCCTTTAGAGCTTGGTGTAGTCTTGGTCTTGAAACTACTTCGTTTAGCTTTACAAAGCTCACAAGAAGAACAAAGATGATCTTTGATGAATTTCAAGCTTGGAAGGCCTCTCATAATTTTTTCTTGGAAATTAGGTTGATGGTATCCAAATTAAGATCTGTAGCCCGTGAACCGGTGAGTAAATCATTCACATCATAATCTCGAACAAAACATGTCTTCTTTCTAAAAGCAACCTCCAAATCCGCATCACATAATTGACCAACCGAGAAAAGATTGTGATTGAGCCCTTCGACGTGGTATACCCTTTTAATCGTGATATTCCATTGAACCAAATCTTCATATCCTGGGATCGGTGCAAATTGATCATTTTCGAATCGGACCGTACCCAGGAACTTCTCAACGAAGTTAATTAGAAGCTTGAGATTCCCCGTCATGTGCTTTGTGAACCCGTAATCTAGTATGAAGAGAACTATTTCTATCACCTGCAGAAGATTTAGAATACGATTGAGCATTTGCTAAATTGGATTCCATGTTAGTTGTGATTTTTCAATCATTAGGTAACTTAGTTTCATCACTTGAAGGCACGCTAACACTCGTAGTCACATTTTATGTCCTAACCTTAGGCATCCATTTATATCATGGAGAACATTGATTAGCAAACTACCATTTCCAATATTTGCTAGCAAACTCATATAATTCCCTAAGTCGGCTTCTAGAGTTCTGAGTAGTGGAGTCTGATGAAGTATTTTTCTTAGGGGGGGTAGCAACAGAATGGTTCACTTTGCTTTTGGGTTTACTAGCACTAGTAGGCACTACAATTCGCTTCTTAGTTCCAGTGTCCACGCCATTGACATTATTCAAAGCACACTTAGTATGATTAGCACTAACAGCTCATTTTCCACATTTCACACAAACAAACTTAACATTCATAGCATTCAAAGCAGTCAAATTAATCAAATCGTCATTACATGCGATTACAGACGTTTTATTCTTAGAAACATTAAAATTTCTAAAGTGGTCATCTACTTTCTTCATCTTCCCTTGACACTTGTTTTGCCAAACCTTATCATTCATTTGAGTGTTCTTAAGCTGAGGTCGGCTAACACTAGCAGTGGGGACTACTCCTGTTGTAAAAGACACACGTCTATTAGTGTTTCTAGAAGTCTGAGGCAATTGACTCTCTTTGTTTTGTGTGGGTTTAGTAGGAAATCTATACATCCCTGGTTTAATCACAATTGTGTGCTTAATGCCTTGTGCTCGAGTATCCGTTTTGGGATGAATCTGCGGTAACCTTTCCTTTCCATCCGTCTTGGGGGCAAACCCAGATTTTTCAAATGAAGAATTTGAGAAAAAAGATAGTTTTCCCAAGACATATGGTTTAGTCACTTTGTACGCATTGGGTTGTCTAACAACGGGTTTCACAACTTTAGGTTCCATAATTTACCCACCCATCTTAACAATGAGTTTCTTCAACTGAACTATCGCAATGTCTTTTACTTGCAACTGAGCTTTCAAGTCTATAATTTACAAAATCTTTTCATTCATTTCTCGAAACGATTCGGATAGTTTTACTTGCAAGTTATTATCATTTGGGAAACTGCCGATTTTTTTTGCAAAGCAAGTTCAAGAGTGTAAAACCCGCATGCTTTTACCATGAATAGTACCCTTATGATCGTACGTACATGATTAGAACTTTCCTTATTTAGCACGTTTACATTTCACGAATAGGAATTTCAAGTATTACGTACGTGTTATTACACGATATGTATTTATTACGTATTAAGACACGATAATTATTATCCACAATAATTATAATCACGAACATGAAAATCATGAACGTAAATAATCACGAACCTAATATTATGTATTTACGTATATTTATTACGATTAGAAATAAATATAGTTTACGACACGAACAATTAATAATTAAATCAGGTAAACACGACACGAGAACACGTAAATAAATAGAACACAGAAAAACAACGGGTTTCCTCTTGTGGGCCCCTCATAGCCGCGGCATAGACAACAAGATGGGCCAAGCCCACTTAAAAATTTAACTAAAAAGGAAAAGAAGGAAACATGTTTTCATAATACAGAGTTTCTTTAGAAAAATCACAAAACCCTGCTCCTCCTTTTTCTCTTTGGCCGCCGCACATACAACACCACCAAGGGGTGTTTGGTTGATTTTGGTAGATCCAATTATTGCTAGATCGTTCGTGTTATTAATCTCCTTGTTATTCACGAAACGATAATCTCTTAAACCTTTTCTTTTTAATTGTTTATTAGATCTAAACAATCAAATCATGAGGTTATTAAAAACAAGTTAATAAACATGTAGATCTAATCACGGGGTATTAAAAACATGGGTTTAAGGGGGTGTTTGGTTCGGCCGGCGCACACAAACTGAGAGACAATGCTCTCGGTGTGGCTCGTGTGACCACAACCAAGACCAAGTGGTCTCGGTGTGGGGTTTTTGGCTCGGTAGCAAAAAAACCAAGGGACCTCGACGCATGTCGGGGTTAGCCTTGGTGGTCATGGGGGTCTTGGGTGAAAAACCAAAACAAACACCACCGGCTTAAGCCGGTGGCTATTTATAGAAAGCAGGGGGAACCACCGCATGGGCAGCGGCTAGCCAAGACCAAGGGACCACCGGCTTAAGCCGGTGGAACCTTTACACAAGCAGTGGCAACCGGCCAAGCCGGTTTGCCACTGTTAAGGGGATTGTTTGTTTGGTCGGTTCAAGGGTTAAACCAGTCCGGTTCATGACATGTTTAGGTTTAAAACACGGGTTCGGTTCATGGTTTATTTTACAAGTTAATTATTTAATTTTACAAGTTAAATAATTACAAGATTTAATTAAATTAATTTAACATGTTATGTAATTAATTTAATTTGGACATGACTTAGGTTATTTATTATTAATAATAATACATGATTTTAAACTAAGTATTTTATGATTTAATTTTAGACTAAAGTAATTAATTAATTATTAAAACATGGCATATAATTAATTAATTTACATGACTTAGGTTATATTAATATAAATATTAATACATGTTTAACCTAAGTATTATTTACACATTATTTAATTAAATCATGTTATATTTAATTAAATCTTATAACATATAGTTTATTTAATTTACATGTAATAATTAATAAACTATACTATTTAATCACATGACTTAGAATATTAATCAGTAAAACTTAAGCTTATATTATTAGCTTAATAATCCAGCTTATTTCTAATTATGGGAACTTTCTATTTCTAGAAACTTATTTATTTTAAGCAGCTAATCTATTTATGGAAACTTTCTATTTTTAGAAACTTAATTAATTAAGTCAGCTAATCTATTTATGGAAACTTTCTATTTTCAGAAACATTCTATTTTTGGTAACTATCTATTTTTGGAAACTTTCTATATTAGGAAACCTGCTATTTTTAGAAAGTTACTTATTATTACACAACAAGTAAAATAATAGAATAAATACAAGAAATACTTGATCAGAATAGGCAGAATACATGATAAATACAACATAACGATAAAATCAGTCAAACATGACATGAACATATAAAACAAGCTAAGACATGATTTAAAACCAGTTACGTATATAGTAATCAGAACACTTATACAATTATATTATCTATGTAGCATTAGGGAGATCGAAGTAAGACTCTCTTCTGTAAGTCTTCTTTGTTCACTGGACACAAGGTACGGATTCTCCGTCCTTTCAGTATGGACATTCTTTCCTTATTAGGATTCCCCGTATGCAGCCAACTGTTTTCCCAATATATGTTTTATATGTTTTGATTGCTTATGTTTAATTAAATGCCTAAAGCCATATACATGTGTGACCAGTTTCACCTAGTTATGGAGTTACCATAACTATAACACTGGAGGCACTAGTGTTATGACTTCACCACGGCAGAGTGATAGATCGTGTCGTCCCTTCATCTTTTGGCCATATTATTATTATCATGTGGGGCATATGGGTGCATCCTAGGTTACATGTTTTTTACAGATTATTCAGGTGAATGTGGTGTGTGCCTTGCATACTTCACAAGGAGCTGATCCCTCCTACCCAAAACTTATATTAATTAGAAGCAGCCCCTCTAATTGCATGACGAGGTCACCCCTCCAAGTATTCATGCACTTTTATCTTTCATGACCTATATTGGCTAATGGTAAACATATTAAACAGTTTTTATAAGATAAACATAAGGACTTTCAAACGATAAAACCAGTTTTACTAAGTTATACCAGGTTTTCCAGGACTTAGACATTTATGCTGCTATATGTTGTATATGCTTATGTTATTCATTCTATTCTTGTATATCCGTGCACTGAGTGTTATGCTCAGCCGTCTTCCTTTCATGTTCCCAAAACAGTAGGTACTCAGGGACGCTCGTAGACTGTAAGCGTACGTGCATATGGACTGGAAGCTTCCTAGCCTTCATTACTTTATACATTTCTTCATACTTTGATACTCATTTCTATGGACATTGTTTAGTCCTTTTCATTTATAGTACTTATGTTTATGTGTGATGAGCTTTACTTTGGGGTACCGATGTTTGTTTATGGTATTTCCTTTATGGTCATGTGATGTTTAATACACTTATCCGTGTATGCTTTGATGACACACCATAATCACGCATGACATTCCATTTACCAAAATGGGGTGTTACAATATGGTATCAGAGACAAGGCTTCGACCTGTAGGCTCTCAAAACATGACCTGTGATTAGTGGGTAGTCACTATGGTCTTCCTAGAACTGACAGTCGGTTTTCATGCATTCATTGTTTTCATGCATACATATATATGTCATTGTCGCAGGTTTATGACTAAATAATGGTTGGTACAGGACTGGCCCTATTTAGTCGCATGTGCTTTTATCAAAACTTTTAACTTTAGGACCGACCCATTGGCTTCCCCTCGCTATGTCTTTTGTTTTGAGTGAACTGATCATAGGCGTTCACTCTCGCGCATATAAAAGTTTTCATAAAACTGCATCATGCATTCATGTACTAGTTTTATGCATAAAGTTTTTCTCATGATTTATTGGTATAAAATTTTTTCATGTATATAGTTTATGTTTTGATCAGTTAATCATGTATTTTTATGTTATACTGTCAGATGGTTCTCACACGCGAGTAGGAACAACTCAATGCAGCAGTCCGAGCTACAATGCAAGCTATGCTTCCTCAGCTGAGTAACGAAATCAGGGCTGAGGTGCAGGCTACCAACAATCAGCAGCAGCACCCAGTACCTCCTCCTCCTCCTCCAGAAACATTGGTCACATGGCTGGAGAGATTCAACAAGCTACGCCCTCGATCCTTCGAGAAGACAGATAGCCCCAGTGAAGCTGAAAGATGGTTGGCTCACATTGAGAAGATGTTCGATGCCATAGGTTGTGACCCCGTTTTCAAGTCGAGGTTGTCCTGTTACCGGTTCGAAGGTGATGTGCTATCATGGTGGAAGGCACTGAAGCAGTCTGAGGGAGGTGATAATTGGGTGGCTGGTTTGACTTGGGCTTAGTTCAGGGATTTGGTGATGGGATTGTTCTTTCCCAAGGCTGAGCAAGACAAGCTGAAGAGAGAGTACCATGGAATTAGACAAAGAGCTGGAGAGAACAGAAACAAGTTCATGCAGTGTTTTCTTCGTTTAGCTGGTTTTCTTGGTGCAGCAGCAGGTACTCCCGAAGAGCAAGCATACCACTTCCGGTGGGCTCTTCGTACATCCGTCGCAAACAACTTGGTGTGTTCTATGTTCAACACTGTGGCACAAGTGGCCGATGCAGCACGTAAGCTGGAGATGTTGCAGGAAAGAGAAGAGTTCGGGGAAGCAGAGAGACCCGAGAAGAGGTAAACGTTCGTTATTCAGCAGTGACCAAATCGTATTCTTTTCATCATATGTCAATATTTACATCTCTATTAAACTGTATCTTCCAGGCAGAAGACTGGGGACCGGTCTTAGCCGGCTACTCAGCAACAGCCTACTCAGCCCAAGGGAAACGGTCAGACTCACGACCGTTCTGCTACGGATAGGCGTGGCGGTAATGATAATTACCGTAACAACGCTGGAAACTCCAACAGCAGCAGGTCCTTATACTTACTCATTTTCTTATGATTACATGCTATAGTTCTTAATTCTGACACATTAGAGAATCTTCTACCAGGAATCATGGTAACGGGAGGGACCAGAACCAGAGAGGTTCACAGCCTAACCGTCCAGCTATCACTGGTATTCCATCTTACGAATTATCCGCATTGTCCTTTGTACCTATTATCATGTCTCATGTATATCGTTCTTATCAGGCTCTCAGCCAGCAAGGACACCTGCTGGAGGATATACTCATCCTCTTTGCACTACCTGCAATCGTAGGCACCCAGGGCCATGTCGCCGCTACAGCGACGCATGCTTCAAGTGTGGTCTTCCTGGCCATCGCATGAAGGACTGGCGCAAGGGCGAGATGGAGGGCACATCGGGACAAGCTGATACCAAGCCGTCTCCTACTAGTGGACGCGTTTACATGACATCTCGCGATCAGGCCAACAAGTCTACATGTACCATCACTGGAATCTTGTATATGTATGGTCAAGCTGCATGTGTTCTATTTGACACGAGTGCTACTCACTCGGTCATTTATACTGCTTATGCTATGAATGTTAGGATACTCCCCATGCCACTAGAGAATATATTGAATATTTCCACGCCTTTAAGAGACTCTGTACGCATAACCCATGTGTACAAGAGCCTTCCCCTAGAGTTTGATGACAAGATTCGTCCTGTTGACGCACTTCCGCTAAACATGAATGATTTTGACATGATATTGGGCATGGACTAGCTATCCAAGCATCATGCTAACTTAGACTGCCATTCATATCAAGTCATCTTCGGTGATGTTAATGCACCAGAGTACATTCACAACGGGTTCGTACCCGGAAGGTCTGTACAAATCATATCAACCCTACAAGCACGTGCATTACTTTCACATGGTTGCGAGGGCTATCTAGCTACTGTTCATGACATGGATGCTGAATCTCTAACAATTCAGAATCAGCCGATAGTGTCAGAATTTCCAGATGTATTTCCAGAAGAACTTCCGGGCATACCACCTGCACGTGAAGTAGAATTTAATATCGAGCTCATCCCAGAAGCTGAGTCGATTTCCAAGGCTCCTTATCGCATGGCTCCCAAAGAGTTAAAGGAGCTGAAGGATCAATTGCAAGAATTTCTGGAACGAAGCTTCATTCGACCGAGCGCATCTCCATGGGGCGCATCGGTCTTATTCGTGAAGAAGAAGGACGGCAGTATGCGTCTTTGCATAGATTATCGCGAGCTCAACAAGATCACCATCAGGAACATGTATCCTCTACCACGCATCGGCGATCTGTTTGACCAACTCCAAGGGCCAAACATTTCTTCAAGACTGATATGAGGTCGGGCTATCATCAGCTACGGGTTAAAGAGCAGGACATCGCCAAGACTGCTTTCCGTACATGCTACGGCCACTACGAATTTGTAGTCATGCCATTTGGCCTTACCAATGCTCCAGCAGTGTTCATGGATTTGATGAACAGAATCTTCCATGAATTTCTGGACAAGTTCGTCATTGTCTTCATTGACGACATCCTGATATTCTCTAAGTCCAAGGAGGAACACGAAGACCATCTTCGTACAGTATTACAGATTCTTCGCCAGAAGCAGCTGTATGCTAAATTCTCCAAGTGTGAGTTCTGGTTAGACAATGTGGCATTCTTAGGTCACATTGTATCAGTAGAAGGAATCACTATGGATCCAGCAAAGGTTGAGGCTATTACCAAGTGGCCAAGACCGACATCAGCGACTGAAGTTCGCAGTTTCCTAGGCTTAGCTGGTTACTACCGTAGGTTCGTCGAGAACTTTTCACGTTTAGCACTACCACTGACCAAAATGATGCGGAAAGGGGAGAAATCCGTCTGGACTAAAGAAAGAGAGAAGAGCTTTGAAGACCTAAAGCAGAAGTTAGTATCTGCACCGATTCTTACTCTCCCATCTGGTACAGGTGGATTTCAAATCTACAGTGATGCATCGGGGAAGGGACTTGGATGTGTTCTCATGCAACATGGGAAAGTGATCACGTACGCTTTACGACAGCTTAAGCCTTATGAGGAAAATTACCCTACGCATGAATTGGAACTTGCAGCAGTCGTGTTTGCATTGAAGATATGGAGGCACTACTTGTATGGAGAATCATGTGACATTTTCACGGACCACAAGAGCTTGAAGTACATCTTCACTCAACGTGAATTGAACATGAGACAGAGGATATGGTTAGAGCTGTTGAAGGATTATGACATTAATCTGTAGTATCATCCCGGCAAGGCGAATGTAGTGGCAGATACACTTAGCAGAAAGTCCGGAATGATAAACGACATTAAAATTGAGGAGGAAATCATAAGAGACTTGGAGCGACTAGACATTGAGATCATGGTACGTGGACAACACGGTTACTGGGATAATCTTAGAGTGGAACCCGAGTTACTCTCTAGGATCAAGGAAGCTCAGAAATATGATGGTGAAATCTGGGCGATAATTCAGAATTTGGAAAAGCGGACAGAATTTCTAGTAGACGCAGACGGTATCTTATGGTAGGGCACGAGACTTTGTGTTCCTGATGATCAAGAACTCCAGGAAGCATTGTTAACTAAGGCTCATAGCTCCCCATTCTCTATTCATCCTGGTTCGACCAAGATGTACCATGACATCAAGCAATACTTTTGGTGGAGTGGTATGAAACAGGATGTTGCGACTTACGTCTCCAAATGTCTTACCTGCCAACAGGTTAAGATCGAGCATCAGCGATTTGGCGGTCTTCTTCAACCGTTAGATATTCCAGAGTGGAAGTGGGACAAATCACCATGGAATTTGTTATCGGTCTTCCGCAGACAAAGAGGAAGCACGATGCGATTTGGGTTATCGTTGATCGACTTACCAAGTCAGCTCATTTCTTACCGATCCGCAAGGAAGATTCGGTCAGTAAACTCGCCGATACTTATAAGAAGGAGATCATGAGACTTCATGGTGCTCCATCCAGCATCGTCTCAGACAGAGATCCTCGTTTCACTTCGTGAATTTTGAGAAGTCTGCAGAAAGCTTGGGGTACAAAACTTAATCCTAGCACGGCTTTTCATCCGCAAACAGACGGACAATCGGAGTGAACTATTCAGACATTAGAAGACATGTTGAGGTCTTGTGCGTTGGAATGGACGGGAGATTGGGACGATTACATCTGTTTGGTAGAGTTTGCATACAACAACAGTTGGCACGCAAGTATCAAGTGTGCTCCATTCGAGATGTTGTATGGCAGAAGGTGTCGCGCCCCAATCTGTTGGGATCAGGTTGGGGAGCGAACACTTGAAGGACCAGAAATGATTGAGTTGACCAACGAGAAGGTCGCAGTAGCTAAGCAGAAATTGCAAGAAGCACGGTCACGTCAGAAGAATTATACCGACAAGCATCGTAGGGACTTACACTTTAACGTAGGAGATCACGTTTTCCTTAAGGTATCGCCGGCACGTGGTGTTGGACGTTTTAGAATCAAAGGGAAGCTCAGTCCTTGATTCATCGGACCGTTTGATGTCATTGAGTGAGTAGGTGAAGTATCTTATCGTTTAGCGTTACCTCCGTAGCTTTCTCATGTTCACGATGTTTTCCATGTGTCCTTACTCAGAAAGTACAAGTATGATCCCCTTCACATGGTTCAGTATCCACTGGAACAGATTCGTGAAGATCTTACTTTCATAGAAGAACTCGAACGAGTTCTTGACAAACAAGAACGAGTCATGAGAAGGAAGACGATTCCATTCGTCAAAATCCTTTGGAGGGATCATACCGAGCGGGAAGCCACTTGGAAACAGAGGAGTCTATCCGGGCTTCTTACCCTCATTTCATATTTTGAATTCGGGTACGTTCTTCTTTTCCAGTTTACATTATCTATAATTCGGGGATGAATTATTATTTTTATGGGGGAAGAGTTGTAAAACCCGCATGATTTTACCATGAATAGTACCCTTGTGATCGTACGTACATGATTAGAACTTTTCTTATTTAGCACGTTTACGTTTCACGAATAGGAATTTCAAGTATTACGTACATGTTATTACACGATAAGTATTTATTACGTATTAAGACACGATAATTATTATCCACAATAATTATAATTACGAACCTGAAAATCATGAACGTAAATAATCACGAGCCAAATATTATGTATTTACGTATATTTATTATGATTACAAATAAATATAGTTTACGACACGAACGATTAATAACTAAATCACGTAAACACGACACGAGAACACGTCAATAAAGAGAACACAGCAAAACAACGGGTTCCCCTTGTGGGCCCCTCATAGCCGCGGCATAGACAACAAGGTGGGCCAAGCCCACTTAAAAATTTAACTAAAAAGGAAAAGAAGGAAACATGTTTTCATAATACAAAGTTTTATTTAGAAAAATCACAAAACCCTGCTCCTCCTTTTTCTCTTTGGCCACCGCACATACAACACCACCAAGGGGTGTTTGGTTGATTTTAGTAGATCTAATTATTGCTAGATCGTTCGTGTTATTAATCTCCTTGTTATTCACGAATCGGTAATCTCATAAATCTTTTCTTTTTAATTGTTTATTAGATCTAAACACATGAAATCATGAGGTCATTAAAAACAAGTTAATAAACATGTAGATCTAATCATGGGGTATTAAAAACATGGGTTTAAGGGGGTGCTTGGTTCGGACGACGCACACAAACCGAGAGCTTATGCTCTCGGTGTGGCTCGTATGACCACAACCGAGACCAAGTGGTCTCGGTGTGGGGCTTTTGGCTCGGCAGCAAAAAAACCAAGGGACCCCGACGCATGTTGGGGTTAGCCTTGGTGTTCATGGGGGTCTTGGCTGAAAAACCAAAACAAACACCACCGGCTTAAGCCGGTGGCTATTTATAGAAAGCAGGGGAACCGCCACATGGGCAGCGGCTAGCCAAGACAAAAGGGACCACCGGCTTAAGCCGGTGGCACCTTTATACAAGTAGTAGCAACCGGCCAAGCCGGTTTGCCACTGTTAAGGGGATTGTTTGTTTGGCCGGTTCAAGGGTTAAACCGATCCGGTTCATGACATGTTTAGGTTTAAAACACGGGTTCGGTTCATGGTTTATTTTACAAGTTAATTATTTATTTTTACAAGTTAAATAATTAAAAGATTTAATTAAATTAATTTAACATGTTATGTAATTAATTTAATTTGGACATGACTTTGGTTATTTATTATTAATAATAATACATGATTTTAACCTAAGTATTTTATGATTTAATTTTAGACTAAAGTAATTAATTAGTTATTAAAACATGGCATATAATTAATTAATTTTCATGACTTAGGTTACATTAATAATAAATATTAATAAATGTTTAACCTAATTATTATTTACACTTTATTTAATTAAATCATGCTATATTTAATTAAATCTTATAACATATAGTTTATTTAATTTACATGTAATAATTAATAAACTATACTATTTAATCACATAACTTAGAATATTAATCTGTAAACTTAAGCTTATATTATTAGCTTAATAATCCAGCTTATTCTAATTATGGAAACTTGTTATTTTTAGAAACTTATTTATTTTAAGCAGCTAATCTATTTATGGAAACTTTCTTTTTTTAGAAACTTAATTAATTAAGGCAATTAATCTATTTATGGAAACTTTCTATTTTCGGAAACTTACTATTTTTGGTAACTTTCTATTTTTGGAAACTTTCTATATTAGGAAACCTGCTATTTTTAGAAAGTTACTTTTTATTACACAACAAGTATAATAATACAAGAAATACAAGAAATACTTGATCAGAATAGGCAGAATACATGATAAACACGGCATAACGATAAAATCAGTAAAACATGACATGAACATATAAAACAAGCTAAGACATGATATAAAACCAGTTACGTATACAGTAATCAGAACACTTATACACGTATATTATCTAAGTAGCATTAGTGAGATCGAAGTAGGACTCTCTTTCGTTCGTCTTCTTCGTTCACTGGACACAAGGTACGGATTCTCCGTCCTTTCAGTATGGACATTCTTTCCTTACTAGGATTCCCCGTTTACAACCAACTATTTTCCCAGTATATGTTTTATATGTTTTGATTGCTTACGTTTAATTAAATTCTTAAAGCCATATACATGCATGACCAGTTTTACCTAGTCATGGAGGTACCATAACCATAACACCGGAGGCACCAGTGTTATGACTTCACCACGGCGGAGTGATAGCTCATGGCGTCCCTTCAGCTTTTGGCCATATTATTATTATCATGTGGGGCGTATGGGTGCATCCTAGGTTACATGTTTTTACAGATTATTCAGGTGAATGTGGTGTGTGCCTTGCATCCTTCACAAGGAGCTGATCCCTTCTACCCAAAACTTATATTAATTAGAGCCAGCCCCTTTAATTGCATGACGAGGTCACCCCTCCAAGTATTCATGCACGTTGATATTTCATGATCTATATTGGCTAATGGTAAACATGTTAAACAGTTTTTATAAGATAAACATAAGGCCTTTCAAACTATAAAACCAGTTTTACTAAGTTATACCAGGTTTTCCAGGACTTAGACATTTCCGCTGCTATATGTTGTATATGCTTATGTTATTCATTCTATGCTTGTATATCCGTGCATTGAGCATTATGCTCAGCCGTTTTCCTTTCATGTTCCCAAAACGGCAGGTACTCAAGGGCGCTCGTAGACATTAAGCGTACGTGCATATGGACTGGAAGCTTCCTAGCCTTCATTACTTTATGCATTTCTTCATACTTTGATACTCATTTCTATGGACATTGTTTAGTCCTTTTCATTTACAGTACTTATGTTTGTGTGTGATGAGCTTTACTTTGGGGTACCGATGTTTGTTTCCGGTATTTCCTTTATGGTCATGTGATGTTTAATACATTTATCCTTGTATGCTTTGATGACACGCTATAATCACGCGTGACATTTCATTTACCAAAATGGGGTGTTACAAAGAGAATGAGAATATTTTTGAAGGAAATCAGTTCGGTGTTGAAGTAATGTAAACGCTTTTTTATCAACATTTTCTTTGTGTTTCGAAAGCTCAGTTTCAAGACGTTCACACTCTTTGATCTTATCAATATATTTTCATGCAGCATCAGAATACTCATCTATATTCGCACAAGATTTAATAGAAACACACAAAATATCTTTGGAGAGACATTCTTGTAAGAGTGGATCATATTCGTTTGAAAACTCTGTCTTTTTAGTTTGAACTTCATCAATTTATTTTTCAAGAGACTCAACGTATTTCAATTCATCAGACATTTCTTACCGAATTGATCTTTCAAATTCAAGAACATTTGTTTTTGTTGTCTCCGTAATCGGTATCAAAAGTTCTTTCCCAAGCATATTTATATCGTGAGGAATATCTTTTTTCCCTTTATCATCTTCACGTTTTTTCTAGTCTCTTTCAACAATTGATTAAAAATTCTCAGTGTTATGTTTAACAATACCAAGTGCTTGCCTACTCTTGCTTTTAGAAGCTTGAAGAGGCAAGTACCCAATATATCTAGAAACATTAGATTTCTCAGTGGAAAAATCTTTTTTCCATTTTATTCTTCTTTGTTTGCTTTCAAAAAACAATTTCTCACGAGACTTCTATGTTTGTGTAGTGAAAAGACCATAAAGACTGTTTTCATAAGCATAATTATATGGTTTAACAAAATATTTATTAACGGGTGATCTACTCTCCTCTTTCTAAAGAGTTTTTTTCTTTACTATCGAGCCTAACAACAAGACAATCATGATTCATCCATTCGGACTCATCAAGATATAGGTGCGAGTTCTTAGCTTGAGCTTGGTCGAGGTACTTAGGACTTGCAAAACTAGCTTTACCCTTAAAAAGGACTGAGGAGCTATCATTCTCATGGTTTGAATAGATTGATTTGTTTTATAAACAATTTTTTTCAAAAACTCGACTTGTTCTTCAAGTTCCATTTCTTTTTCAATGTTTCTTTCTTGTCTAGCTTTGAAATCGTGTTTTAACTTTTCAACCTATTGTTTCTTTACATCAAGAATTTTAGCATAATCGATGGTATTCATAGAAAGCCTTTGTTCAAGTTCATCTACTTTAGTTGTTGCAAGGTACATTTTTTGACGTTCATCAATTGAGAAAGCATTATATTGACGTTTCTCTTTAGCGAATAACTCTAGAGTGGTGTGATATTTACTTTCAAAATTATCCTTTTTAGTGCTAAGAACACGCCCTTTTTACCCCTCAGGCTCTTTGGTTTTCTGACTAAGCTCAGCTCTATAACTATCTATAGTCTGACTAGATTTTATTAGAGTAGCTTTGCTTTCTTCAAAGTTTTGAGTGAGGGTCGCGTTTTCCTTCTTTAATTGCTTATGACTCTTTCTAGTTTTAGTGACATCCTTTTGTAAATTAGCAATTAAGTTATCAAGCGCACCACGCTCCTCATCATCATACTCATTTGCATGTTGATCTTCCTCACACTCATTATTGCACATGTCTGATGGATTCGGTGTTATATTACTAGCAACCGATTCCTTCATACATGAATCATTAATGGGTGTAGTTAGATCACTATGGTCATGTGTATTGCCAAACACATTATAGTCATCATCAGTGTGTACCTTGTCAATTGGCTCGGTATCAAAGATAGGACCATTGTCATCTTCAGTGAAATTGAGGACCTCTTGAATCTTTGCCATGTACGAATAATGTGCTTCGAGTTCTTGGTTGGAGAGTTCATCATCTGTGTCGTCAAGCATTTCTCCTTCCTCAGCTGATAACTTAATCCTAGCATCCATCTTCTTGCATAGCAGCATCTTTTCCTTATGATAAGCATAATCATTAACCCTTTTTGGTTGCCTGCATTCTTTTGCCATATGCCCAAAACCTTTGCAATTAAAACACTGAATCCCACTTTGCTGAAACATTTAAGTACCTCTCGTTTCCCTATTCCCAACAACAATAGCAACCCTCTGATTATCATACTTAGCAGTTTGTCTATCATACCGTGCAGAACCCTCAACATGCGTTGGATTGTGTCGATCATACCTTGAAGGACTCTCACCATGCCACGTGTATCATACCTAGGAGGGCTCTCAACATATTTGTTGCGTGTGTTAGATGAAGTTCTGAGGTTGTTAGTATCTTCTTCGGATGAATGCTTAGATGGTGGTGATGGTGCTTGATAGGTGTGAAAACACCCATCTTTTCTACCACTTAATTACAGTAATAACCGGACCAAAACGTGTATTTTATGTCTTTTATGTCGGAATTATGCGTGGTTTGTGTTTTTGTTGTGATTTAGGACGAAAAGGTGAAAAGTGGAGAAAACACGGGAATTCATGGGCATTTACGGACTTTTATTGAAGAAAAATATGAAAGACGAAGTCAAGAAGTCAAGAGTGCAAAAAGAACGGAAGTCCAAGACCAATTCTGAAGATTTATCGAAGAAAAAGTCAAAAGACGGAAGTTTATCAAAAGCCGAGGAACTCAAGTCTTATTTATCAAAGAATTAAAAGACGAGTCCAAAGAAATCCCGAGCCAAAAGTCATTAAAGTCCAAGATTAAAGAAGATTTGAAGGCTTAAGGACTAATGGCGCAATTAACAAAATGATTAAAGAAGAGGAGGGACCTAAGCATGCAATTAAGGAAGAAAGGAAGGAGGGGAGGAAGCTTCCTCTAACCTCCTCCCTAATCCCCTATATATAGTCATTAGCTAATCACTTTTCATTTTGTTGGCTAGATTGACAAACTAGTTCTTCCACCTTTATTTTATGCACATTTAATTACTTGCACATTTAATTATTTGTCTTGTACCTTTAATTACCTTTAATTTTCAAGTAAGTGTTTCTTTAATTTCTTGCACCTTTACTTTATCTTGTTGATCTTAATCTTCTTCTACCTTTCTTTGATTCACACGTTTTTAATCTTGTTAACTTGTTTAAAGATTTCATTTTTATGCTTTTGATTGTTTTAAATCTCTTATTTTCATAGCTTATTTTGTTTATTTTCAAGTCTATATAGTTTTTACAAAAGTTATTTTTATATAAAAAGTTGTTTTTCTTAAAGTTTATTAATTTCGTGTCTTAAAAGTTTTTAACTTTCAGTTTCGTAGCTTATTTTTACACGGTTTACCTTAAGTTTTTCGTATAGTGCTTATTTGAATCATAGCTTATTGTTATAGCTTATTTTGTACTTTTTCTGCCGGATTTCGATTGGTACAAATCGGAAAAGGGTTTTAAAATTCCGATTGGGGGGTGTCTTGGTATTCCGATAAGAAAAGGTAAGTGGGTATTCCGATCGTGTGTAGTGACAGATATTCCGATTGGTTCTCCACTCCTCATTCCGATTGAGGTGCATGTTTGGTATTCCGAATGGAAATAGTGACAGTATTCCGATCAAAGGGTCCGAGCATCATTCCGACCAGCATCTAGCCATATTCCGATCAGGGTAGGTTTGTGGTATTCCGATTGGACAAGTGACAGCATTCCGATTTGGTTCCGACCAACATTCCGATCTAAGGTAATTGTGGACTGATCGGAATATATTCCGATTGGAGGGTATTTTACATGTTTTGTCTTGATTATTTTTTTAGTTTATGTTTTTAATACTTGTCTAATTTTAATTTCCGTCACGCTTTAGTTTTAGTCATTTAATTAATTTACTTTCCGTCAAGTTTTTAAATATCGCACCTCTCTTTTAATTAGACTTAGATTTATTTTCACGTTCTTTTAATACTTGCCCTTTACTTTAACGACATTTACTTTTAAGTCTTGCACATTTAAATTTAAAATCAACCAAAAATATATCTTGTTCCACCAAAATAAAACTGAGTCACATAGAGAACACAAGTTTTTCAATTCGAAGAGGTTGGTACAACGAATCTTTTTAACCTGAGTAAAATCGAGTTATTAAATGGCGCCGCTGCCGGCTCTTTTCGTAAAGATTAACGGTTTTCTGTGAGAGACGCGTTGCTTTTTGGGATCCGTTCACTTGTGAACGTTATTTTTCGTGTCAAAAATTTTTTTTCAAAAATCCCAAAAACAATTGAAAAATTATAAAAAGCATTTCTTTTTCAAAGTTTTGCACCAAAAATATTCCTCTTTATCCTCTTTTATGTTTCATTCTTTACTTTACCCCTCTTATTCATAATTCTTCATGGATCCGTCTTGCGGACGGTGTGGGCGACCTTGGCATGGTTTTCAAACATGTCAATGGTGTACTTGTGAGCGGTGTGGTTTTGATATCGACGATACACAATTTGGATTTTGTCCATTTTGCAATTCAACAAATTCATACTTCAACTCATACAATACTTTCCCACCCTCTCCCTATGACAATCCCTATCCTCAAGCCGCACCGGGTTTTTCTCCATACCCGTGGTGCTATATTTGTGGGGGGCCTCACAATGCTTCTTCTTGTGATCCGTCGAAGATCTTTGAGAAAGTTCCGTGCTATCATCCCAGTGTTTATAACCGTGAGCCCCCACGTCACACCGTCAATCCTCAACCCTGTCGTGCATTTCCTCCCGATCTACTGGCCACACTGTTTGACAACTTTCAAAAAGTTCAAAAAGCCGTCCACAGGATGATGGAGAAATGGCAAGCGGATCAGCACCAAGAGCAGGTATCTAACCTTAATGCTTATACTCCTCCTCTTGTGCCTCCATATTATTATGACAGTGATGACGATGAGAGTCCTATTTCTTGGACCAATGAGAATGCTATTCCTTCTCCTGACTTGTCGGAGCCTAAGGATTCAACCATCTTAAGGGATGAGGATATTAGCACAATTCCTGCAAAGGAATCCGACGAATTCAATACGTCTAGCGCTGATAACCTGGTCTCAATTCCACGTGAATCTGAGTTGACATCCGACAGTAACGATGAGTATGATGCACTTTCTTATGATGATGTTCCTTCCACCAACACTTTGGAAGAGGATTCTATGGTTTTCTCTAATCCTCTTTTCGATCAAGATGATGATTCTACTTCTAGTGATGACGAGTCACTATCCGATGAAGACGTTCCGAAGGAAATTTTCAAGATTTATTCGAACCCTTTATTTGATTTTGATGACGATTACATATCTAGTAAGGTGAATCCACTCTTTGACGAAAGGATTGAAGACATTGATAGCTATGACTATCTTGTTACTGATGAGCATACTTTGATAGCCATGACCCCTTCTATCGCAGAGGTGGAGAGTTCTGACTCTACTGGAAAGGTATCGCAAGTGGAAGGTAATTCTTCTCTTACTTCTCCTACTATATTGCCCTCTCATCCTACTGAATGCACACCCAAACGGGTGATGTATCAATTTCCCTCTCCGGGCAATGAGGATGAGTGTTTTGACCCGGGAGGTGACAATGACCATTTTATGATTAATAACCTTACGGCTTTGCCAATTGGTCCACATCCATTGTCTTTGGAGGATGACAATGTGATTCCTATACCCACCCCACCTCCCGAGGATCAAGATTTCACATACTTCTCGTATGTTGAAAGGACATTTCTACCGTTTAAGACTTATCCTCCTGCCTCCCCTTTGTTATATTCTTCCGGGAACGAGGACAAGGTCTTTGATCCCGGTATAACATTAGAGGCTTCCCCATGGACCATTTAATTCGGGGACGAGTCAGGCTCATGACTCGAATAACAAAAACAAGCGCTTTTTGGGAGGCAACCAAATTATCTATCTATCTTTTTTCTTTGTTTTTACCATAAGTGTAGGGGGGACCCGTTGGATTGCTTTCCTCTCCTCACTTCTTAATCAGGAATTCGAGCTTCAATGATCCACTCTTGATAATTCTTGACGACCCGTGATTCCGTGTTCTACTTTATCCCGGTTCTATCCTAAACCCTTTTCGATTCACTATTTTATATTTTCTCAATATTAAAATAGGAATCTCTTTAGTTGTCTTTTCCTTAGCAAGATTTAAACAACGTGCACAATGTCCTAAGTGTAGGGGAGTTTACTCCCACATGATTAAACATTGAGGACAATGTTTATCTTAAGTGTAGGGGGGACTTCTATCGAAGTTAAGTGGTCTTTTCCTTGTATTTGTCCTCATTTTAACCGGAAAATCAATTTTTCGACATTTTTCAAAATTTTTGATCTATATTGGCCTATTAGTTTTTCCCTTTTGTATAGTTATTTTCTTTCTTTGCTAGAATAAATCTTTGAATAAGTGGTTTTAATTTTCAAACGTTGTGAATCTTTTGACTCAATCCGAGTTTACTCTAGCGAGTATCCTTAACGTGTTTAAGTCAAGTTTTGCTAGGCTTTTATATAGGGAGCTATAAAACGCGAAAGTCTTAACTCTCACGGGTTAAGAACAAGAACTTTTCGCAAGTTCCTATAATTGATCCTAGAGAGTCGTTTATCAAGGGAACTTTAAAATGCGATTTCTAAACTTGAAAGAGTCTAAGAATTTGCAAGATCCTATAGGCGACTCGAAAACCCAAAATTTTGATTTAATAGGCTAAGTATCCACGAGTCTCATTACTTAAGATTTTAAACTGTGGAGAACGAGAGATGATAGAGCCAATTATAAGTTCGGTATTCTTTCGTGAATTTACGTGAGTTAATTATGAGCCTATTCTCCCATCGCTTGCTAATAAATTTATCTGCTAATAAATAAGGTTGTACGATTTGAAAAGTTACTTAGCTTCTAGCCCCAGATCGTTTAAAAGTTGCTCGGTATGGATTAGAGTTCATAGCCAAGGCATAACTTATTGAAGCGGGACGCGAAATTGGCGAGTCCGAAAAGGCCCTAACAAGGCATGAGGGCTATATTTTGTTGCTAAAGATCCAAAGTGATGTGAAGAATCATTTATCGAAAATCAATATGAAGGATCGAGACACACGACGTAAAGCAAAACTCCCCAAAAGTCATGGAGAAGTGTATCCGAAAAGACCCTAACAAGGTATGAGGATAAATAGATCCAAGTCATAAAAGGAGGCGGATCGTTGTATATCAAAATCCAAAATGAAGATTGGAGAAAAATGAAGAAGTCGTGGTCCAAGTATGAATCTCTCAAAAAGTTCAAGTGAAGAAATTCCAATTATGAAGAGAAGACCATTATATCATGAAAGTCTCTCAAGGTTTGAAGTATGAAGTCGCTGCCAAATATCGGTCCGAGAAAGGTCTCAAATCGCGAAGCGAGTTATGCCAAGATATGAACTTTATGAGGTCCCGAGAAGGAGTTTTAAAAGATTTGGTCCTTTAGCTAACTATTGATTAAATCGTTCACCTTATTTTCAGACTAAATAACTATCGAAATAAGTCAAACAATGCATCCTCGTGATCATTCAAGACAACAATAAAATATAAGAGATACCCCTAGGAATAAGGGAGTCTAAGTGAATAATTAGCCCACATGAGTTCGTGTTAGTTTACTAACTTATAATAACAATGATCTCGTTTTTAAGATTGGTTTGGAGAAAGTGAAAAGTTGAGGATGATGATTATTCATGACATTTCCAAAACCCAAGGTATGTTTTTTATTTCTTTATTTTGAATGTTTATAATTTTCTATCTCTTTAATAAAGGCCAACGTGGATTGATTATGATGAAAAGTGTAATCTTGCTTTGTAACTAATACATTGCATGAGGACATTGCAATGGTCAAGTGTAGGGGATTTGATAGGTGTGAAAACACCCATCTTTTCTACCACTTAATTACAGTAATAACCGGACCAAAACGTGTATTTTATGTCTTTTATGTCGGAATTATGCGTGGTTTGTGTTTTTGTTGTGATTTAGGACGAAAAGGTGAAAAGTGGAGAAAACACGGGAATTCACGGGCATTTACGGACTTTTATTGAAGAAAAAGATGAAAGACGAAGTCAAGAAGTCAAGAGTGCAAAAAGAACGGAATCCAAGACCAATTCTGAAGATTTATCGAAGAAAAAGTCAAAAGACGGAAGTTTATCAAAAGCCGAGGAACTCAAGTCTTATTTATCAAAGAATTAAAAGACGAGTCCAAAGAAATCCCGAGCCAAAAGTCATTAAAGTCCAAGATTAAAGAAGATTTGAAGGCTTAAGGACTAATGGCGCAATTAACAAAAAGATTAAAGAAGAGGAGGGACCTAAGCATGCAATTAAGGAAGAAAGGAAGGAGGGGAGGAAGCTTCCTCTAACCTCCTCCCTAATCCCCTATATATAGTCATTAGCTAATCACTTTTCATTTTGTTGGCTAGATTGACAAACTAGTTCTTCCACCTTTATTTTATGCACATTTAATTACTTGCACATTTAATTATTTGTCTTGCACCTTTAATTACCTTTAATTTTCAAGTAAGTGTTTCTCTAATTTCTTGCACCTTTACTTTATCTTGTTGATCTTAATCTTCTTCTACCTTTCTTTGATTCACACGTTTTTAATCTTGTTAACTTGTTTAAAGATTTCATTTTTATGCTTTTGATTGTTTTAAATCTCTTATTTTCATAGCTTATTTTGTTTATTTTCAAGTCTATATAGTTTTTACAAAAGTTATTTTTATATAAAAAGTTGTTTTTCTTAAAGTTTATTAATTTCGTGTCTTAAAAGTTTTTAACTTTCAGTTTCGTAGCTTATTTTTACACGGTTTACCTTAAGTTTTTCGTATAGTGCTTATTTGAATCATAGCTTATTGTTATAGCTTATTTTGTACTTTTTCTGCCGGATTCCGATTGGTACAAATCGGAAAAGGGTTTTAAAATTCCGATTGGGGGGTGTCTTGGTATTCCGATCAGAAAAGGTAAGTGGGTATTCCGATCGTGTATAGTGACAGATATTCCGATTGGTTCTCCACTCCTCATTCCGATTGAGGTGCATGTTTGGTATTCCGATTGGAAATAGTGACAGTATTCCGATCAAAGGGTCTGAGCATCATTCCGACCAGCATCTAGCCATATTCCGATCAGGGTAGGTTTGTGGTATTCCGATTGGACAAGTGACAGCATTCCGATTTGGTTCCGACCAACATTCCGATCTAAGGTAATTGTGGACTGATCGGAATATATTCCGATTGGAGGGTATTTTACATGTTTTGTCTTGATTATTTTTTTAGTTTATGTTTTTAATACTTGTCTAATTTTAATTTCCGTCACGCTTTAGTTTTAGTCATTTAATTAATTTACTTTCCGTCAAGTTTTTAAATATCGCACCTCTCTTTTAATTAGACTTAGATTTATTTTCACGTTCTTTTAATACTTGCCCTTTACTTTAACGACATTTACTTTTAAGTCTTGCACATTTAAATTTAAAATCAACCAAAAATATATCTTGTTCCACCAAAATAAAACTGAGTCACATAGAGAACACAAGTTTTTCAATTCGAAGAGGTTGGTACAACGAATCTTTTTAACCTGAGTAAAATCGAGTTATTAGTGCTCTAGTCTCTTTACCTCTTGATCTTATGGGAGCAGATGACTTGGATGCAGTGGAATATCTTAGTGATGATGATTGAGTAGAGTAAGACTTAAGAGCATGAGAGTGGCGATCGTGGTAATGTTGAGTAGTAGACACCAAAGCAAGTGGATTAGAAACCTTTGCTACCCGATCAGCTCGAAGCTCGTTTGCCTCATTCTGAAATTGTTTCAAAATGTTAAAGAGCGTGTGATATGAGACCTCATCTAACTTTTGTTGTTGTTTAACCAAAGTGACGAATCGTGTCTACTCTGGTTGAAGTTGCTATAGAAATTGAACATTTACTTGCATGCTGGAGACTTGTAAGTTGTTTCGTGTCATGTCATTCATCATTTTATAGAATCTGGAGTAATATGAATCAATTGATTCCCCATCCAATGAAGTAAACTTTGCAAATGTCCAAAACAGATTTGTTTTCACATCTTGCTATTTGAGTGATTCACCTTGTTGCAATCGTTCAATAGCCGTTCACATCTCTTTAGTAGTAGGACATGCATCAACCGTGGAGTAAATATCATCTCCAATCCCACTTAGAATCAGAGAGATTTCTTCCTTCTCTGCATCAAGCCAAGCACGCTTCTCAGGTGTTATATCTGATCGACTCATCACGTTCATATGCAGGTACTTCTTTAGTAGTTGTTATGGCTGGTTTAGTAGGAACAGTGATTGTCGAGAAGATGCATTTCCTTAAAGCATCACCTTAGGTCTTGTATGAAGATATCGAATAAAACGTGATTGCCATTGAGCATATTGACCAGACACATCATTGGTAGTCTTTCTGTAACACCCCACTTGGATAAGTGGACCATTACGTGTATTTATGGCGTGTCATCAAAGCATAAGGTAAATGTCCTAAAACATTAAAGGACCATAACGGAAATACCGGAATCAAACATCGGTAATTCAACCTAAGCTCAAAACATGAAAAGTAAATACTAAAGAAAAGGACTAAACAATGTCCAAATAAGTAGAATAATGTAAGAAATGCATAAAGTAAGAAGTCTGGATAGCTTCCATCCAAATGCACATGCTCTCAGAATCCTAAGAGTGTCCTAGTGTACCTGCCGTTAGAACATGAAAGGAACTACGGCTGAGCATAACGCTCAGTGAACGGATATAGCATGATAAGAATGTACTGAAAGTAAAGGAAATAGAAGACAACAATGAAGCTATAAGACTGATATGTATCATATGGTAGAACTCTGCATAAAATCTGAGAAACCTGGTTCATAAATACTGAAACTGAAATATAACTATTAATTCTGAAAACATGTATTTACTGTAATTTAATTGCCAGATATAGGTCACGTGCTGTAACAACCGTGCATGAATAACTGGAGGGGTGACCTCGTCATGCTGTAGAGGGGTGACCTCTAAATAACTGTGCTGGGTGGAGGGATCAGCTCCAATGTGAAGGATGTAGAGCACACACCACATTCACCTTGATAACTTGTAACACTTATAAGCCTAGGATGCATCCATACGCCCCACTAAATATACTGATAAAATGGCCAAGCTGAGCTGAGTGGAACGATGTAGGATATCACTCTCCTGCATGTGAGTCACGACGCCGGTGCCTCTAGTGTCGTGGTTACGGTACCTCCGTAACTAGTACATAAACTGGTCGTGCTTGTATATAATGCTCAGGCAATTTATTTAGTTATTAATATGATTACTGATAAACTTAAACATATACTGGGGAAAAACATTTGGCTGAAGACGGGAAATCCTAATCATGCATAGAAAGGAAGTCCTTACTGAAAGGACGGAAAATCCGTACCTCTTGTCCAGTAACTGACTGAAAGAAGACTGAACGAACTCTACCCGGGCTTCGCAGAAGCTACAATAATAATATACGCGAATAAGTTATCTGATCTTTATTAAATTTACTGATCTTATCGGCTTCTCATTTATTTATTTTATTTCTTGAAATCTGTACGTATTTTAACTGATGAATCTGAACTAATAATAATTCTTTATAATATATTAACGATCTACTAACGATTATGATACAAACGTGTTCTGACATTATTTCATACTATAAAAATTAACCCGTTAACACATAAGGTTTTTAATTAAAAGATTTCTAAAACAATTTAATTCATATTATAAAATTATACCCTTTTAAAATATTAAAACTATTTATATTAATTTATTTAAAATGCAACTTACAACATTTATAAAACAACCAATAAAAAGGTATAATACAAAAATCTTCCTTTTATTTATTATAATTATGTCACGAGCCTACCGAGATACCCCTTCTCGGCCGCACTAAACAAATCAATGAAGTATATAAAATCTGTCTATTTGAATCTGCGACAGTAAAACTGTCGCTAAAACTGTCAATAAAACTGAAAATCAAAACTTGTCAATAAACAGTCCTGCGACAGAAAATTCTGTCGCAAAACTGTCACTAATCTCGTTTTAAAACTTACTATATTTATGTCTAAACTTCCCCCTGCTTTCTATATGCTTTTCCCACTGCTTACTATATCTTTCCCCCTGTTAAAGTAACCAAACGCACCCTTATTTCTTAAACAGCTCGCTTGGGTTTGTTTGGCAGTGTTGGGTCGATCACAGCCCGAGCCGCCCCTGTTTGGGTCACGGTTGGGCAAGGCTGAAACCACCAAGAGCTGGTCTCGGTCACATTAAACCAAAACAGCCCGACACCCTTGTGTATTATTTCCCCCGTTTGGGGTTGCTGTTCACGGCAGGGCCAGAGAACAACACCACGCTGCCCCTTATGGGTCACGGCTGGCCTGAAGACAACACACCAAGACTCTTTATTCCTAAACATGTTTTCTTAATCAATGAATACATTTCCTTTGATTAAACACCTAAGCTCGATTATGTGAAAGAGAAAGAAAGGAAAATTACCTTTCGTGATTATGGACTGATTATGAATACGAAAACCGAATCAGTTGTTGAATCAAAATTGATTCCTTGCTTGTTGTTGTTCTAGTCGGCGGAATACCCACAAAAACCCTAATCTGCTTTCTTTTCTTTTTTTTCCCTTGTTCTACGCGTCTGACTTCACAAACGGGTAAACCCCCGTTTTAATTTTTTCTTATGGCAAGGGACGGGCTTAGAAGCCCATATACTTTCTTGTTTAACATATAAAACCGGTCCTCTGTATGTATATAAGTTTTCGTTTTGTTTTTCGACATTAAAATAATTCACGTAACTCGTATTTGTTTCTCGCATTTAATTTCTAAGCTGTATCAAATTCTTTTCTGTATAATAATAATACATACGTAATATTATCTGAAACCTAATAATTATTTCCTGAATAATTATTATTTGTAATAATTAGATAAAACTGAGATTACGTGTATATAATACTAACGTTTAATTAAAACAGAGACTGCATATTATTTAATATTCGTGGATTTTAATTACGGGTTTTACAATTCTTCCCCTCTAAAAAAAATAATTCGTCCTCGAATTAAGGATGCGATTTTTCCGTGGTTTTACAATTCTTCCCTTCTAGAAAGGAGAAAAATTCGTCCTCGAATTAAAAGTAATAAGCTGGTGAAGTTATAAAAAAAAGAACTGAAAGGACATATGTGTTGAAAGAACATGAAGGCTGAAAAGACATATAAGCTGAAGGACCATTCTTCCTTGATTTAGGACATGATGTTGCTGAAAGTGTATAAACGTGACATGACTGAAGTAAACATTAAACGTGACATGGCTGAAGAGGACATGGAACGTGACATGACTGAAAGAACTTAACTGGATTTATTGAAAGAAAAGGATGAGAGGTCCGGATGGACTCCTCCGTTTCGAGTGGCTTCCTGCTCGAAACGATTCCTTCAAAGGTCTAAGCATAATGAACAATTCTTGGTCTTGATGACCCTATCCTGATAATGCTGAATAGTTTCTGGTTCTAAACTTAAGGTGGATTTTCTGAACCTGAATGAATAAGCTATAGCATGTAGTATACATGAAACGGTACGTACAATTATCCTGAAAAGATAACATTTATATCTCTGAGCAAGCTGCTGAGAATATATATAGGGACGAAATACATGAACAATTGTGAACATGCTAAGTGAGCAATTGTGAACGTGGTTCATAATTATATGAGGAGCGCTGGCATGGAATTAGAATATGATAAGTGAATCATACTGTGAACTTGATACTAGAACATATCATGAACGTATGCTAACTGAGGAATGAATGCCAAACGATACGGCCTGAGATGTGAAACGTCTGCCTGGTTATGGAATAGTTGTGCTAAACTTGAGTCTGATTTACCAAGCTTTCTGTAACCATATTTGGTAATAAACTGAGAAACGTGTATCGTGAAATGGTACACGAACTTGAACGTGAACAATGTTATGAACACAAACGTGAGCTTAAATTATGAGATAGCATAAAGATGAACTAAAACAACATCATACCGCGAATGAGACGTAAACGTGAAAGTGAAGATAAACATGAATTTAAAGTGGGCGTAAACATACACTTGATCATGAACATGAATTCTGTCTGATATGATGGTCAAAGGAATGTCTTGAATTTGTACGATTTACTGCTGAATTTCAAAATTTTCTGTAGATCTGCTACTGCGTGATCCTTTCGAACGAAAGAAACGCGCAGGCTGATTACATGGTTGACGATAACTTAGATAGTATCATACTTTCTCTGAGCCCGTGGTAGCTGATAACGATTTCATGGAATTTCGTCTCATTTCTGTTCAGAAATTTCTAAGGGTTGTAGTAACTCACTTACATGACGGCGTTCTATCTTGAACCTGCAGTAGGTCAGGCATCTAGATAAGAACATAGCTGCATTAATGTGTGATGCGGATTATATTAAAGTTTTGTCTGGGATTATGGAACATTCTGGTGGAAATCTGGTTGAATAGTCGTAAAACATTTTTAGTGAGAACTATCGGTAATTTCTGCGATAGTAGTCAATTGAGTTCTAGAAGATTGTACTTCGTTCACAGGCGTCAGTCGGGACCATCAGGTGATGGCCTTCACCTGCGCAGGATTGTCTGAAATTTCTTGCTGTCGAGATGTGGTGGCTCAGAACTGCCACTTTGTTCAAGTGAGATTTATATCTGGAAAGTTGGGTATAAAAATAACTCCTATGGAAGATTCGGTACAATTGTGAGAATATGAGTCTCGTGTTCTTCTCTAGTATTAGGCATATCAGAATGTGATCAATGAATATACTGATGATATTGCATGGGAGTCATAAAAAAAATTTATTCATAATTTCATAATCTAACTGGAGCGTTAGGGAGCTCAGAAGTATAAAATCAAAATTTTTAGAGAGACTGTAATATGTGCAACAGCAGTCTGGAAACGTCATGTTCTTTCTCTCACCACTGATGGTAGCATGATCAGAAATTTGTTCTGGAAAATGTTTAAGACATCATAGCAGGTCAGATAAACCTGTTATTTATGGAATGAACATTGATTAAGAATGGTGATCTTGTAAAAAAAATTTAGTGGTCGATACATGATCTCATGATACCGGCCTTCTTCCTGATAGACATACACGGTGCACTTCCTAGTGGTGCGCTAGGGTGAATAAGGCCTCGTTCCAGTAACTATTGCAGCAAATGCTACAACTCTTTAACTTAGCTTAAGCCTTGCAATAAAGAGTTTTGAAGACAGGTTCCGTTCTTGAGACTAACTCGATGTTAAATTATGTCTTGAAGTCAGGAATGAATTTCTGGAAAACCTTCTGGAATTACATATGGAAACTTTGGGATAATCTGTTGATCATGAATTTAAGGAATTTCAGAATTCGTATCATGAATGGTGACCAGAAGTCTTCGCAACTAAAAGATAATAATTCACGTGCTCGTAAAGCTGGAACAATCTGTACTGATTTTTTTTTCTGGCAGGAGTAAAATGAATATGTTCAGGGTTGGTAAGACGGATCTCGTCGTTAACTGACAATAAAACTTTAATAAATATGGTGATACTGTTGAGTCCTTTCTGGCTGAGAGGCAGGTGACCACCTGATTTAAGATAAAGCTGACATAGGAATACGTGAAGTGAACATGGCGACTTTTCACTGAATGTGTTCGTCTGTAATCTCACAGAGTGAATGCTGCGTGTTTAACCTGAATCATACTCTAGTGGTGGTGGATAAAATTTCAAATGATTTGGTTCATGCGTGGCATAATAGAACGGGTATACCCCTTTCTAAAAGGTACCCTGAATTACTGAGGGTCTCGCTTGGAAACATACTGAAGTTAGGAGTTCTGACTCGTACTCTGAAAAGATATTCGTATGACGTATATCATGACTGGTGTCCTAGTGTCTTCTGAAACGACACTTGAGAACTGTGTCTTGACTGTCGTCTGGAGATGTATTTTAATGGATGAACCTGGACAAGGCGGAAAATTTTTGGTAGCTGCTAGGATTGGCAGACCGATTAGACTACTGAACTCTTGTATTTCTGGTCACGTCTGTGCCGGAGTTCTGATGGTTACTGAATGATTAATTATAAGTACGATGGTTGTCACTATTGCTTTGTCTGTCATTTCATGACGGTCATTATCATGACCGTGATTCATGTACCTATTCTGCTGAGTGGCCGGCTGAGTTCCGGTTCCCACTCTGCTGAATAAACGTTTAGCTGAGTTAAGTGTGACATCTAACTGAGAAGGTAGAAGTATGAAATGGAATGGTAGTGTCTGATGGTTGAAATTTATTCTTGTCAGAAATTTCAAATTTATAGTTTTCGTCCTTGCTCTGCAGTGTCTTTATAGTATAACAGCATCACCATCAGCATCTTGAGAAATCTCCAAAGTATCAACAGCATCAGCAATTGTGAGGTCTTCAAAGTGTTAGCGGCATCAGTATCTAGCAAAATCTTCAACTCACGAGCAGCATCAGCACCTGGTAGAATATCGACAAGTGGAAACATCTGAGATGATTGAGGATCGATTAGCAATATCCATGGAGTAAATCTGAGACACTGTACGTAGAGTACACGTGAAATACTGTACATGGAGCTGTTGAAAATTTTATGGGATGATCGATACTGGTGTCGCTTGTTTGACATTATCAAAGGAATAAATTGATTTAAACGGTAGTAAACTGAACTGAAACGATTAACATGATAGGCTGATAATTTCTGCGTAGACTTAATGCTGGTTGTATAGAGGCTAAAAAGTATGACTAAACGGAGTTTCATCAACATTTAGTATAAAGACATGATTGTTAAAGACCAGAACATGATTTATCATGAAATAGTATTTTATTGTAATCCTTCTGTATCTTAGCATGAAACATTATCATTCTGTTGAAAACATAATACTTGTAAGGAAACATGAAACTAAATCATCATGTAGATGACATCAACGTGAGGGTATGAAAATTTGACTGTTACAAGGAACATAAAAAGTCAAATCAACTGAGGTGTAATATCAACTGATGTGGACGGCTATGGTTCAATCCACAAAATTCAAAGAAGAAAACATGAGACTAAGTATGGGCTATTCTGGTTCGATCCATACTGGTCAAAATTTTCTGAGAACTGTCATGTATAGAAATTTATAATCTCGGACTAAATATGGATGGTTGTAGTTCAATCCATACTTGTCAAAATTTATGAAATGCCCTGATATGACAAAGGTGAACAACTGTGGATCGGTTCACAAAAC
Organism: Glebionis coronaria; assembly: GCA_025667525.1. Lineage (NCBI taxonomy): Eukaryota > Viridiplantae > Streptophyta > Magnoliopsida > Asterales > Asteraceae > Glebionis > Glebionis coronaria. The sequence goes on from CM046882.1 coordinate 424,064,687, forward strand.
ATCATTTGACTGAAAAGCATGAAATTTGACTTGAGAAATGGTGAACGTTTATGGTTGGTTCACCAAGTGATATTTGACTGAAAACATGAATCTGTCATGAGTAAGGGTAAACGCCTATGGTCGGTTTACCAATACAAAATCTGAACGGCAAGGGTGAACACCTATGGTCAACTCACCAAAACGAAAATTCGCTAAAAAGCACATGCGACTAAATATGGCTAGTTATGTACCAACCTTTTACTTAGTCAAAACTTTAAGAAAACTGACTGATAAATGAAGAAAACTGACTGAATAATCCATGAGAAACATGAAAGATAACAACGCCAAAATCTGGGAAGTTCCTGGTGACTACCCACTAGTCACAGGTCAAGTTTTAGAGCCTACAGGTCGAACCTATAGCTCTGATACCATAATTGTAACACCCCACTTGGATAAGTGGACCGTTACGTGTATTTATGGCGTGTCATCAAAGCATAAGGTAAATGTCCTAAAACATTAAAGGACCATAACGGAAATACCGGAATCAAACATCGGTAATTCAACCTAAGCTCAAAACATGAAAAGTAAATACTGAAGAAAAGGACTAAACAATGTCCAAATAAGCAGAATAATGTAAGAAATGCATAAAGTAAGAAGTCTGGATAGCTTCCATCCAAATGCACATGCTCTCAGAATCCTAAGAGTGTCCTGGTGTACCTGTCGTTAGAACATGAAAGGAACTACGGCTGAGCATAACGCTCAGTGAACGGATATAGCATGATAAGAATGTACTGAAAGTAAAGGAAATAGAAGACAACAATGAAGCTATAAGACTGATATGTATCATATGGTAGAACTCTGCATAAAATCTGAGAAACCTGGTTCATAAATACTGAAACTGAAATATAACTATTAATTCTGAAAACATGTATTTACTATAATTTAATTGCCAGAGCTTATATAGGTCACGTGCTGTAACAACCGTGCATGAATAACTGGAGGGGTGACCTCGTCATGCTATAGAGGGGTGACCTCTAAATAACTGTGCTGGGTGGAGGGATCAGCTCCAGTGTGAAGGATGTAGAGCACACACCACATTCACCCTGATAACTTGTAACACTTATAAGCCTAGGATGCATCCATACGCCCCACTAAATATACTGATAAAATGGCCAAGCTGACCTGAGTGGAACGATGCAGGATATCGCTCTCCTGCATGTGAGTCACGACACCGGTGCCTCTAGTGCCGTGGTTACGGTACCTCCGTAACTAGTACATAAACTGGTCGTGCTTGTATATAATGCTCAGGAAATTTATTTAGTTATTAATATGATTACGGATAAACTTAAACATATACTGGGGAAAAACATATGGCTGAAGACGGGAAATCCTAATCATACATAGAAAGGAAGTCCTTACTAAAAGGACGGAAAATTCGTACCTCTTGTCCAGTAACTGACTGAAAGAAGACTGAACGAGCTCTACCCGGGCTTCGCAGAAGCTACAATAATAATATACGCGAATAAGTTATCTGATCTTTATTAAATTTACTGATCTTATCGGCTTCTCATTTATTTATTTTATTTCTGGAAATCTGTACGTATTTTAACTGATGAATCTGAACTTATAATAATTCTTTATAATATATTAACGATCTACTAACGATTATGATACAAACGTGTTCTGACATTATTTCATACTATAAAAAATTAACCCGTTAACACATAAGGTTTTTAATTAAAAGGTTTCTAAAACAATTTAATTCATATTATAAAATTATACCCTTTTAAAATATTAAAACTATTTATATTAATTTATTTAAAATGCAACTTAAAACATTTATAAAACAACCAATAAAAAGGTATAATACAAAAATCTTCCTTTTATTTATTATAATTATGTCCCGAGCCTACCGAGATACCCCTTCTCGGCCGCACTAAACAAATCAACAAAGTATATAAAACCTGTCTATTTGAATCTGCGACAGTAAAACTGTCGCTAAAACTGTCAATAAAACTGAAAATCAAAACTTGTCAATAAACAGTCCTGCGACAGAAAATTCTGTCGCAAAACTGTCACTAATCTCGTTTTAAAACTTACTATATTTATGTCTAAACTTCCCACTGCTTTCTATATGCTTTTCCCACTGCTTACTATATCTTTCCCACTGTTAAAGTAACCAAACGCACCCTTATTTCTTAAACAGCCCGCTTGGGTTTGTTTGGCAGTGTTGGGTCGATCACAGCCCGAGCCGCCCCTGTGTGGGTCACGGCTGGGCAAGGCTGAAACCACCAAGAGCTGGTCTCGGTCACATTAAACCCAAACAGCCCGACACCCTTGTGTATTATTTCCCCCGTTTGGGGTTGCTGTTCACGGCAGGGCCAGAGAACAACACCACGCCGCCCCTTATGGGTCACGGCTGGCCTGAAGACAACACACCAAGACTCTTTCTTCCTAAACATGTTTTCTTAATCAATGAATACGTTTCCTTTGATTAAACACCTAAGCTCGATTATGTGAAAGAGAAAGAAAGGAAAATTACCTTTCGTGATTATGGACTGATTATGAATACGAAAACCGAATCAGTTTTTGAATCAAAATTGATTCCTTGCTTGTTGTCGTTCTAGTCGGCGGCATACCCACAACAACCCTAATCTGCTTTCTTTTTTTTCCCTTGTTCTACGCGTCTGACTTCACAAACGGGTAAACCCCCGTTTTAATTTTTTCTTATGGCAAGGGACGGGCTTAGAAGCCCATATACTTTCTTGTTTATCATATAAAACCGGTCCTCTATATGTATATAAGTTTTTGTTTTGTTTTTCGACATTAAAATCATTCACGTAACTCGTATTTGTTTCTCGCATTTAATTTCTAAGCTGTAACAAATTCTTTTCTGTATAATAATAATACATACGTAATATTATCTGAAACCTAATAATTATTTCGTGAATAATTATTATTTGTAATAATTAGATAAAACTGAGATTACGTGTATATAATAATAACGTTTAATTAAAACTGAGACTGCGTATTATTTAATATTCGTGGGTTTTAATTACGGGTTTTACACTTTCTTTGTTACCCGCTACCATGATGTTGTTATTAGTCACACGATATTCAGCAGTAGAATCCATCTCGATGATTTCTGAAATGATGAAGTAAATTCGGATCTTAATTAGATGTGTTGTGATTAGGTTGTGGTTGAAATTCTGAAAATTCTGACTTTTTCTCAGTTCGATATAATTTTTGACTGAAAATTTTTTGAATTGCCAAATTTTGAAATCGAAGCAGAAATAGCCTAAAACTAGTATGAAAAAAATATGATATTACTTGACCTAAAAATTTTAACTATTTTTTTTGTAAACTATGCTACGAAACTAGTCTAGATGATTGTTAAGTCTAAAAATTTATTGAACTAAAATTTGGCTAAATCCGGCACTAAGGAAATGGTATAATTCCAACATTAAGAAAAGAGCACATTTCTGACATCTATGAGAAAGCACATTTCCGGCATTAATAAGAAAGCACATTTCCGGCATCAATAAGAAAGCACATTTCGGCATCAAAATTGGCAAATTTCCGGCAATCAAACTTGCCACATTTCCAGCATTCAAAAACTTGCAATTCCGGCACTAGTAAAATTTAAAAATTCCGGCACCAACAAAATTCGTAATTCCGGCACGAATAAAAGTTACAATTCCGGCAATCCACAATTCCGGCGTAATAAATTGCACAATTCTGGCATTTTAGGTTTTTGCAAATCCGGCACTTTTTTCAAACCTTCAAAAAACGTAACTTTTGATCTTTTCTTGAGAAACGGTTTGTACTTCCGGAAAATCCAAGGCATAATAAATCATAAAAATAAAAACTTTTTTACTTTTAAGCCGAAAAATTTTAAATCAAGAAAATAGTACAAAAAACTAATTATTGACTTAAAACCCTTAAAAAGATGATGATTTTGAATGAAAATCAAGGTTTTTCTTATACTTATAGCTAATTAAAATTGAAATAAACTAGAAAGTATAAAACTTTTCATGATTTAACAAACTTTATAAAAAATCGTGTGAAGATTTTGGACAATAAACCCACGAAAATCAATAAAGAACCACAAACAAATCACGAATCTACCCGTGGCAAATGATATCAATTGTTATACCCATATATTATCACTTCACCATGATTGATTGTAAGAAAATAGATAGAAAAGAGAAGAAAATAGATGGAGGATTTAAAGAGAGAAAGTAGAGAGAGAAAGGAGAGGAGTGTGTGAAAATGAAGGAATATTAGATTAGAGAACACGAAATAGCTCACCCTTCCTAACATGCTAGGAAAGAATATTTATAGTCGACCCTACATGTGGCTTAATGGGCTATATGTTTAATGGGTTGGGCTTGAAGAAAATGCTTATTACCTTGAAAGAGGCCTTTTAAGCTAACCATCAAGCCCTGATATTTCGACTATCCTATTACATATTACAACGTTCTAATAATCGATACATAATTAACCTATGACCGAACATTCTTGTTTGACTCAATATTTTGAGGCTAACAGGGTTCCACCTCCGCCTTCACAAAACCTTCTTATAATCCTCACGTTAGAGATGAACAAGAACGATACTATAGAAACTAGAAGGGGGGGTTGAATAGCTTACCTAATTAAATCCTAGTTATTATGTTCTTCATTAGAAGTGACTATTACTTGAAAACTTGTTTCATAATAGTTAAGCCAATTTCCAATGCTTTAAAACATTTGCTATATCTAGTGATTATGATAATGCAATGCATGAATGTAAGGATAAGTAAGTAAGGAGTAAGGAAAGAGAAAACCTAAGGAAGGACACCAAGATTTATAGTGTTTCGGTAATGAAGCTCTCTCTTCGTTCCTACTCTACTCCTCCAGTTCACCTTACTCGAGATTTACACTATATTCACAAGCTCCCTTCTTGGCGGAGAAAACCTTACAACGTTGCTTACAATGTTTTCCGACACTAAGCTAAATGTCGAGTTCTAATCCTAAGCTAGAACCAATCTTCTTCGCCCATCTTATTTTCCGACACAAGGCTAGATGTCGAGTCCTAATCCAAAGCTAGAACCAATCTTCGCTGGACATCTTCTTTTCTGACACAAGGCTAGATGTCGATTCCTAATCCAAAGCTAGAACCAATCTTTACACACATCACTTTCTAGTTAAGTGAGAACTCAGAACACTCATACTCACACTTACATCACTTTGTAGTTTAGTGAGAACTTACACACAAGACACACTACATCACAAGACACATCCAAGTATACACATATACCTTGGATCTACACAAGACAGATCCAAGTATACACATATACCTTGGATCTATACAACACTAATCTAAGTATACACAAATACCTTGGATCTATACAAGACTAATCTAAGTATACACAAATACCTTGGATCTATATAAGACTCATATAATAATAGGATGAACATGACTAGATTTGAGAAAGGATGATCTTAATAAGGCTTCATCATTTATCACATCACAAATGTGTGAGTGATCTTCTATTTAGACATATAAAGAAGGGGATTAAGATGCTAATCATAAGTAAACATACTTAGCATATTAAGTCATCATTTACTAATGATTGAAATCATAGAAAGAAGATAAGAAGCAGAAATCTGTCCAAAAAGGTTCATTGGAAAATGGAGAAATGATCCATTATTTATAGGAGACAAGTCCAATGGCTAGTCTGGCCGCGGCTCATTAAATGGGTTGGCGGCTCAATATCAATATTGAGCCGCAGACACCTATACTGAGCCGCAAGCTCTAGACTCCACTCTTTTTTGTCTTCTAGTGGGGAAATGTCATCTGGTGAAAATTATACCTCAACATGATATTCTTAGACCATTTCGAATATGCCAAATTTAAATTTGCATTTTCCATTTTTAAAAAAAATTACTTAAAAAGAAAGTTTATTAAAAATGTTTTGTCACATTTGTATAAATGTGTGTTTTAAGGTTAATCACTTTTAATGATCTCTAAATATGTATTGGATATGTTTGTGTAAGACTTAAATAATTATTACCTTAATGATAGTGTTTGTTAAATATTTGTCTGACGGTTATTTTTGACGATAAATGTTATTACACTTTGTCGTGATCAAAACTAGGAAAGATCAGTTATTACAAGGAATATTTTTAGGCATCGGTTGCATTAACAGGTACTTTGCCAATGCTAGTGTCACCCCAACTATAGGAAACATATTCTTCTTACGGGGTCTTTACTGTCACGTAATGGGAAACCAAGCATTTGAGCACAATCATATGTCTTATGTATACGGGTGCCGCCTAAGAAGGATCATGATCAGCATAGTTCGACATGATCGATAAAAGAAGATTCTGACTATATGTATCATCTAGGATATGCTTATAGTTAGCAAATATGGTGTAAAGTGTGACAATCCTCAAATTTCACATATGTGTTATAAGCTATAATTGCCTCAATATGAATATTTTGCTAGAAATTTTTGCTTTTTGTACCTTACTTAGTAAGATGAACTGTTTCTCACAACCTGAACTGCCACTACAACATATTCCTATATGTTGTAAACACAATGTATATGTCAAGTCTAAGATCTAAAAGTAATCTTATAAGTTCAATATTGATAATAACATCTCAAATATAACTATGATGCCCTAAATTCCCTTAGAAACCCCTAGAATCCCTAAAAATGAGTTGTAAACTCAAGAATGATAAACTATGAATCAAAAGTACATATGAATAAGTCATTAAGGATTATAAAAAAGTTATAAATTACTACCTCCGTCCCAAAATTATTTTCCACCTTTTTTTTGTTTGTCCTAAAATTATTGTCCACTTATAAAAATAAAATTTGGGTTTGTTTAAGATTACTATGTTACCCATAGTCCAAATTGGTATTTACGAAAATAAAAGAAACAAGAATAAATTATCAAAGGGTAAAACTGTCCTTTTTGTGCTTTCATAGAAATCAAAGTAGTAATTAATACACTCTTCTTAAACTGTGTATTTCTTGTCTGTGGACAATAATTTTGGGATGGAGGTAGTATACTTTAAAGACATAATAATGCCTAAGAATATTAAGAACAAACCATACAAAGCTAAATACAAGTAAATGTACATAATAGTCTAGATCATCACCTAGAAACCCTTAGTAAACAATGTTTCAAGCAATATAACTACATAATATATATATACTATTATCAAATATACTATACTAATTATAATCTATCATATAAAGGAAAGGTAAATAATCACAAAACACTAAGATTCACTAATCACAAACTAATTACAAGTAAATGACCTATAACCAAGATTAGCATATAAAATCCATTCTATAATGAATTTGTAACACCCCATTTTGGTAAATGGAATATCACAGGTAATATGACGTGTAATCAAACCATGCAAGGTAAATGTCCAAAAACATTAAATGACCATGAATGGAAATACCGGAAACAAACATCGGTAGTCCAAGTATAAGCTCAACAGACATGAATATAAGTACTGAAATGGAAAAGGACTAAACAATGTCCAAAGAAATAAAGTAGCGTAATGTATGGAAAATGCATAAAGTAATGAAGGCTAGATAGCTTCCAATCCGTATGCACATACTCTTAAAGTCTACGAGCGTCCTTGAGTACCTGCCGTTTGGGAACATGAAAGGAAAACGGCTGAGCATAACGCCTAGTGAACGGATATACAAGTATAGCATAAAATGACACAGCATAAAAGACTAATAACAGCAGAAATGTATAAGTCCTAGATAACCTGGAACATGTTCATAAAACTGGTTTTATAGTTTGAAAATACTTATGTTCTTATATGAAAACTATATTAATTAGCCAATAGCCCATATAAGTCATGAGATTCCACCGTGCATGTAAAACCTGCATGCTTTTACCATGAATAGTACCCTTAAGATCGTACGTACTAGATTAAAACTTTCCTTTTATAGTACGATTACGTTTACGTGTTAGGATTTTACGTATTACGTACGTGTTAGAACACGATAAGTATTCACTACGCACGAGCACGGAATAATTATTTAACAATAATTAATCACGAACATGCGAACATGAAATCATGAACGTAATTAAATCACGAGCTAATAGTAATTACGTATATATATTTATTGCGAACACGGATAAATATATTAAGTCACGATCGATAACTAATTAAAACACGTAAATTACGAACACGGGAACACACGAGATCACACTATAATATTTAGACTCAGGAAATGTATGGGTTACCCCATGTGGGCCCCATACCACGAAATTAGGGAGGGAAGATGGACTTAGCTCATCAATTTCTACTAAAACAAAGAATTAGGTAAAGATCACTACTCATTTTCACTTTATAGAGGATTTTCACAAAAACCTAAAAGTTCTCCTCCTCCTTCTTTTCCTTTTGGCCGCCACCTTCAAACACACCAAAGGAGGTGTTTGTTGATCTTTGATCTTGGTTTTATTGCTAGTGTTCGTGTTTGTTCATCATTGTTTAGATCCACGCATTCGGTAATTATTTTAACCCTTTTCTTTTGATTTAATCTTTTAAATAATTAAGAACATGATATGTTTTTCTTAAAAACCTAATTAAATCATAGATCTAACATGAAATTGGTTTTGGAATAAATCAAAAGGGATGTTTTAGGGGTGTTTGTTCTTGGCCGCCACCTAAACCGAACCCGAGAGGGTCTCGGTTTGGCTATTTGACCACCACCGAGACCATATGGTCCCGGTTGGTTGGTGTGGGTCCCACGGCAGCAACAAGACAAGGGTAACCCCGAAGTGATTCGGGGTATGGTGTCGATTTCATGTCCGGTTCATGGTTCTTAGTCAAGATCCGGTTCACGGTGTATGTTAAGATTATTTTTCTTTTATAATCTTATGTTAAAATTAAATTAATGAACATGACATGATTAATTTAATAACATCACTTAGGTTATATTAATTATTAAAATCATGAAATTATTAACCTAAGTATTTTTATATTTTTAGACTTATAATTAATTAATTATTTAAAAACCATGGTTATAATTAATTAATTAACATGACTTAGGTTATATTATTAATAAATAATAATACATGTTTTAACCTAAGTATTTAACTTTATTTAATTAAAAACATGTTATACTTTAATTAAATATTTTAACCTATAGTTTATTTTAATTACATGAAATAATTAATAAACTATATATTATATCATATGACTTAGAAAATAATCATGAAAACACTTAGACTTATATACTTAGCTTATTTAACCAACTTATTTCTAATTATGGAAACTTTCTATTTTTAGAAACTTAATTAAATAAGGCAGCTAATCTATTTATGGAAACCTTCTATTTTTTTAGAAACTTATTTATTTCAGGCAGCTAATCTATTTATGGAAACTTATTTAATTAAGGCAGTTGATTTATTTATGGAAACTTTCTATTTTTAGAAACTTATCTTTTTTAAGCAGTAATTCTATTTTTGGAAACTTTCTATTTTTGGAAACTTTCTATTTTTGGAAACTTTCTATTTTTGGAAACTTTCTATTTTTGGTAACTTTCTATTTTTGGAAACTTTCTATTTTTGGAAACTTTCTATTTTTGGTAACTTTCTATTTTAGGAAACCTGCTATTTTTGGAAAGTTACTTATTATTACACAGTAAGTATAATAATACATGAAATACCAGAAATACTTAATCAGAGTAAACAGAATAGAAGATAAACACAGTTTAAGGCTTTAAACAGTAAAACATGACAAGAACATATAAATAAGCTAAGACATGACATAAAACCAGCTACGTATTTAGTAAGCAGATACTCATTCATGTATGTATTTATGTAGCATTAGTAATACGGAAGTAGGATTCCTCTCAGTTCGTCTTCTTCGTTCACTAGACATAAGGTACGGATTCCCGTCCTTTCAGTATGGACATTCTTTCCTTATTAGGATTCCCCGTATGCAGCCAACTGTTAGTATTTGTTTTATATGTTTTTGAATTGCTTATGTTTAATTAGAATACCTAAAGCCATATACATGCATGACCAGTTTCACCTAGTTATGGAGGTACCATAACCATAACATTGGAGGCTCCAATGTTATGACTTCACCACGGCGGAGTGATTGCTCGTGGCGTCCCTTCAGCTTTTGGCCATATTATTATATTTATCATGTGGGGCGTATGGGTGCATCCTAGTTACATGTTTTCAGTCAGGATTTCATGGTGAATGTGGTGTGTGCCTTGCATCCTTCACAAGGAGCTGATCCCTCCTACCCAGAACCAGTATATTAAATTAGAGGTAGCCCCTCTAATTTGCATGATGAGGTCACCCCTCCAAGTATTCATGCACGGTGGATTTTCATGACCTATATTGGCTAATGGTAAAATATGTTAAACAGTTTTCATAAGATAAACATAAGGCTTTTCAAACTATAAAACCAGTTTTATGAACATGTTCCAGGTTTTCCAGGACTTATACATTTCCGCTGCTATTAAGTCTTTATTATGCTTAGTCATTCATACTATGTCTATATCCGTGCACTGTGCGTCTTGCTCAGCCGTTACTTTCCTTTCCATGTCCCAAAACGGCAGGTACCCTAGGAAAGACTCGAGCATTTGGAGGACGTGCATAGGATGGAAGCTGCTAGAGACTTCTTTTCCTTTTTGCCTTCATATACTTATGCTTGCTTAGTCTTTCATTCATTTCTTTTACTTAATTATGTTTTGGGATTATGCTTGGGAACCGATGTTTGATTCTGGTTATCCCTATGGTCATGTAATGTTTCAGACATTTATCCTTGTATGCTTTGATGACACGCCATAATTACGCGTGACATTCCATTTATCAAAATGGGGTGTTACAATTATAGTAACAGAGCCAAGGCTTCGACCTGTAGGCTCTAAAACTTGACCTTTGACTAGTGGGTAGTCACCAGGAGCTTCCTAAGCCAACATTTATTATACCACGTATTGATGTTTTTAGCGCATTGTTGTTTTAACCATGATGTTTTCAGCACCTTGAGGTTTTAACCTTGATGTTTTCATCGATATTGTTTTACTGATATGGATGGACAACCGTCATTCATATTTAGTTATGTGTCATTGTTTCATGCATAATGTTCCTCGTGAACTGTGGCTATGTGGACTGAACCCCAGTAGTTCATAATTAGTCACATAAAAAATTTTTCTGATAAGTTTTGACATTGAGTTTCATTTATTTATGTTTCATGTATCATTGTTGCAGGGATTATGACTAAGTAATGGTTGGTACAGGACTGGCCCTATTTAGTCGCATCTGCTTTTATCAAAACTTTTAACTTTGGGACCGACCCATAGGCGTCCCCTCCCCATGTCTTTTGTTTTGGGACCGACCCATAGGCGTCTCCTCGCACATATAAAGGTTTTTATAAACTACATTACGCATTCGTGCATTGTTTTTCATGCATAAAATTTTTCTCATGATTTATTGGCATAAATTTTTTTTTATGTCCCCTCATAAGTTACTATGTTTTTATGTCAAGTATGTTTTTATGTCAAGTATGTTTTCATACTGTCATGGTTAAACTCAGTTTCATGCTGATTATGTTATACAATCCTCCATGTTAAATCGTTTCATGTTTCTTCATGATAATTCCGTCTTCATGTGGATTACGTCTTACGCCTCATTTGTTATTATGCCTTCATGCAAGACATAGTTGGATTCATTGAATTCTGCTTTCATGATAGTCATGGTTGGTTTTCATTGATCATGTTGTCAGGCAAATCATCATTGATATTTGTGTAACCACACTTTAACGTTTCTGTTACAAGCGGAATGATGTCTATGCTAATATTGTCAGGTTATCATGATGGTTTTCCTAACCGTTTAACTAATATACTTTCCTTAAATCATGACAAATGATCGACCCCATACCGATCATTTCATGTGCATTCCACGTGTACTCCATGTACCGTATTTCATGTGTATTACACGTACCTTAATCCATGTGTATTCCACTTGCAATACTTCACGAGTATTCGCTAGTCGATTCTGAATCACCTTAGGCGTATTTTCTATTGCTAATATTCTACAAGATTGCTGATGTCGCTCATAACTTGGAGATGTTACTAAAGGTTGATGATGCTGACGTTCGGAGACACTACGAGATGCGGATGTTGTTCACAACTTGGAGATCCTACAAGACGAAGACAAAGGCGTCAGAGCAAAGCAATTGGACGAGAAGATGCTTCACCATCAGACAATTTCCATCAATCATTGTCCCTAATTCTTAGTTACATGTCACACGTCATTCGGCTGTCATTTCAGCCATATGAGTGTAAACCGGTACCAGCCGGCCACTCAGCTGAATAGTTACATGAATCACGGTCATGAGAATGACCGTCATGGAACTGACAGACAGGACGATAATAACCACTACTATGACAGAAACTATCCTAGAAATCACAACCGAGGCTCCGACCGCGGACGTGATCAGACATACAAACGATCAGTAGTCCAACCGATCCGCCAAGTCTGGCATAATAACCTAATATGGTAAGTCTATTGTTTTACGTCTCGAGACACATGTCAAGACATCAGTCAAGACACATGTCTCACGTATACTTTCTGAAGACACATGTCAAGACACCCGTCAAGACATATGTCATGCTTATAGTTCCAAGACACGAGTCAAGACACATGACTCACGTCCAACTATGGAATATTTCTAAGAAACTCAGGGTACCCTCCAAGGGTATATCCCATCTGTTGTGCCATGTATTAATCAGAACACAAGAATTTCAGTACCATTACCGGCGCATCAGTGGGAACTATCAAGTTTCACGATGACACTTTCATCTCTTGTAACCATAGCTCATAGATTCATGACCATGAAGGACGCCTTTCATATTCCCACGTATACGAAGGTTTTCCTTCAGCTTAATGATGAGATCCAAGTTGCTAACGCATTTCCCCGAACAGACACGAGATGATTTTTATCCTAATTATGGACTATGAACAGCACACCATGCTACGATTCATAATTATGTACAGTAATGTTCAGGCTCCTGAATACATTCAGCTTGATTTTTCCATCAGGAAAATCTGTACAAATTATCTATGCTTTCCAGGCACGTACTTTGTTAGCCATGATTGCTAAGATTTTCTAGCTGTCAGTAACACACGACTACTAAAGTCCTTTTACGCATAACCAATGGATTATTCCAAAATTGTTCCTTACACTCCAAAAGAACCTTCAAGGAGAAGGACGGTAACATAAGATTATGTGTCGACTATCGTCGATTTTAAACAAATCACCATTTACGACCGTTACTCTCCTCCATGTATTGACAAGGTCGGATTCATGATCATGCTGCCAATAGTGACGAGTGAAAGAGTAGGACATGTCCATGACTGCTATTCGTGCACGACTCGGTCATGCTAGATTTATGATTTTGATTTAGTTTCATCAATGCTCCAACAACACTATGGACTTAATAAATTGAGTTCCATGAACTCCTAAACAAATTCATCAGCGTTTTCATTGAGGATAACCTGATTTCCTTTAAGCCTAGAGAAGAACAGGAAGACCATATCTGCACTATGTTGCAAATTCTTGACAAGAGAAATTTTACCCTAGAAATTTTTCTAATATCAATTCTGTTTGATTACAGTGACACGCTGAATCACATTGGTTTATACGGTAAATCTTACCATGACTCTGATTATGCGTAAAGGAGAGAACCCTACACTACATTAGGTGTTCTAGTAAATCCTACGCTAGGAGAAGTCTAGATTCAGAGACTCAGAGTTCGCAACCTTCTATGTATCAAGTTTCTACGAAGCAGGATACAGCTACGTCCATATCTATATACCTGACATACCAACAGGCTAAGATAGGACACCAACAAACTGGGATGTTTCATCATCTGAATTTGTGAACTAAAATGGGACAAGATCTCCATGGATTTTGGTTACCAGATTAATGCAAACTCAGAAGAAGCATGATGCTATCTAGGTTATTGCAAACAGGTTGATCAAGTATGCAGAATCCTTACATCCGCAAGGATTTTAGAACCAACAGATTGATCGGACATATTCCAGTCAAGGCTCATCCGATCACTTGAATATTCCTCAGTTATCGAGACAGAAAAATATTCACAATTATGCTCCTTGTTTACTTCACGTCCTTGTTCTAATTTCATGACTTGCTTTCGCGCTCGCGTTCATGACACTATTCATGTTCCTAATGGCATCTCGGCTTACGATTTTATGTTCTTTTCTCATTCTGGGAAGTTTTGCCAGAACTTGAGAGACCAGGCCCAAGTTTAGTATAACTCCCTATCCTCAGATAGACGTTTCTCGTCATATTCTATGTCTCACCTTGTAACGTTTGGCGTTACCACCATTATATTATATGTTCACGATATGTTTCACATGTCATGTTCATTCCACGTTCCTCAAATCATGATCAAGATATGTTACACGTATCATGGATCACAATATGTTTACTCATACTACACTCGCCATATCTCCACGTAGCACGTTCAAAATTTTTCACGTATCACGTTCAAAATTTTTCACGTACTACGTTTCTTTATGTCTCGCGCATCGTTTATAATTATCAGTTAAGTTAGATTGTCTTGCATCGTAACGTTTCAGTTACCCTAGCACGTTAATTCTTATTCCTTCGATCGAATTTAGGGGATCTACTTTCTGTTGATAACCAAGAACTTCTTCGTATTTCAAGTCAAGGTCAGGAGGACCAAGATTTATCATTCGCGTCAAGATCTTGTGGAGGAAGCGTTCCAAGAGGGAGGACACTTGGAAACGAACAAGTTCATCCGAACTTCTTATCTGTTTTTATCTTATCAATTAGATATGTCCTTTCAGTCACGTCATGTTCTATGTCCTTTCAAGACATGTCATGTTCCGCGTTCCTTCTACCAGCCCACCTGCATGTTCATTTATCTTACATACCCTCTCAGTTTGATTCGGGTATGTTTCTCTTTCAGTAAGTTATCTATAATTCGGGGACGAATTATTCTTTTTAGGGGGGAAGAGTTGTAAAACCCGCATGCTTTTACCATGAATAGTACTGATACAAGGATTTAGCTAGGTTCAATTTTCTCTCGATATCCTCTCGAATTGATCTCGGCCTTAAGTGGAATGATTGTTCTTGGTTACTAAATAAAGGGGTTTGGTTTTCTATTCTAAAAAGTGGAAATGAAGGTTTAAATCAAAGGCAATTACTCTAATTAAGATTAACAAAAACTTGGCTGAAAATTTAAAGTTCAAAATAGAATCAAATTAAAATTAAAGTTAACAAATAAACTGTGAAACATGAGTAGAGAAACAGTAAATTAATCAACAGTAAAACAATAGCATTAAAATACTCAAAAATAATTGATTCGGAACTAACTGATTCGGAAGACACTATTCACTCATCCGGAACTTGCTCATTCGGAACATACTCATCCGGAACTTTCCGAATGAATGTTCATTCGGAACTTCTCCTTGATTCGGAAGTCTGAGCTGATTCGGAAGTTGCTGATCCGGAAGTTACTGGTTCGGAAGTTTTAAACTTCCGAATGAAGAACTGGTTCGGAACTTATGGCCTGAGTCGGAACCTTCCGGATGAAGGTTGATTCGGAAGTTGCTGATCCGGAAGTCACTGATCCGGAACTTAGTGTTTGGTTCGGAAGTTTCCGAATGAAGCCTTCATTCGGAACTTTTTGTCTTGGTTCGGAACTTAGGAAACCCAGATACAGAAACAGTAACGAAGAACACGGAACACAGGTTTTTAATCAAAATCAAATCAAACACTTAAAAAGGTTTTACCAAATTAAACACAAATCATTTAGACAATATAAACAACAAATCCCACTAACAAAAACACAAATCCAAACAACTTTTGAAGATCAAATCAAGAAAAATAAAACTTAAGAACTTGAAGATAAAGATGAAGATGAACAAGATTAATTTGAAAGATTAAACAAGAACTTGGTATTAAATGATGGATGTTTTGACAAGATGAAACAAAGGTTAAAATTACAAGATTGAAGAACTAAAAATAAAAATCACCAATCACCCTAGTGGTGATGGTGTTAAACGAACCAGGAGAAAGAAAAAGGAGGAAGAAAGAAAAACTAGCTCCCTAAAATGTGTGTGGGTGACCTATTTATAGGTGTTTCCTTTGGTTAGTGAGTGGGCTTTCTCCCGTTCTTCGTGTCTTTTCGTCTTTTCAGAAAAGTTTCCGTTTTCGATTCTGATTCGGGATTTGTTGTCGATTAAATTCAACTCGTCTTTTAATTTCTTCGTTTAATAGACTTGAGTTTCTTCGACTTATATAAATCTTCCATCTTTGGTCCTTTTCTTCGATAAATCTTCGAATAGGCCCAGTGACTTCAAATCTTTTGCATCTCTTGGACAATAGACTTTATCTTGAGTCTTTTTCTTCAGTAAAACCCGTGCAATCCCATGTTTTCTTCAATATTTATTCGGTTGTCTCTGAAAACACAATAAACACAAAAACCACGCATAATTCCAAACAAATGATATTAAATACGTGTTTTGGTCTCGTTTTAGCCCGAATTAAGTGGTAAAAGGATGGGTGTTTACACACCTATCAAATCCCCTACACTTAACCATTGCCATGCCCTCATGCAATGCTTAGTGATAAAGCAAGTTTACACTTTTCTCATAATTAATCAACTTTGGCCTTATTTAAAATTCTACTACACAAAAATTAAAGAAATAAAACTTCAAAGATAACAAAGGGATAGGAACCCATTTTCACTTGAAAATAGCTACATGGAAATAACTTGTAGAGAAATCGATGACTTACATTAGGGCTTGGGTGCTGCGAAGATTTATCACCCTCAAGTTTCACGTTCCCCAAACTAAGCTTAAAAACGAGATCATTGTTATTATAAGTTAGCAATTCAAACACTTACACACATGGCTTAATTAAATGCTTAAACTCCCTTATTCCTAGGTGTATCTCTTATATTTTATTTTTGTCTTAGAATGATCATGAAGATGCATTTTTGGACTTATTTTGATAGTTTATTAGGGCTGAAAGCAAAGTAGGACGATTTGATCAATAGTTAGCTAAAGGACAAAATCTCTTAAAACTGCTTCTCGGGATATCAAAAAGTTCATATCTTGGCATAACTTGGTTCACGATTTGAGACCTTTCTCGGGCCGATATTTGGCATGTACTTCATACTTCATATCTTCGAGAGACGTTCTTGAGATAATGGTCTTCTCATCATAATAGAGTTTCTTCACTTGGAGACTTTTGAGGGGTTCTCCAACTTTGTTGACCACGACTTCATGATTATTTCTTCAATCTCTAATTGGGATTTTGAGATACAACGATCCGCCTCCTTTTCGGACTTGGATCTATTTATCCTCATACCTTGTTAGGGTCTTTTCGGATAGACTTCTCCATGATCTTTATGGGAGTTGATTGCTTTTCGTCGTGAGTCTTGATCCTTCATATTGACTTTAGGAATAATGCTTTTCACATCACTTTGGATCTTCAGCAATAAAATTGAATCCTCATGCCTTGTTAGGGCCTTTTCGGACTCGCCAATCTTCGCGCCCCGCTTCATAAGTTATGCCTTGGCTATGAACTCTTATCATTACCGAGCAACTTTTAAACTATCTTGGGCTAGAAGCTAAGTAACTTTTCAAATCGTAAGACCTTACTTATTGCAGATAAATTATTAGCAAGTGATGGGAGAATAGGCAAATAATTACACCAAGTGAGCTTGTGCAAGAATACCGACTTATAATTGACTCTATCATTTCTCGTCCTCCACAATTTAAAATCTCAAGTAATGAGACTCGTGGACACTTAGCCTAATAAACCAATTAAGGTCTACATGGTTAAGGATACTAGCTAGAATAAACTTGGATAAGTCTATTCGGGTTGAGTCAAAATAAACGCAACGGGCCTAATATGTCAAAAACTTCTAAACTAGCTACACCGCTTTATTAATATTTTTGACTTTATTGCGGAATATATACACATGAAAGCAAAGAGAAAAATTTAAAAATTACGACTAAATGGCCAAAGTTAATAAAAAATTTGAAAAATGCTGAAAAATAGGATTTTCCGGTTAATTGAAGGCATTTTCATGGAAAAGTCCACTTAAAACTTCGATAGAAGTCCCCCCTACACTTAAGATAAACATTGTCCTCAATGTTTAAGCATGTGGGAGAAGTCTCCCCTACACTTATGACATTGTGCACGTTGATTAACTCAAGTTAAGGAAGAGACGACTAACGTGATCAATTTCAAATGTGAGTATGAAGAAAATTGAATCACGATAGTTGAGAGATAGAACCGGATTTCGGATAAACACGGGAGCACGGTTCTTCAAAGATTCCAAGAGTGCACTGATCCCTGTAATCACATCACCACACAAAGGCAAGCACATATAGAAGTCCCCCCTACACTTAGGGGATTAAAACATGCAAGGATAGATACTCGGGCTGCCTCCCGAGGAGCGCTTGTTTTTGATAACCGAGTCACGAGCCTGACTCGGCCCAAAATTAGTTCATGGGGAACGTGGTGAGGGATGGAATCACCTCGTGAGAGGTGTCCTCACCAAAGTACAACTTCACTCGTTGGCCATTCACCTTAAAATTTGGTCCATTAGGTTGAGCGAGCTCGAGAGTACCATATGGAAAAATTTGGGCGATGGTGAATGGGCCGGACCAACGAGATTTGAGCTTGCCCGAAAAGATTTTCAACCGAGAGTTAAACAGTAAGACTTTGTCTCCAACATGGAACTCTCGGTTTTTGATCTTGGAGTCGTGAATGAGCTTAGTCCTTTCCTTATAGATCAAAGAGTTTTCATAAGCCTCATTCCGGAGTTCATTCAGCTCATTGAGTTGGATCTTGCGTAGGTCACCGGCTTTGTGTATATCAAAATTGGCCCACTTCAAGGCCCAATAAGCCTTGTGCTCCAACTCAATGGGGAGGTGGCACGCTTTCCCGTACACAAGACGATAAGGCGTACAGCCGATCGGGGTCTTGTAAGCAGTACGGAAGGCCCACAAAGCATCATCGAGTTTATCAGCCCATGAGGCACGATGCTCTCCCACAGTCCTTTCAAGAATTCGCTTCAGCCCTCGGTTTGATATTTCAGCCTGGCCATTAGTTTGTGGGTGGTAGGCTGTGGAAAGACGATGATTTACACCGTACTTAGCCATGACTCTAGCAAATTGGTCATTGCAGAAATGAGTCCCACGATCACTAATAATGGCGCGAGGCACACCGAATCTAGCGAATAGAGCTTTCAAAAAGTTACAAACCACCCTTGCGTCATTAGTAGGCAAAGCTTTGGCTTCAACCCACTTTGAAACGTAGTCAACGGCTACAAGGATGTATTTGTTTCCTTTAGATGAAGGGAATGGCCCCATAAAGTCGATACCCCAAACATCAAAAATTTCACACTCTTGAATGAAATTCTGAGGCATCTCGTCTTTATGTGTGATTTTGCCTTGCTTTTGGCAAACATCACATCGCTTAACCATATTGTGAGCATCACGATATATGGAGGGCCAATAAAATCCCGAATCAAACACTTTCTTAGCAGTGTAGTTGGGACCAAAGTGACCACCGGTGGGTCCTTTATGGCAAGCATCAAGGATGTCCGACGCTGCCGGTCCATCAACACATCGGCGAATTATCAGATCAGCACATTGTTTGAATAGGTAAGGGTCGTCCCAAAAGTAAGTCTTGATGTCGGTAAAGAACTTCTTCTTTTGCTGGGACGTCAACCCTTCCTTGAGAATTCCACCCGCCAAGTAGTTTGCAAAGTCCGCAAACCACGGGGTTTCATTCGGCTTCGAGTTTATAGACATTAAGGTCTCCAAGGGAAAAGAATCATTGATTTATTTGGTCGGATGATCCCCTTGGTATGGATCCTCAAGTCTACTAAGATGGTCCGCGGCTAGGTTTTCTGCTCCTTTTTTATCGCGGATGTCGATTTTAAATTCCTGGAGCAGCAAAACCCAGCGAAGAAGTCTTGGTTTAGAATCTTGCTTTGTCAACAAGTACTTCAACGCGGAATGATCGGTGTACACAATGGTGGTGGAAAGGACAAGATAGGGGCGGAATTTTTCAAAAGCATAGACAACGGCTAAAAGCTCTTTCTCGGTTGTCGTATAATGCAATTGTGCCCCAGTCATTGTCTTGCTAGCGTAATGGATCGGTTGGAAGTGTTTGTTCACTCTTTGTCCAAGAACCGCTCCAATAGCAAAATCACTAGCATCGCACATCAACTCAAAAGGCAGCTCCCAATTAGGGGTAACCAAGACGGGTGCCTTAGTGAGCTTATCCTTAAGCGAGTTGAAGGCATCAAGGCACTCTTTGGAAAAGATAAAAGGAGTATCTTTTTCCAAGAGGTGGGTCATCGGGCGAGCGATTTGAGAAAAGTCTTTGATAAATCGACGGTAGAAGCCCGCATGACCCAAGAAACTTCTCACACCCTTCACAGTGGAAGGTGGAGGCAACTTTGCTATAACATCAACTTTAGCACGGTCTACTTCAAGACCGGCTTTCGAAATCTTATGTCCAAGCACGACGCCTTCTTTTACCATAAAATGGCATTTTTCCCAATTTAGAACAAGGCGAGTGTCTTCGCACCGCTTTAGCATACGTTCTAAATTGGCAAGGCAAGCAGAGAAGGAATCCCCGAAGACCGAGAAATCATCCATGAAGACTTCCATGGTTTGTTCAACCATGTCATGGAAGATAGCTAACATGCACCTTTGGAAAGTCCCGGGCGCATTACATAAGCCAAAAGGCATTCTTTTGTAAGCGAAAGTGCCGTAGGGACAAGTGAATGTAGTCTTCTCTTGATCTTGGGGATCGATGGGTATTTGAAAATAACCCGAGAAACCATCCAGAAAGCAGTAATATTCATTACCGGCTAATCGTTCAAGCATTTGGTCCATGAAAGGTAGAGGGAAATGATCCTTTCTCGTGGCATCATTGAGTTTGCGGTAGTCTATACAAACTCTCCACCCAGTAACGAGACGAGTGGGAATCAACTCGTTGTGTTCATTGGGAACAACGGTTATTCCGCCCTTCTTGGGCACACAATGGATTGGACTAACCCACGGTGAATCCGAATAGGGTAAATCATACCCGCATCAAGAAGTTTGATAACCTCTGTTTTGATGACTTCATGGATTTTTGGATTCACCCTTCGTTGGCTTTGAATAGTGGGCTTATAGTCGTCCTCCATGAGAATTTTGTGCGTGCAGAAGTGAGGATCAATTCCACGAATGTCTGAAATCTTCCAAGCAATAGCCTTCTTATGCTCCTTCAACACAGCAACTAGACGAGTCTTCTCTTCATCTTTCAAATCCTTCGCAATAATGACGGGCGATTTCTTGTTGTCGTCCAGGAACACGTACTCGAGATGAGGCGGCAACTCCTTAAGTTCCAAATCCGGAGGATTTTCGACGGGAGGCGTTTTCAAAGTCGTGGCATCGATAGCAATAACCGTGGGAGATGGAGGCGAAGGATTGTCTTCGGTGAGCAGATTGTCAAAGAAACTCATATCTTCATCCCCCTCGGTGGGAGAATCATTAGTGGGTAAATTCGCATCTCCCATGGTAGCTTCAAGATTGTTCCAGAATAAATCACTATCTCCAAATAGAGACAACGATGAATCAATGGAGGACACGGTCTCAACAGTGGGAAGAGAGGTAGGAATACTTTTGCAAGCATCATTAAAGTGTTCTTCACAAGCCTCATCAAGAACGTCAATACAATTAACGCTCTCATATGAATAATGCTGTTTAGACAACTTTCCCATATTGAAGACTACTTTGTCGTCACCCACTCTCATGATAAGCTCTCCGGCTTCAACATCAATGAGAGTGCGACCGGTCCTAAGGAATGGACGACCAACAATAAGTGGCACACGGGGGTCCATCTCGTAGTCGACGACAACAAAATCAGCAGGGAAGGTGAATTTGTCGACTCCTACAATGACATCTTCGGCTATCCCCACTGGATAAGCAACCGTACGGTTGGCCAATTCCAAAGTCATTTTAGTGGGGACTAGCTCTGGGAGAGATAATTGCTTCCAAACACTTAGAGGCATGAGATTAATACTGGCACCTAAATCAGCTAGGGCCATGCAATTCTCTACTCCCGGGAAATTGCAAGGGATAAGAAAACGACCCGGATCACCAAGCTTGATTGGCAATTTCCTTAGGAGCACTGCAGAGCAGTTCTCATTAAGTTGGGTGTTGGCAATGTCTAGGAGCTTTTCCTTGTCGCTCAAAAGATCTTTAAACATTTTAGCATACTTGGGCATGTGAGCGAGAGCCTCAGCGAAGGAGATATTGAAATTCAGTTGTTTAAACATTTTAAGAAAGTTAGAAACCTGAATATCATCCTTGCTCTTTTGCTTCTCTTTCCTCAACCTAGAAGGATAAGGTATATTGGAAGAAGAGGAAGTCTTTGGGAGTATAGGATCACTCACAACCACGGGTGGAGGAGGGGTAGAAAGAAGAGGTGGAGAAATTGGGGAAGGAGAAGGATGAGGAATGGGAGCAGGCGACTCGTTCTCCTTAGTCACAATCACCGGTGGAGGTATAGGAAGCTCGGGTTCCTTGGTACCTTTACCACTTCGAGTGGTGATTGCTTTCATCTCCCCTCTTGGGTTCGCAACGGTGTTACTCGGAAGAGTACCCGAAGAAGAGGGTTGACTACTTTGGAAGAAACTAGCCATCATGTTCCTCAAGTCATTCGTCTGACTATCCAGCGTGTTTCGCATATCGGCTCTCAAATCATTTCCTTGCTTTACCAAATCGGCTTTCAGGTTGAGCACTTCTCTCTGAAGATTTCCCACTATCGCATCGTTAGTCCTCATATAAGTTTCCACTTCTTGGTGAAGAGCGGTGGGTTGGTTGGGAGGAGCATTGTATGCAGGTGGTTGGTAAGCAGGTTGTTGGTAGACTTGATTGTTTCTTTGAGGTGGTTGTTGTTGCTTGTGAGGTGGGATGTATGGTTGTCGAGGTTGTTGTTGTTGTTGAGGAGGGCGATTAAGGTTTTGTTGTTGGTTTGGGTTAGTTGGAGGAAAGCCAGGTGGTGAAAGATAGTTGTTGCTGCGGTAGCTAAGCAAGTTACGGTCACCTTGAGGTCTAGCTTGATAAGCCGGTTGTTGGTAGGTGCCATATGCCGCATTCACATTCTCAGCAGGGTAATCTTGGGTGGCGGTACAAGTTGTGTAAGAATGGGGACCACCGCATATCTCACAAGGTTGGCTGACAGCGTTCACTTGTGCATTTTTGGCGTTGTTGCTGTTGTTGTTGCTGACGGTGTGGGTGACAAGCGATTCAAGAAGCGTGGTGATTTTGTCAAGTCGCTTGTCGCTGTCATTAGTGCTAGCACTAGCAACATTGGTCCTAACGCTCTTGGTTTGCACACGAGACTTGTTCTCAATGATATCCCAAGCAGCATTGGAAGTTTTAGCCAATAAATTACCCCCTGAGGCACTATTCAGTGAATCTTGGTCACTCATGCTTAAACCATTGTAAAAAGTATTTATTTGATGTACTTTGGTAAAACCATGTTGTGGGCATTTTCTTAAAAGATCTTTAAAACGATCCCAAGATTCACTGAAAGACTCATCGTACTTTTGTTCAAAGTTTATAATCTCATTCCGCAAAGCGGTAGTACGAGAGGGTGGAAAAAAGTAGTTGATGAACTTTGTTTCCAAATCCGTCCACGAGAGAATACTCTGTGGCGGTTCCTTAGCAAGCCAATGCCGGGCTTGTCCCTCTAAAGAAAAGGGAAAAAGTTGTAACCTTATGACCTCCTGTGGAACACCATTGAACTTGACCGTGTTAGTGAGTTGTAGAAATCTCTTGATGTGGTCGTGTGGGTCATCAATGTGGCGTCCCAAGAATGGTTGAGCTGAGACCATCTGGATAAAGCCTGACTTTAGCTCGAAATTGTTGGCGGCAATTGGTGGAATAACAATTGGATCCATGTTGCCATCGACATGAGCTTGCAGCAATTCAATCATGGGCCGGTTATCCGGAAGGTGCTCATTGTTGTTGTTATTATTCATGTTGTTGAAAGGCGGGTTGTTGTTGTTATTATTGTTGTTCGGAGGTGGTATGTTATTGTTGTTTTGTACACCAGCCATGTCTAGGTTATCGAGAGGCTCGGGCTCTTGATAAGACGTGGATCGAGTGCGCATACACCTGCAAAAGAACGAACAAAGAAAAACAAGGCAAAAATATTTTTGGTTTTTATTGTTTTTTACTTTTTAGGATTTTTGAAAATTTTATATTTTTTAGTTGTTTTTGAAGATTTTTGAAAAAGTAACGTTCACGGGGAACGGATCCCAAAATCCAATTTCTCACAAAAAACTTTTGATCTTAACGAGAAGAGCCGGCAGCGGCGCCATTTGATACAAGGATTTAGCTAGGTTCAATTTTCTCTCGATATCCTCTCGAATTGATCTCGGCCTTAAGTGGAATGATTGTTCTTGGTTACTAAATAAAGGGGTTTGGTTTTCTATTCTAAAAAGTGGAAATGAAGGTTTAAATCAAAGGCAATTACTCTAATTAAGATTAACAAAAACTTGGCTGAAAATTTAAAGTTCAAAATAGAATCAAATTAAAATTAAAGTTAACAAATAAACTGTGAAACATGAGTAGAGAAACAGTAAATTAATCAACAGTAAAACAATAGCATTAAAATACTCAAAAATAATTGATTCGGAACTAACTGATTCGGAAGACACTATTCACTCATCCGGAACTTGCTCATTCGGAACATACTCATCCGGAACTTTCCGAATGAATGTTCATTCGGAACTTCTCCTTGATTCGGAAGTCTGAGCTGATTCGGAAGTTGCTGATCCGGAAGTTACTGGTTCGGAAGTTTTAAACTTCCGAATGAAGAACTGGTTCGGAACTTATGGCCTGAGTCGGAACCTTCCGGATGAAGGTTGATTCGGAAGTTGCTGATCCGGAAGTCACTGATCCGGAACTTAGTGTTTGGTTCGGAAGTTTCCGAATGAAGCCTTCATTCGGAACTTTTTGTCTTGGTTCGGAACTTAGGAAACCCAGATACAGAAACAGTAACGAAGAACACGGAACACAGGTTTTTAATCAAAATCAAATCAAACACTTAAAAAGGTTTTACCAAATTAAACACAAATCATTTAGACAATATAAACAACAAATCCCACTAACAAAAACACAAATCCAAACAACTTTTGAAGATCAAATCAAGAAAAATAAAACTTAAGAACTTGAAGATAAAGATGAAGATGAACAAGATTAATTTGAAAGATTAAACAAGAACTTGGTATTAAATGATGGATGTTTTGACAAGAAGAAACAAAGGTTAAAATTACAAGATTGAAGAACTAAAAATAAAAATCACCAATCACCCTAGTGGTGATGGTGTTAAACGAACCAGGAGAAAGAAAAAGGAGGAAGAAAGAAAAACTAGCTCCCTAAAATGTGTGTGGGTGACCTATTTATAGGTGTTTCCTTTGGTTGGTGAGTGGGCTTTCTCCCGTTCTTCGTGTCTTTTCGTCTTTTCAGAAAAGTTTCCGTTTTCGATTCTGATTCGGGATTTGTTGTCGATTAAATTCAACTCGTCTTTTAATTTCTTCGTTTAATAGACTTGAGTTTCTTCGACTTATATAAATCTTCCATCTTTGGTCCTTTTCTTCGATAAATCTTCGAATAGGCCCAGTGACTTCAAATCTTTTGCATCTCTTGGACAATAGACTTTATCTTGAGTCTTTTTCTTCAGTAAAACCCGTGCAATCCCATGTTTTCTTCAATATTTATTCGGTTGTCTCTGAAAACACAATAAACACAAAAACCACGCATAATTCCAAACAAATGATATTAAATACGTGTTTTGGTCTCGTTTTAGCCCGAATTAAGTGGTAAAAGGATGGGTGTTTACACACCTATCAAGTACCCTTAAGATCGTACGTACTAGATTAAAACTTTCCTTTTATAGTACGATTACGTTTACGTGTTAGGATTTTACGTATTGCGTACGTGTTAGAACATGATAAGTATTTACTATGCACGAGCACGGAATAGATATTTAACAATAATTAATCACGAACATGCGAACATGAAATCATGAATGTAATTAAATCACGAGCTAATAGTAATTACGTATATATATTTATTACGAACACGAATAAATATATTAAGCCACGATCGATAACTAATTAAATCACGTAAATTACGAACACGGGAACACACGAGATCACACTATAATATTTAGACTCAGGAAATGTATGGGTTACCCCATGTGGGCCCCATACCACGAAATTAGGGAGGGAAGATGGGCTTAGCCCATCAATTTTTACTAAAACAAGGAATTAGGAAAAGATCACTACTCATTTTCACTTTATAGAGGATTTTCACAAAAACCTAAAAGTTCTCCTCCTCCTTCTTTTTCTTTTGGCCGCCACCTTCAAACACACCAAAGGAGGTGTTTGTTGATCTTTGATCTTGGTTTTATTGCTAGTGTTCGTGTTTGTTCATCATTTTTTAGATCCACGCATTTGGTAATTATTTTAACCCTTTTCTTTTGATTTAATCTTTTTAATAATTAAGAACATGATATGTTTTTCTTAAAAACCTAATTAAATCATAGATCTAACATCAAATTGGTTTTGGAATAAATCAAAAGGGATGTTTTAGGGGAGTTTGTTCTTGGCCGCCGCCTAAACCGAACCCGAGAGGGTCTCGGTTTGGCTATTTGACCACCACCGAGACCATATGGTCCCGGTTGGTTGGTGTGGTTCCCACGAAAGCAACAAGACAAGGGTAACCCCGAAGTGATTCGGGGTATGGTGTCGATTTCATGTTCGGTTCATGGTTCTTAGTCAAGATCCGGTTCACGGTGTATGTTAAGATTATTTTTCTTTTATAATCTTATGTTAAAATTAAATTAATGAACCTGACATGATTAATTTAATAACATGACTTAGGTTATATTAATTATTAAAATCATGAATTTATTAACCTAAGTATTTTTATATTTTTAGACTTATAATTAGTTAATTATTTAAAAACCATGGTTATAATTATTTAATTAACATGACTTAGGTTATATTATTAATAAATAATAATACATGTTTTAACCTAAGTATTTAACTTTGTTTAATTAAAAACATGTTATACTTTAATTAAATATTTTAACCTATAGTTTATTTTAATTACATGAAATAATTAATAAACTATATATTATATCATATGACTTAGAAAATAATCATGAAAACACTTAGGCTTATATACTTAGCTTATTTAACCAGCGTATTTCTAATTATGGAAACTTTCTATTTTTAGAAACTTAATTAAATAAGGCAGCTAATCTATTTATGGAAACCTTCTATTTTTTTAGAAACTTATTTATTTCAGGTAGCTAATCTATTTATGGAAACTTATTTAACTAAGGCAGTTGATTTATTTATGGAAACTTTCTATTTTTAGAAACTTATCTATTTTAAGCAGTAATTCTATTTTTGGAAACTTTCTATTTTTGGAAACTTTCTATTTTTGGAAACTTTCTATTTTTGGTAACTTTCTATTTTTGGAAACTTTCTATTTTTGGAAACTTTCTATTTTTGGTAACTTTCTATTTTAGGAAACCTGCTATTTTTGAAAAGTTACTTATTATTACACAGTAAGTATAATAATACATGAAATACCAGAAATACTTAATCAGAGTAAACAGAATATAAGATAAACACAGTTTAAGGCTTTAAACAGTAAAACATGACAAGAACATATAAATAAGCTAAGACATGACATAAAACCAGCTACGTATTTAGTAAGCAAATACTCATTCATGTATGTATTTATGTAACATTAGTGATACGGAAGTAGGATTCCTCTCAGTTCGTCTTCTTCGTTCACTGGACATAAGGTACGGATTCCCGTCCTTTCAGTATGGACATTCTTTCCTTATTAGGATTCCCCGTATGCAGCCAACTGTTTTCCTAGTATTTGTTTTATATGTTTTTGAATTGCTTATGTTTAATTATAATACCTAAATCCATATACATGCATGACCAGTTTCACCTAGTTATGGAGGTAAGACTTCACCACGGTGGAGTGATTGCTCGTGGCGTCCCTTCAGTTTTTGGCCATATTATTATATTTATCATGTGGGGCGTATGGGTGCATCCTAGTTACATGTTTTCAGTCAGGATTTCATGGTGAATGTGGTGTGTGCCTTGCATCCTTCACAAGGAGCTGATCCCTCCTACCCAGAACCAGTATATTAAATTAGAGGCAGCCCCTCTATTTTGCATGATGAGGTCACCCCTCCAAGTATTCATGTACGGTGGATTTTCATGACCTATATTGGCTAATGGTAAAATATGTTAAACAGTTTTCATAAAATAAACATAAGGCTTTTCAAACTATAAAACCAGTTTTATGAACATGTTCCAGGTTTTCCAAGACTTATACATTTCCGCTGCTATTAAGTCTTTATTATGCTTAGTCATTCATACTATGTCTATATCCGTGCACTGAGCGTTTTGCTCAGCCGTTGCTTTCCTTTCCGTGTCCCAAAACGGCAGGTACCCTAGGAAAGACTCGAGCATTTGGAGGACGTGCATAGGATGGAAGCTGCTAGAGACTTCTTTTCCTTTTTGCCTTCATATACTTATGTTTGCTTAGTCTTTCATTCATTTCTTTTACTTTATTATGTTTTGGGCTTATGTTTGGGAACCGATGTTTGATTCTGGTTATCCCTATGGTCATGTAATGTTTCAGACATTTATCCTTGTATGCTTTGATGACACGCCATAATTACGCGTGACATTCCATTTATCAAAATGGGGTGTTACAGTGCATGAATACTTGGAGGGGAGACCTCATCATGCAATTAGAGGGGTTGCCTCTCATTAACTAGTTTGGGTAGGAGGGATAAACTCCTTGTGAAGGATGCAAGGCACACATCGCATTCACCATGAAAATCCTGTAAAACATGTAACTAGGATGCACCCATACGCCCCAAATGATAATATAAATATATGGCCAAAACTGAAAAGGGACGCCACGAGCAATCACTCCGTCGTGGGGAAGTCATAACACTGGTGCCTCTAGTGTTATGGTTATGGAACCTCAATAACTAGGTGACGCTGGTCATGCATGTATATGGCTTAGGCATTTAAACTAACATAAGTAAACAAACATATAAAACATATAGTTGGGAAAACAGTTGGCTGCAAACGGGGAATCCTAATAAGGAAATAATGTCCATACTGAAGGAAGGAAATTCCGTACCTTGTCTCCAATGAAAGAGGAAAGATGAAAGCATGGATAGTCCTACTCCGGCCTCACTAATGCTACATAAATAAGTGACATGTATAAGTCGACTGATTAGTGAGTCGTAACTGGTTATAGCATGTTCTTAGCTTGTTTTATATGTTCTTGTCTTGTTTACTGTTTTAAATAATATCCTGTATTAATCATGTATTTCATGTATTCTGATTAAGTATTATCTTGTATTCTTGTGTTATTATACTTGTTGTGTAATAATAAGTAACTTTCTAAAAATAGCAAGTTTCTTAAAATAGAAAGTTTCCAAAAATAGAAAGTTTCCGAAAATAGAAAATTTTAAAAAATAGATCAGTTTCTAAAAATAGAAAGTTTACAAAAATAGTAAGTTTCTTGAAATAGAAAGTTTCCATATTTAGAAATAAGCTAGATTAATAAGTTAATAATATGAGTTAGTGTTTACTGGTTAAAAATCATAAGTCATGTAATTAATAGCAAGTTTATTAATTAAAAGTAATGATAATTAAATAAAATATATGTTATATGACTTAATTAAATAAAGGCATGATTTAATTAAATTAAGACATATAAAATACTTAGGTTAATCATGTATTAATAATTTATTAATTAAAACCTAAGTCATGATATATTAATTAATTATAAGTCCATGTTTTAATAATTAATTAATAACTATAGTCTAATTTAAATAACAAAATACTTAGGTTAAAACATGTATTATTTATTAAAAATAATATACTAAGTCCATGATTAAATTAAGTTAATTATTAGTCATGTTTAAGTAATTTCATTTTTCCTTGTAAAAATATACCTTGTAAAAATAATCCCGTGACCGAACACGTGTTTTACATATAAGCCGAAACATAACCCGAACCAAAACAGCCCGACAGTGGCTAACCCGGTCTAGACGTGGTTCCCCCTGTTTGGGTTACGGTTCCCACTGGACGAACAAAACAGCCACCGGTTGATGCCGGTGGTGCTTGCTGCTATTGCGCCGAGACCCAAACACAACCAAACGACACCCCGACGCGAGTCGGGTCCCCTGTTTCTTACGGCTGAGCGACA
Organism: Glebionis coronaria; assembly: GCA_025667525.1. Taxonomy (NCBI): domain Eukaryota; kingdom Viridiplantae; phylum Streptophyta; class Magnoliopsida; order Asterales; family Asteraceae; genus Glebionis; species Glebionis coronaria. The sequence continues at coordinate 424,095,059 of CM046882.1, forward strand.
CGAGACCACACCGAGACCTTGGGGTCTCGGCTGTTGGTGATCACAAGACCAAGCCGGGAGCTTGGGCTCTCGGTTGTGTGTGTCGGCCGAACAAACCCCACCAAAAACCCCCACTTTTACTTGTTTCTTGTATCAATCTTACGTGTTTAATTATGTTTTTAATATTCTAACACATGAACATAATTAAAATAAAATAAAAACAAATGAGATGAATGTTTTTGATGATACCGAACACATGATTTGAAAAGAACTATGAACACGAACACGAACAACCCGATAATCAATAATCAAATCAACCAAACACCCTCTTGGTATCTTTTATAGCCGGAGGCAAGAGGAGAGAAACAAAGCTAAGATTTTTAGTTTTTTGTTAAAATTCTGTAGAATGAAAGTTTTGTGTCTAGTTTTGTTTAGTTAACCAAAAACAAATGGGCTTGGGCCCCCTCTTGCTTCCTTGTCTGCGGCCACCCTAAGCCCAAAGGGCTTCCCGGGATTTGTTCGTGTTTAACTATTTTACATGTTCGTTCGTGTGATTAAATGTTCATATTGGTTCGTGTTTTAATATTCATGATATATATATATATATATATATATATATATATATATATATATATATATATATATATATATATATATATATATATATATATATATATATACGTAGTACTTGTTTATCGTGTAATAATATATAATACGTATTTCACATGTTCATGTTTTAATGTTCGTGATCATATGCTCGTGATTATAATTACTATAATTAATAATTATCGTGTATTACCACGTACTTAATAATTATCGTGGCTAACGCGTACATAGTGTCTGAATTTAATATTCCTGACACGTCTTCATGACATAAAAGGAAAGTTTTAATTGGTTTGTATGTTTACGTAGTGTACTGTTCATGGCATTTATATGCGGGTTTTACAAATCTTCCCCTAAAAAGAATAATTCGTTCCCGAATTATAGATAACGTAAACTGAAAGAGGAACATACCCGAATCAAAACTTGAAATGAGGGTAAGAAGACCGGATAGACTCCTCTGTCTCCCAAGTGGCTTACCGCTCGGTATGATCCCTCCAAAGGATTTTGATGAATGGAATCGTCTTCTTCCTCATGACTTGTTCCTGTCTATCAAGAACTCGTTCGGGTTCCTCGATGAAGGTAAGATCTTCACGAATCTGTTCAAGTGGATACTGAACCATGTGAAGGGGATGATACTTGTATCCTCTGAGTAAGGACACATGGAAAACGTTATGAACATGAGAAAGCTGTAGAGGTAACGCTAAACGGTACGATACTTCACCGACTCACTCGATGATATCAAACGGTCCGATGAATCGAGGACTGAGCTTTCCTTTGATTCCAAAACGTCTAACACAACGTGTCGGTGATACCTTAAGAAAAAACATGATCTCCCACGTTGAAATGCAAATCCCTACGATGCTTTTCGGCATAAATCTTTTGACGTGCACGAGCTTCTTGTAGTTTCTCCATAGCTACATCGACTTTCTCGTTGGTCAACTATATCATCTCCGGTCCTTCAAGTGTTCGCTCACCAACCTGATCCTAGCAAATTATGGCGCGACACTTCCTTCCATACAACATCTCAAATGGTGCACACTTGATGCTGGCGTGCTAACTGTTGTTGTATGCAAACTCTACCAAGCAGATATAATCGTCCCAATATCCTGTCCATTCTAAAGCACATGCTCGAAGCATGTCTTCAAATGTCTGAATGGTTCGCTCCGATTGTCCGTCTGTTTGAGGATGAAAAGTCGTACTAAGCTTAAGTTTGGTACCCTAAGCTTTCTGCAGACTCCTCCAAAGTCGCGAAGTAAACCGAGGATCTAGGTCCGAGATGATACTGGATGGATCACCATATAGTCTCATGATCTCCTTCTTATATGTGTCAGCTAATTTGCTAACTGGATCATCTTTCCGGATCGGTAAGAAATGAGCTGACTTGGTAAGTCGATCAACGATAACCCAAATTGCATCATGCCTCCTCTTGGTATGCGGAAGTCCGGTGACAAAATCCATGGTGATCTTGCCCCCCTTCCACTCTGGAATGTATAATGGTTGTAGTAGACCACTAGACCGTTGATGCTCGATCTTAACCTGCTGGCAGGTAATACATTTGGAGACATAGGTAGCAACATCTTGTTTCATACCACTCCACCAGAAATACTGCTTGATGTCGTGGTACATCTTGGTTGAGCCAGGATGAATGGAGAATGGGGAGCTATGAGCTTCATCCAATAACGCTTCCCTGAGTGTAAGATCATCAGGAACACAAAGTCGAGTGCCTTGCCATAAGATGTCGTCGTCATCTAACCAAAACTCCGTCTGCTGTTCCAAAATCTATATGATTGCCCAAACTTCACCATCATCCTTCTGAGCTTCCTTGATCCTAGAGAGTAAGTCAGACTCCACTCTAAGATTAATCCAGTAGCCATGATGTCCATGTACCATGATCTCAATGTCTAGTCGCTCCAAGTCTCGTATATAATCTCTTCCTCTATCTTAATATCGTTGATCATACCCGACTTCATACTAAGAGCATCTGCCACTACATTCGCCTTGTCGGGATGATACTGCAGATTTATGTCATAATCCTTCAACAGCTCTAACCACCTTCTCTGCCTCATATTTAGTTCACGCTGAGTGAAGATGTATTTCAGGCTCTTGTGATCTATGAAGATATCACATGATTCGCCATACAAGTAGTGCCTCCATATCTTGAATGCAAACACGACTGCTACAAGTTCCAAGTCATGCGTAGGGTAGTTCTCCTCAAAAGGCTTAAGCTTCCGTGATGCGTAAGTAATCACTTTCCCATGTTGCATGGGAACACAACCAAGTCCCTTCCCTGAAGCATCACTGTAGATTTGAAATCCACCTGTACCAGATGGGAGAGTAAGAATCGGTGCAGATACCAGCCTCTGCTTTAGGTCTTCAAAGCTCTTCTCTCTTTCTTCAGTCTAGACGAATTTCTCCTCTTTCCGCATCAGTTTGGTCAATGGCAGTGCTAATCGGGAAAAGTTCTCTATGAACCTACAGTAGTAACTGTTAGAATGATTAAAACTTATACCCTTGATTCGACACCAATAAAGGTCGTCTTCGGGAATTAATACCCTAGATTCGACACCAACACAAGTCGTCTTCAGGAATTAATACCCTAGATTCGACCAACAAAGTAACACGTGAAAACAAATTTTTTTTTCGTAAATAAACTAAAATTCCTAAACATTAAAATAAACACATCTAACATCAACCCACTTTTTCACAGATCTTGTCGCTCCATCTAAGCATCCATGACATAATATTTGTTTATGGATCGCAGATGCACATCTTTACTAACAAAAAAAAACATAACTAACATATGTAAGAAAGGAAAAAAAACAGTGAAGCAAACGTGTTATGCTTGAAATCAGAGCTACAAACTTTGACCATCTTTCTCACTAATCTCACAAGTAAGAACAGTAGATGTTATTTTCAGCAGAAGTGACGGCTAGGTGTTTTTGGGAGCGGTGAAAAAAATAAGTTTGGTTAGGATCGGGGAAATTTTCTTTTTTTCTTTTGATCGGCTGATTGAAGAAGGATGGGGTTTAGAGATTGTTGATTGCGGAAGCGATTTTAGGTTTTAGGACCGGGGTATGGTCTGATACCATGTTAGAATGATTAAACCCCATGTGTATTGTGTATTATTCATCCACTATATATAGTGGTAAACCTAGATACCCTAAACCCACAAACCGGGCTTGGGCCTATTTTATTGTCTAATAGTAACCAGCTAAGCCTAGAAAGCTGCAAACTTCAGTTGCTGATGTCGGTCTTAGCCACTTGGTAATAGCCTTAACCTTTGCATGATCTATGGTTATTCCTTCTGCGGATACTATGTGGCCTAGGAACGCTACTTTACTTAACCAGAATTCGCATTTGGAGAACTTGGCATACAGCTGCTTATGGTGAAGTATTTGTAATATTGTACGAAGATGGTCTTCGTGTTCCTTTGTTGACTTAGAGAAAATCAAAATATCATCAATGAAGACAATGACAAACTTGTCTAGAAACTCATGGAAGATACGGTTCATAAAATCCATGAAAACTGCTAGAGCATTGGTAAGGCCAAATGGCATGACTACGAATTCGTAGGGTCCATAACGTGTACGGAAAGCAGTCTTGGCGATGTCCTGCTCTTTAACCCGTAAATAATGATAGCTCGACCTCAGATCAATCTTGGAGAAATTTTTGGCCCTTTGGAGTTGGTCAAACAGATCATCAATGCGTGGAAAAGGATATCGATTCCTGATGTTGATCTTATTAACTCACGATAATCAATGCAGAGATGCATACTGTCGTCCTTCTTTTTTATGAATAAAACCGATGCACCCCATGGAGATGCACTAGGGCGGATGAAACCTCGTTCCAAAAGTTCATGTAGTTGTTCCTTTAACTCCTTAAGCTCTATAGGAGCCATGCGATAAGGAGCCTTGGAAATTGGCTCAGCTCCTGGGATGAGCTCAATATTAAACTCTACCTCACGAGTAGGTGGTATGCCCGGAAGTTCTTCTGGAAACACGTCTGGAAATTCTGACACGATCGGTTGATTCTGGATAGATGGAGATTCAGCCTCCATATCATGAACGGTAGCTAAGTAGCCCTCGCAACCATGTGATAATAATGCACGTGCTTGTAAGGTTAAAATTATTTGTACAGACCTTCCGAGTATAAAACAGTTCTGAATGTACTCTAGTGCGTTTACATCACCGAAGATGACCCGATATGATTGGCAGTCAATGGTGGCGTGATATTTGGATAGCCAGTACATGCCTAATATCATGTCGAAATCGCACGTGTCCAATGGAAGTGTGTCAATTGGATGAATTTTGTCGTCAAACTCGAGGGGAAGACCCTTGTACGCATGTGTGATGCGTAAAGAGTCTCTTAAGAGTGTGGAAATGTTTAAGACATTTTATAATTGCATAGGGGATATCCTAACACTCTTGGCATAAACAATAGATATGACTGAATGAGTAGCACTCGTGTCAAATAATACGCATGTAGCTTGACCATACATATACAAGATTCCAATGGTGGTATCTGTTGACTTGTTGGCCTGATCACGCGAGGTCGTGTACACCCGTCCAGTAGTAGGAGGTGGCTTTGAGTCGGCATGTCCAGAAGTGCCCTCGATCTCACCCTTACGGCAGTCCTTCATGCGATGGCCTGGCTGGCCACACTTGAAGCAAGCATCGTTATCACGGCGACACTCCCCTGTGTGTCTGTCGTTGCACGTAGTGCAGAGAGGGGATTATACCCTCCAACTGGTGCCCTAGCTGGCTGGGAGCCTGTTCAGAAAAGTATACGTGAGACATGGTTAATGAGTACAAACAGGACAATGCAGAAATCGTAAGACAAAATACCAAATGTAGCTGCACGGTTGGGCTGTGAACCTCTGCGGTCCTGCTCCCTTCCGTTGCTATTATTCTTGGTAGTAGATGCTGAAGTGTCAGAATTATGAATCATGAAACATATAACATAAGAAATGAGTAAGTTTAGGGACGTGCTGTTGTTGGAGTTGTTGGCGTTGTTACGGTAATTGTCATTACCGCCACGCCTATCTGAAGCAGAACGGTAGTGGGTCTGACCGTTACCCTTGTGTTGACTCTGTTGTTGAGTGGCTGGTTGGGACCGGTCCCTAGTCTTCTTCCTGTAAGATGCAATTGTATAGAGAAAGACACATATTTGGATAGTGTTGGGAATAAATGTATGAGTATTAGTTCCCCCTGTTGGTTGGCCAGAGTTCCCCCTGCTAGAGTAAGTTCCCCCTGCTAAATAACAAAGGCAGGGGAATTGGTCCCCTGCTAGAAGTCAATGGCTCGGCTACAAAGATAAACTTTGAAGAGATATTAGCGTGTTTTTGTTACTACTCTAAAATAGTTTCCAAGTTTATTAGTAGTGATCTTGTACATGAGTCCTTGTGCTATAAAATGACTCATTAGGTTTTCATGTTTCATATATCTTTCTGTTCATTTCATTTCATACTTTAAGGTTATAGAACCCTAATACCATTATTGGGTATTCGTATATCTTTGATATATTAAAGTTTAACGTTTGATTTAAACACTTGTTCTTGTGCTAAACACTATTTTCCGCATCTTTTTTAGTTACTTTGTGCATTGCAAAGTTTCTCTAGTGTTAGTTTGAATTCATTCTTTCTATCACAACCCTTAAACAAGCTAAGGTTTAAGATCTGAGTTTAGGATCAACAAGTGGTATCAGAGCTTGTTGAGAAACTTTGATTAAACCAAGAACAAAACATTCATTACAACCAGCATCAACCATGTCTCTGGATTCTCATTCATCCTCAAACAACAATGCCCTCAAACTTCCCAATCTGGATCCTGAAAACTTTGAAATATGGGAATTCAGGATTCAACAATATCTCAAGATGGAACACTATGTTCTATGGGAGGTCATAGAGCTTGGTGATCAGTTCAACAAAACAGTGGTAGTTAAAGATAAGAACAAAGATAAGGAAGAAATTGGTGAAAGCTCCAAAAGTGATAAAACCAAGTCTGCTGTTGTTGTAGATAAAGAGATCCAGGCAAGAAGGCATGATGTTAGAACTCACAGTTCTTCGTTGTTGGCTCTACCTGATAGACATCAGCTAAGGTTTAGAAAGTATAAGACTACTAAGGAGCTTTGGGAAGCAATTGGTAACACATTTGGAGGGAATGAGGCCACCAAGAAGAAGAAAAAGAATCAGATAATAGACCAATTTGCTTCTTTTAAAGAAAATGGTGATGAAGCAATTGGTTCCATCTACAATAGGCTTCAAGATCTGGTTTCTCAACTGGAATTCTTTGATATAGAGGTGTCAAGAGAACAGGTGAATGCAAGATTCCTCAACAATCTTCAGAAAGAATGGTTTGTCTACAAAGCCATTTGGCAAAATAGAGATGACATAAATGATAAGAACATTGATGACATCTACAACAACCTGAAGGTTTCTGAACCTGTGGTCAATGAGATGAAGGCATCAGGAACCATTCCCACTAATTCAAGTGGAACTGCTGATTTCCCTGCTAACATAGCCTTTATTTCTCATAGCAATGGAATCTCTAAAGGCAGTGGGATTGAAGTTTCCCCTGCTACACATTCCCCTGCATCAAGATCAGGACCATCAAATGCTGAAGAGAGGCCTTTAAAATTCAGTCTTGACACTGCTTGTACTTTCATTGCATCACAAGGGTCACAGGGCTCTACTGTGCTACATGAAGATCTGAATCAAATCAGTAAGCAAGGACTAGAGGAGATGGATATCAAGTGGAACATGGCTCTACTCAACATGAGAGCCAACAGATTTTATAAGAAATATGGGAAAAATATTTCCATTAATCCTTCTGATGTGGCTGGATTTGATAAATCAAAGGTGGAATGCTAAAACTGTGGCAAGAAAGGCCATTTTGCTATGGAGTGCAGAGGACCAAAGAATGGAAGCAGCTATAGGAAGGAAAGCAGGGATGAGGATTCTGAGGCTAAGGTTATGATAGCCATGCAAGGAATAGATGGGGTAGTTGGATGGGACTAGAGTGCTAGGACAGAAGGTGTTGAATGAAATCAAGCTCCAGTTGCTGAAGAGAAGGAGGAAGAATTTGCTTTTATGCCTATGTCAACATCTAGTTCAGACAATAAGGTATATGATGACTCCTATTGTACCAAAGCATGTAGAAAAAAATATTGAGTCTTTAAATGATCAAATAAGAAAACTGAATGTTGATTACATAAATTGTGATAATGATTTAGACAACTACAAACGTGCTTTAGAACTGGAATCCACCATAAGAGAATATACACAAAGAGAGAATGATTATAGAGATCACATTGGCATATTAGAAAGAGATGCTAAGAAAAAAGATGATTCCATTAAAGAGTTAACTGCTGAAGTAGAAGTCTTTAGATCTAATAAAAAGATAGATGAGCAAACTGTTGAAAATTTTAGAAAAGCTTCTAAAGATCTCACTAATGTAGTTCAAATTGGACAATATCCAAGAGATAAAACAGGTTTTGGAGTCAAAAATAAACATACTGCTATTCCACCACCACCTGCTAATGTACGCTGATCCATTCCCAGGAAAGATCATTCTTGGACTGGACTTCCTTGTTTTAAAAAGTAGGAAGACATTGAGTTTGACTTAAATGCCTACATACCAAAGAATCTAGAAACAGAGGAACCTCTAGTTAAAACCAGTGTTGTAAGGTATTTTGAAAATGAACAAATTGCTTTAAAACAGTGGAAAATAGATAACCATGTTCTCTTTTCAAAAGAAGGATTATTTGGAAGTGACTCCAGTTCTAAAAGTAGTTCATCCAGAACCTCTAGCAGATCTGATTCAACACCAACTAGTCCAAAACCTCTTAAAACCATTGTTAAATATGCAGGCATATATAGACCTATTAGAGGTAATCAAAGGAACGGGAACAACCAAAATTCTCATCAATTAGGAGACGACTTTGTAAAGAATACCAAACCTTATTTCACTTGTGGCAGTTTTGATCACATCTATCAAGACTGTCAAGCACCCATAAAAATGGTGGCTGCAAATCCTTTAAAGGAAATGCAACCAGAAGACATTAAATTGAATGCAGGGGCAAAATCTTTTTCCCCTGCTAAATATGTTCCCCCTGCTTTGAGAAATAAGGTTTCTGATAAGTATGTTGTTCCTGCTCTAAGAAAGGTAAATGATGCATGTTCCAAATCTAGCTCTCATGTGACCAAACCAGCACCTCATACTGCATGTAAATCTGACTATAGACCTTACCAATGCACCTATAGAGGCCAAAACAAAAGATGGATTCTGTTGGAAATACGTTTTTACGTATTTAGGAAGATTCGGTCACTCTGACAATATATTAAATAGTAGCTCGTAGTCTAGATATCTTTATATATATATCAAACAAGGAAAAGCCCGGTCCATGCTTGTATGGCCGGCCCAATTGTAAGCCCAAGCCCATCTCATGGGCTTGGTATATAAACCCTCTCCTTAGATGGAGAGGGTGGTGGTTTCATTTCAATTTACACATAGTTATTCACTTTCTCTCTCTACAAGTGTGTGTGAAATCATCTATCTTTCGATCTCTTTCTCTCTCTAAACATAATCTAGATTTACAATATCTAACAAATGGTATCAAGAGCCATGGGATGATTGTATTGTTTATGTGTTTGTGTTCTTGATTTTAGTAGCCTTTGATCTATTAAACTCACGTCCAAAATTTTTTTTGTATTTTTTAATGGTTTTTTCTTGATACAAATCTTCTACATAGTTATGGTAGAGATTTGGTATATTTACTTTGGCTAAAAACACAAAATTTTTTGGTGTTTGGATCAATTTTTGGCTTAAAATCTCGAATTAGGTGTGTTTTGTCCGAGAAAAGTGGAAAAATCATACACTGTTGTACTATTGCGACAGGTTTCCCATCGCAATAGCTAGGGTTTTAGATTGTGATTGGGATTGCGATTCATATTGCGATTGGAGTTCTTTTGTGATATTGCGATCCATATTGCGATTCACAATGCGATTGGAGTTTGTTTGTGATATTGCGATCCATATTGCGATTCACATTCAGGATTGTTTTTTATGATATTGTGACAGGGTATTGCGACAGGTTATTGCGATTGGAAGTATTGCGACTGGAAGTATTGCGATAGGATTTATTGTGATACGTGATATTGTGACAGATTGTGCAACATTGCGATAGAAAGTCTATGCAACATTGCGATAGAACTTATTTGAGGCATTGCGACTGAATTCATTTTGGCATTGCGATAGAGCGACAAGTATTCCAAGATTTTTCAAAAACGTGTTTTTGAAATTTTTTGGTTTATCGAGAACATAATTTAGGGGATTTCAACATTATTTCTCGTCTTCTACACACAACAACAAACACATTTACTTTCTCTCATTGCTCGATCAACTTTGTAAATCTTAACTTATAGAAATGGAGTACACATCTCTTATGGATAAGTCCATCCTCTCAGGTACGGATAATCGTCCACCAATGTTGGTGAAAACTATGTATGAGGATTAGGCTTCCCGCACGTAACTTTATATGTTGAACAAGGAGAATGGGCATCTTATTTGGGTATTGGTGCTCAATGGACCATTGGTATATGGTACTGTGACGGAAGGTGCTGTTACTCATCCTCGCATAACGGGTGAACTAACCGGAGATGCTAAAATTCAAGACAAGTGTGATAAACAAGCAACAAACATCATTCTCCAAGCCCTTCCTCCAGATGTCTACAAACTCGTCAGCAAACATAAAGTTGCCAAAGAGTTATGGGATAGAATTAGTGTTCTAATGCAAGGCACCTCGTTAACTAAACAACAAGGAGAGTGTAAGCTTTATGATACATTTGATAAGTTTGCCTATGTTCCCAGGGAGACTCTCAATGATTACTATTTGAGATTCACTCTATTGTTGAATGAGATCAATATCTATGGCATGGCAATTCCTAAGTTTCAATTGAACACCAAGTATTTGAACACTCTTCCTTCAGAATGGAAAAAGTACGTGACAGCTGTTAAATTAGCTAAGGATTTGCATCAAACCAATGCGGATCAACTTCAAGCTTTTCTTCAACAATACGAATGCCATGTGATCGAGGCTCGGTTGTCTACACCTCAAGTTCATGATCCACTTGCCATGTATGCTTCTCAACAAAACATGGCTTATACTTATCAACAACCATCATACTTGCAGCAGCCACCACCACACACCTATCAGCAACCACAACAACCACCTTATCAACCACTAATGATGCCACAACAAGCATTCCACAGCAACCAGTATGTGACAACCGTGGTTTTGAGGTTCGTCAATTGGTCTTATTTTAAGGTTAATTTATGTGTGACTATGTGATTTGCGTGTTTACATGTTATTTTGCGTGAACGAGGTTGCTGTAGATATCGTTTATGGGTATAAAGTACTCATAAGTAAATCGAGGAACGGTTATTTCATGTTCATGAGCTCACAAATTAGTGACTATGAAATGAAATGGTGTTATTTTGGTGTTTTACGTATACGTATAAGTATTATAGTAAATCGTATTTTTTTTACGATTTGGGGTTTAGCATTTAGAGGCCTCGGGTAAGGTGTTTAGTCATGTGAGTATTTTTCAGGATGGTTTTAAGTCATTTAGGACTTTGTTATAAAGTTTATTTCAAAATTTAAGATATTTTTTAAAACTGTATATTTTAAGTTTTTTTCGGTATAGGCGTAAAATTGACTAGTTTTATGGTTTTAAGGTTTCGGAGGCATTAGGAGCTGAAATAAATTAAGTAAATTTAAGGAAATATTATTAAAGTAATAATAATAAATAAATAAAAAAGGGGTATATAGTCGGTTTTATACGACTTAAACAAAAAAAAAGAAAAAGAAAATTTATGGTAAGTGGGCTTTTGGTTGGTCTAGGATTTTTGTACTATATAAGGAACACCACACATAATATCAAACGCATAATTTCTTGTTCCTGGAGTCTTTGGTCGACGAAACATCACAGAAGAATTAGGGTTTTCATAAAAATCTTGGTTTTCATAAATCAAAGGTAAATCTTTATAACCCTTTTTAATTAAAGTGTTTTAATTCTTTCTCAACCATCTTATGATGGATTTAGGTTAGGGTCTAAATTAAAATCTGTATATTAATGATATTATAATGATTAGATGAATTAGGGCTTGTAATTAATGGTGTTATGGGTAATTAATTAGGTTAATTTAATTGAATTGGTAATTAAAAACTGGGCAGAATTTTTGGTCCATTGTTTTGATCATATCTGGAGTTCTAGGAACTTTCATGGTTCGAACCAAGTATCCCTGATTAGCTAATTGAGTTGGCTTTCAAGTTCAAGAAACTATAACTAAATTGGAGGTCGGGAGGTGGGTCAAAAAAGGTTACAACAGTCGGAGGTCAAAACAGTTTTGAAATCAGTCGGGTTTAATTTAATGTTTTAAGGTGATTGGGGTACTTAGGAGTACACTTGAGCCCTCTAATGAGCATGGTAGTTGGTTTATATATTAAATAAGAGACCTGAAGGGTGGCTAAGCAAATGGGTTAGGGTAAGACCCCCTAATCATAACAAACTTTTTGTATGTTCAAAATCAGTAATATGCGGATAGGCAGAAGTATATATATATATATATATATATATATATATATATATATATATATATATATATATATATATATATATATATATATATATATATATATATATATATATATATATATATATATATATATATATATATATATATATATATATATATATATATATATATATATATATATATATATATATATATATATATATATATATATATATATATATATATATATATATATATATATATATATATATATATATATATATATATATATATATATATATATATATATATATATATATATATATATATATATATATATATATATATATATCGGGGCCTTAACAGTAGCTTTAATGTTGGGGAAAAAGGAAGGAGTTAGCTGACATAGGTAAGGGCATAGGGTTTCCTCTACAGAGATCATGGGTATAGTTAGGTGGGCGTTTGGCTTATAGTTTGGAGACCTAAAAACCGGGGCTGTTTTGGGTAAAATGTTAACGAGACGGGTTATGAAGTAAACTAAGTTAAGGGCTTTATAGAGGGGTGTAATGAGATTCTTAGAGCATATAAATGAGGTATATATATGGGAGAAGGTTAGATGTCCATCATGGGTTGATGAGCCATCTTAGTGTTTGGTTCATGTTTTGATTGTGTGCTTTTGTTTGTTAGCTTTTTGCTAATGCGCGGATTTTTGGAGAAGCTCAATCAGGTGATTTCATAGTCCCATGTTTCTATGATTTATAAATTTTTTGAATTCCAGATGGGATGGAAGAGACACTGTATGGTTTTGTAACTAATGTTGTGAATGTTTTTTTATGGTTTGTGATGGACTTGTGTGTGCACTTATGTGATTAACTGCTATGTGATTCTTGATTTGTTTTGTGGTTTTGGCTTGGTACCAAGGGGATGTTGACAAGGCGGGGCCTTGGGGAGGTACATAGATGTGTGAGCATCTATGGGACCAATGGATAATGACAAGGTGAGGCCTTGGGATTGGTACATAGGTGTATGGGCGCCTATGGTACCATGGTGTTTGGTAAGGCTGGGAGCCTTGGATTTGGTTGGAATGATTGATCTTGAATGTTAGTTGTTAATGCATACTTGTAGCACATTGTCCATATGTTTAGTGGTTTATGGTTGTTCACAGCTTATTATAATCTATTTTCGGTTGGAGTCTAAACCTATGACTCTTACCAACATTATGTTGACGTGTTTTAGTGTCTCTTTCATGTGATAAAGTGGTTAAGCGTGAGAACATATGTGGCTAGGATTGGAGTCGCGTAGGAATGCATTTATAAGGAGATCCCCGTTCCTTCTTAGTTTATTTTTCTGTTTGTTTCAATAAGTGATACTATGAACCTATATGTTGATTTGTTTGTGTTATTTGTTTGTCTTGGGTAAGAGGTAGGACTGTTACCTACTTACCTAGACTCCTGCATTAATGAGATATTATCCTGACATTTGTGTCACCTTTTATGACATTTCTAATTCATATAGTTCTCTCTATGGACACGTTATTGTTGTGATGATATCCATGCATCACGTCCCATATTCCGCCATGGTGGGGTGTGACAGAATGGTATCAGAGACAATGGTTATAGAGAATTAGGTTGCCTAGTCTAGTAGCCTAGTCTATAGCTTAAGGGTCCCTGCATATAGGCGTCATAAGAGTATGTGTGCATTTTATATTAATTAAAGATATAGGATGTTATTGGTTTTTACTTGCGATGTTTGTTAAGTTTTGACTAGTATGGGTTGAACCATAGTAGTTCATACTTAGCCACATGTTATTTTCTTTTCGGGGTGTGACTAGTGCTGGTTGAACCATAATCATCCACGCTAGTCATTGTCGTATTTTGCTTAAATTGTACATTATAGTACATAATTTGGTACATGGTAGTTTCTATCTTTTGTTGAGTTATTTTATGTACCTGGGGTATAGTATTTTTCTTTTGATGTTTAAGTCATGTTCCCTAAGAATCGTGTGGTGGTTCGAGTTATTAGGAGTAGGTGGATATGAAGGATTTTAAGATGTTTCCACTCTTATGGGCGACATGACTTATAACTGATTATGTTTTCGTTTTGGATTTAGTCTATGATGTTTTAGCTAGACTATGGATTTATGTATTTCAAGAGTTTGACTATGTTATTTTAATGGATGGAGTTTTGGACTTTTTTTTGTTATGTGGTTATGAGCTTATGTGAGTAGATGGATATATGTGTTATGTGTTGTATTAATTCTTATAAGTGTCATCATAGGAAGGAGTGCATTGGGGGAAGGGTAATTGTATAAGTATGGTGGCCAACATAGTTATACAAGTACCACAACTTCAATGGATTCCTAAGTATGATTGCATGAAAGAGGGTTAGTACATGCTTGTATAGTAGATGTTAGACGGATTTAAGTATATGTATCCCGATATGCCTATATATGTATGATCCCCTACAATTATCGATTGTATCCTTAGGAGGGTGGCTAGCTCGCTTTTTTTATATTAAACCTCCGTTGTAGCGTATTCTTTGAGTTTCGTATTTCACGTGTACGTTTTAAAATGGTGTTCTTGGTTTTAAGTCTATTGAAATAACTTGGGATTTCTTTTGAGATAATGAAATCTTTTGTGTTGGGTCTTACATTTCTTTTGGTCGGTATATATTGAAAAAAAGGGACTTGGAAATCTACTATAGAGTTAGATAGTTGGTTGTATTCGGTAAAATAAGGGTAAGGTGTTGGAGTCGTGTTTGAAACAAGATGTAACATAAGATTTTTTTAATCAACACTTATTTATTTCAAATTCTAAAAGACTTTATTTAAAATAAAGCGAAATAAAATTTCTTTCTACTTAAATAGTTTATATAAGTGAGCTTAATCAATATACGTCATTTATAATTATTTATGCAAGACTAAACAAAGTTCATGAAAATTTCACATACATTTATTTCTTTTCATTTAAAAAGGATTACGTTAATTACTAAGAGGATTCTTTAGTTTTTTTTTTAAAAACAACTAGTATAAAACTGTTTTGGTCATAACTTGTTCGTTTTTAAAGCTTTTTGGGTGATTCAAAAGCCTAAAATTATGTACTCGGAATGTACTTCTCAAATATTTGGTATGTATAGTCATGGGGTGTCAGTAGCTTGATCGAAATTTTGGTACAAGCGACGGGTTCAAGGTTGAGTTTTGAATAGTAGTTTTTTTATGATTTGGGATGCATGGGATACCTAGTCTTTGAGTTGAGTTTTGAGATCGTCTAGAAGGTTGTTTGTAGATTGTTTGAGTCACATAGATGTGGTGAGGAAAGAAAAAAAATATTCTTTTGGAAAAGTCGATCTTGTAAACGGTTTAAATAATATGTCGCGGGGCATAAGATGTTTTGGTTGCCATTAAGTGTTTCTTGGATCATTTTTCATTGTCATGAGTCATTTGAATTAGTACATGTTTGAGTTTTCCTTTTAAGTTTTCGTGGTTTTGGTCTGTTTTAACTCGTGCACATGAAATGTCGTTAGTTATCCGTGGGTTTGATTCGTTGATCGTATCTAGTGGATTCAGGATGTAGTTTTGGGTTCGTATTGATTGGGAGCGTTGAGGTAGATATATGAAAGACTTGGTCGCGCCTACACGATTAAGTAGGTGGCCCTGAGAGAATGGTCGGAATGCCCTTAGTGGGGATGAAAGAGTTAAAAGTTCGTAGACGAACTAATGTGGTCATGAGGTCTCTTAGGAGTGCCAAGGGAGATGAATAGAGATTTGTATAATGTATGGATATTGGCACAAGTAACGCGCCATAGAGAGTGTTGGAAGGGGATATAATACCTCAAAGGTATTTATGATTGTTCATAAGGTATGTAGTTTTCCGAAAATTTCCTGAGATTTAGTAGGTTTGCCTATTACTGTGAGGTAGAACCATAAATAGAGCAAGTAGGAGAAATGAGAGGAGTTGTAGTTAGTGCCTTTCCAAGGAAATTGTTGATGGAATGATTTTAAGAGCAAGAGTTGTTAGAAATTGCAAAGGATGCAAGGTAAAATTTGAGTTGCTTAGTAGTAGATTGGCTGTGAAAAGCGGTTGAGTGGTCTGATAAGAGGAAGTATTGGTCTTTTAGAATACGTGTAGATTTTCGCGAGTAGAACGAGGTAGAAATTTATTCGTATTGCTTCTAAGAGAGGGTGCAAGGAGGACGTAGTTGAAACTGCAAGGATGTTGTATGAACGCTTTGGGTTTACGGTTATGATTTTAGCTTCGCCGAGGCGCTAGCAGTTTTCATGGAGTCAATGAACCGGGGGTGCATGACAATATATAAACGAGTTGTCATCGGGAGCATCGACGACATCTTGATCTACTCAAATCAAAGAAGGAGAGTGAGGCGAATTATGAGTTGGTTTTAGAGTTGTTAGGAAAGGGAATTATACGTGATATTTTCAAGTGTGAGTTTTAGGATTAAGTTGGCCAGGACGAGTAGTTAGAGATGATGGCATATCTTGGAACCAGCAAGGGGCAAAGTGAAGAAGGGTGAGGAAGCGTTTTGGAGGCTGAAGAGGTGGAATGGATAATGAGCAGATCTTGGAATTATCGGAAGGACTGGATGAATTCACGAAGCATGATGATACGTGGAGCAAGGATTTGGATGTATACGAGAACGACAAAGAAAGGCGGTTGTTTATACTGATTGGTGAGGCCTTGGGATTGGTACATAGGTGTATGGGCGCCTATGGTACCATGGTGTTTGGTAAGGCTGGGAGCCTTGGATTTGGTTGGAATGATTGATCTTGAATGTTAGTTGTTAATGCATACTTGTAGCACATTGTCCATATGTTTAGTGGTTTATGGTTGTTCACAGCTTATTATAATCTATTTTCGGTTGGAGTCTAAACCTATGACTCTTACCAACATTATGTTGACGTGTTTTAGTGTCTCTTTCATGTGATAAAGTGGTTAAGCGTGAGAACATATGTGGCTAGGATTGGAGTCGCGTAGGAATGCATTTATAAGGAGATCCCCGTTCCTTCTTAGTTTATTTTTCTGTTTGTTTCAATAAGTGATACTATGAACCTATATGTTGATTTGTTTATGTTATTTGTTTGTCTTGGGTAAGAGGTAGGACTGTTACCTACTTACCTAGACTCCTGCATTAATGAGATATTATCCTGACATTTGTGTCACCTTTTATGACATTTCTAATTCATATAGTTCTCTCTATGGACACGTTATTGTTGTGATGATATCCATGCATCACGTCCCATATTCCGCCATGGTGGGGTGTGACAGAATGGTATCAGAGACAATGGTTATAGAGAATTAGGTTGCCTAGTCTAGTAGCCTAGTCTATAGCTTAAGGGTCCCTGCATATAGGCGTCATAAGAGTATGTGTGCATTTTATATTAATTAAAGTTATAGGATGTTATTGGTTTTTACTTGCGATGTTTGTTAAGTTTTGACTAGTATGGGTTGAACCATAGTAGTTCATACTTAGCCACATGTTATTTTCTTTTCGGGGTGTGACTAGTGCTGGTTGAACCATAATCATCCACGCTAGTCATTGTCGTATTTTGCTTAAATTGTACATTATAGTACATAATTTGGTACATGGTAGTTTCTATCTTTTGTTGAGTTATTTTATGTACCTGGGGTATAGTATTTTTCTTTTGATGTTTAAGTCATGTTCCCTAAGAATCGTGTGGTGGTTCGAGTTATTAGGAGTAGGTGGATATGAAGGATTTTAAGATGTTTCCACTCTTATGGGCGACATGACTTATAACTGATTATGTTTTCGTTTTGGATTTAGTCTATGATGTTTTAGCTAGACTATGGATTTATGTATTTCAAGAGTTTGACTATGTTATTTTAATGGATGGAGTTTTGGACTTTTTTTTGTTATGTGGTTATGAGCTTATGTGAGTAGATGGATATATGTGTTATGTGTTGTATTAATTCTTATAAGTGTCATCATAGGAAGGAGTGCATTGGGGGAAGGGTAATTGTATAAGTATGGTGGCCAACATAGTTATACAAGTACCACAACTTCAATGGATTCCTAAGTATGATTGCATGAAAGAGGGTTAGTACATGCTTGTATAGTAGATGTTAGACGGATTTAAGTATATGTATCCCGATATGCCTATATATGTATGATCCCCTACAATTATCGATTGTATCCTTAGGAGGGTGGCTAGCTCGCTTTTTTTATATTAAACCTCCGTTGTAGCGTATTCTTTGAGTTTCGTATTTCACGTGTACGTTTTAAAATGGTGTTCTTGGTTTTAAGTCTATTGAAATAACTTGGGATTTCTTTTGAGATAATGAAATCTTTTGTGTTGGGTCTTACATTTCTTTTGGTCGGTATATATTGAAAAAAAGGGACTTGGAAATCTACTATAGAGTTAGATAGTTGGTTGTATTCGGTAAAATAAGGGTAAGGTGTTGGAGTCGTGTTTGAAACAAGATGTAACATAAGATTTTTTTAATCAACACTTATTTATTTCAAATTCTAAAAGACTTTATTTAAAATAAAGCGAAATAAAATTTCTTTCTACTTAAATAGTTTATATAAGTGAGCTTAATCAATATACGTCATTTATAATTATTTATGCAAGACTAAACAAAGTTCATGAAAATTTCACATACATTTATTTCTTTTCATTTAAAAAGGATTACGTTAATTACTAAGAGGATTCTTTAGTTTTTTTTTTAAAAACAACTAGTATAAAACTGTTTTGGTCATAACTTGTTCGTTTTTAAAGCTTTTTGGGTGATTCAAAAGCCTAAAATTATGTACTCGGAATGTACTTCTCAAATATTTGGTATGTATAGTCATGGGGTGTCAGTAGCTTGATCGAAATTTTGGTACAAGCGACGGGTTCAAGGTTGAGTTTTGAATAGTAGTTTTTTTATGATTTGGGATGCATGGGATACCTAGTCTTTGAGTTGAGTTTTGAGATCGTCTAGAAGGTTGTTTGTAGATTGTTTGAGTCACATAGATGTGGTGAGGAAAGAAAAAAAATATTCTTTTGGAAAAGTCGATCTTGTAAACGGTTTAAATAATATGTCGCGGGGCATAAGATGTTTTGGTTGCCATTAAGTGTTTCTTGGATCATTTTTCATTGTCATGAGTCATTTGAATTAGTACATGTTTGAGTTTTCCTTTTAAGTTTTCGTGGTTTTGGTCTGTTTTAACTCGTGCACATGAAATGTCGTTAGTTATCCGTGGGTTTGATTCGTTGATCGTATCTAGTGGATTCAGGATGTAGTTTTGGGTTCGTATTGATTGGGAGCGTTGAGGTAGACATATGAAAGACTTGGTCGCGCCTACACGATTAAGTAGGTGGCCCTGAGAGAATGGTCGGAATGCCCTTAGTGGGGATGAAAGAGTTAAAAGTTCGTAGACGAACTAATGTGGTCATGAGGTCTCTTAGGAGTGCCAAGGGAGATGAATAGAGATTTGTATAATGTATGGATATTGGCACAAGTAACGCGCCATAGAGAGTGTTGGAAGGGGATATAATACCTCAAAGGTATTTATGATTGTTCATAAGGTATGTAGTTTTCCGAAAATTTCCTGAGATTTAGTAGGTTTGCCTATTACTGTGAGGTAGAACCATAAATAGAGCAAGTAGGAGAAATGAGAGGAGTTGTAGTTAGTGCCTTTCCAAGGAAATTGTTGATGGAATGATTTTAAGAGCAAGAGTTGTTAGAAATTGCAAAGGATGCAAGGTAAAATTTGAGTTGCTTAGTAGTAGATTGGCTGTGAAAAGCGGTTGAGTGGTCTGATAAGAGGAAGTATTGGTCTTTTAGAATACGTGTAGATTTTCGCGAGTAGAACGAGGTAGAAATTTATTCGTATTGCTTCTAAGAGAGGGTGCAAGGAGGACGTAGTTGAAACTGCAAGGATGTTGTATGAACGCTTTGGGTTTACGGTTATGATTTTAGCTTCGCCGAGGCGCTAGCAGTTTTCATGGAGTCAATGAACCGGGGGTGCATGACAATATATAAACGAGTTGTCATCGGGAGCATCGACGACATCTTGATCT
Source organism: Glebionis coronaria (assembly GCA_025667525.1). Classification (NCBI taxonomy): domain Eukaryota; kingdom Viridiplantae; phylum Streptophyta; class Magnoliopsida; order Asterales; family Asteraceae; genus Glebionis; species Glebionis coronaria. The sequence goes on from CM046882.1 coordinate 424,115,252, forward strand.
ACTCAAATCAAAGAAGGAGAGTGAGGCGAATTATGAGTTGGTTTTAGAGTTGTTAGGAAAGGGAATTATACGTGATATTTTCAAGTGTGAGTTTTAGGATTAAGTTGGCCAGGACGAGTAGTTAGAGATGATGGCATATCTTGGAACCAGCAAGGGGCAAAGTGAAGAAGGGTGAGGAAGCGTTTTGGAGGCTGAAGAGGTGGAATGGATAATGAGCAGATCTTGGAATTATCGGAAGGACTGGATGAATTCGCGAAGCATGATGATACGTGGAGCAAGGATTTGGATGTATACGAGAACGACAAAGAAAGGCGGTTGTTTATACTGATTGGTGTATTTTGCATACACCTAATAGCATGTTAATTTAGCATAATTGTATATTTATATTTCGTTATACATGTACTTTTAATGTGTTTTGTGATTATTTAGGTTACGAGCGAAGTGGAATAAAAATGGATGCTTTATTAATTTTTTAGAGAAAATATATTGTGAGCGCCGATAAATGAAGAAAAAATATTGGAGAAAAAGATTTGAGCGCGTCGCAATATTTTCGGTCATCTTTTATTTGTTCGGGCTTCGTTCGAGCAATTATTGATGTTGGGTTATTTTTTATTGGGCCAAAGTTATTATATGCCAAAATAATAAAAGAAAAAAAAATAATAAAAAGGAAAAAAAATAACTTTTTGGCCCAATACCCAATAACCCACCGATGGAAGTAATATATAAATACAAAGAGGAGAACCCACATACAATTCACAGCGAATATCAAAAGAGTGGAAGAAAAGTTGAGACAGTGAAGACAAAAAAAAACCGTCGCCGATTGGGAGGAAAAAAAGGAGTCGTCGCAAAACAAGAAAAAAAAGAAGAAACAATTCGTTCATTGAGAGCAAAGTCAGCCGCCAAAAACAAAAGTGGAAAAAAATTAGCCGTATTTTTTTACAAAGGGAAAATAAGGAAATCATTGATCATTGTGGTTCATCAATCAATGTCAACAGTGACAAAGACAAAAAGAAAAGGCAACAACTATTTTAATATAAGAGATGTGCACACAGTGGGTTATTTCTTTTACCGCAATGTCCGGCTAATTTTGTTGTAATCCTTTCCGGTAACCTTATTTATGGTTTGATCATTACTTTTGGATTATCATATTTTTATTACATTGATTTATGATTTATTTATATATTATTTTGATTGATTTAATATTATGTTTAATTATTTGTGCAAGACAATTTATTGTTAGTTAACGATTCATACTTATTTTATTTAGTTAAAAAAAAGATGGTCGTATAATCAACATAAATTGTACCTAAGTAAGTTGTTAAAACATAATTATTGGTTGGATTATTATAAGATTTATTATCGCGAGTCATCGGTAAACATAATAAATGCCAACATTAATTCATTCATACTAAGTCAAAATAATCTTTGTAATTGGTTCTAAAAAGTTTCGATAATCCATAAGTGTGATCAACCATAAATATTAGGAGCTGGAAGGGATTACATTTTTCCTTTTAATTGTTTACATCCTTATTATATTTTTCTTGCTTTATTATTAGCTTAATAATTATTTTAATTTTTAATCTGCATTTTTATTATCAAAAGTATTTTAGTTGTTAGATTTCAAAACCAAAACTTTTATTGATCAGTGATCACCCCAAAACTTAAACTAAAACCACATAGTCCTCGTGGATCGATACCCGCTTACCCTATCTAGTATAAGGTAATTAGGTTATTTTTTACCGGCACTTCGACGTCGATAAAAAATTTGGCGCCGCTGCCGGGGACTCAGTGAGCTTTTCGTTTAAGTTTTTGTTAATATTTTTCTTTAATAAAATACAAAAATACAAAAAGATTTTATTTTTCTTGTTTTGTTTTGTTTTGTTTTGTTTTGTTTTGTTTTGTTTGTTTGTTTAGTTTCTTGTGAGTGTGCAGGTTAGTGTATGCGCACACGCAGATCGGGACGTACATCACCGTTAGCTTACGCTCCTGAGGTTGAGAAAACTGCACGGCTGCGGAGGAAAACGTTTCGACAGTTTTCTACTAATCTTAATTTTTCAGGTTTATCAGAGCTTTTCGCTGAATGCCAGGTGACGAAGATGTTGGCGGAGGTGCTAGCGGCAGTAGTAGCTGAGAAGAATCTCCACCACGGGGTGTTGATTCTTATTATAGGCCGGGGATCTTCGAGGATCCCTCGCCTATCGTTTATCTGGATCCGGTTAAAGGGGTTACAAGTAACTTCAAGATCCAGCCGAACCTCATAACAATCTTGCCAGTGTTTAGAGGTCGTGAGGAGCCATACACACATCTACGAGAATTCTTCTCAATTGCTGACACACATCAGGTTAATAACATTACCAAGGATGAGGTAAGACTTCGCCTTTTTCCTTTTTCTCTTAAAGATCAAGCTAAGGACTGGTTCTCATCTCTTGAGCCAGGTAGTATTAACTCATGGTCTGAAATGCAATCTGCTTTTCTTAAGGAATTTTATTCTATAAGTAAAACTGCTGTCATTAGGAATAAGATTAAATCCTTTCGTCAAATCCCAGGCGAGCAGTTTCATGAAGCATTTAATAGACTTAAGGAGTTATTAAGAACATGCCCTCATCACGATGTTCCAAAATGGGAGCTTGTCAAAGTCTTCTATGATGGGTTGGATTATAACAACCAACAATTTGTGATGGCCACTAGTGGGGGTATGTTTTTCTCGCGACCTATGGAGGAAGAATGGGAGTTTTTTGAAAAACTAAGCAAAGGTTCTAAGACCCAAGCTTCAGTGGATCGAAACAACCACCCATCTTCCGCCAATTATGTGTCTAACCAACGTGGCACAAATTCTGAAATTAGCGAGTTAAGTAAGAAAGTTGATCTTTTGTTGAAAAATATAGGAAAAGGTGTGCCAAATGTGTCTAATGTGTCGCATAGTGGGTGTTCAATGTGTGGTGATCCAAGTCACTCTGTCGATAATTGTCAAAGTTGGGGGGCGCCACCAAATGAGGAGGTAAATGGAGTCTATGGTGGTCGTCCACGAAATGACCCATTCTCCGAAAGTTATAATCTTGGATGGTGCAATCACCCCAACCTCCGTTGGAAAGATGAAGACAATCGCCCTAATAATGCCCAACAACAACACTATGGTTACAAACCAAGGTACGAGGGTGGTGATTCATCTAATTTCCAACAAAATTCTTACAATCATAGGCCACAACAACAATATCCAAATCAGGGCCAAGGCCAAGATGACAACCGTCTCTTGAACCTTGACCGAAAGTTTGATAGGCTTATGGATTCATTGTCTACCAACAATCAAGAGATTAATAGAAAATTCGAGGTCACTAATCAAAGACACGAGACCACTACCAAATCTATTGCAGCTCTTGAGAGACAAGTTGGTCAACTGGCGGATTAATTAAGCAAAAGAGATGAGGGAAGGCTACCGAGCTACCCCACCATGAATCACGCACACAAGAAAAATGGAAATGAGCACGTGAATATGGTGACATCTCTTCGAAACGGTAAATTTACAACAATGACAAGGGAATTCCAAATTCTTCTCCCGATGTCGATGATTTCATTACTGATGATGAAATTATTGTTGAAGGCAAAAATTCTGATAATGTTAAGTCTGGTTCTGAGTTGGTGAATGGTTTGTTAAATGATTTTCCTAAACCAACAACACCGAATCCTAAAGCTACTGAATCTCCCGAAGTTGGAAAGGGTAGTGGTGTGTCCAGCACACCTTACCCTACGGCTTTGGAGAAATCGACATTTGTAAAGTTAGCTAAAAAGGGTCCTCATGCTGAGGATATGTGGGAGACTTTCAAACAAGTTAAGATCAATCTCCCCCTTATTGATGCTATCAAGCAAATTCCTGCATATGCCAAGTTTTTAAAGGACTTGTGTACCCAGAAGAGGAAGCTGAAGGCGTCTTTGCCTAAAAAGATTGACCTAACTGAGCATGTTAGTGCAGTTTTATCTAGCTCTCTTCCTCCTAAATTCAAAGATCCTGGAGCACCATTGATTTCAATGGTGGTCGGAAATATTGCCATTAAGAAGGCGCTCCTTGATCTTGGTGCTAGTATTAACATCCTTCCTGCTAGTTTGGTTGATAAGTATGACTTAGGAACTCTTCGTAAGACAGACACCATTATTTCCTTAGCCGATCGATCTACCAAAATTCCTAGAGGTATCTTAGAGGATGTTATTGTGAAAGTTGATGACTTCTATTACCCAGTTGACTTCTTTGTTATGGACACCGAGTCACAATACAAGGATGTTCAACCAACTATTATCCTTGGGCGCGCATTCTTAGCCACGATAGATGCTAGGATTAATTGTCGAACTGGCACCATGTATATTGCATTCGGTAATAAAAAGATAAGATTGAATGTGTTTAATTCTATGAATTCTCCTACGATGAATGAATGTTACCAAGTAGATGTGATTGACGAGGAAGTCCAAAAGCATGCATCCCGTATGCTTAAGGATGATCCTTTGGAATTATATTTAACTGGTGATAATGAGGAGATTCTTGATGTTGCTGAAGTTCTAGAGATTCAAGAGTGTTTGGTCAGTTCTTTGGACCATCAAAAACCACCTTGGTCTTATAAAGTGGAGCCCTTGCCTTCTACTTTTGACACGGCTACGAAGCCGTCTTTGGAGGTGCCTCCAACTCTTGAGCTAAAACCTTTGCCATCCAATCTCAAATATGCTTTTCTAGGTCCTAACAATACATTACCCGTTATTGTTGCTTCTGATCTTTCTGAATCACAAGAGGAAGCACTTCTAAAAGTGCTTTCCAAGTACAAAGCAGCAGTGGGATGGACGATTGCAGATTTAAAAGGGATCAGCCCTTCATTATGTATGCATCGAATTGTTACGGACCCAGATATTAAGCCAGCAAGAGATGCGCAAAGGCGTCTGAATCCTAATATGAAAGAGGTAGTCAAGACGGAAGTTCTTAAATGGTTAGATGCCGGTATCATCTATCCTATCTCGGATAGTAAATGGGTAAGTCCTACTCAAACGGTGCCTAAAAAGGCCAGAATCACCGTTGTTGAAACCGAGAATGGGGAAAAGCTCATAACCCGACCAGTCACTGGGTGGAGAGTTTGTATAGATTACCGTAAGCTGAATAATGCCACATCTAAAGATCACTTCCCACTACCTTTCATTGATCAAATAGTTGAGAAGCTTTCTGGAAAGAAATTCTATTGCTTCTTGGATGGGTACTCCGGTTATAATCAAATACCCATCCATCCTGATGACCAGGCCAAAACTACTTTTACGTGTCCATATGGAACGTTTGCATTTCGAAGAATGCCTTTTGGCCTGTGTAATGCACCCGCTACCTTTCAGCGGTGTATGATGAGTATCTTTTCTGACATGGTTGGAGAATCTGTAGAGATATTTATGGATGATTTCTCCATCTTTGGTCAATCCTTTGAAAGCTGCCTTGATCAGCTTGAAAGTGTGTTAAAAAGATGCACCGAGACTAATTTGGTGCTTAGTTGGGAGAAGAGCCATTTCATGGTTCGGGAGGGAATTGTATTAGGGCATGTTGTGTCTGAAAAAGGATTTGAGGTTGACCGTGCCAAAGTTCAAGTAATTTCGACCCTTCCTCCTCCCACTACCGTCAAAGTTGTGCGTTCTTTTCTTGGTCATGTCGGGTTCTATAGGCGATTTATTAAAGATTTTAGTGCAATATCAAAGCCTCTTTGTAATTTACTATTAAAAGATGCACGCTTTGACTTTAATGAATCATGTCTTAAAGCATTCAATATGCTTAAGCAAAAGCTTGTAGAAGCCCCTATTCTGCAATCACCTGATTGGTCAAAGCCTTTCGAGATCATGTGTGATGCGAGTGATTATGCCGCTGGGGCGGTTCTAGGACAGCGGGTCGATAAGAAACCCGTTGTGATCTTTTATGCTAGTAAGACTTTTTCAGAAGCTCAAATGATTTACACTACTACTGAAAAAGAGTTGTTAGCCGTGGTTTTTGCTCTTGATAAGTTTAGGTCATATATTTGGGGGCATTCTAAGGTGATAGTATTATCAGATCATAGTGCCTTAAGACATTTGTTGACTCAGAAAGAGACAAAACCGAGGTTGCTTAGGTGGATTTTGCTTTTACAGGAATTTAATCTGGAAATTCGGGATAAAAAGGGGTCAGAGAATGTAGTTGCCGACCATTTGTCTAGAATTATCCCTCAGCTGTTCAACCCTTCTGATGTGATTAAGGAAAGCTTTCCGGATGAAAGCTTATTTGAGGTTTCTAAGGTTCCTTGGTACGCAAATATAGTTAATTATCTTGCAGTTAAAAAGCTTATGGATTTTTGGTCCAAGCAACAAAGAAAATACTTCTTCTCCCAGTTGAAGCATTATTTTTTGGAGGATCCGGAGCTCTATAAGGTGTGTGCTGACCAAGTCGTTAGGAGATGTGTTCCTGACCATGAGCATATGGACGTATTGGCTCATTGCCATTCTTATGCATGTGGTGGACACTTTGGTGCTACAAAAACTGGGCATAAAATCCTACAAAGCGGTTTCTTTTGGCCGACTATATTCAAGGATGCCCAGTCTTTTGTGAAAGCATGTATTCGTTGCCAACAAGTTGGTGGGATTTCAAGGCGTGATCAAATGCCTATGAATCCCATATTTGTTGTTGAGATCTTTGATGTGTGGGGTATTGATTTTATGGGACCATTCCCCACTTCCCATGGCAATGTGTACATTTTAGTGGTAGTTGATTATGTGTCTAAGTGGGTAGAGGCTGAGGCTACTAGAACCAATGACCATAGTGTAGTTCTTAAGTTTGTTAAGAAGAATATCTTTGCTAGACATGGAATTCCTAAGGCTATCATTAGTGATGGGGGTTTCCACTTTAAGAACTTTAGATTTGGAAAATTATTGAAACACTATGGAGTTAATCATAGGATAGCTACCCCTTATTACCCACAGACTAGTGGACAGGTTGAAGTATCTAATAGGGAGATTAAGCGAATCTTAGAAAAGACCGTTCGTAGTGATAGGAAAGATTGGTCCTTGAGGTTAGATGATGCTTTGTGGGCATATAGGACGGCTTTTAAGACTCCTATAGGTATGTCACCGTATAAGTTAGTACATGGCAAGGCGTGTCATTTACCGGTTGAGATAGAGCATAGGGCTGAATGGGCGATTAAGACCGTTAATCTGGATTTAGAGAAAGCGGGTAGTTCTAGGAAACTTCAAATATCTGAACTAGATGAGATTAGACGTGATGCCTATGAAAGTTCTAGGATTTATAAGCAGAAAACCAAAGCTTTTCATGATCGACACATCACCAAGAAATCCTTCTTGGTTGGTTAAAAAGTTTGGTTATTCAATGCTAGACTTAAGCTTTTTCCTGGAAAGTTGAGAAGTAAATGGACGGGTCCATACATAGTGACTCAAGTCTCTCTATACGGAGCCATTGAAATAAAAAATATGGTAGGTGGAGAGCCGTTTAAAGTTAATGGACACCGTTTAAAGCCGTATGTTGAGTTAGAAAGTGATCAGATGGAAACGGTGGATGTGGTTTACTTGGAACCACTCCAACCGTCTCAATAGCTCATTTGAGTTATGTCTGGCTGAAGACCGTAAACTTAGCGCTTCGCGGGAGGCAACCCGTGGTTTGTGGAACTTTGTGGGTGTGTTCACTACAAACCCTCACGAGACAAAACTCGTCCAGTCGGGCTACCGAGTGGTTTAAAGGCTTGTTGCATACGCTAAATGCAACCGTGATTCCTACGAAAGTGAGTTCGGTTTTTGTTTTTGTGTGAGTTTGTCAAATTGATTTTTAACCAAAATTTCAATTTAAAGTTTTTGCATTAGGGGCAATGCAATGCTTTAAGTTGAGGGGGTGGCACATGTGTTACATGTTTTTGTGTGAAATTTTTGTCAAAATTGGTTAAAATGTGATTTTTGGGAAAAATTGAAATTTTTTAAAATTTTAAATCACATTATAAGAGTCTTGTGATAATTAGATGTAGAGGTTTCTTCTACATATATGTTTGTTAAGTGTTTGCAGATTCTGAAGATTAGTTTGTGGATGATTTATTGGAGCAAGCTAGAGGATTTGGCCATAATTATCAGGTGCACCCGATTCCATTGTTTAATTTGGTTATTAAATTGATTTGATTTATTGCATGTAGTTAGGCATATGTATAATTTAGATGATCAAACCACACCGGTTGAATTCCCACTACTTACCTTTTCTTAGATCGAGTAAAAAGTTTGAATAAATAGTATGAAATATAGTAATGTAATAGTTGGGTTAGGACACGTAGAATTTATCTTATTCGGCTCGCCACCCGCGCACGGTGGCCTTAGAAAAGAGTTGGAGAACTGTCATAATTATTGGTGGTAATCATATGCTGGGCTTGCCTATCTGATTCGTCACCCGCGCAAGGTGATACTTTAGTTGTTAGCATGGGTCAGACGCCAATTTTTATGATGGATAGCATTGCATTTAGTTGAGACAATTTTATGTGAAATAACCTAATCCTTGTATTGTTGTAATGAAATTAGGAAGATTAGTTTAATTTAGTGCATTGTATAATTATACTATATGGTAGACAATTCCATTATGTGATGTACCGGTAGGCACGAAGTAATTGTTCCCATTCAAATAAAACATACTAAATTAACAGGTTCTCATGTGCCGATGTGTCTTAGTACGCACCTATATGATAGATATTCATTTTTCTGAATAATTGGTCTTTATATCAACCTTAAAAGGAGTGTATAAAGCGTTCGGGATGACTTGTATTAGAAACGGTCCTGAATGGCTAAAAAAAGAGCTTATGTGTGATGTTAAAAAAATAAAAATAAAAAATAAAATAAAAAAGAAAGTGAAAAAAAAAAGATTCATGAAAGAAAAAAAGAAGAAGAAAGGAAGTAGAAGTATATAAGCTAAAGTATGATGGCTTATGATGTGCTCTTATGGTATAAAAACTCCAATGTTATAAAAGGTGTACGATATTTTCACCTCTTGTTTTAGATTAATGTTTATATTGATTATAGGTGTGCATTAGGTACGTTGGACACATGGTTAATTATATGAAACATAAAGTAAATGGAATCAATGGGAATGGTTATGCTAAGTGTTTAAGAAGGACAAAATATTGGTAATCATTTTGGATTATTTGTCATGTAGGATGGTTATTAGTGTATTAGGTTGAATGTGATCTTTTTGATGAAATCTTAATAGTATGATTAAAAATTATGAAATTAACATGCTTGTATATTTTTATTTTATTTTTACTCGAGACGGTAAAAGGTTCAGTGCGAGGGGATCTGATTGGTGTATTTTGCATACACCTAATAGCATGTTAATTTAGCATAATTGTATATTTATTTTTCGTTATACATGTACTTTTAATGTGTTTTGTGATTATTTAGGTTACGAGCGAAGTAGAATAAAAATGGATGCTTTATTACTTTTTTGGAGAAAATATATTGTGAGCGCCGATAAATGAAGAAAAAATATTGGAGAAAAAGATTTGAGCGTGTCGCAATATTTTCGGTCATCTTTTATTTGTCTGGGCTTCTTTCGAGCAATTATTGATGTTGGGTTATTTTTTTATTGGGCCAAAGTTATTATATGCCAAAATAATAAAAGAAAAAAAATAATAAAAAGGAAAAAAATAATAACTTTTGGGTCCAATACCCAATAACCCACCGATGGAAGTATTATATAAATACAAAGAGGAGAACCCACATACAATTCACAGCGAATATCAAAAGAGTGGAAGAAAAGTTGAGACAGTGAAGACAAAAAAAAAACCGTCGCCGATTGGCAGGAAAAAAAGGAGCCGTCGCAAAACAAGCAAAAAAAAGAAGAAACAATTCGTTCATTGAGAGCAAAGTCAGCCGCCAAAAACAAAAGTGGAAAAAAATTAGCCGTATTTTTTTACAAAGGGAAAATAAGGAAATCATTGATTATTGTGGTTCATCAATCATTGTCAACAGTGACAAAGACAAAAAGAAAAGGCAACAACTATTTTAATATAAGAGATGTGCACACAGTGGGTTATTTCTTTTACCGCAATGTCCGGCTAATTTTGTTGTAATCCTTTCCGATAACCTTATTTATGGTTTGATCATTACTTTTGGATTATCATATTTTTATTACATTGATTTATGATTATTTATATATTATTTTGGTTGATTTAGTATTATGTTTAATTATTTGTGCAAGACAATTTATTGTTAGTTAACGATTCATACTTATTTTATTTAGTTAAAAAAAATGGTCGTATAATCAACATAAATTGTACCTAAGTAAATTGTTAAAACATAATTATTGGTTGGATTATTATAAGATTTATTATCGCGAGTCATCGGTAAACATAATAAATGCCAACATTAATTCATTCATACTAAGTCAAAATAATCTTTGTAATTGGTTCTAAAAAGTTTCGATAATCCATTAGTGTGATCAACCATAAATATTAGGAGCTGGAAGGGATTACATTTTTCTTTTAATTGTTTACATCCTTATTATATTTTTCTTGCTTTATTATTAGCTTAATAATTATTTTAATTTTTAATCTGCATTTTTATTATCAAAAGTATTTTAGTTGTTAGATTTCAAAACCAAAACTTTTATTGATCAGTGATCACCCCAAAACTTAAACTAAAACCACATAGTCCTCGTGGATCGATACCCGCTTACTCTATCTAGTATAAGGTAATTAGGTTATTTTTTACCGGCACTTCGACGTCGATCATATACGTTGTGGGAACTAAAGATTTGGAAGAACTAGATAGACTTAGTAAGGGGAGTTGGATTGTTATATCTGCCTAGAATGCTAGAGGCATTTGGGGTACGAGACGTAGAGAATGATCTATACAGATCATGAACGTCTCCAACACATATTTAACCATCTTGATTGAACATTTGGAAAAGGTGATGGGTGGAGTTAAGTGATGAAAGAAAATTGCAAGGCCAAGTACCATCTGGGAAAGGCAAGCATGGTTGATGAGACATGGAATAAGAAGAATGAAGTGAAGCTGAGACGAACTTGAACTATATGGATGACGTATTAGGGTGGTTTGGATGAAGGATGTAGGTTGCACGAGTTGAGTTTTCTAAGGCAGAGAACGCGTCAACATGTATGTTGCGTGGCTTGGACAATCATATTGAGAAAAAGGACGTAGACTATACTTCCTACATAGATAGGAGTAGCTTAGAAAGGGAGATGTAAGGACGAAGTTGGTGAAAGGGATACATAATGGGGTGGAGGAATAAGTACGACGAGAGTTGGGTGATAGTCGATAGACTGACTAATTCATTTCATATTTCAAGAGGAATGAGAAGTCACGTAGTTGAGAAGTTGGAAGGATTGCGTACGGATGTGATGGAATAGAGGGTTTTGCGTAAAAGTTAGCCTAATATGTATGGAACGCCTTATGAAGGATTATGACAAGGGAAGAAACGATGGGAAGCAAGCGTAGTATAACGTTGATAGACTAATGTTTGGTATGAGCATACTATAGGGGTAATTGAGAAAGATGCCTAGATCATTGGCGTGAGATTTGGAGATAGTTGGAGAACGCATTATATTAGGAAGAATTCTCCTACAAAGAGAGAGTCACCGGTGAGAGGGGCATATTCCCCATTGATGAGGATGTAAGGAATAAAGGAGGAAACACCTAAATTATAGGCTGAAGACGGGATATAAGATGGTATGGAAATTAAGATTGTGGAGAGAGAAGCAAAAAGTAGTATGGAGGAAGAATGATTCGAGGAGCAAGAGGTTGTGAAGATAGTGGGGTGATATTAAAGAGAAACCGTTAGAGCAAGAGGTTAGTAGTCACGAACAATCGAACGTCCACCTAGAGAAAAGGTGTAACACATGTTAGTATGAAAGATGGTTAGTTACTTGGTGCCGAGCATGGGAAAGCAAGGATGAGGTGGTGGTTATGACATGTTTCTTGGGAATATTATGGGAAGCTTTTTGTTATGCAATTCTGCATATACAATTGGATGTGTTTAAGGTTGGGAGAACTTCCGAATGATGGAAAATCCGTAGAGGATAGAAGCCGTTAGGTATGGTGATAGGAATTGTAGTAGAAACTGCTGGAGTTAATTCATAGGAGATGAGGTGGATCACCGTTACAGTGGGATGAAGTTAGAAGCGGCCAACGTATTGGACCGGAGATGGATCGGAAAACTATGGAGGTGGTGGCAGTGACTAAGTAGAGGTTGAAAATAGCAAAGAACCGACAAGAGTGCTATGCGGACAAGAGGCGTAAGCCGTTGAGATTTGAGATAAAGTTATGCTAAAGGTTTCACCATGGAAATGGGTGATGCGGTTTGGAAAGAAAAGGGAAGTTAGCACCTAGATTTGTGGGTCCATTTGAAATCCTTGAAAGGATTGGGCTAGTGGCGTATAGATTGAGATTACCGGAGGAATTGAGTAGTGTGCATGACGTATTTCACGTATCAAACTTGAGGAAATGCTTAGCAAGAACTGACTTGCATGTACCGTTAGATGATATTAGTTTGGATACGAGTCTTCATTTTATCGAAGATCCGATAGAGATTTTGGGTCGTGAAGCTAGGACGTTGGATAAAAAGGGTAATATACCGTAGTTATGGGTAGATGGAATTTAGAACGTGGACTAGAGTTCACGTGGGAACGGGAAGGATTTATGAGGAGCGAGTATCCTCAGCTAATTGATAATGACGATCCTAAGGAGTAAATCTCGGGACGAGATTTCTATTAGAAAGGAGTGATGTGACAACCGTGGTTTTGAGGTTCGTCACTTGGTCTTATTTTAAGGTTAATTTATGTGTGACTATATGATTTGCGTGTTTACATGTTATTTTGCGTGAACGAGGTTGGTGTGGATATCGTTTATGGGTATAAAGTACTCATAAGTAAATCGTGGAACGGTTATTTCATGTTCCTGAGCTCTCAAATTAGTGACTATGAAATGAAATGGTGTTATTTTGGTGTTTTACGTATACGTATAAGTATTATAGTAAATCATTTTTTTTTACGATTTGGGGTTTAACATTTAGAGGTCTCGGGTAAGGTGTTTAGTCATGTGAGTATTTTTTGGGATGGTTTTAAGTCATTTAGGACTTAGTTATAAAGTTTATTTCAAAATTTAAGATTTTTCTTAAAACTGTATATTTTATGTTTTTTTCGGTATACGCGTAAAATTGACTAGTTTTACGGTTTTAAGGTTCGGAGGCTTTAGGAGCTTAAATAAATTAAGTAATTTAAGGAAATATTAGTAAAGTAATAATAATAAATAGAAAGAAAAAAAATAAAAAAGGGGTATATAGTCGGTTTTATACGACTTAAACAAAAAAAAAGAAAAGAAAAAGAAAATTTATGGTAAGTGGGCTTTTGGTTGGTCTAGGATTTTTGTACTATATAAGGAACACCACACATAATATCAAACGCATAATTTCTTGTTCCTGGAGCCTTTGGTCGACGAAACATCACAGAAGAATTAGGGTTTTCATAAAAATCTTGGTTTTCATAAATCAAAGGTAAATCTTTATAACCCTTTTTAATTAAAGTGTTTTAATTCTTTCTCAATCATCTTATGATGGATTTAGGTTAGGGTTTAAATTAAAATCTGTATATTAATGATATTATAATGATTAGATGAATTAGGGCTTGTAATTAGTGGAGTTATGGGTAATTAATTAGGTTAATTTAATTGAATTCCTAATTAAAAACTGGGCAGAATTTTTTGTCTATTGTTTTGATCATATCTAGAGTTCTAGGAACTTTCATGGATCGATCCAAGTATCCCTGAATGAGTTGGCTTTCAAATGCAAGAAGCGAGAACTAAATTGGAGGTCGGGAGGTGGGTCAAAAACAGGTTACAACAGTCGGAGGTCAAAACAGTTTTGAAATCAGTCGGGTTTAATTTAATGTTTTAAGGTGATTGGGTTACTTAGGAGTACACTTGAGCCCTCTAATGAGCATGGTAGTTGTCTTATATATTAAATAAGAGACCTGAAGGGTGGCTAAGCAAATAGGTTAGGGTAAGACCCCCTAATCATAACAAACTTTTTGTATGTTCAAAATCAGTAATATGCGGATAGGAAGAAGTATATATATATATATATATATATATATATATATATATATATATATATATATATATATATATATATATATATATATATATATATATATATATATATATATATATATATATATATATATATATATATATATATATATATATATATATATATATATATATATATATATATATATATATATATATATATATATATATATCGGGGCCTTAACAATAGCTTTAAGGTTGGGGAAAAAGGGAGGAGTTAGCTGACATATGTAAGGGCATAGGGTTTCCTGTACAGAGATCATGAGTATGGTTAGGTGGGCGTTTGGCTTCTAGTTTCGAGACCTAAAAACCGCGACTGTTTTGGGTAAAATGTTAACGAGACGGGTTATGAAGTAAACTAAGCTAAGGGCTTTATAGAGGGGTGTAATGAGATGCTTAGAGCATATAAATGAGGTATATATATATGGGAGAAGGTTAGATGTCCATCATGGGTTGATGATCCATCTTAGTGTTTGGTTCATGTTTTGATTATGTGCTTTTGTTTGTTAGCTTTTTACTAGTGCGCGGATTTTTGGAGAAGCTCAATCAGGTGAGTTTCATAGTCCCATGTTACTATGATTTATAAATTTTTTGAATTCCAGATGGGATGGAAGACACACTGTATGGTTTTGTAACTAATATTGTGAATGTTTTTTATGGTTTGTGATGGACTTGTGTGTGCACTTATGTGATTAACTACTATGTGATTCTTGATTTGTTTTGTGGTTTTGGCTTGGTACCAAGGGGATGTTGACAAGGCGGGGCCTTGGGGAGGTACATAGAGGTGTGAGCATCTATGGGACCAATGTATAATGACAAGGCAGGGCCTTAAGATTGGTACATAGGTGTATGGGCGCCTATGGTACCATGGTGTTTGGTAAGGCTGGGAGCCTTGGATTTAGTTTGGAATGATTAATCTTGAATGTTAGTTGTTAATGCATACTTGTAGCACATTGTCCATATGTTTAGTGGTTTATGGTTGTTCACAGCTTATTATAATCTATTTTCGGTTGGAGTCTAAACCTATGACTCTCACCAACATTATGTTGACGTGTTTTAGTGTCTCTTTCATGTGATAAAGTGGTTAAGCGTGAGAACATATGTGGCTAGGATTGGAGTCGCGTAGGAATGCATTTAGAAGGAGATCCCCGTTCCTTCTTAGTTTATTTTTCTGTTTGTTTCAATAAGTGATACTATGAACCTATATGTTGATTTTTTTGTGTTATTTGTTTGTCTTGAGTAAGAGGTAGTACTGTTACCTAGTTACCTAGACTCCTGCATTGATGAGATATTGTCATGACATTTGTGTCACCTTGACATTTCTAATTCATATACTTCTCTCTATGGACACGCTATTGTTGTGATGATATCCATGCATCGTGTCCCATATTCCGCCATGGTGGGGTGTGACACAGTACATCAGGCATCACCCTCACAAGCTATAACTTCTCTAATGGGCTATACTCCTCAGCAAGGATATTTTCCAATTGAAGCACAACCAGCACAAGCCTTTTACTCCAATGAACTTCCACCAATTCAGGCACCGGTCTTTACTCCAAATGATACACATATTGATGTCTTAAACCATCTCACTGCTTACTTGTCAAAACTTGTTGCTACTAGAGGATTTCTACCAACGAACAATCAGCTTCGCACTTCTTCAAATCCTCGACAACAAGCCACCATTCAAGATGGTCAAGTAACGGTGCAAACCATTCAGGGAAGAAAAAATTCATATGGACGTCCTTCAAGGACCGTGAACGCTCAAGCTGTGAATTCTCAAGCTAGTGGTAATGGAAGCACTATTGGTCCTCAAAAGGTTGTGACTTGCTACAATTGCCGAGGACAAGGTCATATGGCTAGGGAATGCACTCAGCCAAAAAGAAGAAGGGATGAAACATGGTTTCGTGAGAAGATGTATTTGGTCGATGCTCAGTCTAAGGGGAAGATTTTTGATTCAGAGGAATTAGCATTTCTTGCAGACCCAGGGGCAGCAGATAATGAAGGCATTGCAGTCGTCTCTACATCTAATGCAGCATATCAAGCAGATGATCTTGATGCATATGATTCAGATTATGATGACATTCACTCAGCCCAAGCTGCACTCATTGCTAATCTCTCTCACTACGGTTATGATGTCGTCAGTGAGGTACCAACCACATCTAATAATGTTCATGATAATCCGTATCATGTTGACCATGAAAATGATAACCTCGAACAACATTCGGGAACTAGTAACTCAAATGATGCGGTATCCAATCCAACACATTTGAGTGAACCTCAACCAAATGCTACGACGGGTATGGAATCTTATGATCAACGTTATTTGGTAATGGTGCCTAAACATATTATTGATAAAATGAATGTGGTTGTCCGACAAACCGTAGATATGAATGCCAACCTAACCGCTGAGCTTGCGCTGTATAAGAAAAAGGTCAAAACTTTTGAAATGGTCCCTCAAGCTGAAAAAATAACTTATTCTGAATTTGACCAATTTCGTTTTGAAAAGATTGAACACTTAAAAGAAATAGAATCATTAAAAGCTAATCTTTCCAATGAATTAAAAGAAAAACAGTCGGTTGTAAATGATTTTCAGAAACTTAAAATAGATTTTGAAACTCTCGAGTCTAAAAAGTTTGAATCGGAAATTAATGCTACCAAACTTCTTAAATTCAAGGAACAACAGCTTTTAAAACAATACTCTTCCACAGAAAAGGTTCATCTTTTAACTAAATCATTTAAAGAACTCGAACCTAAGCGTCTTCAAGATTTACCACCTAATCCTGGTTATGCAAAACAAGCTCAGGAATATATTCCTTGTCTTTATGATGTGACCCTAATTGGAAAATCGAAAGAAGCACCTTATGTTCGTAGTACTGAGGAGACACAGTCACTTGCGGAAGAAACTCAATCTAAAATGCTTTCAAAATTCCATAAGCTTGATTATGATAAGCATAATAAAGATCAGTTTTCTATAAAGACCCGCATTCGCATACAAAAGGAATTAGCTCAATTATCAGCTTTTGTGCCCCAAAGTTTGTCAGCAGAAAACCTTCCTAGTACGTCTCCTACACTTGTCAAAAAGGATTTAACTAAGTTAATTCCACCGGTAAGTAAGGTGTCAGATAGCTTAAATGCGGTGCACCAACACTTAGCCGATTTTGACAAGGTCATTGTGGAACGTACAACGACTTCGGCCATAACGGAAGGTGAATGTAATTTTGAGCACACAAGAGCTGCATTTCGAGACGAAATTGTTCCATTTGTAAACAATGTTAAAGTGATAAGTGTGAAAACACCCATCTTTTCTACCACTTAATTACATTAAAACTGGACCTAAACGTATATTTTATGTCGTAAATGGCGGAATTATGCGTGGTTTGTGTTTTTATTGTGTTTCAGGGTCAAAATGTGAAAAGGAAAGAAAACACGGTCTTTCACGGGCGTTTATTGAAGAAAAAGACAAAAGATGAAGTCGAAAGATCAAGAGTGGAAAAAGAACGGAAGTCCAAGACCAATTCTGAAGATTTATCAAAGAAAAAGTCAAAAGACGGAAGTTTACCAAAAGCCGAAGAACTCAAGTCTAACTTATTGAAGAATTACAAGACGAGTTCAAAGAAATCCCGAGCCAAAGTCATTATAGTCCAAGATTTAAGAAGATTAAAGAAAGGAGGGACCTAATGACGCAATTAAGGAAAAGAGGAAAGAGGGGAAGAAGCTTCCTTCCACTAATCCCTTCCTCCCCTATAAATACACATTATTAGCCATTTGTTTAAGTGGTTGGAGGCTTGACAAGCCTCTCTTCCCCATTTTCATTTTTCTTGTTCCTTAATTTTATACACTTTAATTTTCATGTAACGCACCCTTGATTCTCTTTTAATTCCAAGTAAGTTTACCTTTAATTGTTGTTAATCTTTATCTTATTGCTAATCTCCTTCTACCTTTCTTGTTTGATTTGTTCTTTATCTTGATTGTTCATGTTCTTGAGTTTTTATGATTTTGATCAAGTGGGTTTTGATTAATTTGGTTATGTTTGTTGATTTAAATTGCTTGTTTATGATTATTGAATGATTTGTTATTGATTTGGTTAAATCTTTTGTTTAAATTTGATTAATTTGTGGATAGAATCGTTGTTACTGTATCTCCTTGTTCTTCGGGGAGTTGTTTCTGTATCTTCTCATTCAAGGAAACTTCCGGATCAAGAGGGTTCATTCGGAACTTGAAAAGTTCCGAGTGAAGTAGCTTCATCCGGAAGTCAAAAGTTCCGAGTGAAGTAGCTTCATCCGGAAGTCCAAAGTTCCGAGTGAAGTAGCTTCATCCGGAAGTCCAAAGTTCCGAATGAAGCAAGCTTCATCCGGAAGTCCAAAAGTTCCGAATGAAGCAAGCTTCATCCGGAAGTTTGAAAGTTCCGGATCAAGCCAGTTCATTCGGAAGTTTTAAACTTCCGAATCAAGGTCTGTCAGTCTTTTGTTTGTTTTTCTTTTTAAGTTTTTGTCTTTTATTTTCAAGTTTTATTTTTCCCGCCTTTTTCTTTATTTGAATTTTTATTTGCTTTACTTTTAGTTTAAGTTTTGATTTGCATCATTTATTGTATTTACCTTTTAATTTTCTCGCAATTTACTTTTCGTCAAGATTTTATCTTTCATTGTTTCTTTTTACTATCCTTACTTTATTTCTTTTTTATTTGTTTCAAGTTTTCATTTTAAATTAGTTTTAGACAACGACAACTCTTTTATTTGATTCACCAAGAACAACTGAGTCGCACAATTAACCAGAGATCAATTCAAAGAGATTCCGAGAAACGAACTTTTCAACTAGTAAAATCTATACATTAAAATGGCGCAGCTGCCGGCTCTTTTCGTCAAGATCGAAGGTTTTTTGTGAGAGACGCGTTGGCTTTTGGGACCCGTTCACTTGTGAACGTTATTTTTCGTATCAAAAATTTTCAAAAATCCAAAAACATTTGAAAAATCATAAAAAGCATTTCTTTTTCAAAGTTTTGCACCAAAAATATTCTTCTTGCTTATCTATCTTTCTTTATGGATTTTTATGTCCATTGCGTCCGGTGTGGGAAACAATTATCTGGGAACAACTCTTGTCAATGGTATACATGTGAGCGGTGTGGAAACGATCTCGACAATACACAATTCCTATTCGGATTTTGTCCTTTGTGCAACTCGACTAATTCGTCCTTTTTGAACCCACCTCCTCCTGTTCCCCCGTGCATCTATTGTGGAAGCGATTCTCATTGGCATGTTTCGTGCCCGGTTCGATACCCGTATGGTCACGGGCAAGAACCGGGGTACAATTATGACAATGATAATAGCTATCCACAAGACGCACTTGATTTTTCTCCATACCCGGTTTGCAACAACTGTGGGGGTCCTCACGATACCTATTATTGTCAACCACTGAATTGTTATGAGCCAAATCCGTGTCCTCAGTTTTCTTCACCTATGGATTATTATGAACCAAACCCGGTTTCTAATTATTCCCAACCGATGAACAACTATGAGCCACAACCTTGCTATAAATCAGGTTTTCAACACTATGAGCCCCCACATCACACCCTCAATCATCAATCCTCTCAGCAAATTCATCTTGACCTACAACTCACTACCTTGAATGAAGAAACACACTCCATTGTTTTGCAACTTCAAGAGGCCGTTGTTTTGCTTAAAGAACTTAGGGACGAAGAAAAGCGACTGCAACAAGAGCCAGTATCTAATCTTAGTGATTATACCCCTCCGCTTGTGCGTCAATACTATTATGATGATGATGACGATGATGCTGTATGCACTTTCAACTCATCTTCTGCAGTTGCTGCTCCTACTCTCGATGTTCTTACTGCGTCTAAGGATCTAGATTCGTTGCATGAGCTTAGTGATGTTGGTCTCGACAAAGTATTGGATGATGAGGTTTGTGACTTACCTGCTATGGAGCCTGAGGACGACGTTGCTCTTACAGACGAGGTCGATCCTAGTGATGACGATTCTTCTCTCTGCTATGAGAATTTCACTTTTGAAATTTCTCAATCTCCACCGGGAGATGCAGAAAATGACGATTTATTCTCTCTGGTTTACGAGCAGTTCACCGATGAACATGATCTTGTGGATGAGGTGGAAGACGTGCTTCTTCGCGATGGATTACGGAAAGTGCATCTTCTTATTGCTCAAATCGAAGCGTTGACTTCTCCTTCTCTTTCCAAGTCTTTACCTCCATCTATTCCTCCCGTTGAAGATAATGACCTATTGCTGGAAGAAATCGATATCCACTCTATCCCTCCAGGTATTGATGACTCTGACACGGAGGGGGACATTATTTTTGATAATTTTCTACAGGAAAGTATTGACCCAAGTCCCCCTCCCGAGCACCTTCCATCCTCCCTTTTAGCCACTATCACGGAGGATGAGTGCTTTGACCCGGGAGGTGACATTGATTATGCTATGATTGATAACAATACGGCTTTGCCGTTTGCTCAGCATCCATCGTCTTTGGGGGATGACAATGTGCTTACTATACCCAACCCACCTCCCGTGGATCTTGAATTCACATACTATACGTATGTTGAAAGGACCTTTCTCCCTTTCAAGACTTATCCCCCCGCCTCTCCTTTGTTGATGTCCTCCGAGAACGAGGACAAGGTTTTTGATCCCGGTATCACATTCGAGGTTTCCCCATGGACCATTTAATTCGGGGACGAGTCAGTCTCGTGAATCGGTCAACAAAAACAAGCGCTTTTTGGGAGGCAACCCATTTATCTATCTATTTTCACCATAAGTGTAGGGGGAGCCCCGTGGTGTTTCTTGCTTTCTTTCTTATCATGTGCAGGGATTAGAGCTTCAAAGACACACTCTTGATAACTTTTGACGATCGTGACTCCGTGTTCCCTTCTTCCCGGTTCTATCCTAAACTCTTTTCGATTCACTATTTTATATTTCTCAATATTAAAATAGGAATCTCTTTAGTTGTCTTTTCCTTAACGAAATTTAAACAAAGTGCACAATGTCCTAAGTGTAAGGGAGTTTACTCCCACATGCTTAAACATTGAGGACAATGTTTATATTAAGTGTAGGGGGACTTCTATCGAAGTTAAGTGGTCTTTTCCTTGTATTTGCCCTCATTTTAACCGGAAAATCAATTTTTCGACCTTTTTCAAAATTTTTAATCTATTTTGGCCTTGTTCTAGTCTCCTTTATTTTTGTTACTTTCTAGCATGTTAATAAAATGGTTTTAGCAAGTTTAGATATCTTAGATATATTAGGCCCGTTGTGAATTTTTTGACTCAACCCGAGTTTACTTATCCAAGTTCACTCTAGCTAGTATCCTTAACCGTGTAGACCTTAATTGGTTTATTGGGCTAAGCATCCACGAGTCTCATTCCTTGAGATTTTAAATTGTGGAGAACGAGAAATGATAGAGTTGGTTACAAGTTTGGTATTCTCTCATTAACTTATGTGAGTCAATTATGATCTTTTTCTCTCATCACTTGCTAATAAATTATCTGCAATAAGTAAGGTCGTACGATTTGAAAAGTTACTTAGCTTCTAGCCCAAGATCGTTTAAAAGTTGCTCGGTAATGATAAGAGTTCATAGCCAAGGCATAACTTATGAAGCGGGGCGCGAAGATTGGCGAGTCCGAAAAGGCCCTAACAAGGCATGAGGATTCCATTTTATTGCTGAAGATCCAAAAGTGATGTGAAGAGCATTATTCCCAAAATCAATATGAAGGATCAAGACTCACGACGAAAAACAATCAACTCCCATAAAGATGATGGAGAAGTCTATCCGAAAAGACCCTAACAAGGTATGAGGATAAATAGATCCAAGTCCGAAAAGGAGGCGGATCGTTGTATCTCAAAATCCCAATTAGAGATTGAAGAAATAATCATGAAGTCATGGTCAACAAAGCTGGAGTACACCTCGAAAGTCTCCAAGTGAAGAAACTCTATAACGAAGAGAAGACCATTATCTCAAAAATGTCTCTCGAAGATATGAAGTATGAAGTACATGCCAAATATCGGCCCGAGAAAGGTCTCAAATCTTGAACCGAGTTATGCCAAGATATGAACTTTTTGATATCCCGAGAAGCAGTTTTAAGAGATTTTGTCCTTTAGCTAACTATTGATCAAATCGTCCTACTTTGCTTTCAGCCTAAATAAATTATCGAAATAAGTCAACAATGCATCCTCGTGATCATTCAAGACATCAATAAAATATAAGAGATATCCATAGGAATAAGGGAGTTTAAGTGATGAATTGAACCGCATGAGTAGATGTTTGTTATGCTAACTTGTACTAACAATGATCTTGTTTTTAAGCTTGGCATGGGGAACGTGAAACTTGAGGGTGATAAACATTCATGACATACAATCCCTAAGGTAAGTCTTAGATTTCTTTACAAGTTTCTTCCTTGTTGCATCTTGTTATTTTCTATCTTTTTGATTTTCCTTAGTTGTTTAATAAAGACCAAGGTAGGTTGATTATGATGGAAAGTGTAAACCTTGCTTTATTACTAAGCATTGCATGAGGGCATTGCAATGGTTAAGTGTAGGGGATTTGATAAGTGTGAAAACACCCATCTTTTCTACCACTTAATTACATTAAAATTGGACCTAAACGTATATTTTATGTCGTAAATGGCGGAATTATGTGTGGTTTGTGTTTTTATTGTGTTTCAGGGTCAAAATGTGAAAAGGAAAGAAAACACGGTCTTTCACGGGCGTTTATTGAAGAAAAAGACAAAAGATGAAGTCGAAAGATCAAGAGTGGAAAAAGAACGGAAGTCCAAGACCAATTCTGAAGATTTATCAAAGAAAAAGTCAAAAGACGGAAGTTTACCAAAAGCCGAAGAACTCAAGTCTAACTTATTGAAGAATTACAAGACGAGTTCAAAGAAACCCCGAGCCAAAGTCATTATAGTCCAAGATTTAAGAAGATTAAAGAAAGGAGGGACCTAATGACGCAATTAAGGAAAAGAGGAAAGAGGGGAGGAAGCTTCCTTCCACTAATCCCTTCCTCCCCTATAAATACACATTATTAGCCATTTGTTTAAGTGGTTGGAGGCTTGACAAGCCTCTCTTCCCCATTTTCATTTTTCTTGTTCCTTAACTTTATACACTTTAATTTTCATGTAACGCACCCTTGATTCTCTTTTAATTCCAAGTAAGTTTACCTTTAATTGTTGTTAATCTTTATCTTATTGCTAATCTCCTTCTACCTTTCTTGCTTGATTTGTTCTTTATCTTGATTGTTCATGTTCTTGAGTTTTTATGATTTTGATCAAGTGGGTTTTGATTAATTTGGTTATGTTTGTTGATTTAAATTGCTTGTTTATGATTATTGAATGATTTGTTATTGATTTGGTTAAATCTTTTGTTTAAATTTGATTAATTTGTGGATAGAATCGTTGTTATTGTATCTCCTTGTTCTTCGGGGAGTTGTTTCTGTATCTTCTCATTCCAGGAAACTTCCGGATCAAGAGGGTTCATTCGGAACTTGAAAAGTTCCGAGTGAAGTACCTTCATCCGGAAGTCAAAAGTTCCGAGTGAAGTAGCTTCATCCGGAAGTCAAAAGTTCCGAGTGAAGTAGCTTCATCCGGAAGTCCAAAGTTCCGAGTGAAGTAGCTTCATCCGGAAGTCCAAAGTTCCGAATGAAGCAAGCTTCATCCGAAAGTCCAAAAGTTCCGAATGAAGCAAGCTTCATCCGGAATTTTGAAAGTTCCGGATCAAGCCAGTTCATTCGGAAGTTTTAAACTTCCGAATCAAGGTCTGTCAGTCTTTTGTTTGTTTTTCTTTTTAAGTTTTTGTCTTTTATTTTCAAGTTTTATTTTTCCCGCCTTTTTCTTTATTTGAATTTTTATTTGCTTTACTTTTAGTTTAAGTTTTGATTTGCATCATTTACTTTATTTACCTTTTAATTTTCTCGCAATTTACTTTTCGCCAAGATTTTATCTTTCATTGTTTCTTTTTACTATCTTTACTTTATTTCTTTTTTATTTGTTTCAAGTTTTCATTTTAAATTTGTTTTAGACAACGACAACTCTTTTATTTGATTCACCAAGAACAACTGAGTCGCACAATTAACCAAAGATCAATTCGAAGAGATTCCGAGAAACGAACTTTTCAACTAGTAAAATCTATACATTATAAAGCTTGTCTTAGTAACACTAATCAAGATTTGCTTTTGGAAATAGAAGAAGTTAAACGTGTTTTTAATGAAATGGATGATGCTTATGAAAACAATTTACTTGAAATAGAACGAGTTTCACGCCAAAATGATCAGCTTTTGAAGCAAGTGATGTCTCATGATATAGTTTCCATCTGTGTGAATAAAAGTGTTGATAATGATTCTATTGTGCATAATGTTGAATCTGTGGATAATGTGGTAGATAGTACTTGTCACGAATCTGACGCTGAATTTTTAAATCTTCAAGATTCATATTCTTCGCTTTCAAAACGTTTTGATGAGATTCAAACACATTGTATTTCGCTTGAATGCAAGCAACAATTTATTCAAGAAATCTTTGAAACGTCATTCGAAGGAGTTAATATCGATGATGCAAATTTTCAAAAGAATTTTCAATTGAATTTACAATCAAAACGGCGTCAGCCAAATGACAAGGTTGCTAAATCATTGCCGATAGACATAGAGAAATCTAAGGAGATTAACTATGTGAACGTACTTGAGGCCGCTGAGAATTTTAAAATTGATCTAGATAATCGATTTTCCAAGATTTTGTCAAAAGTTGATAACTTAAAATAGTAAAATACACGACTCTTCGATTCAGTAAAGCTCGCACGTACTAATACCACTGCACAGAATCAATCATTGCTTGAACAATTGAATCAAAAGTCGGTGGAAATATCTGATTTGAGGGAACAAATTTGTGATAAAAATTGGCTTTGACTGAGTTAAAGAAAACACTTCGTACCCTAAAAGGTAAGAATGTTGTGGATAACGCAGCCACTACCTCAACACCGTCCTCTAGTGCAATCAAAAGGAACCTCATTGCCATCACACCATTTAACAAGGGCCCTAGGACTAAACCATCTCAAACATTGGTCACTAAAGATAAGGCAAACTCAAAACTAGCTTCTAATATTCCCGTGTTGCCTTCTACAGGAGTAAGCACCAATACTAAGGCTCAAAGATCTAAGCTTAAAAGAAACAAGAAGAATGATAGGATCTTGCCCCCATCTAGTAATCAAGTGAAGAAGAAAGTAGAAGCCCACCCTAGGAATGTTATTTCTGTTTTCAATAAAAAGAATCATGTAGCTAAACCTAAAGGCTCTGTGGTTGTGCAGCGTTCTAAGCCTACTGTGAATTCTAATTTGAAATGTTGGAATTGCAATGAATGTATGTTTTCTAGTCGTCATGATTATTGCCTTATTGACCATGTGAATGAGATGAATGCCCGTAAAAATGGTTTAGAATGGAAACCGACTGGGAAAGTGTTACCCCAAGTTGGCTGGATGTGGCGTCCCACTGGTATAACTTTCACTATAGTAGGAAATGCGTGCCCTTTAACTAGGATCACTCCCACTAAAGCGAAGAAAGCGTGCCCTTTAATTAGGAGTACCAAGGCTACCAAAACACAAGCGTGTCCTTTAACTAGGAACACCGACACTACTGTAGGAACAATGTGCCCTTTAAATAGGTCTACTCCCACTGTAGTGCCTGATAATATTCCAAAACCTCAGAAATTTGGAACAATAAAACCTGTTAGTGGTAAAACTCACATTAGAAAACACAGGAAATCTAAGGGTCACACAAATGTTAGCAATTCTGATAATATTATATCTGTATCTGCTAACACTCCGGAACCAATTGTTTCCAATGCATTGTCTACTGTCGTTGTTGAAAACAAGTGGTCCAAATTGTTCTCTGGTATTTGGACTCTGGTTGCTCTAAACATATGACCGGAGATCGCTCTCAGCTCAGAAACTTCGTCAGCAAGTTTCTTGCTACGCTTCGATTTGGAAATGATCATATTGCAAAGATAATGGGTTACGGTGAATATCATATTGGGAATGTTATCATTTCAAGAGTGTATTATGTGGAAGGTCTCGGTCACAACTTATTTTCTGTGGGACAATTTTGTGATGCAAACCTAGAAGTTGCTTTTCGAGAACATACCTGCTTCATTCGTAATTTGGAAGGGGTTGATTTATTGAAAGGTACTCAAGGGAATAACTTGTACACATTGTCTCTACAAGATATGATGGCAGCTTCTCCCGTATGTCTTCTCTCGAAAGCATCAAAGACTAAGTCATGGTTATGGCATCGACGGTTATCTCATCTCAACTTTGACGCTATTAATCATTTGGCGAAACACGAACTTGTTCGTGGTCTTCCTAAATTTACATTTCATAAGGGTCACTTATGTTCCACGTGTACAATGGGGAAAAGCACTAAGAAATCATACAAACCCAAGACTGAAGACACCAACCAAGAGAAACTTTATTTGTTGCATATGGATCTTTGTGGGCCAATGCGTGTTGAAAGTCGTAGTGGTAAAAAGTACATCCTCGTCATTGTCGATGATTACTCTCGGTTTACATGGGTGAAATTTCTTACAACAAAAAATGAGGCACCTAAATTCATCATCGGATTTCTTAATATGATTCAAGTGCGTCTCAACACTACTGTCCGACGCATTCGTACAGATAATGGAACTAAATTTGTGAATCAAATCTTGCGTGATTATTATGAAGAAGTTGGTATATCCCATGAAACATTCGTTGCTCGCACTCCACAACAAAACGGTGTCGTTGAAAGGAGAAATCGCACACTTATGGAAGCTGCTCGAACGATGTTAATTTACGCAAAGGCTCCATTGTTTCTATGGGCAGAAGCAGTATCTACAGCAGTTTTCACCCAAAACCGGTCACTAATTCGTAAACGCCATGGTAAAACACCTTATGAGCTTCTACATGGAAAAGTACCAGATTTATCATATCTTCACGTATTTGGTTCTCTTTGCTATCCAAATAATGATGGTGACAATTTGGGAAAACTTCAACCCAAGGCTGATATTGGTATCTTCATTGGTTATGCACCCACAAAGAAGGCATACCGAATCTACAACCGTAATTCTTGAAAGATCCTCGAAACTATGAATGTTGATTTTGATGAGCTGACAGCAATGGTTTCTGAGCAAAGCAGCTCTGAACCCGCACCTCATGAAATGGGACCAAGTAACATTAGTTCTGGTCTTGTCCCAAACAACCCTACTTCATCATCATTTACACCATCTTCTAGGAATGAATGGGATACGTTGTTTCAACCGTTCTTTGATGAATTCTTTACTCCTCCAAGTATTGTTGCTCCAGAACCTGAGGTAATAGCTCCGGTAACCGAAGTTGTCGCTCTAACAACCGAAGCACAATAAGATACGTCTGCACCTACTATTGGTCAAGATATACCTTCAGCAAGTAATTCTTAACCGACACCAGAATCAACTACCCACGTCATGCCTATTGATGATGAAGAGGATGATGATGATCACGACTTGGAATTCGCTCAAATGCATGAACTTCCATTCTTTGGTGTACCAATTCCTGACTCTAATCAAGCCGGGTCGTCCACCTCAGAGGAAGCTCCTACTACGGTTTACTCCAATCCATATATTCGGGAACATGAAAGCAAGTGGACAAAGGATCATCCTATAGATTCTATTATTGGTGACCTTAATCGTCCGGTATCCACACGAAGTCAGTTACAAGAAAGTACAATGTTTTGTCATTTTGATGCTTTTCTCACTGAAGTTGAACCTAAGAAATGGCAAGAAGCTTTTACTCAATCCTGATGGATAGAAGTTATGCAATAATAACTTAATGAATTTATACGTCTTGAAGTATGGGAACTTGTCCCATGCCCGGATCAAGTGCAGTTACTCACTTTGAAATGGGTTTACAAGGTGAAACTCGACGAGTTAGGCGGAATATTGAAGAACAAAGCTCGACTAGTAGCTCGTGGATACAAGCAATTATTAGGCATCGACTTCATGGAATCCATTGCACATGTTGCCCGTTTGGAAGCTATTAGACTATTCCTCGCTTATGCAGCCCACATGAATATGATCTTCTATCATATGGATGTGAAGACGGCATTTCACAATGGTGAAATCAAGGAAGAGGTCTATGTTCAACAGCCGGATGGCTTTGTGAATCCTAAATATCTTAATCATGTGTACAAGCTTAAGAAGGCTCTCTATGGGTTGAAGCAAGCTCCACGCGTATGGTATGATCTATTGTCACAATTCCTCATCACGCAAGGCTTCGCTAAAGGCAAGGTGGATCCCACGCTTTTCATTCAGAAACGAGGTAAAGATATGATTATGGTACAAATATATGTTGATGATATTATATTTGCTGCCTCGGCCCAAACCTTATCGGATGAGTTTAGGACACTCATGTCTTCCAAGTTTAAGATGTCAATGATGGGCAAGGTATCATTCTTCTTAGGTCTTCAGATATCTCAGAGTCCCAGAGGCATCTTTATCAATCAATCCAAGTATGCCCTTGAATCACTTAAGAAATATAAGATGGAATCTTGCGACCCCGTGGATACTCCAATGGTGGAACGAACTAAGCTAGATGCAGATCTACATGGGATTGCCGTTGATCTGACACTTTATCATGGAATGATCGGTACCCTTCTGTATATCACAGCTAGTCGACCTGATCTTCAGTTTGCTATATGTATGTGTGCTCGGTATCAAACTTGGCCTACTGAGTTACACTTGGCTACTGTGAAATGGATCTTTCGGTATCTTAAAGGAACCATCAATCGGGGACTTTGGTATTCGCAGGACTCTTCGATTGCACTAACGACATATGCAGATGCGGATCACGCGGGTTGTCAAGATAAAAGGCGTAGCACGAGTGGAACTTTGCAACTACTAGGAGATCGACTAATCAGTTGGGCATCGAAAAGGCAGAAAAGCGTTGCAATTTCAAGTACAAAAGCAAAATACAAAAATATAAAACCATATAAAAACCATAAAAATTGAAAAATTCAGAAAAATCCAAAAATATTTTTACTTTATTTTTCAAAGGCATGTCTTTTGGTACGATAATATTTACGGCCTTAGAAATGTTGATTAATATTAACACGGCGCCATAAATAGAGTTCGTACAAAAGTTGTAAATATTTCATAAAGCATGCCTACATGGCTTGTAGTTATTTATGACTACAACCCGGTTTTCATATTAAAGTCAAGTATTTCTTATGAAAGCTTTGGCTCAACAACGGGAATTAATTTTCTCGGGCATGGTTTACTTTATAACCATGTAAGGGATTGTGTTTACGTTATAACACAATCTAACACGGATAAATGTACGCATCAGTGCATTTATTTGTTACAACAAGAGAACTCTTGTTTTTATGAATCTATCATCTCTACAACCATAGAAATCTACAATTGGTATCTACATACTCGACGATGCGGCTACTCAAACGACGACTACAGCTCTTTCAATAGAACACGGGTCAACAATTAAGGGGGAGCAACTGTCAAGCATTCAGAATCTTCGATGCCGAAAGTGCCAAGTTCACAAACTGGTGTGAAGACAAAAATACCAATCGTACATGTGGTGTCAAGAGATGACTTCAGACGTGACAAGGCGACAAACATTTGCCGACAAGAACCATGTGAACTTATCATATGATGTTCTCATCAGTCAGGTCCAACCTTGTCAATTTATTCTTATATGGTGAATATGTGATCATGTAACAAATCGGTATCATATCTCACAAATTGGTCTCATGAAGATTAAATGGACTTGCATTTTTCTTCCTAAAACCTTTGTTAAAACTTCATTAAATCAATTGATATTAAAAACATCGATTGGGTTAATATTTTTAATACGGGGGAGAAAATGTGATTTAATATGGGAAATTATCACAAATGGTTTGACTTAACGTGATGGCTCATCTCGACATATGCGAAATGTTTTTGAATATCGTGGCATATGTTAAGGGGGAGCAAAATGGATTTGCTATATCAAAATGGATTTCATGGTGACATATACTTACCTTAAACCTATTTATTTCACGATGATGAAGATTGTGGTGATATAAGGATGGTAGGATAGGTTAAGTCCTATGATTCTTCCATAACCGGAGGAATCTTCCCAAGGACATTCCATAGCTAGAAATAGTAGTCCTTAGGAAAGATGGAGAAAGATTGTGAACGTAGTTGAATGCCGACCAAGTACTTAAGTTAGCACTGGAACAATCACAACAAGGTTCTAGTTATGACGTATTGGTAAGCATTGAAGGGGTTGAAGAATGAAAAAGAATTGTAAAGATAAAGGGTCTAAAGAAAGAAGCCCTCCTTACAACCTTAGGCAGAAACCAGGTCAACACATATGCTATTGAGATCATTTTAATGATGCTCGATATTGAAGATAGACATCATGGACCCAGTGATGCATTGCACAATCCATCCCAGCTAACTCATATATCTCTTAAAAGGTATTTGTTTTATTCACACAGAGACAACACATTATCTATCGATTTATTCACTCCGAGTAAATTGGTATTGAAATAGTGGCACTCTTCTCCAGCCTCCGATCACTAAAAAATCCAAAATGCACGATCAAGTCTATAGCCATTTGAGATCATATAATATCTCATTAGGACACATTTCCATATTTCCTTGCTTCTTCACACACTGTGAAAAGTAAGAAAGATATTAAGAGTCCTACGCAAAATCTTCATGATCTTTCCTGAACATCCGAGTAATACGAAAGTATTTACAATGAAGATGGAAATCCTTCTTGAGCAATATCAAAAATCTCATGGTAGGTGACTTGTGCGATTCTTTATGAATCAAGCTCGTGATAACTGGAAAGCAACAGTGTTTTAATTCTTTATTAAACAAAAATACGTTCCAGGCCTCCACGTAATATCTTAGTGATCGTGCCAGAACACTCAAAGTGACACTCTATAGTGTTCACAGTGATGAGTGGAAATCCTTATAGTGTTAACTTCAAACAGCACTTGGTAGGTGACTTGCAATATTCTATACGAATCAAGCTCGTGACAACTGGAAAGTAACGATGGTGCGATTCTTTAATGAATCAAACTTGTTCCAGGAATCGGAATTGACGGCTTCCATCATGCGGATAATTTTATCCAAATGATTTACTCTTTACGTTCGCAGTCAGCTTTGGACGGTCGAGTAAAGAGAATGGGTTTACCCGCGAAATCTTGTCAAGGAGATTTTTAATTAAATCTATCTGCCACAAGTACGATATTTAATATCATCCAACGGTCTTCACCGACCGGAGGTAAAATGCTACCGAAATAGAATGAAATGTTCAAAGCCATTTCGTTCGTGTCTACTTATGTTGTGGAATTTGAAGACGGTGACGTTGCGGAATCCGAAAAGAAGTCGTCCCCGCATGCTTATACTTTATGCACTTAATACTTCATTTATTTCTAGAAAGCCTAAAAGTCAAGTCTTCCGCTGTATCAAACTCTGAATCTTTCAAGAATTACAAAGGTATAAGTATGTGGGACGTGAAGTTACGAAGAGACGAAGATCACAAGTGAAAGATGCACAAGATCAAGGCAAGAGATTAATGCTAAAGATTGATATCAAAGATCACATCAGCATGTTCACCTAAAAAGAAAAAGAAAAGAAAGACGGAAACTACGAGCTTATGACAAAGCATAGTATGCTAGGATTATTTTATTATTGTAACTTGGGTAACGCCCTTGTTTGGAGTGACCTCCCTTAGGGGGAGATTGTTGGAAATACGTTTTTACGTATTTAGGAAGATGCGGTCACTCTGACAATATATTAAATAGTAGCTCGTAGTCTAGATATCTTTATATATATATATATATCGAACAAGGAAAAGGCCGATCCATGCTTGTATGGCCGGCCCAATTGTAAGCCCAAGCCCATCTTATGGGCTTGGTATATAAACCCTCTCCTTAGATGGAGAGGGTGGTGGTTTCATTTCAATTTACATATAGTTATTCACTTTCTCTCTCTACATGTGTGTGTGAAATCATCTATCTTTCTATCTATTTCTCTCTCTAAACATAAGCAAGATTTACAGTATCTAACAGATTCCCTCTGTTAAGCATAGGGATTCCCCTGCGTCTAGGGTATCCCCTGCTGGCAATGTTTTGATCTCTAGGAATATGGGTAGATGGGGAAAAGCTGTGAAAGCCTCAACTCGTTAGGTTTGGGTACCCAAAAGGGGTACTCAACCCAATGGTGTATCTTTAGCCTTTGACAAATTATCTTACATTAATACACGAGGTAGATCCAAGTCAGTAATGGCTTGGGTCCCCAAGAGAAACTAAAGTGTTTTTCTTTTTGCAGGTAACAATGCATACTAAGAATGACAAAGCTTACTGGGATAGTGGATGCTTTAGGAGCATGACTGGTCAGAAAGCATATCTTTCAAACTTTGTTCCCCTACATGATAATGATGGAGTCTCATTTGGAGATGGACATGGGACAATCACTGGGAAAGGGACCATTGTGACTAATGGGATGACATTTGATAATGTCTATTTGGTAAAATAATTGAAGTACAATCTCTTCAGTGTGTCTCTGATGATTGATAACAAGAACTTTGTTATTTTTACTGCCACTGAGTGTCTGGTACTGGGTAAGGAGTTTGTTCTACCACCAAACACTCCTATTGTACTTAGAACCCCAAGGCAGAGGAGCGTGTACACCATTGACCTAAAGGGCATTGCTCTTCAAGACAATGAGAACTGTTTCATTGCCAAAGCCTCAGAAAATGAATGAAAGAAATGGCATAAAACACTTGGTCATTTAAACTTTAAAAATATGAACAAATTGGTTAAGTTCAATCTTGTTCATGGTCTGCCTTCTAAGACATTCAATAATGACCATACATGTGTTGCTTGTTTGAAGGGAAAGCAACATAGAGCTTCTTGCAAATCAAAAGTTGCCCTCTCCACCACTAAGCCATTGGAATTACTTCACATGGATCTCTTTGGTCCTACATCTATGGCAAGCATGAAAAAGAAGTGGTACTGTCTAGTGGTTACTGATGACTACTCAAGATTCACATGGACTTTCTTTCTGTTTGAAAAGAAAGATACAGCTGAAGTACTTAAAGACTTTATCACTCAAATTAAGCTTCAAAAGAGTATGAAGGTGGTGACTATTAGATCTGAAAATGGTGTAGAGTTCAGGAACAAACAACTGGACAAATTTTGTACTAGCAAAGGGATCAAGAGGGAATACAGCATAGCCAGGACACCTCAACAAAATGGAGTTGCAGAAAGAAGAAACAGGACACTCATTGAAGCTGTAAGGACCATGCTATCTAATTCCAAGCTTCCAGTTATCTTTTAGGCTGAAGCTGTAGCCACTGCTTGTTATGTTCAAAACAGGGCCTTGGTGGTAAAGGCTCATAATAAGACCCCTTATCAGCTATTCAATGGAAGACCTCCTTTGATTGACTTTTTTAGACCTTTTGGGCGTCATGTAGTAATACTCAACACTCTTGATCACTTGGTAAAGTTCAATGAAAAGGGGGATGATGGATACTTTATTGGATACTCACTGACAAGTAAGGGATATAGGGTCTTTAACAAGAAAACAAGCAAAGTGACTGAGAACTTACATGTGGACTTTCTTGAAGACAAGCCTGAAGATGTACAAACAGGTCCCAATTAGTTCTTTGATATCGAAGTACTTTCTAAGTCTATGAATTATGTGCCTGTTGTTTTGGAAAATACTAATATTTCAGGTACCAAAGAACCAGCTGTTGTGGAGAGTTCACCATTGAGGTACATGACTGTACCTTCATTGTTTCCTGATGATGAAGCTGTCAAAGAAACTGATAAAGAAGACCTTTCTCAAAAGGATGGACAACCTACCTCTTCCCCTGCTAAGTCAAAACATGGAAGCAGTGGAATGTATGAAAGCAGTGGAATCCTGGATTCCCCTGCTAGACCAAATCTTTCCCCTGCTGTTAAAGAACCAGTTGTAAATGATGTTAATGATGAAGAAAGATAATCCCCACTCATTTCTACATCCTCATCAATTACTTTATCAAGCAGTGGAAGCAGAATCATTAGGCATGGAGGTCCAAGTTATTCAGAGCTGCATTCAGCTCACCAGCATCCATCCCTCAGCCATACAGTATCCTTTGGAAGCTCTTTTAAGGAGTACTTTCCCAATCAAGATAGCACTATAGATCCTGGTTTGGGAAATGATGAAACTGAGGTAATCATGAACCTGCAGCCTACCTACAGAATCAATAAAGATCACCCCCAATCCCAAATCATTGGTGATCTTGATACTCCCAGATAAACAAGGTATTCAGCCAAGGAACATAGTTTTACTACCAATATCACTATGAAATTGAATCATGACAATATGCAATGTTGTTTATTTACTTCCTTTTTTTGTCACAAGAAGAGCCAAAGAAGATTTTTCAAGCTCTAAATGATCCAAGCTGGGTTGAAGCTATGCAAGAAGAGCTCTTACAATTTGATATTCAAGAAGTGTGGATTCTGGTGGACTGTCCAAAATAGGTAAGACCCATTGGGACAAAGTGGGTGCTAAGGAACAAAAAGGATGAGAGGGGCATTGTGGTCAAAAACAAATCCAGACTGGTAGCACAGGGGTATACTCAGGAAGAAGGAATTGATTGTGATGAAGTTTTTGTTGTAGTTGCCAGAATTGAAGCCATCAGATTGTTTTTGGCCTATGCTTCATTTATGGACTTCATAGTATATCAGATGGATGTTAAGAGTGCCTTTTTATATGGCACCATTGATGAGGAGGTATATGTTATGCAACCTCCAGGTTTTGAAGATCCAGAACATCCAGACAAGGTTTACAAGGTAAAGAAGGCTATGTATGGGCTTCATCAAGCCCCTAGGGCCTGGTATGGGACTCTCTCTAAATACCTGTTGGATAATGGCTTCAACAGGGGGAAAATTGACCAGACCCTGTTTATAAAGAAACACAAGGGTGACTTTCTTTTGGTGCAAGTGTATGTGGATGACATCATTTTTGGATCCACAAACTCTCTGCTCAGCAAAGAGTTTGCCAAGTTGATGCAGGATAAATTCCAATTGAGTGTCATTGGTAAACTCAACTTTTTCCTGGGGTTACAAGTTCAGAAGAGGAAAGATGGGATCTTCATCTCACAAGACAAGTATGTTGCTGAAATTGTGAAGAAGTTTGGAATGTGTGAAGGAAAGAAAGTCTCCACTCCCATGGATAAAGATAATCCTTGGGGAAAAGATGGCCCAGGAAAACCCATTGATGTCAGACACTATAGGTCTATGATTGGATCTCTCATGTACCTTACAGCTTCAAGACCTGACATCATGTTTGCAGTCTGCTTATGTGCAAGATACCAAGTGACACCCACAGAGTGTCATCTGTTTGCTGCGAAGAGAATATTTTGTTGGGTCAGTATTTACTGACACTGAAGCAACTCTATGATTTGAATATAAAATCCCCCTAAGTGTTTTATGCTCAGCAGTAAGGCTAGTCTGCTGAAGGATGACCAGAGGAACAAAGTTCCTACTGAAGACTTTATAGCTGAAGAAAGTTCAGCACTCCCCTTCTAATTAACTTAGAAGACAAAGGAGTCTTCGCTTCAAATACTAGGCGGTCTAGTTGCTGAAGAACAAGGACTGAATAAGGGCTTTCAGATCAGTTTGGTCTGACAATACCAAACTGAATGATGTCGATCTCCTCTAGGATACCGAAGACTCTTTACTATTCTAATGGTTTGCATTAGGCGGGAAAAGATATCTTTAAGTCAAAGTAGGTTGCTTGTATACTTAGATATAAGTACAACCTTTATCTTTTCTAGAATAGTTTAATATGTACTTTGTACTGTTTATCCAGCATGGGCATCAACCACCCACTGGATAAACCCATGCATTGAAACATGCAAAATGCAAACCCTAGTTTACACTGCCTATATAAGGAGTATACATTGGGAGAGAAAGGGTTAACCAATACAAGAGCTTAAACTCTGGAAAACCTTTCTCTCTCGATGCCAACTAAACCATATAGCCAAGATGCATATGAACGTTTAGATTCGAGCTTAGACTTTAACTTTGGTTAGACGTTTAAGTAGAGGAGATCAAAACCCTTTGTCATTCAACCACTTTGTTATTCCGCAAACAAAGTGGGTTATAGATTCTTTATTTGATTCTAATAAAAGTCTATACGTTGAAAAGTAAATTGGTATTGTTGTTTTAATTGTTCATAGTTCTTATCTATTGTTAAAACAACACACTTGAGTCGAAGTAAGGAGTTATTACTTAAGTTAATAAGTAATAACTAATTACAATGGACCAACAAGTGGTATCAGAGCAGTTTGATTAGCTAAACTCTTATTTTATTAAACTGCTCATCTGAAAGTTTTCAAATCAAGATCCAAAAATGGCTCAAGTTATACCACAAACCCTAGAATATAGGGGTGTCCAACTCAATGTTGCTCATGTACTAGAGGTAGCCAATTTTACAAATTGGAAGAAGAGGTTTATTGTTCACATGGTTGGAATTGAACCTCAATTCCTTGGAATCAATGAAAATAGTCCTTTTGTTCATGGTTGGGGACAATAGAAAACCTGAAGCACAATGGACTGCTGATGAGAGAAAAGCTGCTAGCCTAGATCAGCGTCTCAAAAGTCTCATCATGTCTGTGCTTCCAGATGACCAAATGAATTCTGTTGTAAATTGCAAAACAGCCAAAGCTACATGGGAGGACCTTATTCTCTACCATGAGGGACCCTCTGATGTAAAAGAAACCAGAATCATAGATTTAAAGCTTCAATACAACACCTTCAAGCACAAAGAAGGGGAAACCCTCACATAGACATTCACCATATACAAAGCACTGATGAATGAACTTGTGAATGATGGTGTTGAGCTTTCAAAACTTGAAATCAACACAGTTTTTGTTAATGCATTGCCAAAGAAGTGGCTCAGTTTCTGCCAAATCTTAAGAAATGCTAATCACATTAAAGATTGTGATCTAACCTCTCTTTTTGGGAAACTTAAATATGAAGAAAACCTAGTTGATAGGATTTATGAAGGCTCAAGCAAGAGTAAAGCATTAACCCTTGCTACACCCTTGTCCACAGCCTTCTTCAGTGAGGCTGTCATTCAAGACTACCAAGATAGTCCTGATGATGAGGAAGACACTAGAACTAGTGAGGAATATCTGAATGACCTCAAAGAGGAATTTCATGAAAGGGCACTTCTGGCCAAGTCTAGAAGGTTCTTTAAGAAAGGAGGCAAGTTCTCCAGCTCCACAAAAGCTTCAGTTGACACTGAATGCTACAAATGTGGGAAGACTGGTCACTATGCTAGGGATTGTTATTTAAAAACATCTCTCCCTTCCTATTCCTCACCAGATCAATCAAGACCATCTAGTCAATCATCATTTCAACCAAAACAAATTGCTTCTACTTAATTTCAGCAAAACATGGTTGAACTTAGACCAACAAAAGACTTTGAGGACAAATACAAAGAAATCAAGGCTAGATTGGCTCTCATGAGCACTGAAAGTTCTTCCTCCAAGACTCCCAAGCAAGACAAGAACAAAGGGCTTGTTGCTGAAGCCTATGAATGGGATGAAGAAGATGTTTCTTCACATGATGATGAAATGGTTAATGTGAAAGTGGTGATGGCACTTGCTGATGATGAAGGGGCTAACTCAAATGTTGTGTCCAGAGAAAGTGCCAGAAATGGTGAATGGGTCAATGTCACAATAAAAAAGGTACAAACTCTTCTTGAATTAGATGATAAAGATGACATTAAATTTGTCTTTGATTACCTGTGCATTGATCTAAAATTTGTTGAAGAGCAAAGAAACAATTTTCTTGAAAATTTTCACAAACTT
Source organism: Glebionis coronaria (assembly GCA_025667525.1). Classification (NCBI taxonomy): domain Eukaryota; kingdom Viridiplantae; phylum Streptophyta; class Magnoliopsida; order Asterales; family Asteraceae; genus Glebionis; species Glebionis coronaria. The sequence continues at coordinate 424,153,261 of CM046882.1, forward strand.
GTTCTAAAACTTGAAGATTTTGAAAGTAAGCAAATAGAGCTAAAAGAAGCCAAACTTGATATTCTTACTTTTCAACAACAGAACAAAGAAATTTTGGAGGAAAATAACTCCCTAAGAGTTGAACTAAAAGAAGAAAAAGATATTGTTAAATCTTGGCTTAGAAACTCTGATAGGGTAAATCAATGCATAAATGAACAAATTCTTGCTCAAAAGAGGAAAATGCTTGGTGCTGAAGGATCCTCTAGCACCAAATCTATTGTCTTTGTCAAAGCCTCAAATGAGGATGGTAACTCGATCCCTGACACTGAAAGGTCAGGTGAAAAGAATTTACCCAATCATGACACTGGACGAATCCTTCTTCCTGAGTTTCAAGCAAATGCTGACACTTCAGCACCAATTGAGTCCTCGGTTACTGAGGATGACTCAGATGATGATATAGAGAATGAAGTAAGTACCTCACTTCCTCCCTTGGAGAAGCTGGCTGGTGCTGAACCCTCTACTGGACCCAAATCAATCCAGTCTATCATCAAGTCACACACCACACACAAAGGTAGTTCTTCCAAACATGTCAAAATTGACACTTCAAAGAAATCTTCAGCTCCTGCTGAAGGTTCACATATGGGAACTACCTCTTCAGTTACAACAAATAAACTGAAGAATGCTAGATCTGAGGAAGATGAGAGAATGTCTCTTGTCATGTAAGAGATCAATGATCTCAAATTGCAACTCAGGCAGTAGCAAACACCAACACGGTTCAAAGATGAACCTTCAGACTCTCTTCATTTCAAGTACAAGAAACAATTTAAAAAGGCTTGTGATCTATGTGGTCTAAATAACCATCTCATTATAACTTGCCTAAGAGTGATTTATTGTACTAAATGTGAGAGGACTGATCATCGCACTTGTGAACACACTCAGTATATGACAACCAAAACTAGTGTTGATGCTCACAAAACTGAAGCATCTCATTCCAGGCGAAATATGCCTTTCCCACAATGCATTCATTGTGGTATGGGCAATCATCACTCAGATGACTGCCGCTATTACCATGTTTGTAATATTTGTGGAAGTTATGACCATGACACTCATGGACATAATCAAATCATCTCACTCAGAAGAGGTATTAAACCAAGAAACCCAAACTCGATTACCAAATGTTGTGAAACTTGTGGAAGCGATGTCCATACTATATTTGATCACAACCATATAGAGTGGTTCAGAAGAGGTGAAGCCCTCCAGGATAAGAAAGCAAAAGTTGTTCAGACCTCTTCTTCTTCTAAGCAATCACACATACCCTCTACAAGATGACCCTTCAGATCTAGAACACCTTCTAGATCTAAAACCCCCACCCAACAAAGGTGGGTTTCAAAACAAAACTGACCATTTCCTTAACTTGTGCAGTGTGATCTCAGGAAGCCTATTTGGTACCTAGATAGTGGCTGCTCAAGGCATATGACTGGCACCAAAAGTTATCTGCACAAGTATAAGGAGGAACAAGGTCCTAAAGTTGTTTTTGGTGATAACTCATCAGCTACAACTGAAGGATTTGGTTCAGTAAAATGCAATGGTATAGTTTTCTCAAGGGTAGCATATGTCAATGGATTGAAGCACAACCTCATCAGTATAAGTCAACTTTGTGATGCAAAGTATCTTGTGTTGTTTGATGACAAAAAAGGTACAATCTTCAACTCCAATCATGAAATTGTGATGATTGCTCCCAGAGTCAAAGATGTTTATGTCATGAACATGAACTCAACTCAAGAGACATGCTTCTTTGTTAAAGCTTCCAAATATTACCATTTGGCTTTGGCATAAGAGGATCTCACATCTCAATTTCAAAACAATAACTCTGCTGGCAAAACAAAATCTTGTTATTGGTCTTCCTTCACTTGTCTACTCCAAGGACAAACCGTGCTCAGCATGTGAAAAAGGGAAGCACCATAGGGCCAGTTTCAAAACAAAGCAAACTTTCTCAATCAAAGAAAGTCTTCATTTGCTTCACATGGACTTATTTGGCCCAATATCACCTAGGGCCATTTGTCATGAAAAATATGCACTTGTCATTGTTGATGAGTACTCTAGGTACACCTGGGTATATTTTCTAACAAAGAAAAACCATGCACCAGATGCCATTATGTCTTTCATCAAAAGAGTTAAAAATCAAAATGACACTCATGTCAAACAACTCATAACTAACTATGGCACTGAATTTAGAAATCAAACTCTGATCAAATTCTGTGATGACAAAGGAATTTCCCAAAATTTCTCATCTCCTTCCACACCTGAACAAAATGGTGTAGCTGAAAGAAGGAACAGAACTTTGATTGAAGCAGCAAGGACAATGCTTGTTGCATCTACTCTCTTTAAGCATTTTTGGACTGATGTTGTAGCTACTGCTTGCTACACTCAAAATAGATCCATCATTGTGAAGAGACGCATGAAGACTCCCTATAAAGTCTTTAGGGGGAGAATTCCAAACATCTCAGTCTTACATGTGTTTGGGTGTCCAGTATTTATTCACAATCACAAGGATCACCTTGGAAAGTTTGATGAAAAATCTGATGATGGTTACTTCCTTGGATACTCTCTAGTATCTAAAGCATACAGAGTCTTCAACACAAGAAGACAATGTATTGAAGAAACCGATCACATCACATTCAATGAAAGTGCTGATGCTCTCACATTTACAAATCCATCAGATGATGAACTTCATATTCATTAATCTCACAATTATCCATCTGATGAATTTCTACATTATGAGCCTTCTCAAAGATATCAAACAAGCAACTTAGTCCCTCATATTGATCCATTTGAAGATATGACAAGTCCTACAAAAGGAAATCCTTCAGTATCGCATACTAATGGTTGTCAATCAAATAATGATCAGTCACAAAATGATCAAAATGATCAGCAAGGCAACACAAATGACCAAAATGGTCAGTCTCAAAACAATCAGCATGCTAACACACATGATCAAAATGATCAATCATATGAAGCGGCTGATGAACAATCTGATCCCCTTGCTCAAAACTCTCCTACCATCTCTAGAGAAATAGGTCTTGGATGTATTGCTTTTGACCAAGAAGGAAGCCCTCCATTTATTGAACCTTTGTCCACTGAATATCCTTCAGTAGACACTAGAGATAATCCAAGTCCAAGTCCATGTCATGGACCTCCAAGTTCTAGATCTAATCATGATACCAGTGCCTATTCTCAAGCTCCACAAAAATCGTGGACTAAAAATAGTCACATACAGCTGGTGAACATAATAGGCAATCCTGGTGAAGGTAGAGTCACTAGATCTATGGCAAAGAAACTGAGTGCCGCTTCATCTGAAGAATGCTTCTATGCAAATTTTCTCTCAGAAATTGAACCTACAAAGGTTTCTGAAGCACTCACACACCCTGGATGGGTGGATGCCATACAAGAGGAACTCAATCCTACAAAGGTTTCTGAAGCACTCACACACCCTGGATGGGTGGATGCCATGCAAGAGGAACTCAATCAATTTGAAAGGAACAAAGTCTTGAAATTGGTTTCTCTTCCATATGGTAAATCAACCACTGGCACCAAATGGGTTTAAAAGCTCAAAAGAGATGAAACCAATGTGGTGAACAAAAATAAAGTTAGGCTAGTGGCCCAAGGATTCAATCAAGAGCCTGGTTTGGATTTTGATCAAACTTTTCCTCTAGTTGCACGTATGGAAGCCATACGAATCTTCCTTGCTTATGCCACTTACATGAACTTCATCATCTACCAAATGGATATCAAAAGTGCACTCCTAAATGGTGACCTAAAAGAAGAAGTTTATGTTACTCAGCCTCCAGGCTTTGAGAGTAGTAAATACCCAAATCATGTCTACAAGCTTTACAAAGCTTTGTATGGACTAAAGCAAGCTCCAAGAGCATGGTATGAAACTCTCTCAACATTTCTCATTAAACATAAATTTGTATGAGGAAAAATAGATAGCACCTTGTTTATCTATAAATCCAAAACTGACACCATTCTGGTACAAATTTATATGGATGACATAATCTTTGGTTCTACAAGCTTGAAACTTTGCAAACAATTTGCCAAGCTTATGACCAGAAAGTTTGAGATGAGTATGATGGGAGAACTCACATACTTCCTTGGTCTTCAGATTAAACAATCTGACCAAGGCATCTCCATCAATCAAGAAAAATATGTCAAGGATCTGCTGAAGAAGTATGATATCAATTGTGCTTCAGTGAAGACTCCAATGGTACCCCCTAACAATTTAGGACCTGATCTCAATGGACAATCAGTCAATGAGACTCAGTATAGAGGTATGATTGGGTCACTCATGTACTTAACTGCAAGCAGGCCTGACATTCAATTCTCTACATACCTTAGTGCAAGATACCAAGCAGATCCAAAGGAATCACACCTTACTACTATAAAGAGAATCTTCAGATACCTAAAAGGTACACCAAGTCTAGGTCTTTGGTACCCCAAATCCTCAGGTTTTTATCTCAAGGGGTATTCATATTTTGACTATGCTGGATGCAATTTGGACAAAAAAAAAAGCACTTCTGGTGCCTGCAAATTGCTAGGTGGCAAACTTGTGTGTTGGAGTGCTAAAAAGCAACAAACAGTTGCCATGTCTTCAGCAGAAGCTGAATATGTGGTAGTTGCTGGATGTTGTGCCAATGTTCTTTGGATGAAAAGCCAACTGGCTAATTATGACATAGAATATGAAAAGGTACCAATCTTTTGTGATAACACTAGTGCTATTGCAATATCCAACAATCCAGTCCTCCACTCAAGAACAAAACACATTGATATCTGATATCACTTTATCAGAGATCACATTGTGAAAGGGGACATTGAATTACATTTCATCCCCACTCGATACCAATTGGCTTATATCTTCACCAAACCACTGGATGAACCAACTTTCAAAAGATTGATAATGGAGATTGCTATGCTGAACATTGATGATACAAAACCTGAAACTTCAGCATTCATTGAAGAAGCTTGAAGGTTCAGCATTTCATAAAAGATTTTGATTAATGTCAAGTAGCATTGTTTGATTAAAGGAGTGTGCAATGTCATGTGTCTATTTCACTGGATGTGATTATGTACATGATGTTTTGTCGCCTTATCTGATTCACTGAAGCTGAACAAATAATCACCAGTCATCAAAAGGTTCCTTCAGCAATGTTGAACATAACTTTAGTACAACTGAGTAGCTAGGCCTGAGTAGAGGAGCGTGCAATGTCATATGTCTTGTTCACTTATGTAAACATGTATATGGGGTTTTGTCGCCTCACCTGACGCACTGAAGCTCACAAGTATTGCCATCGGCTTCAGCATATCTGAGCAACAACATTTAAAACAAATCAATCATGTGATTCAATGGAGTTAATGGCATTAAATTTCTTGAGAATAAATACAAAACATTATTTCAAAAGGTGTCAATTGTTTATCTAGGAAATATCAAGCGTCCATGTCACAGTCAACAACTTTCTGACACAATGAGGCGTTTCACTGTTCAAAGCAACAGAAAATCATCACTTTTTAAGAACATTAATGAGAGAATTTATGCCATTTGTTCAAAAGAAACCCTAAAAGTTTCATTGTCTTTTCAAATGTTTTAGAAACTTTGACAAATCAGTTTAAAAAGTGTTTACGTATATCTTTTGAAGATTGAAGATTCATATCTGTAAAACCCGCATGCTTTTACCATGAATAGTACCCTTAAGATCGTACGTACTAGATTAAAACTTTCCTAATATAGCATGATTACGATTACGTGTTAGGATTTTACGTATTACGTACGTGTTAGAACACGATAAATATTTTACTACACATGAGCACGCAATAACTATTTGACAATAATTAATCACGAACATGCGATCATGAAATCATGAACGTAATTTAATCACGAGCTAATATTAATTACGTATATATATTTATTACGAACACGAATAAATATATAAAGTCACGGTTAATATTTAACGAGAACACGTAAAACACGAACACGAGAACACACGAGAACACACCAATATTTTAGACACGGAAAACATTCGGGTTACCCCTTGTGGGCCCCATTACCACGAAATTTGGGAGGGAGGATGGGCTTAGCCCATCAATTTTTCACTAAAAGGAGGTTAAGGAATTTACACTACTCATTTTTTTTTTCTACAGAAGAATTTTACAAAAAACCTAAAATCCTCCTCCTCCTTCTTTTTTTTCTTATGGCTGCCACCTTCAAACACACCAAAAGGGGGTGTTTGTTGATCTTGGATCTTGGAATTCTTGTTGGTGTTCGTGTTTGTTCTTCATTCTTTTGATCCACGTAATCGGTAAATCCTTTTAAACCTTTTTCTTTTGATTTGATCTTTTATTAATTAAGAACATGTTATGTTTTTTTTATAAAACCTAATTAGATCATAGAGCTAACATGAATTGGGATTTAATAAAATCAAAAGTAATGTTTTAAGGGGTGTTTGTTTTGGCCGCAACCTACACCGAACCCGAGGGGGTTTCGGTTTGGCCATACAACCACCACCGAGACCATATGGTCCCGGTTGGTTGGTGTGGGTCCCACTGCAGCATCAAGACAAGGGGTACCCCGATTTGGTTTGGGGTACGGTGTCGATTTCATGTCCGGTTCATGGTTTTTAGTCTAGATCCGGTTCATGGTGTATGTTTAGTTTTTATTTTATTTTTATGATCTTATGTTAAAATTAAATTAATAATATGACATGATTAATTTAATTACATGACTTAGGTTATTTTAATTATTAATAATCATGAAATTATTTAACCTAAGTATTTTTATATTTTAGACTTATAATGAATTAATTATTTAAAAACCATGGTTATAATTAATTAATTTACATGACTTAGGTTATATTATTAATAAATAATAATACATGTTTTAACCTAAGTATTTAACTTTATTTAATTAAAAACATGTTATACTTTAATTAAATATTTTAACCTATAGTTTAATTTAATTACATGAAATAATTATTAAACTATACATTATATCATATGACTTAGAAAATAATCATGAAAACACTTAGGCTTATATACTTAGCTTATTTAACCAACTTATTTCTAATTATGGAAACTTTCTATTTTTAGAAACTTAATTGGATAAGGCAGCTAATCTATTTATGGAAACCTTTTATTTTTAGAAACTTGTTTATTTCAGGCAGCTAATCTATTTATGGAAACTTATTTAATTAAGGCAGCTGATCTATTTATGGAAACTTTCTATTTTTAGAAACTTATCTATTTTAAGCAGTAATTATATTTTTGGAAACTTTCTATTTTTGGAAACTTTCTATTTTTGGAAACTTTCTATTTTTAGAAACTTTCTATTTTTGGAAACTTTCTATTTTTGGTAACTTTCTATTTTTGGAAACTTTCTATTTTTGGAAACTTGCTATTTTAGGAAACCTGCTATTTTTAGAAAGTTACTTATTATTACACAGTAAGTATAATAACACATGAAATACCAGAAATACTTAAACAGAATATAAGGTGAACACAGTTTAGGGCTTAAAACAGTAAAACATGGTAAAAACATATAAAATAAGCTAAGACATGACATAAAAGCAGTTACGTATTAGCAAGCAGATACTTATTCATGTATGTATTTATGTAGCATTAGTGATACGGAAGTAGGATTCCTCTCAGTTCATCTTCTTCGTTCACTGGACATAAGGTACGGATTCCCGTCCTTTCAGTATGGACATTTTTTTCCTAATTAGGATTCCCCGTATGCAGCCAAATGTTTTCCTGTAGTATAAGTTACGTGTTTGTTTTGCTTGTGTTTAGTTAAGAATACCTATAGCCATATACATGCATGACCAGTTTCACCTAGTTATGGAGGTACGATAACCATAACATTAGAGGCACTGATGTTATGACTTCACCACGACGGAGTGATTGCTCGTGGCGTCCCTTCAGCTTTTGGCCATTTATATTATATTTATCATGTGGGGCGTATGGGTGCATCCTAGTTACATGTTTTCAGTCAGGATTTCATGGTGAATGTGGTGTGTGCCTTGCATCCTTCACAAGGAGCTGATCCCTCCTACCCAAACCAGAATATTAAATTAGAGGCAGCCCCTCTAATTTGCATGATGAGGTCACCCCTCCAAGTATTCATGCACGGTGGATTTTCATGACCTATATTGGCTAATGGTAAAATATGATAAACAGTTTTTACAAGATAAACATAAGGCTTTTCAAACTATAAAACCAGTTTTATGAACATGTTCCAGGTTTTCCAGGACTTATACATTTCCGCTGCTATTAAGTCTTTATTATGCTTAGTCATTCATACTATGTCTATATCCGTGCACTGAGCGTTTTGCTCAGCCGTTACTTTCCTTTCCATGTCCCAAACGGCAGGTACCCTAGGGAAGACTCGAGCATTTAGAGGACGTACATAGGATGGAAGCTGCTAGAGACTTCTTTTCCTTTTTGCCTTCATATACTTATGCTTGTTTAGTCTTTCATTCATTTCTTTTGCTTTATTATGTTTTGAGCTTATGTTTGGGAACCGATGTTTGATTCCGGTTTACCCTATGGTCATGTAATGTTTTAGACATTTATCCTTATATGCTTTGATGACACGCCATAATTACGCGTGACATTCCATTATCAAAATGGGGTGTTACAATTATGGTATCAGAGCCAAGGCTTCGGCCTGTAGGCTCTAAAACTTGACCTGTGACTAGTGGGTAGTCACCAGGAGCTTCCTAAGCCAACGCTTGTTATTCTACGCATTGATGTTTTCAGCGCATTGATGCTTTAACCATGATGTTTTCAGCACCTTGAGGTTTTAACCTTGATGTTTTCATCGATATTGTTTTACTAATATGGATGGATAACCGTCATTCATATTTAGTTATGTGTCGTTGTTTCATGCATAATGTTCCTCGTGAACTGTGACTATGTGGACTGAACCCAGTAGTTCATAATTAGTCACATAAAAATTTTTTCTGATATGTTTTGACAGATAAATTTCATTTATTTATGTTTCATGTATCATTGTTGCAGAGATTATGACTAAGTAATGGTTGGTAAAGGACTGGCCCTATTTAGTCGCTTGTGCTTTTATCGAAACTTTTAACTTTGGGACCGACCCATAGGCGTCCCCTCGCCATGTCTTTTGTTTTGGGACCGACCAATAGGCGTCCCCTCGCACATATAAAGGTTTTTATAAACTACATTACGCATTCATGCACTGTTTTTCATGCATATAATTTTTTCTCATGATTTATTGGCAAAAAAAAAATTCATATCCCTTCATAAGTTATTATGTTTTTCTTTCAAGTATGCTGTCATACTGTCATGGTTAACTTTGGTTTCATGCTGATTATGTTATACACTCCTTCACATTGAGTTGTTCCATGTTCTTCATAATGACTTGGTCTTCACGTGATTATGTCTTACGTCTCTTTTGTTATCTTTGCTTCCATGCAAGACACTGTTGGAATTCATGTAAATTCTGCTTTCATGATAGTCATGGTTAGTTTTCACTGATCATGCTTTCAGGCAAACCATCTTGAATTTTGTGTAACCACACTTTAACATTTCTCTATGCAACCAGAAGAGGTATATATATACTAGCATTGCCAGGTTATCATGATGGTTTTCCTAACCGTTTAACCGATATACTTTCCTTAAATCATGATAAATGATCGACCCCATGCCGACCATTTCATGTGCATTCCACGTGTACTCCACGTACCGTATTTCATGTGTATTACACGTACCTTAATCCATGTGTATTTCACTTGCAATACTTCACGAGTATTCGCTAGTCGATTCTGAATCACCTCATGCATATTTTCAATTGCTGATATTCTACAAGATTGTTGATGCCGCTCATAACTTGGAGATGTTACTAAAGGTTGATGCTGCTGCCGTTCGGAGACGCTACGAGATGCGAATGTTGTTCACAACCTGAAGATCCTACGAGACAAAGACAAAGGCGTCAGAGCAAAGCAATTGGACGAGAAGATGCTTCACCATCAGACGATTTCCATCAATCTTTATCCCTAATTCTTAGTTACATGTCAACGTCATTCGGCTGTCATTTCAGCCATATGAGTGCAAACCGGTACCAGCCAGCCACTCAGCTGAATAGTTACATGCATCACGGTCATGAGAATGACCGTCATGGAACTGACAGACAAGACGATAGTAACCACTACTATGACAAAACTATCCTAGAAATCGCAACCGAGGCTCCGGCCGCGGACGTGATTAGACATACAAAGGATCAGTAGTCTAACCGATCCGGCATGTCTGGCATAATAACCTAATATTGTAGTTCTATTGAATTACGTCTCGAGACACATGTCAAGACATCAGTCAAGACACATCTCTCACGTATACTTTCTGAAGGCACATGTCAAGACATCAGTCAAGACACATGTCTCACGTATACTTTCTGAAGACACATGTCAAGACACCAGTCAAGATATATGTCATGCTTATAGTTCCAAGACACGAGTCAAGACACATGACTCACGTCCAACTATGGAACATTTCTAAGAAATTCAGGGTACCCTCCAAGGGTATATCTATTTTGTTGTGCCATGTATTAATCAGGCCACAAGAATTTCAATACCATTATCGGCGCATCAGTGAGAACTGTCACGTTGCCGATGTCACTTTCAATTCTTTCACCATAGTTCATATATTCATGACCATGAAGGACGCCTTTCGTATTCCCACGCATACGAAGGTTTTCCTTCAGCTTAATGATGATATCCAAGCTGCTAACGCATTTCCTCGGACAGACACGAGACGAATTTCATCCTAGTTATGTACTATGAACAGGACCATGCTACGTATCATAATTAGGTACAGTAATGTTCAGGATCCTGAATACATTCAGCTTGATTTTCCATCAGGAAAATATGTACAAATTATCTATGCTTACAAGCATGTGCGTTGTTATCCATGGTCGCTAAAATTTCCTAGCTATCAGTAAGACACGACCACTTAAGTCCTTTTACGCATAGCCAGATGATTGACGGTACCATGAGATTATGTGTCGACTACCGTCGACTTAAACAAATCACCATTCATGACCGTTATTCTCCTCCACGTATTGACAACATTTCCAATCGACCTTATAGTGTTAACCACTTTTCCAAGATCGAACTCATGATCATGCTGCCAACAGTGACGAGTGAAAGAGCAGGACATGTCCATGACTGCTATTCGTACACGACTCGGTCATGCTAGATTTATGATTATGAATTAGTCTCATCAATACTCCAACGGCATTACAAGAATGAGTTTCCATGAACTCATAGCAAATTCATCAGTGTTTTCATTGAGGATAACCTGATTTCCTCTAAGCCTAGAGAAGAACAGGAAGACCTTATCTGCACTATGTTGCAAATTCTATGACAAGCGAAATTTTACCCTGGGAATTTTTTTCCAATATCAATTCTGTTGGATTACAGTGACACGCTGAATCACACGGCTTCCTACGGTTAATCTTACCATGACTCAGCTTATGCATAAAGGAGAGAACCCTACACTACATTAGGTGTTCTAGAAAATCCTACGCTAGGAGAAGTCTAGATTCAGAGACTCAGAGTTTCACAAACTCCTATGTATCAAGTTCTACGAAGCAAGATACAGTTACGTTCATATCTAAGTACCTGACATACCAACAGGTTAAGATAGGACACCAACAAACTGGGATGTTTCATCATCTGAAATTGTGAATTGAAATGGGACAAGATCTCCACGGATTTTGGTTACCAGTTTAACAAAAACTCAGAAGAAGCATGATGCTATCTGGGTTATTACAAACAGTTTGATCAAGTCTGCAAAATCCTTACATCCGCAAGGATTTCAGAACCAACAGATTGATCGGACATGTTCCAGCCAAGGCTCATCCGATCACTTGGCAATTCCTCAGTTATCGAGTCAGACAAATATTCATAATTATGCTCTTTATTTACTTCACGTACTTGTTCTAATTTCATGACTTGCTTTTGCGCTCGCGTTCATGACACTATTCACGTTCATGATGGTATTTCGGCTTACGATTTTATGTTCACTTTTCTCATTCTGGGAAGTTTTGCAAGAACTTGAGAGACCAGACCCAAGTTTAGTATAATTCCCTATCCTCTGATAGACGTTTCGCGTCATATTCCACGTCTCACCTTGTAGCGTTTGGCGTTACTGCCATTATATTCTATGTTCACTATATGTTTCACATGTCATGTTCATTCCACGTTCCTCATATCAGGATCAAGATATGTTATACGTATCATGGATCATGATATGTTTACTCATACTACACTCGCCATATCTCCACGTAGCACGTTCAAAAATTTTCACGTATCACGTTCGAAATTTTTCACGTACTACGTTTCTTTATGTCTCGTGCATCGTTTCTAATTATCAGTTAAGTCAGATTGTCTTGCATCGTAGCGTTTCAGTTACCCTTGCACGTTAACTCGTATTTTCCTCGATCGAATTTAGGGGATCTACCTTCCGTTGATAACCAAGAATTTCTTCGTATTCCAAGTCAAGGTCAGGAGGACCAAGATTTATCATTAGTGTCAGGATCTTCTGAAGGAACCGTTCCAAGAGGGAGGCCACTTGGGAACGGACAAGTTCATCCGGACTTTTATCCGTTTTTCTCTTATCAACTAGATATGTCCTTTCAGTCACATCACGTTCCATGTCCTTTCAAGACATGCCACGTTCCACGTTCCTTCTGCTAGGAAACCCGCACGTTCATTAATCTTACATACCCTTTCAGTTTGATTCGGGTATGTTTCTCTTTCAGTTACGTTATCTATAATTCGGGGACGAATTATTCTTTTTAGGGGGGAAGAGTTGTAAAACCCGCATGCTTTTACCATGAATAGTACCCTTAAGATCGTACATACTAGATTAAAACTTTCCTAATATAGCATGATTACGATTACGTGTTAGGATTTTACGTATTACGTACGTGTTAGAACACGATAAATATTTTACTACGCATGAGCACACGATAATTATTTGACAATAATTAATCACGAACATGCGATCATGAAATCATGAACGTAATTTAATCACGAGCTAATATTAATTACGTATATATATTTATTACAAACACGAATAAATATATAAAGTCACGGTTTATATTTAACGAGAACACGTAAAACACGAACACGAGAACACACGAGAACACACAAATATTTTAGACACGGAAAACATTAGGGTTACCCCTTGTGGGCCCCATTACCACGAAATTTGGGAGGGAGGATGGGCTTAGCCCATCAATTTTTCACTAAAAGGAGGTTAAGGAATTTACACTACTCATTTTTTTTTCTACAGAAGAATTTTACAGAAAACCTAAAATCCTCCTCCTCCTTCTTTTTTCTCTTATGTCCGCCACCTTCAAACACACCAAAAGGGGGTGTTTGTTGATCTTGGATCTTGGAATTCTTGTTGGTGTTCGTGTTTGTTCTTCATTCTTTTGATCCACGTAATCGGTAAATCCTTTTAAACCTTTTTCTTTTGATTTGATCTTTTATTAATTGAGAACATGTTATGTTTTTTTTATAAAACCTAATTAGATCATAGATCTAACATGAATTGGGATTTAATAAAATCAAAAGTAATGTTTTAAGGGGTGTTTGTTTTGGCCGCAGCCTACACCGAACCCGAGGGGGTTTCGGTTTGGCCATCCGACCACCACCGAGACCATATGGTCCCGGTTGGTTGGTGTGGGTCCCACGGCAGCATCAAGACAAGGGGTACCCCGATTTGGTTCGGGGTACGGTGTCGATTTCATGTCCGGTTCATGGTTTTTAGTCTAGATCCGGTTCATGGTGTATGTTTAGTTTTTATTTTATTTTTATGATCTTATGTTAAAATTAAATTAATAATATGACATGATTAATTTAATTACATGACTTAGGTTATTTTAATTATTAATAATCATGAAATTATTTAACCTAAGTATTTTTATATTTTAGACTTATAATGAATTAATTATTTAAAAACCATGGTTATAATTAATTAATTTACATGACTTAGGTTATATTATTAATAAATAATAATACATGTTTTAACCTAAGTATTTAACTTTATTTAATTAAAAACATGTTATACTTTAATTAAATATTTTAACCTATAGTTTAATTTAATTACATGAAATAATTATTAAACTATACATTATATCATATGACTTAGAAAATAATCATGAAAACACTTAGGCTTATATACTTAGCTTATTTAACCAGCTTATTTCTAATTATGGAAACTTTCTATTTTTAGAAACTGAATTAAATAAGGCAGCTAATCTATTTATGGAAACCTTTTATTTTTAGAAACTTATTTATTTCAGGCAGCTAATCTATTTATGGAAACTTATTTAATTAAGGCAGCTGATCTATTTATGGAAACTTTCTATTTTTAGAAACTTATCTATTTTAAGCAGTAATTCTATTTTTAGAAACTTTCTATTTTTGGAAACTTTCTATTTTTGAAAACTTTCTATTTTTGGAAACTTTCTATTTTTGGAAACTTTCTATTTTTGGTAACTTTCTATTTTTGGAAACTTTCTATTTTTGGAAACTTGCTATTTTAGGAAACCTGCTATTTTTGGAAAGTTACTTATTATTACACAGTAAGTATAATAACACATGAAATACCAGAAATACTTAAACAGAATATAAGGTGAACACAATTTAGGGCTTAAAACAGTAAAACATGGTAAAAACATATAAAATAAGCTAAGAAATGACATAAAAGCAGTTACGTATTAGCAAGCAGATACTTATTCATGTATGTATTTATGTAGCATTAGTGATATGGAAGTAGGATTCCTCTCAGTTCATCTTCTTCGTTCACTGGACATAAGGTACGGATTCCCGTCCTTTCAGTATGGACATTTTTTTCCTTATTAGGATTCCCCGTATGCAGCCAAATGTTTTCCCGTAGTATAAGTTACGTGTTTGTTTTGCTTATGTTTAATTAAGAATACCTATAGCCATATACATGCATGACCAGTTTCACCTAGTTATGGAGGTACCATAACCATAACATTAGAGGCACTGATGTTATGACTTCACCACGGCGGAGTGATTGCTCGTGGCGTCCCTTCAGCTTTTGGCCATTTATATTATATTTATCATGTGGGGCGTATGGGTGCATCCTAGTTACATGTTTTCAGTCAGGATTTCATGGTGAATGTGGTGTGTGCCTTGCATCCTTCACAAGGAGCTGATCACTCCTACCCAAACCAGAATATTAAATTAGAGGCAGCCCCTCTAATTTGCATGATGAGGTCACCCCTCCAAGTATTCATGCACGGTGGATTTTCATGACCTATATTGGCTAATGGTAAAATATGATAAACAGTTTTTACAAGATAAACATAAGGCTTTTCAAACTATAAAACCAGTTTTATGAACATGTTCCAGGTTTTCCAGGACTTATACATTTCCGCTACTATTAATTCTTTATTATGCTTAGTCATTCATACTATGTCTATGTCCGTGCACTGAGCGTTTTGCTCAGCCGTTACTTTCCTTTCCATGTCCCAAACGGCAGGTACCCTAGGGAAGACTCGAGCATTTAGAGGACGTACATAGGATGGAAGCTGCTAGAGACTTCTTTTCCTTTTTGCCTTCATATACTTATGCTTGTTTAGTCTTTCATTCATTTCTTTTGCTTTATTATGTTTTGAGCTTATGTTTGGGAACCGATATTTGATTCCGGTTGACCCTATGGTCATGTAATGTTTTAGACATTTATCCTTGTATGCTTTGATGACACACCATAATTACGCGTGACATTCCATTATCAAAATGGGGTGTTACAATATCATTTGCAAAAGCTTTCAGAAAAAACACACACAACTCTCTTTCTTTCAAAAGAAAACACACACAACAAACATCAATGGCTGCTGAATCTTATTCACAACCACAAGAGGTTGAGATAACCCTCAATCCTTCCATCCATGTTAACTATCCTATTGAGGACATATTCTTTAATCCTAACAACCTCACCTTGATCAAACTAGAAACCCTAACATCTGAACCTGGAAAGCAAGTACTAAAATTTTTATCCAAATGTGTGATTTGTGATGCCTTGTTCAAGGGCCAGGGGTGATGTTTGAAATATGTTAAAAGAATTTTGGTTCACGACACAAGGGTCAAAGAACAAGAAATCTAATGAGTTTGATTCTACAACTTTAGGTATTCATGGGAAAATAACTTTAAAGTTGTTTAGAAGGGCTTTAGGGTTAAACTATTTGGAGGACTCTAGTGAGTATGAGGCTGTACCCAATGATTTCTCTGTTGTCAAATCATTTTTTAAAGAAATTAGGTACACTGAAGAGATTTGTCATAAGGGTGGGTTGAAGAGAAGCTGCTTACCATCTAAGTGGAAACTTTTAATGTCAATCTTAATTGAGTGTCTGGGTGGGAAAACTGGAGGGCTTGATCAAATCAACCAAAAGGATGCCATGATTTTATATTGTCTGGCACAGGGCATAAAAGCTGATTTTGGAAAATTAATCTTTGAGGATCTTCATGGAAAAATGGAGAAGAAAAACAGGGAAAAGAATGTGGTCTACACCAGATTTTTATCCCTCATTTTTGCTGACCACTTTGGTGACGAGTATTCAAAGAACCAAGGCATTAAACTAGTTTTTCAAACCTTTGATACCAATCGCTGGAACATTCCAGTCAGTACAACTGACCCTCCTTTCACACAGTCCATGCTGGACATTTGCTCAGCGAATGCTCCAGTAGTGTTCAAAGCTCCACAAGACAATCCTCCAACTGGAAAGGGGATCTGACAGGCACAAAGTCTGGAGCTTCTTCTGGACCACGTCAAAAGAGCACATCTGTGAATACTATTAAGTGTAGACGTGAGTCTAAGAAAAGGAGGCACCCCACATAATCTTCATCAAAGAAGTGTTATGTTGATCCCAAAGGCCAAGCTTCGAAGAAACAAAATTCCTCGGCCAAGGACCAGAACCCTACCCAGCCGCCACCTTCAGTCTCTTCTCGATGTGAGAAATCCAAGCTTCAGCCTCGTTAGGGCTGTGAGTCTGCTCAAACGAACGGGGTCGTTGTTTGTTGAATCTCTCCAACCAAGTCATAAGAGTAACCAGTGGAGGAGAAGGGTTGTTGTGATTACCATGAGCCTGGAATTCCGCCTGAAGTTCATCCCTGATTTCATTCCGAAGTTAGGGAAGGAGTGCTTGTAGAGCTACATTGACAGCTGCTGTCAAATCTGGAGTATTGAGATTGTTCACCATCTGACAGTTTAAACAACAAAATGCAACATAAATCATAAATCTGAAATGAGATAACATAAGAATGCATGAACAATGTATAAATCAAAGAAACAGTTTATAATGCATGAAACAATGTAAAAATGCATGATGCAGTTTATAAAAATTTTATATGAACGGGAGTGAACGCCTATGGTCAGTTCAGTCAAAACAAAAGACATGGCGCGGGGACGCCAATGGGTCGGTCCCAAAGTTAAAAGTTTCGATAAAAGCACATGCGACTAAATCGGGCCAGTCTGGTACCAACCATTACTTAGTCATAAACCTGCTACAATGATATGAATGCATGAAATAAAAATGAAAATGAATGAATGCATGAAAACCAACTGTCAGTTCTAGGAAGACACTGGTGACTAACGTCACAGGTCATTTTTACAGAGCTACAGGTCGAAACCTTGGCTCTGATACCATAATTGTAAAACCCCATTTAATAGGATAGAGTGCTACAGTAAATTATGGCGTATCATCAAAGCATGTAAGGTAAATATCTAAACATTCATGACCATAAATAAAAATACCGGAATCAAACATCGGTAGTCTAGTAACTCACAAACAAGCAATATAAGTACAATAAATGGAAAGGACTAAAAAATGTCCAAAAGACGTAAAGTATGATAAAGTAGGAATAAATGAATAAGGTAAAAGAGGCCGGATAGCTTCCAATCCGAATGCACATACTCTGGAGTACCTGCGTCCTTAGGTACCTGCCGTTTGGGAACATGGAAAAGTAGACGGCTGAGCATAACGCTCAGTGCACGGATATACAATAAAGCATGGAAAAACATAGAGTATAGAAGCATATAAAGAATATAAAGCATGAATGGAAGCGGAAATAAATAAGTACTGGAAAGCCTAGTTGTCTGTCATGTTAACTGGTTTTAGTTCTGAAAACATAGCTTATGTTACTTATGAAAATCTGTATTAGTTAATGTACCATAATATCCAATATAGGTCATGAGGTCAACAACGTGCATGAATACTTTGAGGGGAGACCTCATCATGCAATTAGAGGGGTTGCCTCTAATTAACTGGTAACTGGGTAGGTGGGATCAGCTCCTTGTGAAGGATGCAAGGCACACACCACATTCACCATAAAATCCTGACTGAAACATGTAACTAGGATGCACCCATACGCCCCACATGAAAATATAATAATAAAATGGCCAAATAACTGAAAAGGGACACCACGAGCTATCACTCCGCCGTGGTGAAGTCATAACACTAGTGCCTCTAGTTTTATGGTTATGGTACCTCCATAACTAGGTGAAACTGGTCATGCATGTATATGGCTAAGGTAACTAATAAAACATAAGCATTTAATCTGTAACTACTGGGGAAAACAGTTGGTTGCATACGGGAAATCCTAATGAAGGAAGAGATTGTCCTTACTGAAGGACGAGAAATCCGTACCTTATGTCCAGTAGAAGCTAACGGAAACGATGAAGACTAATCCGCCTTGACGGATAACACTAAATGAGAAATATGGACGTGTATGAGTTGTCTGAACTTCATGTATTTTACTCGTTCTGTGTGTTATTAGCTTGTTATTCGTATTCTGTCATGTTTTACTGTTTACTGGGTTAAATGTAGTTATTCTTATGTTCTTTTGTATATTATTCATGTATTAGTTTATTGTAATACTTGTATTGTAATACTAAGTAACTTTCTAAAAATAGCAGGTTTCCATAAATAGTAAGTTTCCAAAAATAGAAAGTTTCCAAAAATAGAAAGTTCCCAAAAATAGAAAGTTCTCAAAATTAACAAGTTTCCATAATTAGAATTAAGCTGAATTATAAATAATAAGTAAAGTTAAATTAGTACAATACAAGTCATGATTATAGTTGGTTAATTAAATAACTGGTTAATTTAATTAAACTATACGTTATATGATTTTAATTAAATACATGTTTAATTAAAATGACTAAGTATAAATACCTTAGGTTATACATGAATTAATTTAATAAATTAATTAACCTAAAGTTTAATATGACATGATTTATAAAAATAGGTTTTTTATAAAAACCTGAATCCCGAGCCCGTGTTTAATATAAGTCGAACCAAATAAGCCATATAAAAGTCCCACTGAGACCTTGGAGGGGTCTCGGTTGACATTACTTACTCAACTAAACATGTAAACATACCCCGACTCGAAGTCGGGGTCCCTTTGGTCTCGGGTCCGATCAAACAAAACCAACCGAGCCCCTTGGGGGTCTCGGTGGTGCGTCGGTTACACCCAACCGAACAAACAAACACACCCCGACCTTCGGTCAGGTTTTCTTGCCTGCATCCGAGCCACAGCCAACCAAGCCGAAGCCCCTTGGGGGGTCTTGGTGGTGGTGAATAAAACAAGCCGAGCACCCCCTTGGGGTCTCAGTGTCTCGGACGGTCCAAACCACAAACCAAACGTACCCTTGACAAATTTAATTAATCCTAGGTTATTCCTTTACATGTTCATGTGATTAATTAATTTTTAAACATGAAATCATAAGAAAATAAAAATGAAAAGAAAAGATTTTTGAATATACCAATGCGTGTAGAATGACGAGGTGATCACGAATAATAAAACAAATACAAAAATGGTCCGGGTTTGCCCTTTTTCTTGATGGTGGCCGGCGGCTATGGTGAAACAAGGAGGAAGAGGACAAAATTTTCTGTAAACCTAATATAATGAAAAAGGTTTCCACAGATGTTTTTATTAAAAATTGGTTTTGGGACAAAAGGCCCACTTGGCCTCCTCTCTTGTCTTGCCGCGACATGTGGGGCCCACTAGGGATAATCCGTAGTTTTTCGTGTGTTAAATAATTAATGTGTGTGTTCGTGATTTATTATTCGTGATTTTGGTATTCGTGATCGTGTCATATTTATAATATTCATGATTGTTCGTTATTTATTGTCGTGACACGTGTATTAATATTATAAATGGAAAGTTTAAATTTTACCGTGTTTTCGTAAGTTACTGTTCCCGTGTACTGTTCATAGGTTTTTAATGCGTGTTTTACAACTCTTCCCCTCTAAAAGAACAATTCGTCCTCGAATTGGAGAAACGTAAACTGAAAGAAAACATACCCGAATTAGAACTGGAAATAAGGGCAAGAAGTCCGTATAGACTCCACCATCTCCCAAGTGGCTTCTCGCTCAGGATGATCCCTCTAGAGGATTTTGACGAAAGGGATCGTCTTCCTCCGCATGACACGATCTTGTCGCTCAAGAACTCTCTCGGGTTCTTCGACATATAAAAGATCCTCTCGAATCTAATCAAGTGGATATTGGACAACATGAACTAGATGATAGTTGTATCCTCTGAGTAAGGACACATGGAACACATTGTGAACGTGTGATAGCTGAGGCGGTAACGCTAAACGATATGACACTTCACCAACGCGTTCTATGATGTCGAATGGTTCTATGAATCGAGGACTAAGCTTCCCTCTGATTCTAAAACGTCTAACTCCTCGTGCAGGTGATACCTTGAGGAAAACGTGATCACCCACGTTGAAAGACACATCTCTACGACGTTTATCAGCATAGCTCTTCTAACGAGCACGAGCTTCCTGAAGTTTTGCCTTGGCAACAGCGACCTTCTCATTGGTCACTTCAATCATCTTTGGACCTTCAAGCAGTCGTTCGCCCACTTGATCCCAGCAGATTGGGGCGCGACACTTTCTACCATACAACATCTCAAAGGAAGCACACTTGATGCTAGCGTGCCAGCTGTTGTTGTATGCGAATTCTACTAGGAATATATAATCATTCCAGCTTCCTGACCATTCTAGAGCACACGATCGCAGCATGTCCTCCAATGTCTGAATGTTACGTTCCGAATGTCCGTCGGTCTGAGTAAAAGGCAGTGCTTAGCTTAAGTCTGGTGCCCCAAGATTTCTATAGACTCTGCCAGAAACGTGATGTGAAACGGGGATCTCTGTCAGAGATGATTTCTGATGGAGTACCATGCAGTCTCATGACCTTCCTCTGTAATGTGTCTGCTAATTTGCTGACTGGATGTTCCTTGCGAATCAGCAGAAAATGAGCAGATTTCGTCAACCTATCCATAATGACCTAGATATCGTCATTCTTCTTTTGAGTAACCGAAAGACCAGTAACAAAATCCATGGAGATTTTGTCCCACTTCTATGCTGGAATATCTAATGGTTGTAGTAAACCACTAGCTCGCTGATGCTCGATCTTCACCTGCTGGCAGATCATTCACTTAGAAACGAAGGTGGCAACACCTGCTTCATACCACTCCACCAAAAGTGTTGCTTGATGTCGTGGTACATCTTGGTAGAACCATGATGTATGGTAAATGGAGAACTGTGAGCTTCTTTCAACACAGCTTCCCTGACAGTAGAGTCATCAGGAACCACTAGTCTAGTGCCCTGTCATAAGATACCATCGTCGTCAACACGAAACTCCGTCTGCTGATCAAGGTTCTGAATGATAGACCAAATCTCACCATCGTCCTTCTGAGCTTCCTTGATCCTAGAATGTAAGTCTGGTTCCACTCTAAGATTAGCCCAGTAACTGTGCTGTCCTCGTACACAGAACTCAATATCAGTCATCTCTAGGTCACGAATGATCTCCTTTGCAATCCAAATTCCAGCAATCATACCCGACCTCCTGCTTAAAGCATCTTCCACCACATTCGCCTTACCAGGATGGTACTTAATGTTGGTGTCATAATCCTTTAATAGCTCTAACCATCTCCTCTGTCTCATGTTCAGTTCCTTCTAGGTGAAGATGTACTTGAGACTCTTGTGGTTGGTGAATATGTCACATGATTCACCATACAAATAATGTCTCCAGATCTTCAACACGAAAACAATTGCTGCAAGCTCTAAATCGTGAGTAGGATAGTTTTCTTCATAAGGTTTCAGCTGTCGTGATGCGTATGCAATAACCTTCCCATGTTGCATGAGAACGCAGCCTAAACCCTTTCTTGAAGCGTCGCTATAAATCTGAAATCCACCTGAGCCAGATGGGAGAGTAAGAATAGGTCCAGTCACTAACTTCTGCTTAAGATCTTCAAAACTCTTCTCTCGCTCTTCCGTCCAGACGAATTTCTTTCCTTTCCTCATCAGCTTAGTTAAAGGTAAGGCTAACCATGAAAAGTTCTCTACAAACCTGCGGTAGTAGCCAGCTAAACCCAGAAAACTTCTAATTTCTGTTGCAGATGTAGGTCTTGGCCATTTAGTGATAGCTTCAACCTTGGTAGGATTCATGGTGATCCCCTCTACAGATACAATATGGCCCAGAAATGCCACCTTGGTTAACCAGAACTTACACTTAGAGAACTTGGCGTATAGCTGCTTTTGACAAAGAATCTGTAAGATTGTACGAAGGTGTTCCTCATGTTCCTCCTTGGATTTGGAGAATATCAGGATGTCATCAATGAACACAACAATGAACCTGTCCAGAAACTCATGGAAGACACGGTTCATCAAATCCATGAAGACAGCTGGAGCATTAGTGAGTCTGAATGGCATGACTACGAACTCGTAGTGCCCATAACGTGTACGGAAAGCAGTCTTGGAGATATCCTGCTCTTTAACCCGTAACTGATGGTAGCCGGACCTCAAATCGATATTGGAGATATGCATGGCGCCCTGAAGTTAATCGAATAGGTAATCAATTCGTGGCAAAGGATAACGATTCATGATCGTGATCTTGTTCAACTCACGATAGTCTATACATAAACGCATGATGTCGTCTTTCTTCTTCACGAACAGCACTGGTGCACCCATGGTAATGCACTGGGACGGATGAAACCTCGTTCCAGAAGTTCCTGCAGCTGATCTTTTAGTTCCTTAAGCTCTATAGGAGCCATACGGTAAGGAGCTTTGGAAATCGGCTCTGCACCTGGTATGAGCTCGATTCCAAACTTGACTTCACGAACAGGTGGTATGCCCGGAAGTTCATCTGGAAATACGTTAGGAAACTCTGAAACAATAGCTGATCTTGGATCAATGGAGACTCGGCAATAATGTCATGAATATTGGCTATGAAGCCTTGACAGCCGTGTGATAGCAATGCACGCGCCTCCATGGATGAAATAATTTGTACTGACCTCCCTGGCAGAAAACCATGGTGTATGTACTCTAGAGATTTAACATCACCGAAGATAACCCGATAAGTGTGGTAGTCAATCGTGGCCTGGTGTTCGGATAACCAGTCCATGCCCAAAATCAAGTCAAAATCGCACATGTCCAAAGGAAGTGTGTCAACTCTACAGATCTTGTCATCAAATTCTAGGGGAAGATCTCTGTACACTTGAGTGATTCGTATAGAGTCCCTTAGTGGCGTGGAAATGCATAAGGCATTATCTAATGGCATCGGGGAAATCCTAACACGTACGGCAAAAGTAGTGGACACGACTGAATGCGTCGCTCCAGTATCAAATAGAACACATGCGGCCAAACCATTCATAAATAGATTTCTGGTGATGGTACCTGAAGTCTTAGCCGCCTGATCCCGAGTAGTAGTGAACACGCGACCAGAAGTAGGGGGTGGCTTGGTGTCGGCGTGTCCAGAGGTGCCTTCTATTTCACCCTGGCGACAGTCCTTCTGCTGATGGCCTTGTTGGCCACACTTGAAACAACCACCAGTACCTCGGCGACAAATACCAGAGTGTCTGCGCGAACAAGTAGGACAGATAGGATGCGTGAATCCTCCAGCAGGCGTCCTAGTTATCTGAGAGCCTGTTTAAGGATTACATGCATGAGACATAATCGTGGAACATAAACATGATTACATAGAAGGTGTAAAATTTACCATATGAGGTAGAACGGTTAGGCTGTGAACCCCTACGGTCCAGATCCCTGCCGTTACCATTGTTCCTGAATTAACAATTGTTGGAGTGTCAGAATACCATAACATAAAATAGTTGAACATGAAAGAAGTTTAATGTAGGGACCTGTTGTTGTTCGATTTGTTAGCGTTGTTACGGTAACTATCGTTACCACCACGCCTCTCAGAACTAGAACGGTCGTTAGTCTGACCGTTTCCCTTGGATGCTTGCTGCTGAGCGGTCGCAGGCTTACGATCGTCAGTTTTCTGCATAGAATTTAAATATTGTTGAACAGAGGTTTATATGAAATGAATAATACTGATGGAAATGAATTGTTTACAGTTGGTGATAGAAGATACCTCTCCACTGCTCTGTCATCACCGAACTCCTCTCGTTCCTGACGCATCTCGAGCTTACGGGCTGCATCGGCCACCTGTGTCACTGTAGTCAAAGTAGCGCATACCAGGTTGTTGGCAACCAAAGTGCGAAGTGCCCAGCGTAACTTCTCGGCCTGCAAAAAACACGAAAAATGATACATACTATATAATAGAAAAATAACAAAACTTTCCGAGGACGGAAAGGGTCTTCAAATCAACGATCAACAAATCTCCATGAAGACGAATCGTACACAAGATCCCCGGCAGCGGCGCCAAAATTTTTGATGTGTTCGTGATTGTATATGTGATAATTAGATACGTTATAGGGTAAATTAGTAAATTACCTTTAGGAAAAAGTAATAGACTAAAATTACCAAAGACGAATTCATTTAAACACGTGGATGAACCAAGTTCGTTGTACACGAAGATCTTATGAATTTGAGACGTTTTGCTTTGATTTGGACAATTGATTCGAATTGGTTTCGGTTTTTAAACTAAAATTAAATTCAACAAATTTAAAACCTAATTTTATCCTAAAGTGCATGAATCGTTACCCGGAATTATTTTAATCTACAAACAATTACTTAAAATTTAAAGCTATTTTAAACATTAAAACTACTTAAAAATCTATTAAAAATTAATCAATTTAATTAAAATAACTTTTACACTATTTTTAAAATCTATTTATGAGATTACTTTTTTTTTAAATCTAAATTAGTTAAAATCAAATTATTTAAAAACTAATTCTAAATGACTAATAAAATTTCTAAAAAAATTAATAAAACATTTTTTTTAATTTTTTTTATTTAAGTATTATTAAAACTGAAACTTTATAAAAGTAATAACTATTTAAATTTAAATGAAATTAAAATTAAGATTAAGTATTTGTTAAAAAAACTGACAGCTCTTAAACTATTGTCTATATTAATTACTTTGACTGAAATTAAAACCAAAAGAGCAGTTAGCTCAGATGGTTAGGTCACTTGGCTGTGAACCGTGAGGGCACGAGTTCGAGACCCACAAGGGCCATATTTTTTGTTAATATATTTTTTTTATGAGCAGATTTAAGCTCAGATATTGCTACAAACAAGCCAAACACTTTGTTTGGACTGCAGAGACAAATCAATAATATAAAACAAATCTAGCAACGATCAAATACCATAATACCAGATAACAAAAATTTCAAAATGAAACTACAGTAAAAAACAACTTAAGCTTCACAAGTCCATCATTAAAAGTGTGCCATTTGCATTCTCAACTCGCACTTCTAAAATGGATCAGTATCAGCAATCTAATCCAATAATAACAATTACTAAAAAAACTCAAAGATCTATAGTCACATCTTCTATGCAACTACTACTACAGCAATCGAAGAAGGTAAGAAACAGCTTAAATTACTACAGCATACAATAAATCAAAATTAGCAGACAAAAGTTCCATAAAAATGATGAATCGAGAACAGAAAATTAAGCATATATGAGCTCAAATAAGGTAACAGATACGATAACAGTTAACTATTATAAACGTCCATACAAACGCCTTATCATCAAATGCAAATAAACCAGCTTCAAATCCATAAACAGATATCCAAATCGCAGAACAAAGATCAGTAACCCAAATGATCAAATCAGAATATCAAACTAATTATTAAACATCTATTTAACTGATATAAAAAAACTGTACTCAAAACAAAACAGTAACATCCATATTAACTAATCCTCTAAGCAGATTTAACACCTCATAATTACTACCATAACATTAAACTTAATCATTCTCACTTAGCAGCAACTAAATAAACTGATCAAACTAGACAAACTGCTCTCATAAACTAAATGGGTCAAACTCAGATTCATACACTGTAAGCTTATCAAAACACTCAAAATCATATTAAAACATTCAGGAAAAATCATAAATCAAGATCATATTAAAATTCAGAAAAATCATTAACCTTAAACATATTACCACTAAATCACATTAGCATTAAAAACAGATTAATATAAAAGCATTAAAATTAAGATGAAAAATGAACCTGGTGACGTAACCTTTGAGAAGTAGACCAGCGTTGAGCTGTCTAATGAACTCGATTAACCACCATCATTTACCATCATTTGAACCATCCTCAACCGAATATCCAAAATAATTCGATCCACAATAATATTAATCTAAACAATGGGTTTAGATTTTATCCCAATCTCTCATGAATACTCAAATAAGCTATAATTTTCAGCTTACTTAAACATTCCATCAATTATAACAAATATTTTGAAGATTAAAATTGCAGAAATTTTAATTAAAGTAAAAAGAACACGAGATCAATATAACTGAAACTTTTTATTAAATCAATTCAAATCATTACAACTATAATAAAAATAAATCTTACAACTCTAATCTAAAAATTTCATTATAACATTACTGAAAAGAAAGGGATACATTACTGAAAATAATGGGGGGTTTTTATAGGGTAGGAGAAGGGTGTGGGTTGTTGGTGAAGAAACAATCTTGGCCTTTGGATCAACTCTTCTTTCTTCTCTCTCTTTTCTGTTTCGATCCAACGGTTGAGATATACCCTTGTGCACACGGATTGCCACCGTGGCACAAGGGGTGTGCTAGTTGTGTTTCTTTGGTGGTGAGGTGGCAGGAAATAATTGGCCCAACGATTGTTATGCAGCGAATCAACCAATCAGGATGAAGCAGTGACGTTTGATAGTGCCACGTGGGCGTCTTGGTGTGAGCATCTTCTGTCCCTATATTCTTGGCTATTAATTTATGGCGCGTGTAAGCCAATCGCTGGTGAATTGAGAACCCCAAAAGCTAGGGTTCTTGTGCTGGTGGCGGGTTCTTCCCCAATTCACTTCTCTCTTTATTTTTTTTTCTTTTTATTTTTTTCTTTGTTGCGTGAAGTTTGACCTCAAAAGAGTATATACATCTTTTTTTCCACCGTCTTATTTCTTGATATGGGCTTTTATTGGACCCCAAATGTTGACCAGCAAAGTTATATAAACTTCCTCTCATTTCGTGTGGTGTTGGGCATTGACAAAACTTGGGCCTCAAATGTTATAAACTTGCAACCGTCTTATTTCTTTTGGCTTGTATTGGGCCTTTATTTAGGCTTTGACCCAATAGTAGATAAATAATTTCCATAATTGGGCTTTCAGGCCCAATAAGAAAATGTGGGACCCACCTAGGCCCAAAAACTACATAAATGATTAAATCCGCTATAATCGAGCTTGTTTTTGGCTTCCTCGATCTTTTTCTCTAAACTCGTGTCGTTTTCGCCGGTTTTCGTGAACTTGGTACCTACATACATCAAACAACAAAACAAGCATATACAAGGCAATATTTGAACATTTTATGCTTTTATTTATTGTTTTTAGATACAATTGATATGAGTAAAATCACTCATATCAATATTTGTATAGAATTTTGTATTTAAGGCATCATTTATAATTCCTATTTTATTTTTAAAGCATTTTATGTAATCATTTTTATAGAAATTTGTATTTAAGGCATTGTTTCACCATCCTTCCTTATATATTTTTATAGAATTTTGTATTTAACGCATCATTTGTAATTCCTATATATATTTTTATAGAATTTTGTATTAAGTCATCATTTGTAATTCCTATTTTATTTTTTAAGCATTTTATGGAAACACTTTAATGAATTAGATGTGTCATTTTTATAGAATTTTGTATTTAAGGAATTGTTTCACCATCCTTCCTATATAAGGGTTTTTGATTTGATTTGATTTGATATATATATACATATATATATATATATATATATATATATATATATATATATATATATATATATATATATATATATATATATATATATATATATATTCGTAGTACCTGTTTATCGTGTAATAATATATAATACGTAGTTCACATGTTCATGTTTTAATGTTCGTGATCATATGCTCGTGATTATAATTATTATAATTAATAATTATCGTGTATTACCACGTACTTAATAATTATCGTGCGCCAACGCGTATGTAGTTTCTGAATTTAATATTCGTGACACGTGTTCATGACATAAAAGGAAAGTTTTAATTGGTTCGTATGTTTACGTAGTGTACTGTTCATGGCATTTATATGCGAGTTTTACAGAATTAGAGTCTAATCTTTTGCCACTAATTATAAAACTCAACTAAGTATCATATTAAGGTTATACATTTATTTCAAGTTAAGTTACAAGTTCATAAAGCATAAGATACAAGTTATCAAAGCATAGGATCTTAAGCTCCCATAATCATCCCTAGAATATGGTAAACATATATAAACCCTTAAACCAAGAATGTAGAAACCATAGAAGTCATAAACATATCATATAAGCCCTATAATAAGTGTACATAAGGATATAAACCCTAATTACCCAAGATAGAAAGTCATTATGATTAATGACCAAAAAACCCTTATATTAAGAAATCTACATAGAATCACTACCTAGCCTTTTAGGACAAGTCTAGAAACACTAATAGCACTTCATTTAGGTTATAAGATTATGTTAAGACAATGTACAAGTACCCTAATGCACAAGGTATAAGATTTCAATGCATGACTTGTAAATTAGGTCAAAATGAGTATTTTCACCCTTTAGACATGTTTACTTAGAATAACTTAGTAAAACCAATATAGGGACTTCATGAACACAACAAGGACAATTTAGGATGTATAAATTGAGTTTATATCAGTAGCTAATTGAAAGATAATCACTTTTTCTAAGACTTAACCATAAATCATTAGAATCCCAACCCGCCTAAGTTTTCTTCCTATTTTCACATCAAACCTTTGTTAAACTTCAAACCAAAGACCCAAACTTCTTAATTACAATGTACATACCCAAATTAAATCCTAAGCCATCACTAATCACATTCCTAAACCCTTAATCACCAAAACACAAAGTTACAAGTTACAAGCCCTAATTTAGGACCCGGTTTATGTTTTCCCTCTAAAAATGCATTCAAAACCTTTTCCCTACTAAATTTAAACTTTGGATCAGATCATATAGATATTTAGGAGATATTTTACAAGTAGGTTCATCACCTACTTGTGTGCTACACATCATTAATCTTATCAATTCTAGCCGTGAGTCATATTGGCCATAAGTTGAAGATTAGATTGAAGCTAAGGTCTAGGAACTTGCATAGATATCTTCTAGGTACCCTTGGTCACTAAGCTACATAGAATTACATGTTTACCCCTTTACCTTGGAGCCTAAGGGTTGGAAAAAATATAATAGGGGTGATTGTAGTCCTTTTACACACCTTTGCTTTAGGAAAAACAAGAGGGGTAAAATAGGGAAAGTATTAAGTGACGATTTAGGAAAATCAACACTAATGACCCTTATGAAGTGAAAGTTCGTTTCCCACGGAGGTATATGTGTGTGAATAATTCGTAATTGGTTTGAGATTAATATTTGAAAGAAGGGGATGAGAAAAGAGAATGACGAAGACGTGAAATTAATTACTACTACGACTTAACGTAAAACCGTAAAATAAGCTAAAATAAAAATTAATTCTAAAAATTACCAAAAATTCACCAAAAATCAAAACAAATAAACTAAGAATTTACCAATGATCAAAACTTTTTCAAACCTTTTAATTAATTAAATATTCAATTTTTAAATGCTAATTAAAGCCCTAAAAATCAAATTAATTATCAAAAAGCCCAAATAAATATTTTTCAATTGGTAAACCTCTAAAATGACCTAAAAAGATTAAAAACTATTTTTAGAAATTTTTAAACTAATAAAAACTATTTAAAATGATTTAAAAACTATTAAAACTTAAAATAATTATAAAAATTAATCTAAAGATGATAAAATTAATCTAAAAGTTGTAAAATTCCTATTTTAATGTATTTAAGCTAAGAAAAATATAAAAAGTGCAAAAATGTGAAATTTGAAAAATAATAATAAAATAATATTAAAATAATATTAAAAATCCAAAAATTATAAAAAAATCTAAAAACTTGCAAACTAGTTTATTTTGACCTAAATAAACAGAAAATGAACGTGAAATGACCAGAATACCCCTATTGGGCCCCCAAATGGGCCAAAACCTAAAACAGACAAGCTTATTGGGCTTTTTAGCCCAAAAAGTCAAAATAAGCCCAAAAGACTTGGAAAAGCACTATCTGACTCAAAATTCAATTCTAAACACAAAACTCTGAAGGCCCAAAAGCTGAAAGTGAGCTTATCACAGCTTAATGAACAAACAGCTTATCCTTATTGGGCCATTAAGCCCATTAAGCAATAAGCTAATGCCATAAGCTCTAATTTGACACACAACCTTCTTTTGGGAAACTAAAGAGATCTATAAAAAGAAATTTTGAAAAATCACACTCAATAAGCCAGAAATAAGCAAAGTACAAATCCACTAAAAGACAAAATAGTCGGGTTTGAGTTCTAGGCTGTTTCAAAAGCTCTAGTTTTTTGCAAAAGCTCACAAATAGCTTAACTAAGAATAATCTATCAAGAAAATCACAAAAAGCCAAGTAGAAAAAGCTGTGAGAACCAATAAGCACTCTAAAAAAGCCAAATAAGCTAGTTTCCTAGCAGAAGCTTAACCAAAAGACTTGTAACCTTCCAGACTTGATATTAAGCTGAGAAAAATGAGTTCAATTACAAAAGCCAAGTTGTTGCATGTACCAATAAGCAAAACAGATTCAATAAGCTATGGACCAAGTTTGACCAAAAGTAAAACGTTGATAAGTGCAATTGGAACGCTGACAAGCACAAATTGGACGTTGACAGACTTAATGAAGTGTTTAGACTTGTTTTTCACCCTGTTGGTCAAGGTTTGAGTGCAAACCTTGTGAATCAAGGCCTACCAGTTGAGTAGTCTTGACAAGTTCTGGCACAAATAAGCCAATAAGCCAGTAAGCTTATAAGCTATCAACAAATCAAACCAAGTAGCCAAATAACCTCACAAGCAGCACACAAATAAGATTCAAGCAACAAAACAACAATCCTCAAACTAGAAATACTAATGCAATCACCAAATGAGGTGGTCACTTTGCTGATGCAAATGACCACTTCAGCCAACTTTGATAAGCTATAATAAACACAATAAGCCACCAAATTCAACAACCAGATAACCAATAGATAGCTTATCACCCAAACTATTCCCAAACCTGATTTCAGACCTTAGATCCAACTAACAAAGAAGTTATTGGATCTGATGTGTTTGACGAATCTCAAAAGCACTTTTATCAGATTTTAGCAAAACTTCCAATCCTTTTTCCAAACTTTCATAAACTTAACCAATGACTAAAACTTGTTCAAAATGACTTGTTTAGACTTCCCAAACCCTAATAACCAAGGGCACAAGGCCACAAGGCCTTATGAACCAGTAATCCCAAACAGTCCTTAATCCACCACTTTTCAAAGCAACTTGTGATTTTTAAATATAACCTACTGATTTTATCATTCAAACAGCTACACTAGGTGACAACTAACAGATTGCAACCATAAAACACAAAGCATAAACACAGAATCACCAAATCACATACCAAAATGCAAAACAGACAAGATCATATGATTTTTTAGAGGAATCTTAACAAGAGGTTATACCTGTCCTCCACAACATCCTAGGAGGACCAACAATGCTCCTTGGACCTTGTTCAACAACTAGAACAAGACCAAGGTACTTCAACAAGAAAGATGGATGAATGCCTTGGTTGATGTTTCAAAGCAGAAACTCAAGGGCTTGATTTCTTCAACACAATGAACAAACAGCCCAACCAAAGACCCTAATCCCTTCACAAGCTTGGTATCAACAAGCTTGCAAGAGCTTACAGCTTTTGGTTAAGGATTAGTACATAAAAATAAGCAAATTCAGAAACCTCTTTTCAAACTTTTTCAAACTTGAAAAACTTACCAAACATAAACGTCCTTGAACCAAATGATTCAAGCACACTTATGACAACAAATGGAACTCAGAATCACCTTTAAACAACACCAACTTTCAAAAACATAAAAAGGAATTACAATTTTCTTACCAACTTTTATAAATTTTAAAAAAGAATTACAAGTTTAAAAGGTAAAACTGGAACAAAGGGACTCTCACAGGTTGAGGTCTCCTTTTATAGGCAAATACTAGCCTAACAATATTCATAAACCCTAGAACTAAATTCCCAAAAGTGCCCTTGAGGTCTTCTAGATCATTTGATGGAATGAGCTGTCCAAATGCATCATGGACGTTTGTTTTAGCTTTGGGGTTAAGTTAAGAGTCTTGGCCGTTGATCTTGACATGTGGCAATCCTTGGGGAATAAGTTGTCATGTGATGGGTGAAACGGTTTTGGGTGTGGGGTCCATTGGTGAGTGGAGAAGAGAGTTTTAAGGTTGGGATGGGTTTCTGCATGTGTGAATCACACATGTGCCAAGGTAATTTCATTTTACCCTTTGGTTAAGTGAGTGGTAAATCTTGGTTCATAAAGGTGAAAAGTGGTAAGTTTTGATCCGAAAATGGGGGATTGTGTTTGTTTGGCGCGTGTTTGTGTATTCAAACTTTAGGAATGGCAGCTTTGGTCCTTGTTCTTTGGCAAAGTGTGTATAATAAGAACTTCAGCCACAAAAACATGTTTCCTTTGTTAATAAACTTCCATTCTTCACACTTTTGCCACCAAACTTTTCCAAAAAGGTTCAAAGGGTTGTTTTTGCCATGTTTTCATATTTCAAGGGCTGATCTTGGACATTATTGATCTTCAAAGGTCTTCAATGTATCTTTGGCTTTATGAGGGACCATAATTGACAAATTAGATTTGATGAGGGACTAATCTTGCCATTTCTTCAAAGTTGAAGGACCTTTTGCAATTTTGACAAACTTAAGGGACCAAACTTGTAATTATGAATTCACAAGGGTTTTAAGTGTCATTTCTTCATTGTTTGAGGATCAATCTTGCATATCTTCAAGTCTTCAAGGGTAAATGTTGGATAATTCATGAACTAGGGCCCGGTTCTTTGTACGGCTTCATTTCTCGTGTCCGTTTTTCCTTGTTTCTTGTGATATTTTGTCTTTTTCACGATATCCATACCTAAAATACACAAGTAAACAAACACAAGCATATATATGGTATTTTATGACATTTTTATGTATTTAAAGCCTGAAAAGAACGATGAGATCATGTATAAATGCCATCTCATCACTCCCCCATACTAAGCCATTGCCGTGCCCTCACGCAATGCGAGAATAAAGTATCTAAGCATCACCAAAATTTAATTTTATTAACCTTTATTGAAAAGTAAAATACTTGCAACAATACTACAAAGATGTGTGAAGACATAATGTATGATTTTCATCACAAATGTGACTTTTAGGGTCAATGAATAGAAACAAGTAAATGTCCCTTAGAGTAAATTTCGTCATCCTTGATTGTCATACATTCCATGCTAAGTGCAAAAACAAGATCATTGTTGGTACAAGTCACAATGCTAACACTACTCATACGTCCAAATTGTGTAATACTTTTTCTCCCCGCAATCCTAGTTATTATAAAAGGAAATGGGTTACTAGCATTTTTTAACTATTTGTCATGGATCACAAGTGATTCATATTGACTAATTTAAGTAGTTGTTAGTCCGAAAGCAAAGTAGCACGATTTAATGGATAGTTAGCCGAAGAACAAAATCTTTTAAAATGGCTTCTCGTGTATCTCCTTAAGTTCATATCTTGGCATAACTTGTTTCACGATTTGAGACCTTTCTCGGACCGATATTTGGCATGTACTTCATACTTCAAATCTTGGGAAGACGTTCTTGAAATTATGGTCTTCTCTTCATATATTTGGAATTTCTTCACTTGGTGTTTTTGAGAGATTCTTCATATTTGGACCACGACTTCATCATTTTTCTTCAATCTTTATTTTGGACTTTGATATACAACGATCCACCTCCTTTTCGGACTTGGATATATTTATCTCATACCTTGTAAGGGTCTTTTTGGATAGACTTTCTCCATGATCTTTAGGGGAGTATTTGCTTTTCGTCGTGTGTCTCGATCCTTCATATTGATTTAGGAATAATGATACTTCATATCATCTTGGATCTTTAGCAACAAAATAGAGCTCCTCATGCCTTGTTAGGGCCTTTTTGGATATTCACCAATCTTTGCGTCCCGCTTCAATAAGTTATGCCTTGGCTATGAACTCTATTCAACCCCGAGCAACTTTTAAACGATCTTGCGCTAGAGGCTAAGTAACCTTTCAAATCGTACGACCTTACTTATTGCAATTATTTTTATTCCTAATGCATTGATCTTATGGGAAGAAAAAACCACAATTAAAAACATATGAGTTTTTGAAAGAACATTTTCATGTTCTACGTTTAGCATGATCACTTGTCTAACTCTATCATCTCTCGTTCTTCACTATATAAAGACCTCTAATTAAAGAGACTCGTGAATACTTAGCCATGCAAGTCAAAATTAAGCCAAATTTGGATTAGCTTTTATTAAGACTATATCAAATCAAAGTTTTGGGTTTTCAAGCCACCTATAGGATCTTGCACTCTCTTGGACTTTTTCAAGTTTAGAGAATGCATTTTATAGTTCCCTTGATAAGTGACTTTCTAGGATCAATTATAGGAACTTGCGAAAAGTTCTTGTTCTTAACCCGGTTGAGCTAAGACTTTCGCGTTTTAAAGTTCCCTATATAAAAGTCTAGCAAAACTTGAATTGAGCGGGTTAAGGAATGTAAATGGCTCCAAATGCCCATCAAGTCAAAAATTAGCTCTTATTCTACCCATCGGAAAATATACATTCGTGTCTTAAAAACACTTATGAAAACTAAGAAAAATTTAAAATTTGGCCATTTTTAGCCTTATTAGTAACAAAACAAAACATCGAAAGTTGGAAAACGTGAGGGCGTAGCAAAGCAAGTATCTATTCACCCCCCCCCCCCCCCCCCCCCCCCCCCGCCCCTATACTAAAAGTAAACATTGTCCTCAATGTTTCGAGTCTAAAGGGGAGCACCCCCATACTAGAGATGAAGAATCGAATGCTTAGGATCTAGCATGGAAAGGGTGATCAACAATATATCTAAAGCCGTTTATTAAGTATGCTAAAAGATAATTGTTAGAACAATAAAGGATATGTCATGGATTCGTGAAAAACTTCTTCAAGCAAACGATGGAGGCTCACGTAAACGAACACGAGAGTCTTCAATCGTAGATGATGATGATGATCTAGATAACACAATCACAAACAACCACGAGACAACGAGTTGCAAGGGTACAAATCCCCTCATTAGTTATTAGTAAGCATAAAAGGATAAGCATGGGATCTCCCCCACGAGGCACCTCGTTTTTGATTACCGAGTCATGATCTCGACTCGATCCCCTCAATGCTAATTATCATTGGGGAAGGTGACTTGGTCGAGGTCAACCATTGAAGGAATTTCCCCACCAAAGTAGTGCTTAAGCCTATGTCCATTCACCTTAAAGTTAGGACCATCATCTTGAGCTAGCTCGATGGTCCCATAAGGAAACACTTGTGTAACGGTGAAAGGACCCGACCAACGAGATTTCAATTTCCCGGAAAATATCTTAAGTCGAGAGTTAAAAAGTAACACTTGATCACCAATGTTAAAAACCCGGTTTTTAATCTTTGCATCATGAAACTTTTTAGTCTTTTCTTTGAAAATCAATGAATTTTCATAAGCATTATCTCTCAGTTCATCTAATTCATTCAATTGTATTTTCCGGTGATCTCCTGCGGTCTTCAAGTCAAAGTTTGCATGCTTAAGGGCCCAATATGCCTTGTGCTCAAATTCAATGGGCAAATGACAATTCTTCCCATAGACTAACTTATAAGGAGTGCAACCGATAGGTGTCTTATAAGCGGTCCTAAAGGCCCATAAAGCGTCATCGAGTTTGTCGGACCATGAAGCACGGTTTTCTCCAATCGACCTCTCTAAAATCCTCTTCAAAGCTCGGTTCGAAACCTCGACTTGCCCACTCGTTTGTGGGTGATAAGCCGTAGAAAGACGATGAGTAACTCCGTATTTATTTAAGACCTTCTCGAATTGGTCATTACAAAAATGGGTTCCACGATCGCTTATGATAGCACGAGGGGTTCCGAACCGAGAGAATAGTTGCTTCAAAAACTTCACTACCACACGAGCATCATTAGTAGGTAAAGCCTTGGCTTCCACCCACTTAGAAAGATAGTCCACCGTGACGAGGATATACTTGTTACCATGAGACGATGGGAACGGCCCCATAAAGTCTATGCCCCAAATGTCGAAAATCTCACACACTTGAATTATGTTTTACGGCATTTCATCACGTTGAGACGATTTTCCTTGACGTTGGCACGAATCACACGACTTCACAAGTGCGTGTGCATCACGATAGATAGAAGGCCAAAAGAAGCCGGCATCGAACACTTTCTTAGCCGTGAGATTCGCACCGTGGTGACCACCCGTGGGTCCCTCGTGACAAGCTCTAAGGATATTAGAAGCTTCGGCACCAAAAACACAACGTCGAACGAGTTGATCCGCACAAACCCGAAAGAGATAAGGGTCGTCCCAAAAATAGAACTTGACGTCACGAAAGAATTTTCGCTTTTGTTGTGTCGTCATACCCTTGATTATGAAATTCCCCGCATGGTAATTTGCAATGTCGGCAAACCATGGGGTGGTGTCTTTAGAATTCACAACACCGAGAGTCTCGAGAGGAAATGTTTTGGTGATTTCCTTGTTCTCGAAAACATCTATGTGAGGGTCTTCTAGACGAGAGAGATGATCGGCCGCTAGATTCTCGGCTCCTTTTTTGTCAAGCACGGTGACATCAAATTCTTGGAGGAGGAGCATCCAACGAAGCAATCTCGGCTTAGCATCTTGCTTAGCTAAGAGATACTTGATAACCGAATGGTCGGTATACACGATGCTTTTAGTTAAGACGAGATAAGGTCGGAATTTCTCAAAAGCATAGACCACGACAAGGAATTCCTTTTCCGTTGTGGTGTACTTTAATTGAGCCTCGGTCATCGTCTTACTAGCATAATGGATAGGACGGAAATGCTTTTCATAGCGTTGCCCTAAGACGGACCCTATAGCATAATCACTTGCATCGCACATGATTTCAAAGGGTAATTCCCAATTAGGAGCAACAAGAATGGGAGCTTCGGTAAGTTTCCTTTTAGGAGTTTCGAAAGCTCTAACACAATCCTCATTGAAATTAAAAGGAGAATCCTTCTCGAGAAGGTGTGTCATAGGTCGAGAGATTTTCGAAAAGTCTTTGATGAAACGACGATAAAAGCCCGCGTGGCCTAGGAAACTCCTAACTCCCTTAACGGTTTTGGGATGAGGTAACTTGGCGATGACGTCTACCTTAGCTTTATCGACCTTAATCCCCGCTTTCGAGACCTTATGTCCTAAGACGATTCCTTGTTTACACATAAAATGACATTTTTCCCAATTAAGCACAAGATTGGTTTCTTCACAATGTTTTAACATTTGCTCGAGATTAGATAAACACGACGTGAACGAATTGCCAAACACCGAAAAGTCATCCATAAACACTTCCATCGACTTCTCGATCATATCATGAAAAATGGCCATCATACACCGTTGAAACGTACCCGGTGCATTACAAAGTCCAAAAGGCATCCTACGATAAGCAAACGTTCCATAAGGACACGTAAACATAGTCTTTTCTTGATCACGAGGGTCGATAGGGATTTGAAAGTAACCGGAAAAACCATCTAAAAAGCAATAGAATTCATTTCCCGTGAGTCGCTCCAACATTTGATCCATGAAGGGCAAAGGAAAGTGGTCTTTACGAGTGGCGTCATTTAACTTTCGGTAGTCAATACACACCCTCCAACCGGTCACAACACGAGTGGGAATTAACTCGTTGTTTTCATTAGGCACAACGGTCATTCCTCCCTTTTTAGGGACACAATGGATTGGGCTCACCCATGGGCTATCGGAGATAGGATAAATCATTCCCGCGTCAAGGAGTTTCAAAACTTCCTTTTTAATGACATCGTGAATTTTGGGATTCACCCTTCTTTGACTTTGAATTGCGGGTTTGTAGTCCTCCTCCATTAAAATCTTGTGAGTACAAAATTTTGGGTCAATACCCTTAATGTCGGAAATTTTCCACGCAATTGCCCCTTTATGAGCCTTAAGAACTTTCAAGAGCTCGGTTTTTTCATCATTAGCAAGACCTCTTGCAATAATAACCGGCAACTTGTCATCACCTTCCAAGAATGCGTATTCAAGGTGAGAAGGAAGATCTTTCAATTCAAGGATAGGTGGTTCCTCGATTGAAGAT
Organism: Glebionis coronaria; assembly: GCA_025667525.1. Lineage (NCBI taxonomy): Eukaryota > Viridiplantae > Streptophyta > Magnoliopsida > Asterales > Asteraceae > Glebionis > Glebionis coronaria. Next base: position 424,192,038 of record CM046882.1, read on the forward strand.
TTTGGTTCAACACTCATAACTTCCATTGGCGGAAGAAATGGTGGAATAGAAGTATCATCACTAATCAACACCTCATCTTCATTGTCGATTTCATTTGAAGTAAAATCGCCTCCTTGGAATGGAGTGAGATTTGGTGTAGAATTAGCAAGAATCGGATCCAAAATAGTGGGATTGCCACTTGACGAGCTATCGGAAAAACCTAACACTTCTTGTGAAAACTCATTGCAAACCACATCAACTAAGTCAATGTGATTGATGGTAGCGATTGCATAAACATGAGAAGGTTTTGAGTTTTGAGTAGCGTTTATAACAAGTTCCTCTTCGTTGAATCTCAAAGTGATAGTTCTTGCATGAACGTCGATAAGCGATCTCGAGGGGTCTAAAAATGAACGACCTAAAATTAGAGGAACTTGAGGATCCGCGGGGATGTCAACTACTATAAAATCAACGGGATAGTAGAACTTCCCCACTTTTACGAAAACATCTTCGGCTACTCCACATGCTAAAATCGTATAATGATCGGCCATCTCGATAGACATGTTCGAAGGAATAAGAGCCGGAAGCGAAAGCGATTTGAAATGGAAAATGGCATCAAATTAATGCTCGCACCAAGATCGGCCAAGGCGAGGCATTCTTTCATATCTTGTATGTAACAAGGAATGAGAAACTTTCCGGGGTCACCAACTTTTTCCGGTATGCGGTTAAGATAAACCGAAGAACAATTAGCAAGCTTTGAAACCTTTTCCTTATCGCTCATCATACTTTTGAAAGTGGAAGCGAAACGAGGCATATATAACAACGCATCGGCTAAACTCACATCAAAATGCACTTGTTGAAACATTTTTATAAAAAGCTCGATTTGTTGTTTGTTACGTTCTTGCATTTTCTCTTTGTTTCGTCTCGAAGGGTAAGGTAAGGGTGGTGTGGGTTGCACATTAGGCAACGGCCTTGGAATCTTGGGTTCCACAATTGGTATTGGTTCAACCGTAGGTGTGGTATGAGTGGTACTTCGTGGGATTGTAATATGCTCCTTTTCGACCATCACCTCGGGCTCTTTCTCGATTTCCTTCTCCGTAGAAGTACTTGGACGAGAGATTGGTTCCTTGAAAGTTTTACCACTTCGTGTAGTAATAACCTTCATTTCTCCCTTCGGGTTTGCAATGGTATCACTAGGAAGACAACCCGAGGAAGAGGGTTTACACATGATTGCTTCAAACATTTTTTCCATTTGGTCTTCAAATTTTGATTGCCTAGCATCCGCTTTTAACAATTCTTGCTTAATCTCATGTTGTCCTTGTTCCATCTTTTGTTGATTTTGTTGAAGACGTTGAACATTTCCTTCCATTTTATTTGCATGAGTTTTAAGTTCATTAGCAAGTTCGTTTTTAAGCTCGTTTTTCAACTCGGATCTTAAGCTAATCATCTCACGTTGCATGTTATCAAATTTAGCATCATTTTCTTTAGCATAATCCAAAAATTCTCCTTGAAGATTTTTAGTGTGAGCATTTTGAAAACCTTGTGTAGTGTTTTGAAAATCACGGTTTTGGTTTTGATTAGTCACTTGTCCATTCCCACTTTGATAATTCCCCTTGTTGTAGTTACGTGAATTGCCTTGTTAATTACCACCTTGGTTGTTGTTTCGATAGTTATTAGCATTTTGATTTGGTGGAGCTTGATTTGGGCGGGAACCTTGGCCGTTTTGGTTATAAGTTCCCGTTGCTACGTAAGCACTCGAAGTGTTACCATCCGCGGTAATGCACTCGGAAAGATCATGCGATCCACCACAAGACAAACAAATCTTAGCAACCGCTTTAACCGAAGCGGAATTCAAAGCCTCTTGAGCTTTCCAATGAGTCATAAGATTAGCAAATCTATCGAAAAACAGATTTTCCTCATTAGCTTCATCATGTAAGGCATTAATGCTACGAGACGATGACGACGATGACGAACCCAAATTAGCAACACTCGGTGTGTTACGAGGGCTATAAACCTTAGATCTATTCTCGATAATCTTTAAAGCTTCATCGGTCGTTTTGCACAAAAAATTACCACCCGCGCCAAAATTTTTGATGTGTGTGGATGTGTGTATGTGAATTATTTTGATACGTTATAGGGTAAATTAGAAAATTACTTTTAGGACAAAGTAATAGTCTAATAATACCAATGACGAATTCAATTAAACACGTGAGTGAGTCGAGTTCGTTGTACACGAAGATCTTATGAATTTGAGACGTTTTGCTTTGATTTGGACAATCGATTTGAATTGGTTTTCGGTTTTTAAGCTACAATTAAAATCTACCAATTTAAGCTAATTAAAATTATCCTAAAGTGCATGAATCGTTAACCCCGCCTATATAAAATTCTATAAACTCTTAAAAATTAAAACTCTATTTAAAAATTAAACTAATTTAAAAAAAATATAATTCTACTTAATGAAAAAGCTTTTACACTAATTTACTTTATTATTAAAATTTACTTTAAAACTAATCTATTTAAAAACTATATTTATTTAAAACTAAAGTTAAACTAATTAAAATTTAAACTAATTAAACTATTTAAATAAAAACATTTTTTATATCTTTTTTTTTTATATTCTATTTTCTGAAACTACTTTTATATTAAAAATTAACTTTAATTAAAGTTAAAAGAAAATAAAACGTGACAAACAAAAGCTGCCAGCTAGTTATACCCTATATTAATGAAAGAAAAGGAAATAAAATCAAAAAGGGCAATAGCCCAAATGGCTATCACACTGGACCTACAAACGGGAGGGATCGAGTTCGAATCCCATAAGTTGCAAATTTTTGGAATAATCTCTTTTTGACAAATAAAGGAACAGAGTCACAGGAGTGACTGTTTGGGACAGCTTAAAAGCTAGAAAAGCTGTGAGGACTCAGCTTATGGGCTTATCAGTCAATTGGACTGATAAGCTGTTATATTGGACAGAAATGCAGAAGACAAATAAGCAGTACAAGAAATCAATATTACAACAATTTCAAATAAAAAAAAACTCTAAACTAAGTACAACTCTCAGAGATCAATAAGCAATTAACAGTAAAATAACTCTCAGTCCAAACCTATCAAACTAATCGAATAGAAACTCAAATAAACAATCACCAAATTAACATGACCAACTCAGATAGCAATATCACAGATCCTATCTCTATCAGATCAAATAAAAACTTAAGCAGTCTGAATCAAGATATTACTCAAGCAAATCATTCAGCAAAACAAATCCAAATTCAAACTGAACTAAACAAAGTCTATACTCAGCAATAATCAGATAATCCTGAACATAAGTATACTGATTAACAAAACAGTATCAAGAACACAGCTTAACAAAATCAAATTTATCTTTTAAACAAACTTAACTTTACCCTGATTCCATTAAAACAACACATCTGATAAGTACTCTCAGTTGATGTACAATCTTAACATCTTATTAACTAATCCCTATTAAGGGATAACAAGAATCAGATTCGCCTAAGCTTCTACACTAACTGATAAATCCAAGCATACGTTATAAAACTAGCATCAACTCAAATCAATTTCATAATCATGAAAATCTAACACAATAATATCTCATAAAGTTCAGCCTATCATTTCAGATAACAAAATCATACAAGCAGTAAAGTAAATCAGTTTAATCTAATTTAATGAAAACTTAAAAGAAGAGTGCACCTTTTTGAAGAATCCGTTGAGATGTAGGAGTGCGCTGAGCATCCTAAACGAACCGGACCGCCACCACCTCCATTACTCGAACCCAAACATCAACAGAAATCGAACCAATACAACTCCGATTCATCAAACAATTTATCGAATTATTAAAATAATCCGAATCAACAGTTCATATAATCTAACCAGTGGGGTTAGACTTAATTTCCAAACTTACCTTAATCAATCTATTAAGCTATTGAAAAGCTTAATAAACTAACTTTTTGTATAATATCAATTTAGAAATAACTAGAATAAAGGCGAGATTGTAAAACAGAAAATAATCAACACAAAGAATATATCGAAACCAAATTAACTTTTATTAATATCTTGAAATCGTTACAAAACTGAAGAAATCAAATACAATTATTCTACTCCTAAATTAGCATTATAACAATAAGGTAAAAATTGGAATGCTCTTTACATGAATATTGGGGGGTTTTTATAGCCAACCCCCGAGGCTCTTGTGCGAATATGCGGATCTATTTGAGAATATTCCTTTCAATTCTGAGCCTTCGATCTTCCTTCTTATCCTTCTCTCTCTTTTCAGTTTGGATCCAAGGGTGGATATTAGCTCTTGGTCACACAGATTGCCAAGCTGGCACCAATCTGTGCTACTTGTGCTAGTTTGAAGCATTCTGATTGGTGGGATTTGAGAAATGAGGTGTTAACACCAATAATCTTTTGCCACGTATCCTTCTCGTTCCACACCCTCTCTTCCTTAAAAATTGGGGATTAATTCCCAATCATGTGCAAAGCACGTGTGAACCGAAACCCCCATATCAATTAACTTTTTTACCCATTAGGGTTTGTAGTGAATAGTGATTTATTTACTGGATTTAGGGTTTGTGTGTTGGAGAAGAAAGTGGAAAACTGACCTCCATAGTTTGTAACGAAAGAGTTAATGTGTGTGGGGTATTGTGTGAGTGGGTAGAATACGAGTTTTTATTTATTAACTATGGTGGAAAGTGTCGGTTTGTAAACGAATGGGTGAGGAATAAATTTGTGACGCAAACACCTAAGCCCCGTTATTCACTTTACCCATTATACGGAAAATTGGGCTTTTGGCCCAACATGTATCATCCATCATTTGCAATTGGGCCTAATGGACTTACAAAAGTCTTATTCCATTAACTTGAACTTTACATGGTCCTTTAAGCCCATTTACCCCATCGTGGGCCCCACTTGGCCTGTTTTCTCTTAAAATGATGAAATCTGCTAAAGTCGAGCTCGGTTTTGGCTTCTAAGATTCTTTCATCAATCGTGTCGATTATTTCCGGTTTTCGCGAACTTGGTACCTACACACATGAAAACAAGAAACAAGCATATCCAAGGCATTTATGATATAAATCATGTAATATTTCATCGTTTTAAGCTACAAATGATATGAGTAATAACACTCATATCAGCGGCATTCAAGTAATCTCGTTCATGATCATTAAGCCCATTATTAAAAGTATCAATTTGATGCAATTCCGAAAAATCATGGTGTGCACATTCATGTAACATTTCTTTAAATTGTTCCCATGCCATTGAAAAACTTTCAGTATTTCTTTGAACAAATCTTAAAATCTCATTTTTCAAATGTGTTGTTTTAGATGGTGGAAAAAATTTGTTCACAAACTTAGAAACGAGATCACCCCATGTCAAAATCGAATTTGGCGGTTCTTTCTCAAGCCAAATTTTAGCGGGTCCATCTAACGAGTATGGAAACAACATCATCTTGATGGCATCATGTGGAACATCCTTAAACTTGCTAGTAGCGGTGAGACGATTAAAATTCCTTATGTGGTAATGCGGGCTGTCTTTCTCATGACCTCTAAACTTATTAGCTTGTAACATCGACATTAAACCCGTCTTAATTTCGAAATTCTCCGCAAGGATAGCGGGAATCACAATGGCCTCTCCAAAACCCTCGGTGGGTGCTTGTAGCAACTCCATCATAGTACGATTAGCCATGACGACTTCTTGTTCCACAATAGGTTCAACAATTGGAGTTTGTTCTTCAATCAACGTCTCTTGATTTGCTTGCTTTTGAAGACGTTTACGAGCTCGTTTTGCTTGATTACGAGTGATCATAAACTTCACGAAGAATGGGAGGTGAGCAAAGAAGATTCTTTTTGGGTGTTTTGTGAATTTTCAATTTTTTTGTGTTTTTGATTTTTTTTTATTTTTTTGGATTTTGGTGTATTTTCGTAGACAACAATCTACCAAATCTCTCCTCGAATCAAACTCTTGATTAAAGAAGCCTCAAAGGAATGAAAACGATCACGTGGAGTGAACGCCTTCGAATGACTTTAGAACTTTAGCGAAAACCAAATTGTTCAAGAGGGTTTAATCACAAAGAAAACCAAGCAAATATATTATACGTAATAATACTTTGGGCGGCAAAACCCTCGATTAGCCTTCAATCTTAAAATACTCACAAGCAAGCGGGGAAACGAGGCGGCGCGAAGCACTTAAGAGCCTTTTTCCTTAGGTTATATTTTATAATACCCGCCTAATACCCACCTTATAGTTCGCATTTTTCATAATCGAGCTTCACGAAAGTATTTATCTATTTTTGCCTTTTTCTTTTTGTTTGAGATTCGAATACAATAATTAGGAGATCAAATCCCAATTAAGGTTGTGTTTTCACACTTTTGGAGATATTTTGTATTTATTGTGATACTTAATACAATATAGTAATAATAATTTCACAAGAAAAACCAAAAAAACCGATAATACGTATTAGTAGATTTCTACTAATACAAATACTATTTATGGTTAATATTAAAAATAACAAGACAAATTAATCACGACACACCTCCCCGGCAGCGGCGCCAAAATGATTGTAGTCCTTTTACACACCTTCGCTTTAGGAAAAACAAGAGGGGTAAAATAGGGAAAGTATTAAGTGACGATTTAGGAAAATCAACACTAATGACCCTTATGAAGTGAAAGTTCGTTTCCCAAGGAGGTATATGTGTGTGAATAATTCGTAAATGGTTTGAGATTAATATTTGAAAGAAGGGGATGAGAAAAGAGAATGACGAAGACGTGAAATTAATTACTACTACGACCTAACGTAAAACCGTAAAATAAGCTAAAATAAAAATTAATTCTAAAAATTACCAAAAATTCACCAAAAATCAAAACAAATAAACTAAGAGTTTACCAATGATCAAAACTTTTTCAAACCTTTTAATTAATTAAATATTCAATTTTTAAATGCTAATTAAAGCCCTAAAAATCAAATTAATTATCAAAAAGCCCAAATAAAGATTTTTCAATTGGTAAACCTCTAAAATGACCTAAAAATATTAAAAACTATTTTTAGAAATTTTTAAACTAATAAAAACTATTTAAAGTGATTTAAAAACTATTAAAACTTAAAATAATTATAAAAATTAATCTAACGATTATAAAATTAATCTAAAAGTTGCAAAATTCCTATTTTAATGTATTTAAGCTAAGAAAAATATAAAAAGTGCAAAAATGTGAAATTTGAAAAATAATAATAAAATAATATTAAAAATCCAAAAATTATAAAAAAATCTAAAAACTTGCAAATTAGTTTATTTTGACCTAAATAAACAGAAAATGAAAGTGAAATGACCAGAATACCCCCATTGGGCCCCCAAATGGGCCAAAACCTAAAACGGTGAAGCTTATTGGGCTTTTTAGCCCAAAAAGTCAAAATAAGCCCAAAAGACTTGGAAAAGCACTATATGACTCAAAATTCAATTCTAAACACAAAACTCTGAAGGCCCAAAAGCTGAAAGTGAGCTTATCACAGCTTAATGAACAAACAGCTTATCCTTATTGGGCCATTAAGCCCATTAAGCAATAAGCTAATGCCATAAGCTCAAATTTGACACACAACCTTCTTTTGGGAAACTAAAGAGATCTGTAAAAAGAAATTTTGAAAAAGCACACTCAATAAGCCAGAAATAAGCAAAGTACAAATCCACTAAAAGACAAAATAGTCAGGTTTGAGTTCTAGGCTGTTTCAGAAGCTCTAGTTTTTTGCAAAATCTCACAAATAGCTTAACTAAGAATAATCAATCAATAAAATCACAAAAAGCCAAGTAGAATAAGCTGTGAGAACCAATAAGCACTCTAAAAAAGCCAAATAAGCTAGTTTCCTAGCAGAAGCTTAACCAAAAGACTTGTAACCTTCCAGACTTGATATTAAGCTGAGAAAAATGAGTTCTATTACAAAAGCCAAGTTGTTGCATGTACCAATAAGCAAAACAGATTCAATAAGCTATGGACCAAGTTTGACCAAAAGTCAAACGCTGATAAGTGAAATTGGAACGCTGACAAGCACAAATTGGACGTTGACAGACTTAATGAAGTGTTTAGACTTGTTTTTCGCCCTGCTGGTCAAGGTTTGAGTGCAAACCTTGTGAATCAAGGCCTACCAGTTGAGTAGTCTTGACAAGTTTTGGCACAAATAAGCCAATAAGCCAGTAAGCTTATAAGCTATCAACAAATCAAACCAAGTAGCCAAATAACCTCACAAGCAGCACACAAATAAGATTCAAGCAACAAAACAACAATCCTCAAACTAGAAATACCAATGCAATCACCAAATGAGGTGGTCACTTTGCTGATGCAAATGACCACTTCAGCCAACTTTGATAAGCTATAATAAACACAATAAGCTACCAAATTAAACAACCAAATAACCAATAGATAGCTTATCACCCAAACCTGATTTCAGACCTTAGATCCAACTAACAAAGAAGTTATTGGATCTGATGTGTTTGACGAATCTCAAAAGCACTTTTATCAGATTTTAGCAAAACTTCCAATCCTTTTTCCAAACTTTCAAAAACTTAACCAATGACTAAAACTTGTTCAAAATGACTTGTTTAGACTTCCCAAACCCTAAGAACCAAGGGCACAAGGCCACAAGGCCTTATGAACCATTAATCCCAAACAGTCCTTAATCCACCACTTTTCAAAGCAACTTGTGATTTTTAAACACAACCTACTGATTTTATCATTCAAACAGCTACACTATGTGACAACTAATAGATTGCAACCATAAAACACAAAGCATAAACACAGAATCACCAAATCACATACCAAAATGCAAAACAGACAAGATCATATGATTTTTTAGAGGAATCTTAACAAGAGGTTATACATGTCCTCCACAACATCCTAGGAGGACCAGCAATGCTCCTTGGACCTTGTTCAACAACTAGAACAAGACCAGGTACTTCAACAAGAAAGATGGATGAATGCCTTGGTTGATGTTTCAAAGCAGAAACTCAAGGGCTTGATTTCTTCAACACAATGAACAAATAGCCCAACCAAAGACCCTAATCCCTTCACAAGCTTGGTATCAACAAGCTTGTAAGAGCTTACAACTTTTGGTTAAGGATTAGTACACAAAAATAAGCAAATTCAGAAACCTCTTTTCAAGCTTTTTCAAACTTGAAAAACTTACCAAACATAAACGTCCTTGAACCAAATGATTCAAGCACAGTTATAACAACAAATGGAACTCAGAATCACCTTTAAACAACACCAACTTTCAAAAACATAAGAAGGAGTTACAATTTTCTCAAAATACCAACTTTTATAAATTTTAAAAAGGAATTACAAGTTTAAAAGGTAAAACTGGAACAAAGGGACTCTCACAGGTTGAGGTCTCCTTTTATAGGCAAATGCTAGCCTAACACTATTCATAAACCCTAGAACTGAATTCCCAAAAGTTCCTTTGAGGTCTTCTAGATCATTTGATGGAATGAGCTGTCCAAATGCATCATGGACGTTTGTTTTAGCTTTGGGGTTAAGCTAAGAGTCGTGGCCGTTGATCTTGACACGTGGCAATCCTTGGGGAATAAGTTGTCATGTGATGGGTGAAACGGTTTTGGGTGTGGGGTTCATTGGTGAGTGGAGAAGAGAGTTTTAAGGTTGGGATGGGTTTCTACATGTGTGAATCACACATGTGCTAAGGTAATTTCATTTTACCCTTTGGTTAAGTGAGTGGTAAATCTGGGTTCATAAAGGTGAACAGTGGTAAGTTTTGATCCGAAAATGGGGGATTGTGTTTGTTTGGCGCGTGTTTGTGTATTCAAACTTTGGGAATGGCAGCTTTGGTCCTTGTTCTTTGGAAAAGTGTGTATAACAAGAATTTCATCCATAAAAACGTGTTTCCTTTGTTAATAAACTTCCATTCTTCACACTTTTGCCACCAAACTTTTCCAAAAAGGTTTAAAGGGTTGTTTTTGCCATGTTTTCATATTTCAAGGGCTGATCTTGGACATTCTTGATCTTTAAAGGTCTTCAATGTATCTTTGGCTTTATGAGGGACCATAATTGACAAATTAGATTTGATGAGGGACTAATCTTGCCATTTCTTCAAAGTTGAAGGACCTTTTTGCAATTTTGACAAACTTAAGGGACCAAACTTGTTATTATGAATTCACAAGGTATTAAGTGTCATTTCTTCATTTTTTGAGGATCAATCTTGCATATATTCAAGTCTTCAAGGGTAAATGTTGGATAATTCATGAACTAGGGCCCGGTTCTTTGTACGGCTTCGTTTCTCGTGTCCGTTTTTCCTTGTTTCTTTTGATCTTTTGTCTTTTTTACGATATCCATACCTAAAATACATAAGTAAACAAACACAAGCATATATATGGTATTTTATGACATTTTTATGTATTTAAAGCCTGAAAAGAACGATGAGATCATGTATAAATGCCATCTCATCAAGGGGTGTATGTACATAGTTAGAACTTGCACCCCGTTTCCTTTGAATCTCCTACCCATTCTTCATTTCCACTTCTATTTACGTCCTAGAACATGTACCAAGACCAGAAACCAGGTCTAGAAGGTATCCATTGAAGCTCTTAAAGCTTTTATAGCAAGTAGTGCTCATAAGAATCCATTAGGAGCCATTTTGGAGCCTCCTAGGTAATTTCTATGTTAGCTATGATTTGATCTTATTATAATGATATATTAGACTTTTTATAATTCCAAAATTATGTTAGAAAGATAATCTAAAATAAACTAAGTTATTTCATCAATTTAAATGGAAGTTATAAGTTAAAGATGTCTTAAAATCCTAGTTTTGTAATTTACATAAAATAATAAGAAAAAACCCATTTCAAAAGCTATAATTCTGAAGAAATGTTTTTATTATGATTATTAATGTGTTTTGAAACTTTGTTTTAAAATCCTAGATCATTTGGTCCATTTTTGAGGTTGTTATGTGATTTTTACAAGTATAGGGACTAAAACTGTCATTTTTGAAACTATTTAACATTTTGGGCCAAAAGTGTCATTTTATGAAAGTAGAAGCTATAATAATAAATGTTGAAAATTTTGAGGTCCTAAGGTGAAATATTGAACGTTTAAAATGCAAATACTAAAACTATATACTTTAAGGGTTAAAAGAGTAATTATACCAAAGTATAACAAAAAGGGCTATTTTTTCCAATTTTGAAACTAAAGAAGATTAATTATAATTATGAGGAAGTAATGAAAGTATCATGTTAGTATAGAGCTTTGTACAAAGATGTTCCATCTCGATATTACGTTCTGACTGAGTGGTTGGGTTTACGATTTAAAGTGCCATCGCTCCTCAAACGTTTATAGAATGGCTTTTGAGTATGATGGCCCGAACAATGATGCTAGAATTACCACCAAATAATAATAAAGAATATATAACCAAATACTTAGAAAAATTGAATAAAAGATTAAAGACTTTATACTATATAAAATGTGTTAATCCAGGTTTGTGTGAGATCAAGCTGTTGTTTATAAGACCAAGTTATGGTTTGTATGATCAAGCTGTTTAACTGTGGATGAAATATATCTGATATAGATCACACTCTATGGATCCCAGGTGAGTTCATAGCCTCACTAAAGTTAACTACTTTCAAATGATTTGAAAACCCGTGAGGGAGATATATGTTAAACTGAAATACAAGTATTTTGGTATGCTTCTCAGATATGATTTTTGACATTATGTTTACTGCTGCCTTGAAAGTCCCTTTTTAATTATGAACCGTTAATCATTCTCCCGAAAATGAGCGCTAATATAGTAAATAATACTATTTGGGGACTGACATCCCCTGTCTAGGCAAGTCGCACTTGCTAGCACCTCAGTGGTCAAACAGGCATACTTTATTTTGCTAATAAGGATAGTTTGGCAGACTTACTCATAAGGAAAATTGTGGGTTTTTGATATGTCTAGTCGCGGTATCATAAGCTTAGTGCATTAATTTATAATTTTTACGGGCGAATAATAAGGTAGCTCAGGAAAAAGGATCTTGTATTCAAAATGATTTTAAACCTATTAATTCACTCAACCATTCTGTTGATTTTAAGCATGTCTCTCGAGTTTTAAAGATTGCTAGTATGGAGCAGAATGCGGATGGCGTGAAGAGGTACAAGATTGAAATTATTCTAGATTATGGGAACCTTATATTGTAAAACTCTAGTTTTTCATTCATATATAAAGAAAGTTGATTTTGTCACTCTTTTGTGTTGTTTTCTATTAGGGTAAAAGCTATATAATACCACCGTACTTACTGATTTGTGCCGAATTTAAACACTTACTAATTAATCTCGTGACTTTACCATTGTACTTTCAAATTCAATCCAACTACACCAATATAAGCTTAAAATGACTATATTACCCTTGTATTTTTCTACATAATTACATTTATTGCCACTCTTCCACTTTAACTTCAGATTTTCAGATTTTAACAAAGCATAATCTTCTTTAACCAGCTAATGTATAGTCTGACTTTATCTTTTTCATATTAATTTTTATAAAATATAAATTCACTTATATCTCTCTTTCTTTATCTTCTTCGATCTCTACCAAAACCCACTTTGCTTGCCTTTTTCTCAGCAGAGACATCCTCTGCATTGCAATTTCTTTACCGGTATGATGTGGAAAAGGGGATTGGAAGCTAGTTTCTAGTCCTAACATTCCGCCTCCTCGCAATGCTCATCAGGCTGTTACTTGGAAGAATTATCTATATATATTTGGTACGTCAGTATTATTAGTATTTAGATTTGTTACATTTTAAAGTACTAGTTCTGTTTAAGATGTTGCTTTGGAAGTTTAAATTGATTCGGGATCTAAGTTTCCATAAAGTTGCAAATTGAATCAATCTTTATAACAATTCATAAGAATAAAGTTATTTTTGTGAGGAATATGCTACACTGATGTCAACAGTGCATTATATAGTACCGAAGTTAACAAATCAGAGTGTAACACTTTCAACAAAAGGGTATTTTAGTCATTTACAAGGGTAATATGGTCATTATAGGCTTATATTGGTATAGTCGAACAAAATTTGAAAGTAAAATGGTAAAGTTACGAGATTAATTAGTAAGTGTTTAAAGTCGGCAAAAATCAATAAGTAAGATGGTATTTTATAGCTTTTACCCTTTCTATTATTATGACTTGTGTTCTATGAAGTAATACCCCAGATCAATGTTCCGCTGCGTAAAGGTAAAATGGGGGTGTTACATAAAGTCTAGTAACCTTGGTGACAACCTCGCATACTAGACTGGGGGGGACATGATGACGTATAGTAGCTACGATCACTATTCGCAACCTCAGCCCATCATCTTTTTGCTAAAGGTAGCCCGTTACGAGTGGGGACATATGTTACGGACGGCCCGCAAGGATGTCCTAGCAGCAAGCCACATGTGGTTGTTTAGTAAGCGTGATACATGAATAAAGTCTAGCATAACATTGTCATGGACCATATCATACTAGACTAGGGGACATGTCTGTGTATAGTCTGGAATGGGCCCGGCCCGACATGCCCGCGACTCACACACCTTACTTATCCTACAAGAAACTCTAGCACTATATCAATCCGATACTAATTTGACCGTCAGAGGTGGACCCCAAGGCTCCGGCCTCGGGTCTACTCTTAATCAGTTTTCCTTTGTTTGCAACATCACTCAGGACCCGAGAAGAAAACGAACGGCCCAGGAGAGTCGTGAAGACTGGCCCAGCCAAACTATGCTTCAACATCCATTAAAGATCCGAGTCGATTGATCAAAAACGAATAATGTATAAAACGAAACATGAAGCATCAATAAAAGATATGGAACGAGCCTTTGGTGTATTGAAAGAGAAGTGAAAGCTAATTAAACATTCGACTCAAGGACTCTCAAAACGTAGACTATCAGACGTAATATACACATGCATCATATTACACAATATGATAATTAAGAACAACGAGGCGGCGATACCTCCCACATTTTCTCGTGAAGAATAACCATGCTGAAGATCCCGTAAATACACATGAAGAATCGATGCAAATTACTCTTAAGATAATCAGCGAAACATGTCATTTAAGTCTAAAAGTCGATCTAGTATAATACATTTGGAATCATCAAAATAACAGTATTTTTGTATACTAATATTATTGTAATGTTTTTATTTTATTTGAATAATTATCTAATGTTTTTTTAAATTATTTATGTAATATTTTTATTTAATGAATTTTAGTGTAAAAATTGAACTATGTCGCTTTAATGTATAAAAAATCGTTTGTAAGTCGTTGGTGAGATAAAGCTGAGATTATAAAAAGAAAGAAGATCGGAGTGATCGATGTGCTTAGCCTTAGTAAATGCCTATTTATTTACTCCATTCATCCCATAGTTATAGTTCACTGACAAAAAGCACGCAATTTAAGAAAAACATCGCTTCTACAGCTTTCTCTCTTATACTTTTACACAATAACAATTTTACCCCGAACCGATTATTTTATCACTTTTTTAAAGTTTGTAATAATACCCTCAAGTTGAAGGTGATACCGTAAGCCTAAACTAAATTTCTTATATATTTTTAAAAATAACATTTATTTTAGGGAGATTTCCATAAATCCCCCTTGACAATAGGTAAAACCCGCATAAAAATACCATGAATTTAAAATTTTATAAGTAATTAAATCACGATAAGTAAATACGAATAATAAATACTACACGACAAGATATGACAAGGAATTAAAAATCATAAAATAACGACAAGCGATAACATATATTTTATTTGCAAAACGAAAAGTACTTAATTGATGCCCGACAAGTATTATGCATATTAAATAATCACGACAAACATATATACGTAATTAAATACGACAAGACATTGTATAGCACAAATTTAAAATCACGGATATATAATACACGAGAAAAACAAGTTATTATGTTAACACTAAAATAAGTGGGCTTCATGGTTAAACTTTATAAATCTTTACAAGTAAACAAGGCCCAAGGCCCAATCTACCTAAAGTTGCAAAACAACCAGGCGTGTTTTTGTCCCTCCCATTTACTACAATGCAGAAAATTAACAGAAACCCTAAAAGGGAATTGATGGCCGCCGGCCTAAAAAGGAGAAGAACAAGGGAGGAAGTTTTGATTGTGGTTATTGATCCTTCGCGTGTGTTCATGTTTGTCATTACCCGATTCTATCTTTTCGGTAACATCTTAAATCCTATATTCTTATTTTTTCAAGAATCATCTTTGTGATCTATATAAAATACAAATGAATTAAATAAATACATGTTATGAATTATGTACACAAGAACCAAATTATATTGATAAGAGGCCTCGGTTCGTGTTGTGCATTCAAATCAAGTCGAGACCCCAATGCGTGCTCTCGATGGGGGTTTGACTGCTGGCAGCCCCAAACCTTAGAGATTTGGTGGGCATTGTTGGCTAGCAGCCGCAGATCATGAGGGACCAGTGGGAACCGGTGGCCTAACAGCTACAAGACAAGGGCTGCAGTGGCTAGGCTCTCGGTAGGGAAAGAGTACCGCTGGTGGAAACTGCTGATAGGGCGGTGGGAACCCGGTTGGGCAGCCGTAGCAAAGGCTGTGGTGGTGGTGTTTGTTCTTGGACAACCGAGACCGCAAAGTCTCGGTGGGCGTTGTTTGGGGCTCGGGTAAGCAAGGCCGAAAACCAAAGGGGTGTTTGTTTGTTTGGCTAATTATCTTAGTTCGGGTAATTATTTTTCGGGCTAATTAATAAACATGTAAATTAATTTAAACACGGACATGAATAACTCACGGCTTATTTAACCGGCTTGTTGACAACTTATTAACTAAACTAAATCGACATGGGCTTATTTCTTTAACCTTTATGGAAATCATGGATTAAGATTCAAGACTTAGGATATAATTATTTTATTTACTTATACATGGAAGTAAGCATGGTACCATTTAATTAAGTTTAATCGAGGACTTAGTCTAATTAAATAACTATATTTTAACCATGGTATAATTAAATTAATTATAACCTTTAATTTAATTATTCAATTATCAAGTTTAAGGTAAAGTTTTATTTAAAATATAATTCATGTTTTATTATTAATTAATAATCATTTAAACCATGTTATAGTTATTAGTTAATAATTATTTATAAGATTATGACATGTTATATTATTTTTTAAATAAACTTTACTATATTATCATTTAATAAATCACGACTTATAAAATATGTGCATTAAGCCTCGGCTTATATCATATGCTTATTAAACAAGCTTATTACTATTTATGGAAACTTACTATTTATGAAAACTTTCTATTTTGGAAACTTACTATTTTTGGAAACTTTCTATTTTTGGAAACTTGCTATATATGGAAACCTGCTACTTTTGGAAAGTTGTTATATGTAGAAACCTTCTATTTTTAGAAAGTTACTCATTATGAAAACATCAAGTATTATAACACATGAAACATGAAATACGTTAATCAAGAATACATGAAACACTAAGAAATACATGATAAAACATGAAACAGTAAAACAAGACATGAACAAGTAAAACAAGTCAAGGACAAGTAAGACAAGTCAAGAACAAGTAAAGTAAACTAAGAATCAGTAAGTTATACATGAACATACAACTCATTCACGTCCTTTATTATGTAGCACTCGTGAAGTCGGAGTAGTTACTTTCCGCCTTTCATCTTCATTTGTTACTGTACATAAGGTACGGATATTCCGTCCTTCAATAAGGACATTCTCTTTCTATGCATGATTAGGATTCCTCGTTTGCTACCATTTGTTTTCCCCAGTATTTTACATGTCATACACGTTTCAGTATTTGCCATGCTATCATTTTAAATTGCCTGAGCTATATACATGCATGACCATGTCCACCTAGTTACGGAGGTACCATAACCATGACACTTGAGGCACCGGTGTCATGACTCTTCCACGATGAGAGTGATTTCTCGCGGCATCCCTTTCAGTTACTTGGCCATTATTATTATCATGTGGGGCGTATGGGTGCATCCTAGTACATGTTTTACAGGTTTATAAGGTGATTGTGGTGTGTGCTTTACATCCATCACATTGGAGCTAATCCCTCCACCCAGACTGATACAATTAGAGGTCACCCCTCTAATTGCATGACGAGGCCACCCCTCTATGTAGTCATGCACGTTGATATATATCATGACCTATATGATCTCTTTGGCATTTAAATTGCATTTGCATGTATAACATAAGACTTCTCAGTTATAAACTAGTTTATAAAACATGTTCCAGGTTTTCCAGGACTTACACATATTCCGCTGCATTTCATGTCTTTTACTTATGTTTCAGTTATTTTTATCATGTCAATATATTCGTTCACTGAGCGTATTGCTCAGCCATATTTTCTTTCATGTCCCAAAACGGCAGGGACCCAAGGACAGACTTGAGCATTTGAGAGCACGTGCATAGGATGGAAGCTACCTTAGACTTCTTCTCCTTTTGTATTTCATATACTTATTCTTGCTTGAACACTTGTTTAGTTTTCTACTTCATTTACTTTATGCATGTTTTGGGCTTATGTCTAGGAGTCGATGTTTGATTCCGGTTTTCCTTTATGGTCATGTATGTTTTTAAGACATATTACCTTGCATGCTTTGATTACACGCTATAATTATCATGTAACGGTATACTTATCGAAGTGGGGTGTTACACAATATATGTTGGTGTTAAATGCGTCCGATTTTTAATGTTTCCCAAAATGGACTAAGACAACCGGGCATCCAAGGCATCTGAGGCAACTACTACCAGAAAGCGGCACGTGTCCATGGGTTGGTGGTGGTTTTAAACATGTGTTTTATCTTAAAGCGAGGAAACCTTGTATTTTATACCTGAGGCAACCTTAATAATTTATTTAAAAAGTATAATATATCGAGGCAACCTAAGCCTTTTTTTAAAATATGAAGGCGACCGTGTATAAAATCGAGGCAAATGGATAACCTTCTTCACCAAATCATCTTTTCCTCCATTATTGTTTTCTTGTCCTGGTGTCCTTCTATTTTCGTGAAAGCTGGTCATCTGTTCCTCCATTATGGCTCGCTTCATAATTGCATGATCAAAAAATTGAGAAGAAGTAATGAATCTCCGTGACTGACGCCTTTGTTTACCTTTTCTTGTCCAAATCATAGTTTCCTCCATTATTGTTTTCTTGTCCTGATGTCCTTCTATTTCCGTGAAAGCTGATGATCGAGTAAAAGCATGCCATACAAAATCAGAGTTTACGAAGCTTGGATCTGTTTTTACGAAGGTTATCATGTGTTTACGAAGCTTGGATATGTGATGAAATGTAGATGATGATAGCTGGATTTGAATTCAGTTGCTAATAAGCCGAATAAGCTTTTCGGTTAGCTTTAAAGCTAATCCAAATAAGCTTTTGCTTATTCACGAAACCAAAGAGATTAACAAGAAAAATACATTAAAATCATAATAGTTGCCTCGAAAAATAAAACGAATACAACGGTTGCCTCGATAAATTTTCTTTTATAATTATTAAAATTAAGATTATCTCGAGTATTAATGCGTGGTTGCCTCGTTTTAAAATACAACACATGTTCAAAACTTTTTCACCAACTCTTGGACACATGACAAGTATTAAGCAAGGTTGCCTTTGTTGCCTGAGATGCTCAAATCGTCTTAGTTTATTTATTTTAGATTTGGGAGCATGTTTTATAAACATCTTTTGGAAAGGAGTATTTTCAGAAATTACCTTTTATTTTAAAACAACAAATATGTAAAGTATAATTACGTGACGAAAGAAAGAGAGTATTTAATAAGTTTATGCCGATAAAAAAGTCAAAAGGAATTTTGTTCAACTAACTTTATGTATGTTTACGCAATTTCCATTTTATATAGATAAGAAGATACCTACCTCTTTGTTTGTTTTAAAATAAAATCAATATTATCGCTTAATTATGCAATATTTTGATTTTTAAGCATTTGTGGAAGTTAATTAATCACATCAATCTTTATAATATATGGAAATGTTATAAATGCACAAAAAAGTTTGATGATATTATAGATACATTGTAACTAGTAAAGATTTAACATTTTCAAACACAAACTCAACTGGTTTTTGAGTTTTGAATGTTGACTTTTATTATCTTCTCATCCATTTTACAAGTAAATTGTTTGTTAAGATTTACATAAAATCCAACCCAAACACCAAATTAAAATCCCAAAATCTAAAAACAAATATACACACACACTTATGCAAATCCATCTAAAAACCTAAATGATCATCAAATATCATCCTCTTCATCTTCAACTTCTCCCATGACGGCTCACAACACTCACCGAAAACTCATCGAAATACCGGCCAACGCGACCGAAGCAGCCGAAATATGCACTTTCCAATGTGATCCAATACAAAACCCTAATGGAAACTGCATGCCAATATGCTATGACGTATGTCCACCTTTCTGTAATAGTACTAGTTATTATTCATCACCATCACCACAACCACCACCATCACCACTACCACCATTTCTCGACGATGGATACATCTTAAGTACACCCTCAAAACATCACCATGCAAATTTAAGCCTAACCCTAAAAATATCACTTGGTATTCTTGTTATCACTTTTTCTTTATTTTTACTCTATACCCTTTATAAGTTTTATACTATTTGGTATAGATCAAGACGACGCCACTCACCGTCGTCCACGACACCAGAGAATCAAGAAACACGTGATGAGTTTCTTGATCATGATGTTTTAGATCACCCCATATGGTATATTAGAACTATTGGTTTGCAACCTAGTGTTATAAGTGCTATTAGTGTTGTGAAATATGATAAGAGTGATGGAATTGTGGACGGGACGCATTGTTCGGTTTGTTTAAGTGATTTTTTAGGTGGTGAGACGTTAAGATTGTTGCCTAAATGTAACCATGCATTTCATGTTATGTGTATTGATACATGGCTTAGATCACACACAAATTGCCCTTTGTGTCGAGCCGGGATTGTTAATAATGGTGCAAGGAGTTCTTTGGATCAAAATATTGATGATTTGGTTGGTGTTGAAGATACACATGTGGCGGTTTCGATTATGGAAAATGTTAATGAAGGAAGATTAAGGGATGGTGGGAATGATGATGATGAAAATGTTGTTGGTGTTGGTGGAAGTAACATCAGAAGATCAGTTTCTTTGAATGGTTATGATGCTTGTAGGAATAATAGATCTGATGTGCATAGTACTAATAATTGTTATTCGGATCGACATGATATTCAAATTCGATCACTTGATGGTGGTGATCTGGCGTTTGAAGGAACCAAAGTTCATCAAACAGAAAATAATTACCCCGCAGAAAGGGAATGATCTTGGTCCCGGTTTCTCAAAGTTTCGGGTATCATTTATGAAAAATTCTCAACAAGCTGAGGATCTTTACTTGTTTTCTTTTTCCCAATTTTTGTTGAAACTTGAAGTTGTATAATCATGTTTTGTTTCTTGAAGGTGAAACAGAAACTATAAGTACACAGTTTGGTGTTACTAATTATTTGGTTTATAATATGTTTTGTTATTATTACATGCTTATCATCAACATTTGATAGATATATGTGCGATGATTAGTAATTCTCCTATCCATTTTGATTTTATTATATGATCATGACAAGATGATAGCTTTTAGCCATGTGTGAAGTTGATCATCACAGGTGGCCTCATTTGGTATACGTTTCATTAATATGATCGTGACATATCTGTTGGTATAAATATGTTAGTTTCCTGGTGAATCACTAGCCTTTTGTTTAAATATGAACTTTGTTAAAGCATTAGCGGAATCACCTGATCTGAATTTGATTCCATCTATCTACAACTACTCTACAAACTCCAGCGAGCCCCTGGCTTCTGATCCTCAAGAGTCAATCCCCATCATTGATTTTGCGTTGCTGAACTCTAGTGATGATGATCAACGTTCCAAAGAAATCCAGGAACTCGATAAGGCCTGCAAAGAATGGGGATTTTTTCAGGTACTTGCTGTCTTTTATTTTTTCAGTCATTTTAACTATGTCTGCAGATTGTTTTAAGCTCTTCTAGTGATTCATAATATGTTTAGGTGATTAATCATGGTGTTCCCGAGGATTTGATGAAGATGGTTATTGAAAAATCGTATGAATTTTTCAATATGACAGATGAAGAGAAGAAAGATTTCGAGGAAAAAGATGTTCTTGATCCAATTAGATATGGAACAAGCTTCAATTCTAAGAAAGATAAAGTGTTGTACTGGAGGGATTTTCTAAAGGTTATTGTACACCCCGAGTTTAACTGCCCAAACAAGCCCTTAGGTTTCAGGTAACCTGCATCAGTCTTTAAGTCCCAAGGATAGCTTTTAATGTTTTAGTTACATACTTTCCCATGTTCTGGTTTCAACATTTCCTTACTCCTGATGCATAGTCAAACACTTCATTCGTCTAATTAGCTTTATAGTTTCTGTTAGAGGTAGCAAGTTTGATGCAGTCACATATAATGAGTTGATTAGGGTTATGCTCAATCACAAACGGGCGAGTTTTTATACCTAATACGTTATGGGTAAATTGGGTTGAGCGGGTTAAACAGGTCAAAATTCATTTAGAGTGTATCTAAAATGCATTTTGACCTTATAGCCAATTAGTGAAACTTCAGCTTTAGTATTTTTCAGAAAAAGATTAATGTTAGTTTTTAACAATATAGTTTATCTAATTATTCTAACTCGTGTAATACTCGTAATATTTATAAAGAATCAAGCAATGGAGAAATACAGTATTTGTGGTACCACCGAGCCCTCCTAGTATATATCTTCAAATTAATCATTTCGACCTGAACTTCTTACCTAACCCGCCTACTTTGGCACCTATTCTCATTTATTCTTTTGTAATTTCAAGCAACAAAAAGAGTAACTTCAACACAAACTTTATTTGCTTGAAAATGAAAATTTAAGAATGGAGAAAAAGTCATACAAATACCACTTAATTTCATTAGCAAAGAAACAAAAGGGTTGCTTTCAATTCCAACCTATTCTTATCAATTAGTTCAGCTGTCTATATTGGTAAACAACCTACATTATTTAACCAAATTATATTAAACCCCATGTGAATTGACTATGCTACTAGCAAAAACTATTTGATCACATATTTTATATTCTATAACTTATGATATAATATGAAATTTATAAGCATCATAATTAGTTAAGAAAAATGTGAGGAGGCACAGATGTGAAGCCTGTAGTTGACTTTTTACCAACTTCTGGCCCAATGAGTACCTGTAGTTGTGGTCAAATGTACAAAGCCATGTATTCTTATAAAGAGGCTTGGTGTGACTTTTTGAGGTCAAATGAACAGCTTTTAAATTTTAAGATTTGAATGTACTTTCATAGTATTCAAGAACTGGTTAACATGTGCATTGGATTTGTAACAAATTCCATACCTAATTTAGATTGCACGTATATGAAAAAGTCAAAGGTGATTAACATGTGTTGCAGTGAATTACTATTTGAGTACTCACGAAGAACCCGAGAAGTAGCAAGAGGTTTGCTTAACGGAATATCATTGAGCCTAGGCTTTGATCAATCTTATGCAGAAAAAGCTTTGGAATTTGAATCTGGTTTACAAATTTTTGTGGTGAATCTTTACCCCCCTTGCCCACAACCCGAACTTGCAATAGGTATGCCTCCCCATTCAGATCATGGCCTCTTTACTCTCCTCATGAACAACGGTGTAGGCGGACTTCAGATTAAACATAAGGGAAAATGGGTGAATGTGAATGACACTCTTCCTAACTCATTTCTAGTCAACACAGCAGACCAACTAGAGGTACATATGTCTTTGTATGAACCAACTTAGACTTGGTGCATAGGGACTTTCAAGTAGATGTGGCAATTATAACCCAAACTATTCATTAATGGGTCGATTCGGGATGTTTTTCCAAGGGTCATACAGGCAAAAAAAAAGTGGGTCAAAAGGATATGTGTCGACGGGATGAGCGTCCTCAGAAAGTATCATCAGAGCAAAATACCTTTTATAATCACATTTGACACAAAAAGTATTTATTTAAAAGTAGTAAATTTTCGGAAAAAAAAAACAAAAACAAAACTATCGTTGTTGAACCACGCCCCTTCCATTTGGACCCGTTTACGACTTTCCCCTGCTACCTATTTTTTCACGTCTATTGTTAGCCTTATATCAATGGGTATTGATCATGTTGCTTTTAGTTTGCAGATCTTTAGTAATGGGAAGTACAGGAGTGTGGAGCATCGTGCAGTGGTAAATAATGCAGTCACCAGGATGTCAGTTGTTACGGCAAACGGGCCGGCACTGGATACAATTGTTAGACCGGCTTATAAGTTGGTGGATGAAGTAATGTGCCCAGCGGCATATGTTCCCATGAAATACAAGGAGTACCTCGGGATGCAACAAGGCAACCAGATTGTTGGGAAAACATGTTTGCAACGGCTTCGAGTATGACAAATAAATGTGTATGCATTTCTTGAGATGCCAATATGGCAATGTCAGCCACTACTCAACCTCTATATGTATATTTACCAGCAAAAAGGATAAAAATATGACTATAAACTTTCTGTGTGCACATAAATGTAAGTTTCATGTGTCCTCTTAAAAAACCCGTAGTATGGTCAAGTGGACTAAATGCGAATTTCTTAGTTGAAATGAATTCTTTGCCATTATAATAACTAAACTACATATGCATTCAAGTCTATCTAATATCAAAAATAGAAAATGTAATAGGTTTTTTCTGTAACAAACTTCGTATCGTATTTAAATTTAAGTATTAAAAGGTTTGAAAAAAACCTAGACACATTAACATCTGTTGCTGTGAAGTTATGTCTGAGTACTCGGAAAGAACCAGAGAAACAGCAAAAAGTTTGCTTACTGGGATATCATCAAGCCTAGCTGCCTAGGAATCGACCAATATGACATGAAAAAAGATTCAAAACTGGAATCCAGTTTACAAGTATGTGTGGTCAATCTTTACCCTCCCTGCCCACAACCCGAACTTGCAATTGGGATGCCTCCTCATTCGGACCATGGCCTCTTTAGTCTCCTCATCAACAATGGTGTAGGTGGACTACAAATCAAACGCAAGGGCAAATGGGTCAATGTGAATGACACCATCCCTAACGCATTTCAAGTAAATACTGCCGACTATCTTGAGGTAAGTGAATTGTGTAACGGGGGAAAACAGATTCGAGTTGAACCCATTTTCGGTCTTTCATGCGAGTTAAAGCATGTTAGCTTGTGTTTGGTACTTGGGTTAACGCCTAAACATTTTGTTGTCCATTCTAAAGAAGCATTTATTGTGAATGCTTAACTTTTGGTAGAAACACTATCAAAGCAAATTTAAGGCTAGCAACAATATGATTATGGGTTTGTGCGTGCTAAAAATAGAGTTTGGCGACTTTCAACCCATTTTACATGCTCTATCTTCACTAAACAAGACCAAAATAGACCCCTTTTTAATCAAATGGGTCGCAAGTCGCAACAGTCACCTCGAAACTGAACCAACCAGAAATGGTGATTTTGGAGCTTGTTAAGTTTGTCTCAGAGCGATTAATGATGCATCTTTAATTTGTGTAGATATTCAGAAATGGGAAGTACAAGAGTATAGAGCATCGTTCTATCGTGAACAATGCAGTAACAAGGATATCTGTAGTTAAGACACATGGACCGTCCTTGGATGCAGTGGTGAAACCGGCTTACCAGTTGGTAGATGAAGAAATTAGCCCGGCAGCATATGTTCCAATGACGTATATGCAGTACCTAGGATAGCAACAAAACAACCCAATCGCTGGGAAAATTTGTTTAGACCAGGTTCAGGTACATTAGTAAATGTATATGTATTTTGTATGATTTAAGTCCAAGCAACTTGTCAACGCTTGTTATTTAGAGTTAATAAGTAACTTCTGCTTCATTATCAAGTATTTATTAAATCTCAAGTGTGTGTTTTTGTCATCTTTTTTGGTCAGCACACACACTTAACAAATATTTAAAATCTCATCCAATTTGACTAGGCTACTTCAGATAACCAATTTATAATAGACATGGGTGAGTAAAATCAGCGAAACTGAGAAAAAAAAAATTGAAAATGATATTAAAATTATATAAATGACGAATTCTGTAATTTCTATATTATACCTAAGTAATTGATATGTATGTTACATTTATAATAGTCTTCTCTAGATGAATATTTGCCCCTTGATCAGAGATGTACCATCTTCATGTGTGCTCTTAAACCCCGTAGTATGACTTTTTATGGTCAACTAGACTCAATGCAAATTTCTTAGTCGATTTGAATTCTTTGTCGTTATAATAACTAAATTACATACTGTATATCAAGTCTATCTAGTATCAATAATAGAAAATGTATTAGGTTCGTTCTGTAACAAACTACGTATCACGTTTAAATATAGGTATTAAAATGTTTGAAAAGAAAGTCAAACACATTAACATGTTTTGCAGTGAAGTTCTGTCTGAGTACTCGAAAAGAACCAGAGAAATAGCAAAAGGATTGCTTACTGGCATTGGCATATCATCAAGCCTAGGAATCGACCAATCTGACATGGAAAAAGATTTAAAACTGAAGTCCAGTTTACAAGTATGTGTGATCAATCTTTACCCTCCCTGCCCACAACCTGAACTTGCAATGGGGATGCCTCCTCATTCAGACCATGGCCTCTTTAGTGTCCTTATCAACAATGGTGTAGGTGGACTACAAATTAAACGCAAGGGCAAATGGATGAATGTGAACGACACCATTCCTAACGCATTTCTTGTAAATACTGCTGACCATCTTGAGGTAAGTGAGTTGTGAAAACAAATTCGATTTGAGCCCATTGATTTTTCATACGAGTTAAAGCATGTTAGCTTGGGTTGGGTATATGGGTTAACGCCTAAACATTTTGTTGTCCATTATGAAGAAGTATTTATACAACATTATCAAAGCAAATATAAGTCTATCAAGGATATGATTATGGGTTTGTGTGTGCTAAAAATAGTGTTTGGCGACTTTCAACCCATTTGATATGCTAGATTAATGATGCATCTTTAATTTGTGTAGATATTCAGTAATGGGAAGTACAAGAGTTAAGTATAGAGCATCGTGCTATCGTGAACAATGTAGTCACAAGGATATCTGTAGTTATGACACATGGACCATCCCTGGATGCAGTGGTGAAACCGGCTCATCAGTTGGTGGATGAAGAAACTAGCCCGGCAGCATATGTTCCAATGACGTACAAGCAGTATCTAGATTTGCAACTAGACAACCCAATCGATGGGAAAAAAGGTTTAGACCGGGTTCGGGTGCATGAGTAACCAAGGAGTCGACGTTTGTTATTTAGAGTTGATAAGTAACTTCTTCATTATAATTAGGTATTTATCAATGTAAAAGAAACGATGCATTATCATAGATGTGTCAAGTCTTGTTTGCTATAAATTATAACCTGGCCAAGATAACATACGTGTTAAATGTTTTGGAATACCAACATGAATGCACAAAAGATTCTAAATATCGAATGTTGATATAGAATAGTATTTTTGATGTTCGCACCATTCACTCTAAACATCCAATGACTAGCTAGTTTTTGTTAAAGCCTGTATTGGATAAGAAAATTTTACAAATCTAACTTTCATACACTTGCTACTAGCTGAGTACCTGCACTAACCACAAATTGTCTCACAGGACTGAAAATAACCATTTTTTAAGACGGGATTTAGGTCGGAAATTGATCTGTATTTAGGTTTGGTTATGAGAGTGGTAATGCCTAATGAGTTGCCATTACAAGTTATATTGCAGATCTTCGAGTTTGCTCATAATTGGTATGTAATAATCATGATTGAAGAGGAACCACATTAATATAAGTTATTATTTAAGTCGGATTTATTTTTGTTTGTTTTTTTTAACGGTAATTTTTTTCACAATCCATACGACCTTAATTTGC
This sequence comes from Glebionis coronaria, assembly GCA_025667525.1. NCBI lineage: Eukaryota > Viridiplantae > Streptophyta > Magnoliopsida > Asterales > Asteraceae > Glebionis > Glebionis coronaria. Next base: position 424,218,967 of record CM046882.1, read on the forward strand.
AAATGTCTTCAAAAAAAAACCAATTTTTTAGCTCAAATAAAATTTCCAAATAAAAAGGATACAAAGAAAAAAGAGATTCTGATAAAGTAAATCAAAGTATGTACAGCATTTGGTAAAAGATTTCTATTTTATGGACTTACTAATTACAAGACCTTTACCACGCTTTCTTACCAGTGCATCTCAGTCATAAATTGCCTAGTAACATTAATTTCATAGTCATCTAGCACCCTCCTAGTTCCAGGTTTCGCTGTTGCCGTCTCAATTTCTAAAGATACACAAGCGCACACAATTTTGTATCATCTATGTAACTCTGCCAAAGACCAATAAATGAAAGATAAATTCGAATTTAAGATCAAACCTAATAAAATCCACATCAGCTACCCAAACAAAGCCCATAAACTCATTTTTTTTATGTAGAAACATAGTTTGTTTTTATAAGTTGAAAACTGTAAGTAAAACTTTGAAGGCACAGATGTTGATACCTGGAGCATGCTAGTAGCGCATCTATGAATCTCTTTGTCTCTTAAAACATTTTTCACTTCTGGTTCCAAAGGGAACGGATCCAATAAACGTCTGGTAACAAATCATAATCATGCAATAGTTACACCTTAAGTATTACAGGAGTTATATTGAATCAAGCAATAATGAACATTTCGGGCTTGTAAAATTTGATATTTTATTTCTAATACAATTCAAAAATCCACAAAAGAGAAAATATACATAGACAAAAAAGCACAGACCTTTGACTCACTCCACTTATCGTCCCAAATAGTATACTGAACGCCATTAAGTTTCCTTGATTTACGAAGTTCAGCGACAAATACCTCCTACGAGAGAGAAAGAATTTTTTTTTGTAATTCCTATGTGAATAAAAATATATTTTAGTTGCATGTTTAAATCGGAAACATACATATAGGTTCTTTCCCGGGTTTTTCTCTTGTATACTAGACGGGACTCCAAAAACAATGCCTCCCACAAACTGCTCATTTATCTGCACAAATATAAAGAGTGAATTTTCAGTTCAAAAGCACATGCTTCCAAATAATTAAAAAAACTGTAAATCAGGGTTTATGAATCATAGAATTGTGACTAAATGAGGGGAATATGCTGCATCATAAAGAGATACGTAAATTGCAAAACTAACAAAGAAGTATTATACATTGTAAAACTAACCAGCTTTCTAAGATTAGTAGCCATGATGCAGCCTTTCTCTCTCTCCATAACACTGCAGCATATGAAAACCGGCGATAATCTCATGCATAATTCAACGATATAAAACATACTTGTGCAATTGGAACTCAAAGCAATAGATATATTTCTTTTTTATCACAAGTATATGAGTAAAGAGTTTTAAATTCATGGTAACATTTTACTGTTACATGGTAAATAAGAAGGAAAAGGTCAAATAATATCATATATTACTATTAGTAATAAGATCATTGTGAAGTTCATACCAATGAAGGCCAACAGGGCCCCTGGGAACATCTGACATTGCCACACCAACATGCGTAGCCCCAATCTGCAGACCAAGCAATCGAAGTGGTTCCCCAGGTCTCACCTTCAATACTAATTGCCGGTATAAGAGGTATGGTTCCACCAGCTTCATCTATCAAGTCATCATTTGGAAGTTAGTGCAATCAATTCAACATTTATGTAATTAAACTTTTAATGTTGATAACTTAGAGCTTTTTAACAATTTTTATAATATATCCATAGCTATAGCAGATTAAAAAAAAAAAAAAAAAAAAAAAAAAAAAAAAATCAACATCTAAAACAAACAGTTTGCGACCAAAACCAAGAACCACTCTTAGAAAGATTTTGTTTGTAATAGAATTTATGTAGAGAACCACTACACATAAATCTTTTAACAAGAGCAAGTGAGACCCTTAGGTAATGTTTGATTTCAAATTAATTGTCTTAATTGAATGTTTATGTCAAACTTATATGAGAAGCAGGACTTAGCACAAAAAAGTCAAGAGGGTGTTGCTTTTCCAATTAAATCACTGGTTTATTCATATTTATGGTTGTTTAATCAGCATAATAATAAGAAGAAAAACAAAAAAACAGTTTATCTAAAAACAGGCGCCGTGTATATACGCTGGACACGACTTAGTAAAAATTATAAGCAAACAAGCGCTAAGATCACAGAAACAATAACGAACCAAAATACTACTGATAATACACAACAAGACTTAAGACATATGGGTCAATTTCATATTTCCCGATAGAAACACCAAAATTCAATATTTCTCCAAACATGAATCAAAATCATTGCACATTACTTTAGTAATTTTAGTGTCATTGACTATTTTAGTTAATGGGGATTTACTAAAGACCAGTGGGATTTCATATTTTAGTTAATGGGGATTTACTCGTTGAGCTAATATGTTTTCGCCCACGACCAAGATGCAGGGTCAAGGGTCAAGGGCAGGGGCCCTTGCTGGGTCCCGCTGCTGTCATTAGTATCTGTTTTTATAGACAGATACATTGTTCTCACAGAACATAACGAAAATCACAATTTCTCGGCACCCATAGGGTCGAAATACTTTATACGAAAATGAACTCACCACGAATCAAATTAGATATTCAGGATTCATCACACACACTAACCCTATTTTCTTACACATTATGCATTAATCACTTGGAAGTTGGGTAGGTATGACATTTTGAGGTTTATATTGAATATAAATATGGAATTGTCTATACAAAGTTCAACAATAAATGATTCAGAGAATTAGGATAAATTTTAATACATGATTAAAATAATAAATGCAAAACTACATACCTGAATTAGGTATATGCGCAGCAGCTATTGTTGTCAAAGTGAGCAGAGAGAAAAAAGAAAACTGATGAAAACCCGATTTACTCTTCAGTTATATGATAAAATCCATGGTATTTATTAGATGTATTCTGAGAATGTTATAACAAAGTCAGGATGGCCGAGTGGTCTAAGGCGCCAGACTCAAGTTCTGGTCTTCGGGAGAGGGCGTGGGTTCAAATCCCACTTCTGACAATTCTTCTTTGTAACTTTTTAAATTTTATACGTGTATGGTCAAAGTCAACTCTTTTTTTTAGTGGTTCAAAGGTCAAGCAACTGGCTAAATAAATTTTGACCCATTGGTTCTCATTTTTGTATTGGGTTAAGCAGATGTCAACTACGATTTCAAAGTCTGGTTTCACCTTAACTTTTACTTTATCCGTCCTATACTATGAGTTATGAGTTGGTTTATTATACAAACTAGTATTTTTTTGGAAACTAAGAGATTAATCAAAACTATTGAACAACTAAACTGCAAATATTATTATTTTCTTATTTATATCTAGATATATATTAAGTATATATTTTTTACTTTTTTAATGTCATTTTATATTAAAATATATCTAGATATATATAAAGTATATCTAGATATATACAAAGTATATCTTGATATATAAAAAGTATATCTAGATGTATTAGTAGCTTATATGCCATGGGAAGGTTACAATTTTGAAGATGATAATGTATATCTAGATATATAAAGTATATCTAGATATAACTTTTTTAACTTTTTTAATGACATTTTATATTCAGATATAAGAGTTAATTTAATAATTATGATCAGATATATATATAACATATCTAGATATATACGAAATATATCTAGATATATAAAAAGTATATCTAGATATATATAAAGTATATCTAGATATAAGGGTAAATTTAATAATTATATAATATTTCGGTGGTAACTGTGTATTTTTTTATTTTCTTTTCCGCTCGAAAAAAATAAAAATAAAAATTTGCCGCTCGAAAAAAAAAAAACTTTTGCCGTTCAAGAAAAAAAAATGTGTGTATTTTTGAAAAGGACTAAACTACAAATACCCTAAAAGTCTATATAATAAGATTTTCTTGATTAAATCTTAGATCAATCATAGTTATTGGATGAAAGGTGAATAGAGGGTAAAGATAGTCCCTTGATTTCTTAGAAAAAACAAGTTTGCAAAATAACTTTTGTCAAATTATCGATTTAAACATAATTAAAAAAAATCATTTATTACTATAATTTTTTTTCTTATTTTTATTTAAAATGACAGTTTTACTTTTATAATAGTTTAGAAAAAAAAAAACAATATGTAAAATCTTCTTTAAAGTTTATAATAGTTTTTCCAAAAAAAAGACAATATGTAAAATTAACCAAACTTTTATATATATTTTTAGTAATAAACAAATAAATTAAAAAATTCCAAATAAAAAGTAAAGTATTACTGTAATTTGTATCGAAAGGAGTAACAATTAACTTTTTCAATATTTTGTATGAATCGTGTGATTCATATAAAAAGCGCCGCATATATATAAAATGGAAAAAGTTCTACATAAACTTTTTGTTTAGCATAGACCCAATCAACCAATCACAACCATTTTTTTTTTTCATCTAACAACAAAAATATATTTTTTAAAAATTCAATATCTCACAAACCTTTAATCGTTACGCAAAACGAAACATACCATCGTGACGAGAATTAAATCATCTTTCAAACGAGGGGCACATGTATATACTTTCGACAAACTTTTTTTCGACTTTTTTTTCTTAAGTCACGTCTGAGAGAATCATATATGATTCGTCACGAAACATATATGATTCGTCACGAAACATATATGATTCGTCATGAAACATATATGATTTTCAGAAAATCATATATGATTCATATCACGAATCATATATGATTTTCTGAAAATCATATATGATTCGTGACGAATCATATATGATTCGTGACAAATCATATATGATTCTCTCAGACGTGACTTAAGAAAAAAAATCGGAAAAAAAATTCGTCAAAAGTATATACATGTGCCCCTCGATAGAAAGATGATTTAATTTATGTTGCAATGGTGTATTTTTTGTCACTTGACAATTTACCGTTTGTGAGTTATTTAACTTTTAAAAAAAAAGGTGGAAAGTTAATTTGAATGAATGTGATTGATTGATATGGTTTATGCTAAAAAGAAGGTTTATATTGATCTCAACTCTATACAAAATATGAAAAGTATTACTGGGTTGAGACGTGTCCATAAGGACCGCGCTCCTAAAAAGAAGACTTTTGGACTACAAGACATTATTTTTTCTAAAATGTCAATATAAGTTCTTGTAGTTTTTTTTTAGTTTTTTAGCACTTGTGAATATATATATATATATATATATATATATATATATATATATATATATATATATATATATATATATATATATATATAGAGTTAGGATCAAATAAGAAGATTAAGTAAAATAAGAAGAATGAGAAGAAACCACAACCACACATTTCAGATACACATACAAAGTCAGATGCATCTCCCCTTAAAATTCTCCTTCCTTTGTGGAATTTGTGGTCAAGATTTCTTCTTATTCTTCTCATTTTAATTTTTCTTCTTACTGGATCCCTACTATATATATATATATATATATATATATATATATATATATATATATATATATATATATATATATATATATATATATATATATATATATATAGGGGAGTTTTATTTACAGAACCTATCTTATTGACAGAACTTGCAGAACTCCTTTAAACCAATGAAATATTTTTAGTTATTAAATAATTTTTTTAATACAAAAGGGTATAATAGTAAAAAATACTTTCCATATATTTTTTAATTTTCGAAATACTTTTTTCGTTTTTATTATTAGTTTCACTTTTCGAAATTATTTTTTATCAAGCGGAAAACATATATGTTTTTTACAAACACGTATGTTTTTTTTACAAAACATATATGTTTTTTCAGAAAACATATATGTTTTTTAGGAATGTGAATTTCGTGTTTCTATAATACAAATTCTTAAGCAAATATGTGTCACTTAAATGATGATAAACACGTATGTTTGTCTTGTAAATATTTGAACATCCAAATCTAAAACCATAAACATCAATATACAAATGATTTTTAGAATACAAATGTACATAAATATTATACACAAAATCTGATATAAAATTATACAGTATACAATTAAAAAACAACTGTATCATGTTGAACATCAATGTACACGCCATTCATATCACATCAATGTACACGCCATTCATATCACATGTGCGCACATCTTTCAAAAACATACGCGCCTTCAAAAACATGTGTGTTTTCCACTTTCTTGTCAAATCTGTTAGAACATATATGTCCGTCTTCAAAAGATATATTTGAACATCTTCATAACTTTGTAGTTCAAGCTTCCTGCAAAAATGGTTAATATTATATGATAATCGAGTAAAATAATAAAAATCTAACAATATATGTTTGTGACACGACTTAAACACCCATGCACAAAATCTTATCATGAAAAAACATACGGGACATGTTGTTTAAAAAAGCATATATGTTTATCAAAAAACATATATGTTTATAAAAAACATATATGTTTGTGAAAGCCATATATGTTTGTGAAAAACATATGTATAATGAAAAAGCAAAACATACATGTTAGCGAAAAAAAGACATCAAATCATTTGATTAAGCATTTTAGAACCCCAAATCTTGAAACTAACTAAACTAATATTATATAAACATGTATACATTTTACACCCATGTTGATAAAAAAATCAAAATGTTCACTTCGTTAACGTAATTACATACTAAACAACATTTATTTAAAATAAAATTAGAAACCAATCACCAATATTTTGACAACAATAAAAAATAAAAGACATCACAACAAGGAAAACACGTATGTACTCATTTGTGTGTAAGAAAAAATAATTGAAGTTACCTCTACTAGAACTCATGGTTCTAATGTTGAGTCGTATGATGATGGTTACCCCACATAAAGTAAACATATTTTAATGGTGAAACCATGACCACTTTATAAATCTGGCTGGAAACTAATTTCGTGATAAAAAGGGTGTGTTTTTGCTACGTTACCCATTAAAAAAACAAGAACTAAAAATTGACAATACAACTCTAGAACCCTCAGATCTAAAACAGTAACTCGATAGGCTAGGATTTGAAACAATAGCAGATTGATATATATATCTGAAGAATCGAAGAATCACCGGTAAATGATTTCATTAGATTTTTTTAATGGGTTATTAAACAAATATGAAGGCTGTGATATGTTGTGAAATGGTGGTGTTAGTCAATCGAGAGATTGGCGGCTAGGTTTTTCTATATGATAAAGATGGAGGAAGAGATGTGATGGTATAGAAAATGATGGATCTGAAAAAGAGGGCAGCGGTTTTAGGTGAGGGGAGAGAGAGGGTGAAATGATATAATTATGGTATACCAAAATTCCTACTTTGCCCCAACTTTAAATTCTGCATCTAAATTAAAACAAAAAGTATTTTCAAAAATGCCATTTAGCATTAATATGTAGTACATTATGCACAATTAAGAGTAAAAATTGTGGTTCTGCGAGTTCTGTCATTTAAATGGGTTCTGTAAATAAAGTTACACTATATATATATATATATATATATATATATATATATATATATATATATATATATATATATATATATATATATATATATATATATATATATAGGGGCGCGCTATTTGCAGAACCTCTTTTTTGGTACAGAACTTACAGAACCATTTTAAACCAATCAAAATTTACTAATATTAAATACTTTTCTTTAATTTAAAAGGGTATTATGGTCCAACCACTTTTTTGCATTTTAAAGTTTAAAAAAACGTTATCCACTTATTTTTTATATTCAATTTTTTAAATATTTTTATCTATCACACGTGTTTTTAGAGCAATAAGTGCATAGATGTTTTTTATAATATAATATTGCAAATTTATGTGTTTCTTTTTATTAGACGTCAAACTTATTTATTTAGGATGATAATTACATATATGTTTTTATCATAATTTTTTTAATTTTCGAGATTTTGCCTAAAAACAAACATATACATCTAACCTCTAAAAATTATAACAAATAAGGAACAGTATACACATAATTTAATATCAAATAAAATATAATATATGTATTTTTGTTAATATAAATGTACACGTCATTTAAAAACATATATGAACTTTTCACTTTCTCTTCATCTTCATTTGAACATATCTGCACTACACGTCTTCCAGGAAGATATATGTACTTTGCAATTTCTCATCAAATTCACCTGCAAGCCTACAAAAAACATGTATGTTTCGCAAAGAACATGTATGTTTCCGTAAAAAACATGTATGTTTCCGCAAAAAACATGTATGTTTTCGTAATAAACATTGATGTTTCTGGTGGTCACTTAAACTTTGATCAAAGTCGTGTTTTCAAAGCACGTAAAACACAATCCCTAAACTTGATCCTATTAGCTAAAAATTTAAAAAAAAAAACATTAAAGTATATAATTTCTTAAAGAATGAAAAAAGTTAAACTAAAGCGTGTATGCTCATGTTACAATATGTTAAAGAGTGGACCAGAAAACCAAATACCACAAATTAAAATGAAATACCATTCATCAGTTGTCTGTCACAATTTTTTACTTAGACATGTTAATCAATTATAGATAAAAAAAACAACTCAAATCAATACGAATCCAATAGCTATTTTGACATGGTTGAGCCATAACTTTCATAAAGTCAATCAAAAATCCATACATCAATGTGGAAAAAAAATCATCACGTGAATGTTATACCACTTACCAAAAAGCCACCAATTTTGCAACCCTGCAATGCACAAAAACTTGATCTCATTACATAGCTATTAAAATATGTGGTATAGGTCAAAACCATACCTCATTACTAATCGGGTATTTATTGTTAACACTATAATAATAAGATCCAATCTCTAAACCATCCTAGACTAACGGAAAACAATGCAAAAACCTATCATCTTACAGTCGAACCTGCCGGCGTCCTTCTCCGATCAACGTCTACATAACCTTTTCCAAACGACATCGAGGTCTTTATTCTCCAATCAACGTCGAATTCTTCCTTCGCCAATCGACGGCGTCCTTCTTCAATCGACGCCGTCGTCCTCCTCCTCCACTCGCCGCCGCCGCCGTCCTTCTCCCATCGACGTAGCCGCTATCTCCTCGGTACTCATCTATAACACAGCCGTGTTACACAAACAAACCAGACCTGTAACCGTATGTATTGAGGCTTGCGAGCAGATTAGATATGAAGATCTAAAATATTTTGTTAGGATGATGATATGATGAGATGTGTTTAAATGGGAGAGAGAGAAAACCCAAAGTACTTGTACATATCAACTGATTTAAAGGACGGTTTTAAGGAAAATATATTAAAACACGTATAACTCATCATTTTTTTAGGGAGTTAGAAAATACCGAACATGCCCTTTTTGTATTTTTTTTCCTATAATGAGTACTATATAATTTTCAAAAATGCCACTTTGCATTAATGTGTGATACATCATGTATTAATAAGTGTAAATAACCTGGTTCTGTAGGTTCTGTACCAAAAAAGAGGTTCTGCAAATAGCACTCTACTATATATATATATATATATATATATATATATATATATATATATATATATATATATATATATATATATATATATATATATATATATATATATATATATATATATATATATATATATATATATATATATATATATATATATATATATATATATATATATATATATATATATATATATAGTGGAGTGCTATATGCAGAACCACGTTTTTGGTACAGAACTTACAGAACTCGTTTTTTACTCTTAATAATGCATATTGTACATCCTACTAATGCAAGAGGGCAGTTTTGAAAATATAAAGTATTTATTATTAAAAAGATAAATAATAATGGGCAAAATAGACATTTCGTAACACCTTAAAATAAAGCCACACATTGATATATCTGTTGCCATCTATTGACCTTCATCTAAATCTAGATCCAACAAAAAAAACTACCCTCTCTCTATATATATATGTAGATCTCAGAAAAAAATCACCCAAGCGACAAATCACCGGGTATGTTTTTTATGTTTTTAAATCTCTTAATAATAAATATTGTGGACGAGAGTTATGATTTTTGTTATTATTTTAAAAGCTTTCCAGTTTGTTGTTATGGTACTGAAAATACCTTTTACATTTTTGGTTTAAAAAATTAATTGTGCGTTTATAATTGATAAACATAAATGATTTATCTTTATCTTGTTATTTGATGTTGATGATTTGTATATTTGATGGTAGATTGACAATCACTTAGTTTCATGGTAAGGGTTTTAAACATTAAGAATTATTAAAAATTCAAATATTGAAATAATATGGTATTTTAAAAAAAAAACGTTGATCTTGTATTTTTCATTAAAAAAAATAGATCGAGTCTTATTTTTTGTCTCATTTGTTTGGCTAAAATCAGATGGTGGATAGGTATGATCTACTGTTTGCTAAAGATAAGATCTACTGTTTGTTGGCTTTATTGAATCCTTCTTATGAGACATTGATGATACATTGTCGTGATTTAATTAATCAAAGATTATGACTTTCTGGTGTGATGCGCCTTATCAGTTAGTTCTAAATGAATTTTCCAAATGTTAGTAGTAACCATTTTTAGTTGTTAGGAGTTAAATATTTTATTTCCCTAAAAATTTTGGTACCCCACATGAAATGGTATTTACTAGTAACCATTTTTAGTTGTTAGGAGTGGAGTAGTATTTTATTGTTCCTTTTTTTTGGATTGAACATTCAATATATGGATTTAATAGTATGTTGAACATTCAACATTCAATAAAGATATGTAAGTGTACGTAACAAGACTGATTGTGATTGGCTATTTCTTTCAAATGAATTAATAAGTCTTTATTGTTCTTTATTTTTTTGAGATTGAACATTCACTATATGGATTTAATCGTATGAAGTGGTGCTTTTTTTTTGCACCGTAGTCTTGGTTGATGTTTAATTTTTTTTTAAGTAATTGTTATTTTCAAGAAAAATTTCATGAATTTTTTTAAGTAACACATCTTTTATTCATAGTGAATTAGCAATTGTTATTTTCAAGAAAAATTTGTCAAGTTTTTATTTTTTTTTAATTATGACTTGAGTTAGTATGTTGGCATTAATATCTAAATTTGGTAGCCCATTTTTTTGCTTGCATCCCGTAGCTAGGACCATCTTTATCCCATCATGCTATTAAAATAACGTTTGTTTTTGTTTTCTTCCTCCTTTTAATTGTTTTGTTCATTCATTATTGTAGCTTTTATGTTTAACTATTTAATTTAAGCCTTTGTTTTAATATAGGTATTGTGTTTTGGACAGTCTATTACGAAGTCTGGTGAGGTGACTGCGAAATGGCCAAAAAAATGAGTACATATATGTTATTCAGACGTACATATATGTTTTTTGGCGTGCATGTACATTATTTGATGATAAAAAGCATATTAGGTATTTTCTAACTCATACAAAACTGCTATAAACAAAATATACATGTTCCCCTGGAACATCATCAGCTTCATCTAGACCTCACAAAAAAAACTGCCGCCTCTCTAACTCTATAGACCCCTCGTTCAACCAAAAAAAAAATCACCACGCGACTTTTATATTATGTTTTGATTCACATACGAGTTTCTTAAATCACGAGGATACTTTTATGCTGGTGGAATTTGTGTAATCAGATCTGGTCATGATGAAATGGGTGAAAGGATATCCATGACCACCAAATCCACCTCATTTAAATGAATTAAATTGATTAAAAACAAAACAATGTTGTTATGTTCTTACATTTTTGGTTAGAAAAAATAATCGTGCTGTGTCTAATTGGGAAAAAAATGGTTGTCCTTATCTGGTTATTTGACTTTTGCGTAGCATTATTTTCTTATTAACTTTCGCGTAGCAGGTTGTGTTGGAGAGGGAGGATTTCGCGAGGATCCTCAATCATCGAAAACAATTTTGAGATCTCTACGGTCTGGACATGTGATTAGAATGGTAATATTTGCTTCTTTAAATTTGTTTTCCATATCTCTATCTTGAGATTGGTATAGTAGTGTGTAGCTTTCTATTTATCTTCTTTATTTTCTTGGATGGTGTAAAATGCGTGAAATAATTGTGGGACGTAAAAAAAAACATGTATATTTTGATTAACTTGATTTGTTCTTGGATCTATTCAAAATGAGTGTGATATTTTTTTTCGTAAATGTGATATGTAATTTATTGATATTTTCTTATGCAGGGTTGCTGGATCTTTGAGGCAGGGTTGCTGGATCTTTGAGACGGGGTTGTTGGACATGTGGTTTTAATGGCTGGTATGGTTTCAGTTGTAGGTTTACTTTCTTTAGTAGGAGGAGTTACAACATGTTCAGTAGTTTTAGCGATTGGAGATGATTTTGGTACCAACGACTTAGCTGAAACAACAGATGTTGGTGTTGATGGGGCTGTGGTCGGGCTTATGTAGGCAAGTTGGTGTTGGTGTAGTTGCTGGTGTCGGGGCTCTACCTGGTGGTCGAAATGGTTGCTTGTGAGCAAAGTTTGATGCAACAGCGGTTGTCAAGAGGCTCGTGATTGTTGGGTAGGCGAATCAATGGCAAGAGTTGGCGCAACGCAGGTTGTAGTTTTAATGAAGTCAAAGCTGTGCATATATGTTCTAGTGAAGTTGAAGCCGTGCATATATGTTCTAGTGAATTCGAAGCCGTGCACATATGTTTTTAGATGTCGTGCATATATGTTCTCGAAGTCGTGCATGTTTGTTTTTCTTTAAGAGTGCACACGTGATATCAAAATTTTTGTATTGTATTTATGTTTTTATTATGTTATAATTTTTGGAGAATCATGTATGTTTATCTTATAAATTTAGAGAAACATGTATGTTTATTTCATAAGATTTATAGAAACATGTATGTTTATGTTATAAATTTAGAGAAACATGTATGTTTATGTTATAAATTTACAGAAACATGTATGTTTATGTTTTAAAAACTCTGTGTAAAGTTATAATATTTAAAAATAACAAATATATTTTTTATTAAAAAAAATTATGACCTGGGAAGAATTTTAAACTGCAAAAAAATGTTAACTAATAATTTCAAAAAAAATTTAGTGCATCTAAATACCTAATTTGCCCCTAATTTAATTTGATTTTTTTTAATGAGTAGTATATAATTTCAAAAATGCCATCTTGCATTAATATCATGTACACTATGCTTTATTAGTAGTAAAAAACTGGTTCTGTAGGTTTTGTACCAAAAAAGAGGTTCTGCAAATAGCGTGCCCCTATATATATATATATATATATATATATATATATATATATATATATATATATATATATATATATATATATATATATATATATATATATATATATATATATATATATATATATATATATATATATATATATATATATATATATATATATATATATATATATATATATATATATATATATATATATATATATATATATATATATATATATATATATATATATATATATATATATATATATATATGTATATATATATATATATATATATATATATATATATATATATATATATATATATATATATATATATATATATCTATACTACTATATAAAGCATTTGGGACTTTCTATAAAAAGCAAGGCTGAATTTTAAGACACTTTTTCTTACTAAATAAAGCAATTTATTGATGTCATTCCCACATTATATATCATAAACCAAGCTAACAACTCTTTGTAACAAACTTTTACAACAACCTATTAAAAAATAATTTTAAATTGAAAATTGAAAATATCTTTTTATTTAATTATTTTTTTCAAAATCTAATTTCACCATATTTCTTAAAAATTTTTGCTCTATAATTCAACACCCATTTTAACATATATTTATAACTTTTTATTTTTTCATTTTTAGTGGGTTTATTTTGATTCAATTTTTGTACAACTTTAACACTAATTAAAATACAAACTTGACGATAAGAGTGTAACATTTATTCGCCACAAAACTTATCATCGGGTATACGCCGCCGCATTGCGCGGGTACCATGCTAGTATATATATATATATATATATATATATATATATATATATATATATATATATATATATATATATATATATATATATATATATATATATATATATATATATATATCAAATCAAAATAAAAAAAATCAAATCAAATCAAATCAAAATCAAATCAAATCAAATCAAATCAAATCAAAAACCCTTATATAAGAAGGATGGTGAAACAGTTCCTTAAATACTAAATTCTATAAAAATGACACATGTAATTCATTAAATGGTTTCCATAAAATGCTTCAAAAAGAAAATAGGAATTCCAAATGATGCCTTAAATACAAAATTCAATAAAAATATATATAGGAATTACAAATGATGCCTTAAATACAAAATTCTATAAAAATATATAAGGAAGAATGGTAAAACAATACCTTAAATACAAAATTCTATAAAAATGATTCCATAAAATGCTTCAAAAATAAAATAGAAATTACAAATGATGCCTTAAATATAAAATTCTATAAAAATATATATAGGAATTACAAATGATGCCTTAAATACAAAATTCTATAAAAATATATAAGGAATGATGGTGAAACAATGCCTTAAATATAAAATTCTATAAAAATGATTCCATAAAATGCTTCAAAAATAAAATAGGAATTACAAATGATTCCTTAAATACAAAATTCTATAAAAATATATATAGGAATTAAAAATGATGCCTTAAATACAAAATTCTATAAAAATATATAAGGAATGATGGTAAAACAATGCCTTAAATACAAAATTCTATAAAAATGATTCCATAAAATACTTCAAAAATAAAATAGGAATTACAAATGATGCCTTAAATTCAAGATTCTATAAAAATATATATAGGAATTATATACAAAATTCTATAAAAATATATAAGGACGGATGGTGAAATAATGCCTTAAATACAAAATTCTATAAAAATGATTCCATAAAATGCTTCAAAAATAAAATAGGAATTACAAATGATGACTTAAATACAAAATTCTATAAAAATATATATAGGAATTATAAATGATGTCTTAAATACAAAATTCTATAAAAATAAATATGGAAGGATGGTGAAACAATGCCTAAAATACAAAATTCTACAAAAATAATCCTATAAAATGCTTCAAAAATAAAATAGGAATTACAAATGATGCCTTAAATACAAAATTCTATAAAAATATATATAGGAATTACAAATGATGCCTTAAATACAAAATTCTATAAAAATATATACGGAAGGATGGTGAAACAATGCCTTAAATAAAAAAAGTCTATAAAAATGATTCCATAAAATGCTTCAAAAATAAAATATGAATTACAAATAATGCCTTAAATACAAAATTCTATAAAAATATATATAGGAATTACAAATGATATCTTAAATACAAAATTCAATAAAAATATATAAGGAAGGATGGTGAAACAATGTCTTAAATACAAAATTCTATAAAAATAATTCCATAAAATGCTTCAAAAATAAAATAGGAATTACATATGATGCCTTAAATTTAAAATTCTATAAAAATATATATATGAATTACAAATGATGTCATAAATATAAAATTCTATAAAAATATATAAGGAAGGATGGTGAAATAATGCCTTAAATACAAAATTCTATAAAAATGCACAACAATAATATTAATTTCAAAAAAAATTAATGTAAAAACGTTATTCATAATATTAACATATACAAAACTTATTACCTCATAAAATTCAAAATAGATAAAATATTTATACAATATTATTAAAATTCTAAAAAAATTAATGTAACAAACTTATTCATACTGTTAACGTATGCCAATTCAATTAACTCATAATATTCTTAAATAAATAAAATATCTTAAACTACGTTATTTTTGTCTATTCTATGCTACATTATTAAAATATCAATGCCATAACTAACACTACATATACTAAACTTCTAATACAAAGACACATAAATTCAATTTTCATTAAAAAATATATACCTAAAGCTAGCCCGTCCGCCGGACGGGTCTAAGGGCTAGTCATAGACCCTTATATAGGAAGGATGGTGAAACAATTCCTTAAATACAAAATTCTATAAAAATAACACATGTAATTCATTAAAAGGTTTCCATAAAATGCTACAAAAATAAAATAGGAATTACAAATGATTCCTTAAATACAAAATTCTATAAAACAATATATATAGGAATTAAAAATGATGCATTAAATACAAAATTTTATAAAAAAATATATAAGGAATGATGGTGAAATAATGCCTTAAATACAAAATTCTATAAAAATGATTCCATAAAATGCTTCAAAAATAAAATAGGAATTACAAATGATGCCTTAAATACAAAATTCTATAAAAAATATATATAGGAATTACAAATGATGCCTTAAATACAAAATTCTATAAAAATATATATGGAATGATGGTGAAACAATGCCTTAAATACAAAATTCTATAAAAATGATTCCATAAAATGCTTCAAAAATAAAATAGGAATTACAAATGATGCCTTAAATATAAAATTCTATAAAAATTAAAAATAAGAATTACAAATGATGCCTTAAATACAAAATTCTTTAAAAATATATAAGGAATGATGGTGAAACAATGCCTTAAATACAAAATTCTATAAAAATGATTCCATAAAATGCTTCAAAAATAAAATATGAGTTACAAATGATGCTTTAAATACAAAATTCTATAAAAATATATGTAGGAATTAAAAATAATGCCTTAAATACAAAATTCTATAAAAATATATAAGGAAGGATGGTGACACAATGCCTTAAATACAAAATTCTATAAAAATAATTTCATAAAATACTCCAAAAATAAAATAGGAATTACAAATGATGCTTTTAAATTCAAAATTCTATAAAAAATATATATAGGATTACAAATGATGCTTTAAATACAAAATTCTATAAAAATATATATAGATTTACAAATGATGTCTGAAATACAATACAAAACTCTATAAAAATTTATAAGGAAGGATGGTGAAATAATGTCTTAAATAAAAAATTCTATAAAAATGATTTCATAAAATGCTTCAAAAATAAAATAGGAATTACAAATGATGCCTTAAATACAAATTCTAAAAAAATATATATATAAATTACAAATGATGCCATAAATACAAAATTCTATAAAAATTATATAAAAATATATAAGGAAAGATGGTGAAACAATGCCTTAAATACAAAATCTTATAAAAATGCACAACAATAATATTAATTTCAAAAAAAATTAATGTAAAAACGTTATTCATAACATTAACATATACAAAATTTATTACCTCATAAAACTCAAAAATACATAAAATAAGTATACAATATTATTAAAATTCTAAAAAAAAATTTAATGTAACAAACTTATTCATACTGTTAACGTATGCAAATTTAATTAACTCATAATATTCTTAAATAAATAAAATATCTTAAACTACGTTATTTTTGTGTATTCTATGCTACATTACTTAAATATCAATGCCATAACTAACATTGGATATACTACACTTCTAATACAAACACATATAAATTCAATTTTCATTAAAAAATATATACATAAAGCTAGCCCGTCCACTGGATGGGTCTAAAGGCTAGTATATATATATATATATATATATATATATATATATATATATATATATATATATATATATATATATATATATATATATATATATATATATATATATATATATATATATAACTGTTTCAATCTTGACCATCAACACAACTTACAACCACTCGTCACCATTGATCAATCGCCACCTATAACCACCTATATATACCATAGATCAACCATCACCTACAATCACATATTTACACCATAGATCAACCATCACCTACAACCACCTATATATACCATAGATCAACCATCACCTACAATCACATATTTACACCATAGATCAACCATCACCTACAACCACCTATATATACCATAGATCAACCATCACCTACAATCACATATTTACACCATAGATCAACCATCACCTACAACCAATTATTTACACTATACCCGTCGTTGTTTCGGTGAACAACGTCGCCATCATTATTCAGACCACCTTCGTCGCATCCTCCATCGTCGCCCTTCTCTTCTCGTCGTTCTTGTCAAAAGCGATCGGTCAATCTCAAACATTAAGATGGGATTTGATTTTGCATACATTTTGGAGATTATCTTTTCATAAGATAATAGATCAAATCAAAACTTATACAAATAATAGATGGGCAAAGCATTTAGAAAATGCAATTGTAGTTGGTTAGAGGAGATAGATAAATCTTCTTAGATCTCAAATCTAAGAAAAAATAACTTTTTTAATTTTTATTTAAAAAGAAATAGCTATGGAGAAAGAGAGTTACTACGTGTTTGTGATGATAGTATAAAATAATGTTGATAGTACCAAAGATGTAATCTTAGCATTTCTTGTTGCTATATGAAGATCTTGTTTCAATCTAGAAGTTTACTTATTATTTTCATGTTCCAATTTTTTAACGGCTATTTTCATATTCCATAATGGAACGATCATTTCTATATTTTATACTTTCCGTCTTAAAATAAGTGTTTATATTTGATATTGACTCTTAATCTTCAACTTTAATTTTAACTAAGTTTTTTTTATTATATAATACTTAATGAAAAATATTCGTCATTGTTAACAAAAAAATTCATGTTCATCTATTATCTAAATAAAATTTATTAATGTTCATCAGTTACATAACGAATGTCAATAAGTTCATCTGTTTTTTTTATAATGTTCTTTAGTTCATAAGTTATTCTCGATAATGTTCACGTCGTCGGTTGTTCATCAATTAAAAAATAAAAATAAATTCATCAGTATTTTTATAAAGTGTTTCATCAATAAAAAATAGTGTTCATCAATAAAAATCGTTGTTCATCGGTTTATCAATTATTTTTGATAATGTTCATCGATTTTTTTTTAAAAAAATTACGTTGTTCATCAGTTATTTATGATAATGTTCATTAGTTTTCAAAAACATCGCGTTGTTCATCATTTGTTTTTAATAAATTAAAAAATAAATATTCATCGGTTAGATAAAAAGTTGTTCATCAAGAGTTATTTCTTTTACGATATTATTAGTTAATCAATTATTTTCTATAATGTTCATCTGTTTTCGGAAAAAATGAATCACCATGTTTACCAGTTGTAAAAAAAATAATGTTCATCATTTATGATAATTTTCATTATTTTCTGGGAAAAAAATACCGCGTTGCTCATCACTTGCAGAAAAAATTTGTTAAGCAGTTTTTGGAAAAAATCACGTTGTTCATCAGTTATATAAAAAAAATGTTCATCGGTTGTTTTTTATAGTGTTCATCAGTTTTCGGAAAAAAAATCATGGTATTCATCTGTTGTGTAAAAAATTAAAAGTTAAAGGTTCATCGGTTATTGATTATAATGCTCATCGGTTTTTGAAAAAAATTCATGTTATTCATTCGTTTTGTAAAAATATAAAAAAAATTAAATGTTCATCGATTTGTTACAATGCTCATTAGTTTCCGAGGAAAAAATCTCGTTGTTCATCAGTTGTCTAAAATTTTAAAAAAATATATATAATTGGTTATATTGTTGTATAAAAAATGATAAAAAAAACAAGAAATAGAAAAATAGTAAAAATAAATAAAATAAGAGATTAAAAGATAAAGATAAGGACTTGAAGAAAAAAAAATAGAGACACTTGTCACCTTCTCATCACTATTGACACTTTTTTTACCTTCTTTTCATAAGATTACATCTCTATTTTGTATGGGAAAAAGACGGATTTGGTCAAGTTGAGCACTTGACATCCAATGGGTTGTCAAGCCAAAAGATTTTGGCACATTTGGTCACCACCACCAGAATTGCGACACGTGTCTTATGGCAAGTGATCAACCATCAGTGCTCAACCCCTAAATGTTCGACTTTAGTATAGTACCTTTTATTAAAAATGCAAAAAGTACCCCTTTTTCTTATTCTAGATATCCGAGCTATATTTTCATTTTACCCCCTTATATTTTCAAATTACCCCCCACCCCCTCTGTTTTAGCGTTATACTTTTAACTTTCACCCATTTTCATTTTCATTTACGCATCATGAATGGACTGGTACGTTTTTTTTCATGTTTGAATCATCTTGTTACCAAAGGCTCCATGAATTGACTCTTAATTAGTACACTGTATTATTATGTTCTCCAATTACTTATGTTAATTAGATATGAAACAACCAACAACTATTGTTTTTTAGTATATAATTTAATGTTTATAGGAATATGATGCGAAGATTCACATGAAAAGAAAAATCCATTACTTTCGTTTGATGAAAGCTAGATTAGGTCTAAGAAGGAGTGAATTGTTTAGGTCTACATGCTTTGGTCGTTGGTTAGATTTAGAGTATGTTGATAATGAAAATGGTCTCATTCATTATATGCTTCAGAAGCATAAACTTTCAGACAGTTATAACTGTGATCTGCCCTTGATTTATCACGTTAATGGTACAACATTACACTTTGGTCGTCGTGAGTTTTGTATCATTACTGCTTTTGAATTTGGCCATAAAAGCTTTGGTAAGTTTAGGGCTGGTGAAATCACATTCCGTGATAGAGTTTTACCTGAGAAGATAGGTGATTTTGTGATAACTGGTTTTTGGCCAGGTAAAAATTTATCGTCACAGTCTCTTCGAATTGAAAAATGGTTAACTATGCGACTCAGTCGTTCTTTGGTGAAACAAATAGTTGTGTCGTTGTAGTAATTAAAAAAATGCAAAGACTTAAATGTAAAAGGCAGGTAAAATAATATAAATCTATTTTAAAATAAATGGCGAGAAATTAAAGCGTGACGAAAATTAAAATTTGACAAAGTATTAAAATGTAAACTTAAAAATTAAACAAAACAAAATATGAAACAAACCTACCGTCGGAATCCCTAATCGGAAAGCTGATCGGAATAACCCTTACCTTCCTGATCGGAATGTTGTCACCACAATCCCAATCGGAATATCAAACACACGCCCTGATCGGAATATGTATCGGAATCCCCTATCGGAATGCAACCTAAAGGGATCTCGTCGGAATATGGGAAACTTAGTCCATCGGAATGTCCAAAATACTCACCTGTCGGAATGCAGATTGGAATCCCCAATCGGAATGTAGAAACCTTATTCCGACGGATAAATCGGAATCCCCGTCGAAATGCTAAACCCTTTTCCGACCAAGCAAATGGAGCTATGGTCGGAATGTGAAACCCTTTTCCGACCAGGGTGGTCGGAATACAGTAGGAAGAAGGCAAAATAAGCACAACAAATAAGCTATTACTCAAATAAGCACTAGACTAAAAACTTAAGCAAATACGTATAAGAAAAAGCTAATAAGCTACAATTTAAAGACTTTTGAAAACACGAAATGAGAAAGATGTACGATAGCAAACTTTATATAAAAATAACTTTTATAAAAACTTTAGAAACCTTAAGATAAACACAAATAAGCTATAAAAATCAATAATCCAAAACAATCAAAAGCATAAAAACATAACCTTTAATCAAATAAGCATAATAATAAACACATAAACATAAAGATCAAGCAAAAAAAGAAAGGTAGATGAGAGATTGACAATAAAAGTAAAGATCAACAACAATTAAAAGAAAACTTACTTGAATTTAAAGGTGCAATGTAATTAAATGTGCAATTAAGATAAAGGACATGTATTTAAATGACAAGTAATTAAAATGGTGGAAGACTAATTGTCACACTTAGCCAACAAGAGAAAATGAAATCTAATCTAATCTATTTATAGGGGAGATTAGGGAGGTGCTTAGGAAGCTTCCTCCCCTCTTTCTCCTTTCCTTAATTGCATGATTAAGTCCTTGTCTTCTTAATCTTTTGACTTTAACGACTTTGTCTCGGGATTTCTTTAAACTCGTCTTGTAATTCTTCAATAAATTAGACTTGAGTTCTTCGGCTTTAAGTAAACTTCCGTCTTTTGACTTTTTCTTCGATAAATCTTCAGAATTGGTCTTGGACTTCCGTTCTTTTTACACTCTTGATTTCTTGACTTCGTCTTTTGTCTTTTTCTTCGATAAAAGCTCGTGAATGCCCGTGTTTTCTCCCCTTTTCACAATTTCGTCCTAAATCACAACAAAAACACAAACCACGCATAATTCCGACATTTACGACATAAAATACACGTTTTGGCTCGGTTATTAATGTAGCTAAGTGGTAAAAAGGATGGGTGTTTACACACCTATCAAATCCCCTACACTTGACCATTGCAATGTCCTCATGCAATGCATTAGTTACAAAGCACGATTACACTTTTCATCATAATCAATCCACGTTAGCCTTTATTAAAGAGATAGAAAATTATAAACATTCAAAGTAAAGAAATCAAAAACATACCTTCGGGTTTTGGAAATGTTATGAATAATCATCATCCTCAAGTTTTCACTTTCTCCAAACCAAGCTTAAAAACGAGATCATTGTTATTATAAGTTAGCAAACTAACACGAACTCATGTGGGCCAATTATTTACTTAGACTCCCTTATTCCTAGGTGTATCTCTTATATTTTATTAATGTCTTGAATGATCACGAGGATACATTGTTGACTTATTTCGATAGTTATTAAGGCTGAAAATAAAGTGGGACGATTTAATCAATAGTTAGCTAAAGGACAAAATCTTTTAAAACTGCTTCTCGGGACCTCATAAAGTTCATGTCTTGGCATAACTCGCTTCGCGATTTGAGACCTTTCTCGGACCGATATTTGGCAGCGACTTCATACTTCAAACCTTGAGAGACGTTCGTGAAATAATAGTCTTCTCTTCATAATAGGAATTTCTTCACTTGAAGTTTTGAGAGATTCTTCATATTTGGACCACGACTTCTTCATTTTCTCCAATCTTTATTTTGGACTTTGATATACAACGATCCGCCTCCTTTTTGGACTTGGATCTATTCATCCTCATACCTTGTTAGGGCCTTTTTGGATAGACTTCTCCATGATCTTTACGGGAGTATTTGCTTTTCGTCGTGTGTCTCGATCCTTCATATAGATTTTTGATAAATGATTCTTCACATCACTTGGGATCTTTAGCAACAAAATATAGCCCTCATGTCTTGTTAGGACCTTTTTGGACTCGCCAATCTTCGCATCCCGCTTCAATAAATTATGCCTTGGCTATGAACTCTAATCCACACCGAGCAACTTTTAAACGATCTTGGGCTAGAAGCTAAGTAACTTTTCAAATCGTACAACCTTATTTATTGCAGATAAATTTATTAGCAAGCTATGGGAGAATAGGCTCATAATTAACTCAAATAAATTCACGAAAGAATACCAAACTTATAATTGACTCTATCATCTATCGTTCTCCACAATTTAAAATCTCAAGGAATGAGACTCGTGGATGCTTAGCCTATTAAATCAAAGTTTTGGGTTTTCAAGTCGCCTATAGGATCTTGCAAACTCTTAGACTTTTGCAAGTTTTAGAATTCGCATTTTAAAGTTCCCTTGATAAACGACTCTCTAGGATCAATTATAGGAACTTGCGAAAAGTTCTTGTTCTTAACCCGTGAGAGTTAAGACTTTCGCGTTTTATAGCTCCCTATATAAAAGCCTAGCAAAACTTGACTTAAACACGTTAAGGATACTAGCTAGAGTAAACTAAGATAAGTAAACTCGGGTTGAGTCAAAAGATTCACAACGCTTGAAAATTAAGACCACTTTATTAAAAATTTATACTAGCAAAGAAAGAAAATAACTATACAAAGGGAAAAACTAAAAGGCCAAAATAGATCAAAATTTTTGAAAAATGTCGAAAAATTGATTTTCCGGTTAAAATGAGGACAAATACAAGGAAAAGGGCCACTTAACTTCGATAGAAGTCCCCCTACACTTAATATAAACATTGTCCTCAATGTTTAAGCATGTGGGAGTAAACTCCCCTACACTTAGGACATTGTGCACTTTGTTTAAATCTTGCTAAGGAAAAGACAACTAACGAGATTCCTATTTTAATATTGGAAAATATAAAATAGTGAATCGAAAAGAGTTTAGGATAGAAATGGGAAGATGGGAACACGAAATCGCGGGTCGTCAAGAATCATCAAGAGTGGATCATTGAGCGCTCAAATCCCTGAATATGAGAAGAGAGGAAATAGAAAACACCAACGGGTCTCCCCTACACTTAGGATAAAGATAGCTAAAAGATAGATACATGGGTTGCCTCCCAAGAAGCGCTTGATTTTTGTTCACCGAGTCGTGAGCCTGACTCGACCTTGATTAGCATAGGAAGAAGCATGAAACATATCCACCGGGATCAAATACATGGTTTTCGTCCATCAAATAGCACAAGCTTAAGGCGAACAAGGCAAGCCAAAGAAGAATAGGCAAGGTTCCCTTAAGCAGCGACGGAGCACGGTGGGAGCAAGGGTGAAGAGCAAGCATATCTTCATAAGTTCCAAAGATTTTTCCTTTTATTTCATCAGATGGATACTGAGATGGCTGAATAATATCGACACCGGGGTCGAACACCTTTTCCTTTAGGGGAAAATAACACTCAGGCTCAACAGAATTTGAAGATGATCCGCGAAGAAAATGCACAACCTCGTCCTCAGAAGGTGGACAAAGAGGTGTTAAATCATACGTGCTGCGGATGTTGGTGTCGTCCGGTTGCTTCACCTTTGAAAGAATTTTCTTCAAATCCGAAGTAGGATCAAGACCATAATCATCAAAGTCTAAAGGAGGAGCATCACTCTCATGAGGGAAGTAAGTATTGAGAAAAGTAGAGAAGTCTTCCTCAAAAGAGTAATCATCCAAAGTATGATTAAGCATGGATGGCGGAGGATCTTCATCATGAGAAGAATCACTCGAAAGAGTATCGGCCTCATCAAAATCATCATAGGTGGGCATGTCGGGATACTCGGAAGTAAAATCATCATAATCATCCGAATCTGAGCTAGAATCATCATAATAAGCATCAAAGATCGGTGGAGAATCATATATGGGTGAAGGTTCCAAATTGGAGAGAGAATCATCCACATCATCTTGAAACAGTGGATTATCAATGCAAGACTCGAATAGAGGATTGTTGTAGATGAAAAAATCATCGATCACATTAATCATATTCGCAAATTCTCGTCCATAGGATTTGCTGGTAAGCTTCCCCATTTTGAACACTTGTTGTTCATTCCCGACCCTTAAAATTAATTCACCTTCGGCAACATCAACTAAAGCTCATCCGGTTCTCAAGAATGGCCGACCAAGTATTAAAGGAATACGAGGGTCCATTTCATAATCAACCACAACAAAGTCGAACGGAAAAGTAAAGGTGCCAACTTTAATGAACACATCTTCGGCAATACCAACGGGGTAAGCGAGAGTGTGATTTGCAAGCTCAAGAGTCATCTTTGTTGGAGTAAGGTCGGGTAATGATAGTGTTGTCCAAAAACTTAAATGCATCAGATTAATACTAGCCCCGAGATCAGCTAGGACAGTAAATTCTTCGGTTTTGTTAAAAATGTAAGGCAACACAAAACGATCGAGATCTCCAAGTTTTTCCGGAAGTTCTTTAAGAATAACTGCAGAACAGTTTTCATTTAAGCGTGTGTTGGCGAGCTCAATCAGCTTCTCCTTCTTGTTAAGCAATTCCTTAAATGCTTTGACAAATTTTGGCATGTGGACAAGTGCTTCAACAAGGCTAATGTTGAAGTTCATTTGAGAGATCATCTTCAAATAATTCGACACTTGAGTGTCATCCTTAGTGAGCAAGTTAGGCTTGTCCAAGCGAGAAGGATATGGGATGTTGGGTTTATAGGTGGAAGGTGTAGGTGTAGCAGGTAAAGGTTGAGATGTTGAAGGTGGGGTTGGTGGAGGATTCTTGGTGGGTACTTCATCACGACGAGGCGGAGACGGTAATGGTGTACTAATACTAGGTGTGGGAGTAGTAGGGATAAATGGTGGTGGAGGAGGTGTAGATGATGGGGGCGGGATAGGTGGTCCTACTATGGTAACTCCACTACGGGTAGTAATATCACTCACATTCGCTCGCAGATTGGTGACGGTGTTTGAAGGTAGAGAACTCGAGGTAAAGGGTTGAGTGGTGGGCAAGAAACTGGCCAGCATATTCTTTAAATCATTCGTTTGATTGCTGAAGGAGGATTGAATATTATCTCGAAGCTCGGATCTGATGTCATTCCCTTGCTTGGTGATATCCCCTTTCAAATTGATAATTTGGCTCTGCAGATTCTTGATTTGCTCTCCTTGGGTTCTCCTTATCGCTTCAACATCTTGGTTAATGGGTGGGGCTTGTTTAACGGGTGGGTGATAAGGATTAGAAGCTAGAGGTGGGATTTGGTTGCTTCTTTTGTAGTTGTTGTTGAGGTTTTGGTTTTGAGGAGAAAAACCGGGGGAAAGGTAGTTGTTTGATCGGTAACTCAGCAAATGTCGATCCCTTTGAGGTCGGGCTTGGTAATTTTCCGGTGAGTAATTACCATAAGCCGCATACACGTTTTCCGGATTTCCTTGAGTAGAAGGACAATTAGTGTATGGGTGAGGACCGCCGCATGTCTCACAAGGATTAGCCACCGCTTTAACTTGTTGTTGGTTTGTAGCGAGAAGCAAGATATTTTTGTTCATTTCGGTCATCATGCGGGTGAATTCGGTCATGTCGGGGTTTGCTGAAGTAGAAGAAACATTGAATCTCGGGTTGTTCCTTGAAGAAGCGGAGGAATATCAGTTTTTGTGATGAGTAGTCATGTTTTCAATAAGCTCTCTACACTCCTCGGGTCTCCTTTTCATAAATGTGCCACCGGCGGCTGCATTAATCGTATCACGATCACGAAAAGTCAAGCCGTTGTAGAAAGTATCAATTAAGGTCACAGGGAGCATATTGTGGTTTGGGCAACGATCGATCAAAACATTATATCTTTCCCAAGCATCAAAGAGAGATTCATCGGGTTCTTGCATGAAACCGCTAATTTGATTGCGAAGGCTCGTGACCATGGATGGTGGAAAGTAGCGCGACAAAAAGCGTTGAGTCATGTCATCCCAAGTATGAATGGAATTCTTCGGGAGACGATCAAACCATTTCTCGGCGTGGTGTGATAAAGTATGTGGAAAGAGTTGAAGGCGAAGAACATCCATTGTGGCACCGGGCAACTTCATGCTTTGGGTGATAGTAATGAACATGTCGAGGTGTTTGTTGGCATCATCATCAGGCATTCCTCGAAAAGGATTTGTTTGCACTTGCTGAATCATGTGGTGCTTCAACGAAAACTCCGGAGCCGTGATTTGTATCAGCGCAATCGGTCCTCCTCATCCAAACATGGTGGGTTGACAAAGCTCCTCCATTGTCCGAAGATCGGGCTGTGGAAGAACATTATTATTGTTATTATTGAGGTGTGGTGGATTATTGTTGTTGTTCACACCTGCCATAGCTAAATCTTCTCGAGTCTCGGGCTCTTGATAATTAGAAGATCTAGTACGCATACACCTGCGAAATCAAAAGAAAACAATACCAAGCACAAAGAGAATATATATACACTATAAAGATAAAAATAAAATCTTTTTGGATTTTTGAAATTTTTTAATTTTTATGGATTTTTAACAATTTTTAATCAAGAAAATAACGCTCACAAGTGAACGGATCCCAAAAAGCAACGCGTCTCTCACAGAAAACCGTTAATCTTTACGATAAGACCCGGCAGCGGCGCCATTTGATAACTGGCTTTTGGCCAGGTAAAAATTTATCGTCACAGTCTCTTCGAATTGAAAAATGGTTAACTATGCGACTCAGTCGTTCTTTGGTGAAACAAATAGTTGTGT
This sequence comes from Glebionis coronaria, assembly GCA_025667525.1. Classification (NCBI taxonomy): domain Eukaryota; kingdom Viridiplantae; phylum Streptophyta; class Magnoliopsida; order Asterales; family Asteraceae; genus Glebionis; species Glebionis coronaria. The sequence continues at coordinate 424,246,700 of CM046882.1, forward strand.
CGTTGTAGTAATTAAAAAAATGCAAAGACTTAAATGTAAAAGGCAGGTAAAATAATCTAAATCTATTTTAAAATAAATGGCGAGAAATTAAAGCGTGACGAAAATTAAAATTTGACAAAGTATTAAAATGTAAACTTAAAAATTAAATAAAACAAAATATGAAACAAACCTACCGTCGGAATCCCTAATCGGAAAGTTGATCGGAATAACCCTTACCTTCCTGATCGGAATGTTGTCACCACAATCCTAATCGGAATATCAAACACACGCCCTGATCGGAATATGTATCGGAATCCCCTATCGGAATGCAACCTAAAGGGATCTTGTCGGAATATGGGAAAATTAGTCCATCGGGATGTCCAAAATACTCACCTGTCGGAATGCAGTTTGGAATCCCCAATCGAAATGTAGAAACCTTATTCCGACGGATAAATCGGAATCCCCGTCGAAATGTTAAACCCTTTTCCGACCAAGCAAATGGAGCTATGGTCGAAATGTGAAACCCTTTTCCGACCAGGGTGGTCGGAATACAGTAGGAAGAAGGCAAAATAAGCACAACAAATAAGCTATTACTCAAATAAGCACTAGACTAAAAACTTAAGCAAATACGTATAAGAAAAATCTAATAAGCTACAATTTAAAGACTTTTGAAAACATGAAATGAGAAAGATGTACGAAAGCAAACTTTATATAAAAATAACTTTTATAAAAACTTTAGAAACTTTAAGATAAACACAAATAAGCTATAAAAATCAATAATCCAAAATAATCAAAAGCATAAAAACATAACCTTTAATCAAATAAGCATAATAATAAACACATAAACATAAAGATCAAGCAAAACAAGAAAGGTAGATGAGAGATTGACAATAAAAGTAAAGATCAACAACAATTAAAAGAAAACTTACTTGAATTTAAAGGTGCAAGGTAATTAAATGTGCAATTAAGATAAATGACATGTATTTAAATGACAAGTAATTAAAATGGTGGAAGACGAATTGTCACACTTAGCCAACAAGAGAAAATGAAATCTAATCTAATCTATTTATAGGGGAGATTAGGGAGGTGCTTAGGAAGCTTCCTCCCCTCTTTCTTCTTTCCTTAATTGCATGATTAAGTCCTTGTATTCTTAATCTTTTGACTTTAACGACTTTGTCTCAGGATTTCTTTAAACTCGTCTTGTAATTCTTCAATAAATTAGACTTGAGTTCTTCGGCTTTAAGTAAACTTCCGTCTTTTGACTTTTTCTTCGATAAATCTTAAGAATTGGTCTTGGACTTCCGTTCTTTCTGCACTCTTGATTTCTTCACTTCGTCTTTTGTCTTTTTCTTCGATAAAAGCTCGTGAATGCCCGTGTTTTCTCCCCTTTTCACAATCTCGTCCTAAATTACAACAAAAACACAAACCACGCATAATTCCGACATTTACGACATAAAATACACGTTTTGGCTCGGTTATTATTGTAGTTAAGTGGTAAAAAGGATGGGTGTTTACACACCTATCATTTTGTTAAAAACATTGATCTTCTATGTATCATTGAGGATGATGTGCGCTTTAGCAATTTGTCAGACGAAGACTCTGTAAGGATTTGTCTCCTTTTAACTTTGGAAGTTATTTTTATGGGCCATGAGTTGGGAGTTGTTGCTAATGATGTATTTATGCGGATGGTGGAGAACATTAGTTTGGAATGAATTTTATTGGGGTGTAAACATTTGACGTGTGTTATACTCTATCATTAGAAACGTTGCGTCAAGACATATGGATACTCACTATAAATCATTGGAAAGAAAACCCGACTTAGTTCCATCGTATGCATTATCTGGATTTGTATTTGCTTTCAAAGTGAGTATTTAATAAATTTAACAATATATATTTTCATCACATGGTCTTTCTAACAATTTTAACTTTTGCCAAGTGTAGATTTGGATATTAGAGTCTTCAGGTGTGAATTCTTCTTGGTGGACCTAAGTGCCTGATTTGATCCCTAAAGGAATATCCTGGACCAAACATAGGAATATAATCCGATACGACCACCTTTTCCCCAGGTGATTGCATTTCCCCCTGTTTAAAACAATTCTCACTGTTGTAAACAATCCCCTATGTTGTAAAAAATTTAAGTTATTTTTTATTAAAGATAAATGTAATTTAATTTTTCAGGGGGTAGTTGCAGTATGTGACATATATCCAAACAAAGCTGAGTTGCAAACCTGTTGGCATAAAAGAAGTAACAATTATTTCAAGTGGTATACACCTAGAGCCCCTGATGTTGAATAAGGAGGTCTTTTTGGTGATTATCTTAAAAAACTGATGAAAGCACGGAAAGCTCAGGAGGAAGATGCGGATTCATCAAGGGGTATGCTAACCAAAGAGCCTTCCGTTGAGGACCGTCTTCAGGCTTTAGAGAAATTGGCCACTAGTTTAATGATTCTCTTTAAAGAGACAAAGAGCTTGAAAGCACGTCTTCACAAGCTTGAGACTATCATTAATGTAAGTTTTGAAAGGGTCATATCACTTAATGTACAGACATAACATGGAATTTTACTGTGAACTAAATTTTATTCATTTTGCAAGTCCTATCTCAATTACAAAAAGGCAATAAAGATAAGGCTAAGGAGTTTACACTTTCGCAAAAGGTATATCGTAATTTAATATTTAAATTAAAAAAAGAAAATTGCATTAAACATTCTTAAAATTGACTTAACAATTAAAGAAGGACATTACATATTGAAAAACAAAAATTGCATAACAAAAATAAACATTGAACATAAATCTAAAACTTAAACTTAGGAGATTTTTCAGGATCAAATGAAAATTGACAATCATCATAATCGTAAGACTCCACAAATTCATCTTCTTCTGTGTCGACTTCTTCTTCGGATTGATATGGGTCATAATGATAATAAGAACCATCCTCATCCTCCTCCTCCTCATCTAGCTCCCTTCTAACCGCAACAAGTTCATCCCTTTCTTGCTATTCTAGTAGTGCATTTCTTTGTTCCTCCAACCTTTCTTGTTGCTCCCTTTGTTCAAGCAACGCTTTTCTTTGCGCCTCCTCCCTTTCTTGCTGCTCCCTTTGCTACTTTTCAAGAATCTCTTTTTGTTCTTCTTCACATATGCATTGCATGTGGAAAGCAGCTTCCTGAACATAGTAGCTATGCTCATCATGTTGTGTAGATTCCACACGCGATTTCCTGAAATCTGAAACACAAAATGTAAGTTATATTTTTGAAATTAAAAAAAAAGTATACTTATTAAATTAACTACATTACTTGTTGATATTGGCTTGGAAGTCTTCAAGATTCGCAGCATGTGAGTTTCTCTTGGCAAATAAAGACATTTTTAATTTTTTTGAAAAGATGGATAAAGAGTGTATGTCGTTGTTGTTATCAGGTTTTTAGTTATCCATTACACCCAATAAGGTGTTAATATAGAATGAATGAAGAATATGAATAAGTAGATTAGATGCATACAAGAAGTTATATGCATGCATGCAATTATGATTATGTAAACTTCCAAGTAACATTTAATTTTCCATATTTATTGGTTCAAAGTTAAACACATACTGCTTTTAATGGAAAAAAATGATAAGTACATTTTATTTTTTTTATTATGCAACATTACTAAGATTAATAAAAATGTTACATTAAAAAATCATTGCTATTGACTCAATAAGCAATAAAAATGTGACTTACATAATAAATTGTGTTCATTAAACATAATCCCCCTGAATTAAAACTATAGGATAAAATGAATTTGAGCGACGATGAAATAGCTTACTTTTCATTTAATTGCTCTCAAATTGGAAAATCCAGCAAAGACCCTGTGGAGGAGTTGGTAAAATTTTTAGACGAGTTTGATGCTAAGGTATCTTGTTTCTCAACAAGGAATTTTTAAAAGTTTCTATGGTCCTATACTCTAGTATAAAACTTTAACTAGGATCATAGATTTGTGAAGAGAGATGTAGAATTAAGTAGTAGCGCCAAAGCTGAAAAGCTAGAGGCTGAAAAGAACAGGGTAGCCGATGTGCAGAGAAAAAGGATGAAATTCTTGTCAGACGAACACAATCGCATGATCCGTAAAGATATATCTAAATCCAATCACATGCAACTTGGTCTACAGAAAATTGGGAACGTTCCAAAGAGAAGGTATGTTACTGTGTAAGGCCACCAATTCAAGTAAATCCAGATACTAGAGTACCGATCATGGATTCCTTAAGAAATAAGAAGAACGTTCTTGATGGATTTATGATGCAAATGTGCCAGAATCTTCAACCGTGGAAAGAGGTATGTTTATGAAGTTTATTTTCTTTAATGTGTTTATTTCTTACTTTTTTTAACCTTTTTTTTTAAACAGGATCTCAATCGACCATCCAAAAATATTGATAAAATATTTTGCAATTCGGCTTTGGAGTTTTTCCTGAATAACTTACCAATTCCTTGTTGTAACATATCCGTAGATCGCAGCTTCTGGGATAGTTTTGTTAGATTGGATGATGAACGAGTTGGTTGGTACATGGACGGGGTAATTATAAAAAAATTAACATTAAAGGATGATTAATATGTATTTTTTGATTTTAAGTTTGTTATTTTTTTAACAGAACATTGAACTATGGGTATGCTACATGTGGCATTTTAGACAATCATTGCATGATTGGTCAATGGTTAGCTGCTACTTTTTTAAAATTTTAATCCATTAATCGTTGCCTCTGTTTTATGCAACGGATGAAATCTACCCATTGTCGTGGAGGAATGCTGAACAGGTAATTTAACTGCATCTTTATATAAAAACATATGAGCTTGAATTAAAAATTGTTTTATAAAATTTGTAGGTCTTCATTCCAATACATGAAACCAGACGACATTGGTTCCTAGCACGGTTTCACATCACATCTGGAAATGTCACTTTTTATGAAAGTGAAAATACTTATGGTGAATGTAGTGATTAGTATTTGAAAGTAATGGCATGTTTAGAGAATAAACTTCCTACTGTCCTTGAAAAAACTGGTGTGTTTAAAAGCAAAGGAATCGATCAAGAAACATACACTATTAACTTTAACTGTGCAACTGATGTTCCCATCCAAGGTGGTGTGTTTGGAGACTGTGGAGTATATTTGTGCCTTTTCCTTTACATGTTAGTAATTTTATGTTGTATTTGTTTATATAACATTCTTGGTGCTTGTATATCCATATGATTTTTTAGAAAGAATTTCTCATATGATTATTTGTTATGCAAAAGGTTATCTCATGGGATGAGCCTGGAGGTTGAAGATCCAATTCAAGCAGCTATAACATATCGATAGAAAATGTTGGAATTATTTTTCAACCACGAGATATCATGTTAGCTGTTACTGTCTTAGACGAGAGCACTTATCATCTAGTGTCTGTCAACTTCAAGGATTATTTTGTATTTTTGAGACTTAGTAACAAATGTAATTTTTGTGACAAAATGTGTGGTATTCTATTAAACAATTCACCATAGTGACTGATGTTGATAACAGGGTGATAAACTTTGTCTATCAGGGGAAATAAAATGATCAACTTTTTGTTTGTAAATGCTCAACTTTTTGTTCTTCAATGCTCAAAATTTTGGTTCATAAGTGCTCAAATTTTGGTTCAAAAGTGCTCAAATTTTGATCTGTTTTTAAGATTTAGTCAACTAATATGCTCAACTTTTATTATTATTAAAACACACGTGGAAAAACTTCCTTAACATGTGGAAAAAATTTGTCAAACAGGGGGAATGAATTACCCTAACAAGGGGGACCAAATGATCAACTTTTATAAAAGTGCTCTACTTTTTCCAAAAGTGCTCAACTTTTTTCATAAGTTTTTAACAAAATTTATAAATTGTGTAGTTACTAAAAAAGTTGACTAATTGTTCATTAGGAAAAACAAAAGAGGAATATATTACAAAAGGAATACAATGCAACATACGTGATAACCAGAGAAATCATCCACAAATAACTTCACTTACTTCACTGTTAAGAAGAAATAGTGATTCCTTGTAGGGCCCGACTATGAAAGTACCAGGACATCCTTCAATACCTAGATTGTTTACAAAGTCCCCATTGTCTGAATTTTCTAGTATGTGGGGAAGACCTGGTGGGTTCACACTCACTTCAAATATTGGATCCTCGTTCTTTGAAAACCCCAATAGCTTCGACACGTGCTCAATAGCCCTTTCGTGAAAGAACGATGTACGAATCAAAGAAATCAAACCATCAACCACCTCTAAGGCCCAACCACAACTAGCTCGTCGTCTAAGAAATACAACATTTCCTGCGATTATCAGATGATTTTTTAGCTCTGAGACGGTGTATGGAGGTCGAATAGTATTGGTTACTTCTTCAGGTATATTTTCTAGTGTAAACTGGCGAGTATCCAAACCAAATGATAAGATCATATAATTTTTATGCTCTTGACCACGAACACAAAAATACTTTTCTGAACATACCCAATAAATACTACCGGCCACCAGTGCCTGGCTCCCCCTACATATACGAATAGATCCCCAGAGACAATCTTCAGTTTCCAAATCAAACCACACACGTAATTGTAAAGTATGAGACTGAGCATGTACCTCCCTGTATGACCGGATTTTTTATGCACACAATTGTTGGTACTTTAGTTGCTTGAGAAACACCAAAACTAAATACTTTTTTTGAATGTGGAAGCTCATCCAACGAACACAAGATTGTCACAATCTTGTCCATGGTTAGGTTCCATAGGACCAATGCAGTATTGCCTGTAACAATAAAACACCATATGCCTTCAGAACTTGCAAGTGCATGTAGATTTACACTATTTAATCCTGAATGAGTCACACGTGTGAACACTAAGTCAGCACTAACCTTATACATGATACCCTCCATGTCTTGCTTGTATTGGAAGATGAAGCTGCAATTAGCAACCTCTTGAGAACGGTATTGTAAACAGAAATCTCTTGCGTCAATGCAAGATTTCAGTGACTTGCAGACTTGACGACATCTACATAGATCTCTCACAGGGAGCCTAAGCATTATTTCTCTTTGGATGTCGATTGGTATGTGACCAGACATGTTTAGGTATGTTGTGTGTGGTAATTAAGTTTGTGGAGAAATATTTATAAAGGAAAAAATAGTCATTGGTTGTTAGGTTATCTTTATGACTATTAACGTTTTTATTAAATACACAAATAACCTTAAAGAGCATAGTACATTTTGACAGTCAGTTGACTTTCTTTGATAAGTCAGTCAAAATGAATTTTAGTTGACTTTTTTGGTTCTTAAATGATCAACTTTTGGATCCTAAGTGCTAAAAATTTTATGTGTTTCTTTTTAATCAAGTCATTTAAATCCTCAACTTTTGGATCTTCAATGCTCAAATTTTAGTTCATAAGTATGCTCAACTTTTATTATAATTAAAAAACAGGTGGAAATATTTTCCTTTAACAGGTGGAAAATATATGGCTAACAGGGGGAAATAATTACCGTAACAGGGAGACGAAATGATCAACTTTTATAAAAGTGCTCAACTTTTTCTATAAGTTATCTATTTTATCAATTATGTATCAAGGTTGTCTTTTTTATTTTTTTATCCCCCTGTTTTTTATAATTTTACAAAAGTTTCCCCTGACATTGAATTTTTAATGGTTTTTTAAACGTTGACCGATATTTGACCATTGTTTGATGGTTTATCAACGATAAAAAACAAAAAGTTATCAATCTTGACCTTTTTTTGACCTTTAACTAACGATAAAAAATACAGTTATCCTGTTCGGATTCGTCATCACTTGGTATAACCATTCATTTCTTGATTTCAATTCACTCAAATCAAAGCAATATCATTTATTTCAATTCACTCAAATACGTTTTTAAATCAAGTCGTCTATTGTAATCAACAGAAACCCACCAATAATCTCACACAGTAAATAATATATCATTTCCAATCAACTATGACGAATTTAAAGTGTCAGGAGTATCACAACATGGTGGCCAATTTGAAGAGGAGTGATGTTCACCAGGAATTTGACCAGATTGTGGATAATCTTGGTGCTTGTGATTTTTAGTTTGCACTTCAGGTAAATCCTAGAATCCATACTTCACACATAAGGCAATTTTGGACTAATGCCCAAATAAAAATTGTTCATGAAGAAGTTACTTTTAAGACTAAGGTGGATGGCATTAGTAAGTACATCATTGTCTCTAAGATCTGAGAGTCACTTCTCTTGAATGATCGGGATGGTGTACGAACTATCCCGAAAAAGAACTTTTTAAAGAAATTGGATTGTTGGGGCATAATATTGATGAAGATCAGAAATCAAAGTTTTTAAAAGAACAGTTTGCCCCTCATTGGAAATATTTGATACATACAATCCAACAATGCTTAAGCCAATAAACAACATCATTTAATGAGTCTGGAAGTAATATAGCAAAGGCAATAGTATGTTTGGCAAAAGGGCAAAGATACAATTTTTCGCAAATGATTTTCGATGGTATGTTGAAAAATGTTAAAGGGAAGAAAAAATTTTGTATGTACCCAAGATTTTTGACTGTGCTTATAGACATGGATGGAGATATCAAACACAAAAAATTCTTTATGATGGGCAAACACAAAGAAAAATTATTCACCACCTTAAAACCAAACACAACTAACTTTTCTAGGAGATCGGTCCCATTAACCCAACCTATTATTGATTTCATTCGAGTTAGAACTTCTGCAAACCCAGCAGAAGGCCAGAGGAAGAAAACACGATCAACCGGTGGGGATATACCCGTTGTAGAGGAGGATCATAGCACTAGTGTCGAGAGTAGGATGGGTGAGGATGTCGAGCCTGAGAGAAGGAAGAAAGCTAGGCAGGAATGTGGCAACATAGGTGAGGGTAGTTTGCAACATCTATCAATTAGTCAATTGACTTTGTTGTGCAAAAGTCTGCAAACAAAAAAATGCAAAACTAGAAAAATAAGTGAAGGAGCAGGGTGTGGCAATTGAATTTTTAAAAACAAGACTTGATAAAGTTGAGAGGAGGAAAAGAAAAGGTTTTGTTCTATCCTCTGATGAGGGGAATGAAGATGATGAAAATTCCAAAACTGAATATTATGATTATCCGAAGTCAAACGCTGAAAATGATAGTGTTCATAAAGTAAGTGACAACTTCAGTGATAAGGGTAGTCACAACACAGACGATTGTGCTGACACATTGGCTAAACTGGGACAAACCTCTTCTCCAACACTTGCACCTGAAAATACAATAGTTTCCTTTGCCAATGTAACTGTTTACCCTGGAAAAAAACAGTTTCACTTGAAAAAGAAAGAGTTTCACCTAAAAAAGAAAGAGTTTCACCTGATAAAGAAAGAGTTTCACCTGAAAAAGAAAAAGTTTCACCTGAAAAAGCAAGAGTTTCACCTGAAAAAGATAGAGTTTCATCTGAAAAAGCAAGAGTTTCACCTGAAATAGCAATAATTTCCCCTGTTTTAGATACTATTGCTCCTACAAGTGTGTTTACTAGGAGACAAACACAGACAAATTGTTATGCTTTTGCCTAATATAAGAATTAAAGTTCGTTGTGTTGGTCTAATCGAATTGACAACTGGTTAACTATGCGACTCAGTTGTCTTTGGTGAAACAAATAGTTGTGTCGTTGTAGTAAATTAAAGGTGCAAAAACTTTAAAGTAAATCTAATTTAAAAATAAATGACAAGAATTTAAAGCAAGACGAGAATTAAAAGGCACTTAAAGTAAATAACGCGAACTTAAAACTATCTAAGGCAAACTTAAAACGCAACTAAAACTTAAAATAAGGCAAGGCTTAAAATAAATCTAAGGCAAGTAAAATTAAAGTGCGACTAAGTAAAAATGCGGGAAAAGTAAAGCTTAAAAATAAAAACTTAAAAACAGAAACTTAAAATAACCTGAAAACAGCTCATTCGGAATAATGCTTCGTTCGGAATAAATCACTCGTTCGGAATGTCACCTTCGTCCGGAATAATTTCTTCTTTACTCGGAATAATTCTTCATGCGGAATAAAACACCCTCATTCGGAAAAACAAGACCAAAACCTTTCATCCGGAATATTCCGAGTGAACGCCTTGATCCGGAATGTTTGAAGTTCCGAATGAATCAATCTGATCCGGAATATATTCTGAATGAAGACCTTGATCCGGAATGTTTGAAGTTCCGAATGAATCACCTTTATTCGGAATAATAAATGTTCTAGATGAACAAACTTTGGTTCGGAACGTTCTGGATGAACTCCCTTGACTCGGAATATTCGGCTGATCCGGAATAAATCCTCAAACCTTGATTCGGAATGCAAGTTGGTTCCAAATGAACTCCTTCACTCGGAACGTTCCGAATGAGCACCTTCACTCGGAATAATAAATTATTCCGAATTAACACCACTGATCCGGAATGTTTGCCTTGATACGGAATAAAAGCTTTATCCGGAATATGTCACCTATCCTGAATATTTTCTTTGTTCGGAACAATCACAACACCACCTTGATTCGGAACAAATGCTTGATTCGGAATACCTGGGCGAACACAGTAACATCGAAGAACAAGGAGAACAAAAAGTAATACGGATCTAAACAAAATTAATCAAAATCAAACAAAAGATTAAAACAAACTAACCAAATAACATCTACTAATCATAAACTAACAATCCAAAACAATCAAACTAACAATAATAATCAAAATAATCAAAACCCACTTTAATCAAATCAATAAAACATCAAGAACATAAACATGAACAATAAAGCATAAAGATTAAGATCAAACAAGAAAGGAAGATAGAAGATTGACAATAAAAGTAAAGATTGACAATAATTAAAAGGAAACTTACTTGAAATTAAATGTATTTAAGGTGCAAGACAATTAATTAAATGACATGTAATTAAAGAACAAGTAATTAAAGGGTGGAAGACTAATTGTCACACTTAGACAACAAAATGAAATGTAAATCCTAATGATCTATTTATAGGAGGATTAGGGAGGTGCTTAGGAAGCTTCCTCCCCTCTTTCTTCTTTCTTTAATTGCATCATTAAGTCCTTAATCTTCTTAGTTCTTCGACTTTAATGACTTTGTCTCGGGATTTCTTTAAACTCGTCTTGAATTTCTTCATAAATAAGACTTGAGTTCTTCGGCTTTTAGTAAACTTCCGTCTTTTGACTTTTTCTTCGATAAATCTTCAGAATTGGTCTTGGACTTCCGTTCTTTTTGCACTCTTGATTTCTTGACTTCGTCTTTTGTCTTTTTTTCGATAAAAGCTCGTGAATGCCGTGTTTTCTTCCCTTTTTACATTTTGAACCTAAAATCACAACAAAAACACAAACCACGCATAATTCCGACATTTACGACATAAAATACACGTTTTGGCTTGGTTATTATTGTAGTTAAGTGGTAAAAAGGATGGGTGTTTACACACCTATCAAATCCCCTACACTTGACCATTGCAATGTCCTCATGCAATGCATTAGTTACAAAGCACGATTACACTTTTCATCATAATCAATCCACGTTAGCCTTTATTAAAGAGATAGAAAATTATAAACATTCAAAGTAAAGAAATCAAAAACATACCTTCGGGTTTTGGAAATGTTATGAATAATCATCATCCTCAAGTTTTCACTTTCTCCAAACCAAGCTTAAAAACGAGATCATTGTTATTATAAGTTAGCAAACTAACACGAACTCATGTGGGCCAATTATTTACTTAGACTCCCTTATTCCTAGGTGTATCTCTTATATTTTATTAATGTCTTGAATGATCACGAGGATACATTGTTGACTTATTTCGATAGTTATTAAGGCTGAAAATAAAGTGGGACGATTTAATCAATAGTTAGCTAAAGGACAAAATCTTTTAAAACTGCTTCTCGGGACCTCATAAAGTTCATGTCTTGGCATAACTCGCTTCGCGATTTGAGACCTTTCTCGGACCGATATTTGGCAGCGACTTCATACTTCAAACCTTGAGAGACGTTCGTGAAATAATAGTCTTCTCTTCATAATAGGAATTTCTTCACTTGAAGTTTTGAGAGATTCTTCATATTTGGACCACGACTTCTTCATTTTCTCCAATCTTTATTTTGGACTTTGATATACAACGATCCGCCTCCTTTTTGGACTTGGATCTATTCATCCTCATACCTTGTTAGGGCCTTTTTGGATAGACTTCTCCATGATCTTTACGGGAGTATTTGCTTTTCGTCGTGTGTCTCGATCCTTCATATAGATTTTTGATAAATGATTCTTCACATCACTTGGGATCTTTAGCAACAGAATAGGCTTATAATTAACTCACATAAATTCACGAAAGAATACCAAACTTATAATTGACTCTATCATCTCTCATTCTCCACAATTTAAAATCTCAAGGAATGAGACTCGTGGATGCTTAGCCTATTAAATCAAAGTTTTGGGTTTTCGAGTCGCCTATAGGATCTTGCAAACTCTTAGACTTTTTCAAGTTTAGAAATCGCATTTTAAAGTTCCCTTGATAAACACCTCTCTAGGATCAATTATAGGAACTTGCGAAAAGTTCTTCTTCTTAACCCGTGAGAGTTAAGACTTTCGCGTTTTATAGCTCCCTATATAAAAGCCTAGAAAAACTTGACTTCAACACGTTAAGGATACTAGCTAGAGTAAACTTAGATAAGTAAACTCGGGTTGAGTCAAAAGATTCACAACGTTTGAAAATTAAAACCACTTTATTAAAATTTATTCTAGCAAGGAAAGAAAATAACTATACAAAGGGAAAAACTAATAGGCCAAAATAGATCAAAATTTTTGAAAAATGTCGAAAAATTGATTTTCCGGTTAAAATGAGGACAAATACAAGGAAAAGACCACTTAACTTCGATAGAAGTCCCCCTACACTTAATATAAACATTGTCCTCAATGTTTAAGCATGTGGGAGTAAACTCCCCTACACTTAGGACATTGTGCACGTTGTTTAAATTTTGCTAAGGAAAGGACAACTAACGAGATTCCTATTTTAATATTGAGAAAATATAAAATAGTGAATCGAAAAGAGTTTAGGATAGAACCGGGAAGACGGAAACACGGAATCACAGGTTGTCAAAAATCATCAAGAGTGGATCATTGAGCGCTCGGATCCCTGAATATGAGAAGAGAGGAAATAGCAAACACCAACGGGTCTCCCCTACACTTAGGATAAAGAAAGCTAAAAGATAGATACATGGGTTGCCTCCCAAGAAGCGCTTGATTTTTGTTCACCGAGTCGTGAGCCTGACTCGACCTTGATTAGCATAGGAAGAAGCATGAAACATATCCACCGGGATCAAAGACATAGTTTCGTCCATCAAATAGCACAAGCTTAAGGCGAACAAGGCAAGCCGAAGAAGAGTAGGCAAGGTTCCCTTAAGCAAAGATGGAGCACGGTGGGAGCAAGGGTGAAGAGGTGCAAGCATATCTTCAGTAGGTCCAAAAATCTTTCCTTTTATTTCATCAGATGGATACTGAGATGGCTGAAGAATATCGATACCGGGGTCGAACACCTTTTCCTTTAGGGGAAAATAGCACTCAGGCTCAGCAGAATTTGAAGATGATCCGCGAAGAAAATGCACAACCTCGTCCTTAGAAGGTGGACAAAGAGGTGTTAAATCATACGTGTTGCGGATGTTGGTGTCGTCCGGTTGCTTCTCCTTTGAAAGAATTTTCTTCAAATCCGAAGTAGGATCAAGACCATAATCATCAAAGTCTAAAGGAGGAGTATCACTCTCATGAGGGAAGTATGTATTGAGAAAAGTAGAGAAGTCTTCCTCAAATGAGTAGTCATCCAAAGTAGGATTAAGCATGGATGGCGGAGGATCTTCATCATGAGAAGAATCACTCGAAAGAGTATCGGCCTCATCAAAATCATCATACATGGGCATGTCTGGATACTCGGAAGTAAAATCATCATAATCATCCGTATCTGAGCTAGAATCATCATCATAAGCATCAAAGATCGGTGGAGAATCATATATGGGTGAAGGCTCCAAATTGGAGAGAAAAACATCCACATCATCTTGAAACAGTGGATTATCATTGCAAGACTCGAATAGAGGATTGTTGTAGACGACAAAATCATCAAGCACATTAATCATATTCACGGATTCTCTTCCATAGGGTTTGCTTGTAAGCTTCCCAATTTTGAACACTTGTTGTTCATTCCCGACCCTTAAAATGAGCTCACATTCATCCACATCAATTAAAGCTCTACCGGTTCTCAAAAATGGGCGTCCAAGTATTAACGGAATACGAGGGTCCATTTCATAATCAACAACGACAAAGTCGACCGGAAAAGTGAATGTGACAACTTTAATGAACACATCTTCGGCAATACCAACGGGGTAAGCGAGAGTGCGGTTGGCAAGCTCAAGAGTCATTTTGGTGGGTGTAAGGTCGGGCAATGATAACTTTTTCCAAACACTTAAAGGCATCAAATTAATACTTGCCCCGAGATCGGCTAAGGCAGTGAATTTGTCGGTTTGGTTAAAAGTACAAGGTAGCACAAAACGACCGGGATCTCCAAGTTTCTCCGGAAGTTATTTAAGAAGGACGGCAGAACAATTTTCATTTAATCGAGTATTAACAAACTCGACCATCTTCTCCTTCTTGTTAAGCAATTCCTTAAACATCTTGACAAATTGTGGCATTTGAGCAAGAGCTTCAACAAGGGTAAAGGTGATTTTCATGCCGGCTATCTTTTCCAAAAAGTTAGCAACTTGAAGGTCATTCTTTGTCAAAATTCGAGCCTTGTTGAGTCGAGAAGGGTAAGGAATGCTGGGTTTGGGTGGTGGAGGTGTAACAGGTGAAGGTTGAGATGTTGAAGGGTTCTTCTTGGGTACATCGTCATGACGAGGCGGAGACGGTAATGGTGTACTAATACTAGGTGTAGGAGTAGTAGGGATAAATGGTGGTGGAGGAGGTGTAGATGATGTAACTGAGGGTGGGGTAGATGGTCCTACTAAAATAACTCCACTACGGGTAGTAATAGCACTCACATTCGCTCTCGGATTGGTGACAGTGTTTGAAGGTAGAGAACTCGAAGTAGAAGGTTGAGTGGTGGGCAAGAAACTAGCCAGCATATTCTTCAAATCATTCGTTTGATTGCTAAAGGAGGATTGTATATTATCTCGAAGCTCGGATCTAATGTCATTCCCTTGCTTGGTGATATCCCCTTTCAAATTGATAATTTGGCTCTGTAGATTCTTGATTTGCTCACCTTGGGTTCTCATTAAAGCTTCAACATCTTGATTCATGGGTGGGGCTTGTTGAGCGGGTGGGTGATAAGGATTAGAAGCTCTAGGTGGGATTTGGTTGCTTCTAGTGTAATTGTTGTTGGGGTTTTGGTTTTGAGGAGAAAAACCGGGTGAAAGGTAGTTGTTTGACCGGTAACTCAACAAATTTCTATCCCCTCTAAGTCGGGCTTGGTAATTTTCCGGTGAATAATTACCATAAGCTGCATACACGTTTTTCTGGATTTCCTTGAGTAGAAGGACAATCAGTGTATGAGTGAGGACCACCGCATGTCTCACAAGGATTGGCTACCGCTTTAACTTGTTGTTGGTTTGTAGCGAGAAGCAAGATATTTTTGTTCATTTCTGCCATCATGCGGGTGAATTCAGTCATGTCGGGGTTTGCTGAAGTAGAAGAAACATTGACTCTCGGGTTGTTCCTTGAAGAAGCGGAGGAATCCCAGTTTTTGTGATGAGTAGTCATGTTTTCAATAAGCTCTCTACACTCCTCGGGTCTCCTTTTCATAAATGTGCCACCGGCGGCTGCATTAATCGTATCACGATCACGAAAAGTCAAACCATTGTAGAAAGTATCAATCAATGTGACTGGAAGCATGTTGTGGTTTGGACAACGATCAATCAAAACATTATATCTTTCCCAAGCATCAAAGAGAGATTCATCGGGTTCTTGCATGAAATCGCTGATTTGATTGCGAAGGCTCGTGACCATGGTTGGTGGAAAGTAGCGCGACAAAAAGCGTTGAGTCGTGTCATCCCAAGTATGAATGGAATTCTTCGGGAGACGATCAAACCATTTCTCGGCGTGGTGTGATAAAGTATGTGGAAAGAGTTGTAGGCGAATAACATCCATTGTGGCACCGGGCAACTTCATGCTTTGGGTAATAGTAATGAATTTGTCGAGGTGTTTGTTGGCATCATCATCAGGCATTCCGTGGAATGGATTAGTTTGCACTTGCTGAATCATGTGGTGCTTCAACGAAAACTCCGGAGCCGTGATTTGCATCGGCGCAATCGGTCCTCCACGTCCAAACATGGTAGGTTGACAAAGCTCCTCCATTGTCCGAAGATCAGGTTGTGGAAGAACATTGTTGTTGTTATTATTGAGGTGCGGTGGATTATTGTTGTTGTTCACACCTGCCTTAGCTAAATCTTCTCGAGTCTCGGGCTCTTGATAAGTAGAAGATCTAGTACGCATACACCTGCGAAAGCAAAAGAAAACAATAACAAACACAAAGAGAATATATATACACAATAAAAATAAAATCTTTTTAGATTTTTGAAAATTTTAATTTTTATGGATTTCTAACAATTTTTAATTTTTATGGTTTTTTGAAATTTTTGAGCAAGAAAAATAACGCTCACGAACGGATCCCAAAAAGCAACGCGTCTCTCACAGAAAACCGTTAATCTTTACGAAAAGAGCCGGCAGCGGCGCCATTTTAATGTTAGGGTTTTGCAATCCTATTTAAACAATGAATGTTCGTTTCTCGGTATCTTCTCGAATTGATTTCCGGTTCAAAGTGCGACTCAATTGTTTTTGGTGAACAAGAATATTTTTGGTTGTTTTAAAATAAATGTGCAAAAACTTTAAAGTAAATCTAATTTAAAAATAAATGACAAGAATTTAAAGCAAGACGAGAATTAAAAGGCACTTAAAGTAAATAACGTGAACTTAAAACTATCTAAGGCAAACTTAAAACGCAACTAAAACTTAAAATAAGGCAAGGCTTAAAATAAATCTAAGGCAAGTAAACTTAAAGTGCGACTAAGTAAAAAGGCGGGAAAAGTAAAGCTTAAAAATTAAAACTTAAAAACAGAAACTTAAAATAACCTGAAAACAGCTCATTCGGAATAATCCTTCGTTCGGAATGTCACCTTCGTCCGGAATAATTTCTTCTTTACTCGGAATAATTCTTCATGCGGAACAAAACACCCTCATTCGGAATAACAAGACCAAAACCTTTCATCCGGAATATTCCGAGTGAACGCCTTGATCCGGAATGTTTGAAGTTCCGAATGAATCAATCTGATCCGGAATATATTCTGAATGAAGACCTTGATCCGGAATGTTTGAAGTTCCGAATGAATCACCTTTATTCGGAATAATAAATGTTCCGGATGAACAAACTTTGGTTCGGAACGTTCCGGATGAACTCCCTTGACTCGAAATATTCTGCTGATCCGGAATAAATCCTCAAACCATGATTCGGAATGCAAGTTGGTTCCGAATGAACTCCTTCACTCGGAATGTTCCGAATGAGCACCTTCACTCGGAATAATAAATTATTCCGAATTAACACCACTGATCCGGAATGTTTGGCTTGATCCAGAATAAAAGCTTTATCCGGAATATGTCACCTATCCTGAATATTTGCTTTGTTCGGAACAATCAAAACACCACCTTGATTCAGAACAAATGCTTGATTCGGAATACCTGGGCGAACACAGTAACAGCTGTAGAAACTAGAAGGGGGGGTTGATTAGTTTCTCTTCGATTGGTGACCAAATTTAAAATTACTTTCAATTTGGTTTGTATCAAAACTATCTTTTACTTGAGGCTAAGTTGCATAATGATTAGGTTCAATTCAAATGCACTAGCAAAGATAATAGGTAAGTGTAATGATAATGAAATAAGTAAAGAGTAAGGAAGGAGACAACCTAGTGGGAAGACACCAAGATTTATAGTGGTTCGACAACGAGGCTCTATCCTCGTTTCTACTCCACTCCTCGAGTACACCTACTCGAGATTTCCACTATATCCACAAGCTCCCTTCTCGGCGGAGAAAACCTTACGTCGTTGCTTACATTATTTTCCGACACTAAGATAAATGTCGAGACCTAATCTTTAGCTAGGACCAATCTACACAACGTTGCCTACTTCATAATTTAACGACACAAGGCTAGATGTCGGGTTCTAATCTTAAGGTAGAACCAATCTTCACGACGTTGCCTACTTCACCATTTTACGACACAAGGCTAGATGTCGAGTTCTAATCGAAAGCTAGAACCAATCTTCACGACTCTTCACTTTGAAGCTAAGTGAGAACTTCACACAACACAACTACTAGTCACTTTATAGTTTAGTGAGAACTCACAAGACACAACCACATCACTTTATAGTTTAGTGAGAACTCCTAATCAAATCTATTACAACTAACTAGACTTATCCAAGTACACACATGTATCTTGGATTTACACAACACAAATCCAAGCAAACATATATGCAATGGATGTACACAACAAATCCAAGTATCCACAAATAACTTGGATGAACACAACTAGTCCAAGTATTCATAAATACATTGGATTGACCTAAAACAAAAAGGGTATCATGATGAATATGACTAGCTCATAGATTCATCTTTATCACAACACTAGTGAGTGAGTGATCTTCTCATTGGACAAGGTAAAGGAGGGAATCAAGAGGATAATCATATGTAAACATCCTTAACAATTTAAGTGATCATTTACTAATGATCATGCTATAGAAAATAGAAAGAGGGCTGAGAAAAACGTCCAAGAGGCTTACTGGAAAATAAGATTTGACCCACTATTTAAAGGAGACAAAGTATAACGGATCTATAACGGCTAGCTGTGCGCGGTACCTTATCTCACCCCGCGGTTCCATATCGCTAAGGAACCGCGTAGGTACTTAAGGTACCGCCACTAGACTACGCTCCGTTTTTTGTCTTTTAGTGGGGTGGGAATATCTGAGGTATTTGAAACCTTCAAAGGATATTCTAACAGCATTTGGAATATGCTATTTTCAAATTTTCATTTTCCATTTTAATAAAACATTTTCTAAAAAAGAAAGTTTATTAAAAAGTCTTTTGTCATATTAACAAAAGTGAGTTTTAAGGATAATCATTTTGATGATCACTAAGTATGATTAAGAAAGGTTAGTGATATGATTATTACCTTGATGATAGTGTTAGTTAAATAATTCATTTTGTGTTTTACACTAAATGTGTTGTATGGTTTGTTGTGATCAAAACTAAGAAAGATTAGTTAACACTAATAATGTTTTTAGGCATCACTTGCATTAACAATCTCCCCCTTTTTGATTACAACAAACGATAAACTCATTTACGTAGAAACACAAAATATGGAATTACTAACTAGTTTATCACTATCATTTCTCCCCCTTTGTCGTAGCAAAAAGGTTAGCACAAGTCTTTGAAGAACATCGAACTTTGCTAGTAGCTCCCCCTTGGTGGTTGCTCCCCCTTCCTTGGGGCACCAAGTTTGTGAGCTAAGGTGACATGCTACACAAAGGTTAGTAGAAAGGAAAGAAACACCAATGTATATATGATCACAACCTACTAAGTAACTTGAGAGGGAGAGAGAGAAGAAATCTCAAATTAGAAGCAAGTATTTTGCTAAGTATGTCCAAAGAGGTAATTGAAAAAATCAAGCTTCAATCCGATGAAGATGATAAGCTTGTCAATGGGTTAAAGTTTAGAGTTGATGGAATCACCCATAACCAATTGTAAGAATTAACCATGATCAACTCAAAGTAGAACTAATGAAATAACACACAAACAACACAAAGGTTATATAAAAGAAAAAGACACAACAAAGAAGATAGTCATACACACAATATGAGTATCTAAAAGCAATAAATATGGAAAATAAACCACTAAGCATAAGCTAGTCTAATAGTGATATTTTCCAAGATTGCAAAAAAAAATTTTAAAAAAAAATATAAAAGACTAAAAAGATGACGATGCATCATTCGAAGTTTTGTCCACCGGAACGAAAACTTGAATAGGAGGTCGAGTGAGGAGGAATTCAAGAAAATTTAACTTCTCATACACATGAGCAAGTTCAGTTTGTTGAAATCGACAACAAGCACACGAGGATCCATGATGCAACACAAAACCGTTTGATGGGGGTATGGCATCAAACTTAGGGTTTGGTGGTGGTGGGGTAATGGGTTTGGGAATGTTTTCACAATGCCTTGTGAGGTTTGGGAAGGTTGAAAGGTCACTGAGTTGAGGGGAGTTGAAGGATTGAGGTGGTGGGGGAACATTTTCTTTTGCTCCGGTGATGGGGTTTATGGTATAAGTCTCATTCCAATACTTGATTGGAGAGAAGGTAGGGTTTTTGGGTGGTTTGGACGAAGATGGTTCATTCTTCTTAACCTAAATAGATCGAACCGATATTTTCGGTTTCTTTGAAAGCTTGGATGAGGAAGCTTTGGGTGAGTGGGGTTGTGACAAAGAAATGTCAAGGTTAGGAATGTAGGAGTTAGGCATTGTGAGAGTGTGAGAATGAAATCTCAAGGTTATGTGAGAATGAATTCTCAAAGTTGGGAAGGTGTGAGAATGAAATCTCAAGGTTGTGTGAGAGTGAATTCTCAAGGTTGGGAAGGTGTGAGAATGAAATCTCAAGGTTGGGCTATAAGTAAAATGTAATCAAGGTAAGAATTTGAATACAAAATGTGAAGTGTCAAGGAATGTTTAGTCAATTTGAGTAAACAAGGAATCTTGACAGGGTATAGGGTTTTAAAAGTTTTGACCAAAAATTCGTCAAAAACTGATTTCTGCCCGCGGTACCTTAAAGGGGCCGGCGGTTCCATATCGCTAGGGAACCGCGGGGCTTTAAGGATCCGCGTCCAGTGGACTTGAAACCAAGTTTTTACAGGTTTTTGAGAAAAACTAAGACTTTTTCAAAAAGTTGCAAATCTTGGAATTTTACCTCTATTAGCACCAAATTATGCTAGGGTTGCATAAAGCAACACATTCACAAAGAATGTCTTGACAAAGGGTGACAAAATAATTTAGATATTATTTTGAACCAATTTTAGTCAAGTTTTTAGAGGTTGTGATAGATTTAGGTTCAATTTTAATTTCAAATTAAAGTTGATTAATGTGCACATAAGGATAGAAACACACAAAGCTAAATCCATAGATCAACAACATGAAACATTCATGAAGGAAGCAAGTACAATGACAAATAAAACTAACTAATACATAGCTAGCTTAACATTAAATCTAGATAAGTAGTTTTCTTTGGCTTGGTTTTATTGAAAACTCTTATTAAGAAAACTCCATCATTCATCTCCTAGGAGGAGGCATGGAGAACAAGGCAAGCAAGAAATCTTGAAACCTCCTATGTAGTCCATACATATCCATCCTAAGGTTATGGATGATGTAGTGGTTGTAAAGACAACATGGACAACTAGGACCATGTGTTTGTTGAAACCCATAGTATGGATCACCCAAAAGGAGGGAAAGTGGAACACCCAAAATTGGAATGTTTGAGTTGGGTGGAGGTGGAGGAGGCTTGTTCTCCAAGGATGATGTGGGTGAGAGTGGAGGCATGTTCCCTAAAGGGGAAATGGGTGAGTGTGGAGGTAAATTCTCCAAGGTTGGTGAAATGGGTGAGTTAAGAGGGGTAAATGGTGAAGTCACCAAAGTGTCATCAAAGTCATTCACAAAAGGAATGCTTTGGATTGGTTGGGGTTGTGTGGTCACATCCAAGGGTGAACTTGGAGTGAAGGGTGAAGAGAGCTCATTCATTCTTGAGTTGAATGAAGAGGAGGTAGAACCAATGGAGTGGTTAGTACCATGGGTGGATGATGTCTTGCATGGTGCAAGAGGTGGGGAAGGTGATGAAGAAATAAGGATAGGAACCATCTCATTCTTAGGTGTGTGGAAAGGTGAGGAGTTAGGCTTGGCTACCTTAATCCTTATTTTGAGTGTTTTCCTTGGGGTGGAGGTCTTAGAAGTGTTTGAGGTTATGGTACACACCATGGTTGACAAGGGTGGTTTAAGGTTTAGGGAAGTATGTTTGATGTGTGAAGAACATGGCAAACAAGGTGGGTTTAAATGGGTGAGGGGATGATCCAAACTAGTAATGGGTTAAAATCATTTTAGGTGAATAATGAATTTAGGTAAGCTAGTTTAGGAAATGTGCAGTTTATTACTGAAAATCATGCAAGGTTTACACAGATTTAAGAAAACAGTGTAAAGCAAAAGATGCTGTCGTGCACAGTGGCCGGCGGTTCCTTATCTAGGACCCGCGGTACCTTATCGATAAGGATCCGCGGGTCGATATGGAACCGCGACCAGAGGGCTTTCAAAAGTTTCCCATCTCAGTTTTTGATAAACCCAGATTTTTACCAAAAGATTCACAAGCCAAAGTTAACTACAGATCATAATCTAATAAGCTAACTATCATAAGGCATGCACAAAGCTATGTAAATCACAAACATCATTGCATAAGCAATATTTAGGATCAACATAAATAATAGTCCAAACTTGTAACATAAGTCAATACACAACTAAATGAAGAAAAGAAAACAGGAAGCCGTCCTTGATGAGAGTGGCATATAATCATGAGCATAACTTCTAATTTCTTGATTCACTTTTGAGACGTTCTCGAAGAAGATGATTGAGATAAAATTGATAATCGGAATCAATTTCATGGGAGGAAGAAATTGAGATAGAAGAAGTCATGAAGTTGATGAAATTGGAAGGAGGGTTGCTAAAAGACTCTTCTTGAGAAGTATTTTCGACTTGACTCGAGTTTACATTGATCTCGGGTGAAATGTTCTTTTGAATGGGAGACATGACACGATCAACGGAGCAATAAGGTAAAGATAGAAGAGACGGAAAGTCAATAAGGACTCTTCTAATAAGACGAGAAAGAAGCATTCCATAGGGAAGACTTGACTTAGACTCAAGAAGAACAAACCTAATTCTTCTAGCCATGAAAAATGCGAGATTGTAAGGAGTTGTGGTGGCAACACAATACAACATATGTGCAAGGCAAGCGGGTACTAAATCCCGATTCCCATCAAGACACATTGCATTTTCCCTAATGATTTCGGCCCAAGGAGTCATGAAATCATTAATATCACTAGATAGTAATTCCCAAGGAGAGAGAGTTCGAACAACTCCTTGAAATTTACCATGAATAGGATGCTCACGAGGTTTAGAAATGGCGTGAATGATGTTCGAAGGAGTTGGAAGCACGGTCACATAATGAGCATCAATAGGGGCCGATTCTAAAGAGTCTAAACTCCATGCATCGGTGAATCGACATTGACCATTAGATGGCACTCCAAGAATATCACCGAATTCTTCAAGAGTGTAAGTAATGATTTT
Source organism: Glebionis coronaria (assembly GCA_025667525.1). Lineage (NCBI taxonomy): Eukaryota > Viridiplantae > Streptophyta > Magnoliopsida > Asterales > Asteraceae > Glebionis > Glebionis coronaria. The sequence goes on from CM046882.1 coordinate 424,270,060, forward strand.
CCCCATGATGGAAAATCGTATAGATATTCCATTATTGATGCCTATCAAAGTGAATGAGCTAAAGAACTCCATAAGGAACGAAGGAAATATTGGCTCGTCAATATCAAGAAGACAATCAAAGCCAATAGACACAAACATGAAGCGAATAAACTCATTTACACAATTAGAAGGAACGATGCGTCCTTCATGGAAACAACGATGTTTAAGAGACTTAGACGAGTTTTTATGAGAATGAATCAAATGAGGGTAAGGAGAAGAGGGCATGTATGCTCGTGTTCGTTCATGATCTTTTTGATATCTTGAGGACATGATAAGTACCTAAATAAGAAAATATCTTTTCAATCACTTATAAATAAATCAAAAAATGAAAATGTGTTATATCAATTTCTTGATAAACATAGGATTGAATCCATATCATTTTCATGTTCACAATGTGTCTATTCCATCATTAACCAAGAACACATGATCTATGTTAGATCAACAATGGATTAGAACATTGGTTTTTCAAAACAAGGTTTTTAGGTAAGCATTAACAATGTCATTACCTACTTGTTCATGGGTTCATCTCAAATCCATCTTTTAATCAAACATAATTAATCAAAATTCGGATTTGTTCTACAAGTGGGTTTTAGTGAAATCTTAATGAATATGAACCTAAGGAATCATAGTAAAATAACCATGTCAACCCACATTCCTATTAAGGTTTTAATTCAATTTTAATTTTAAAAATCCCCAATTATGAAAGGATGAACCCTAGAACAAAATAGATGAAATTGAAAGAAAATACTTACAATTAATTGATGTTAGATGAAGGATGAGTGAAACCCACAACTTGGAATCGATTAATTTGAGTGATTGAAGGTTTTGGAAGCTTCAACAATGGTGGAAAACAAGAAACCCGTTGGTTGTGTGTTTTTGGGAGAGAGAGGGTTTGGTTTGAAAAAGAATAAAATAATTAAACTGGCGCTCTGACAAAAGTTTCTGCCCGCGGTTCCTTATCGATAAGGTACCGCAGGTTTGAGCCGCCTAGATAAGGAACCGCCTACAGAGGCAGGTTTTTATCTATGAAAAACGCCAAATTTTGAAAACCAAGTTTTTCTAAAATACTTAAGATTAAATCATGAGCCTTTTAGAATATCATTGGATCATCATAACACTAAGCAATATGCCTTAACGAAAGATTACGAGTTAAATCGAGATCGAAAAGAACCGAAACGGACAAACGACTACTCGTAGCAAAACGACTAAGTGGAGAGAAGACAAGGGAAGTGAATCAAGACTAGGACCAATGCTCAAGGGAGTAATTACAATCTTCAAATAGTGGTAACGAAGAGCTTGTGTCATATATAGTGGTTTAAGACGTGCCTTTCCGGCGAAACGATAAACGACTTTGGTAATGAATAAGCACAAAGCAATTATTCAAGTATAGACTAAGATCACTTTCAATAATAGTCTTAGTCTAAACCAAAATATGAGCAAGGTATTAATTCACTTTCTCTCCCACAAAGGGCATACTATCCGTATAGGTGCAAACCATGGAAATCATGCTTGATACTTTAAGCTTCTACTAACTCACTCTACATCACCATAGTGAGTCAAGTATCCAAGCAATGAAGGTTTGAGAGGATAAAGGAAAAGAAACACAAACCACAAATAAATGTCAAGGCAATGATGCCAAGAGCAAGCACATAGTCATGTAATGATCAAAAGAATGATCAAAAGGGCGTGTGGAAGAACGAAAGCGTACCTTGGCCACAAGAGCATTCCAATCCATCAATGCAACCCCAGGAGTGACTATCATGAATACTAAGTCTTCAATGACTAGTATCAATCCCACTCATCATTCAAAGATATTGAAAGTCGATGATGATAAGTCTTCTACAAGTGCAAGTAACTCAATCCGCAACCAATTCAATGATTGATCTTCATGAGTACCTACACAAAACAAGATGCAATCTAGTAGATACATTTCAAGAGTAGATCTAAAATGTATAAAGGCTACTAATCTAAGTGGGATGCAATATTACCAATCAAAAGACCTATTTTCAAAGGAAAAAATAATTTTGACCAAAGAGAAACTTTAGTACAACTAGACCTTCTAGTTTGAGGTGACAATGGATCGATCCAAGTTTCAAAGTAAAATATACTTCAAAGATCTTGAGTGACCATCGCTCTGATACCAATTGTAGAAACTAGAAGGGGGGGGGGGGGGGTTGAATAGTTTCTCTTCGATTGGTGACCAAATTTAAAATTACTTTCAATTTGGTTTGTATCAAAACTATCTTTTACTTGAGGCTAAGTTGCATAATGATTAGGTTCAATTCAAATGCACTAGCAAAGCTAATAGGTAAGTGTAATGATAATGAAATAAGTAAAGAGTAAGGAAGGAGACAACCAAGTGGGAAGACACCAAGATTTATAATGGTTCGACAACGAGGCTCTATCCTCGTTTCTACTCCACTCCTCGAGTACACCTACTCGAGATTTCCACTATATCCACAAGCTCCCTTCTCGGCGGAGAAAACCTTACATCGTTGCTTACATTATTTTCCGACACTAAGCTAAATGTCGAGACCTAATCTTTAGCTAGGACCAATCTACACAACGTTGCCTACTTCACAATTTAACGACACAAGGCTAGATGTCGGGTTCTAATCTTAAGGTAGAACCAATCTTCACGACGTTGCCTACTTCACCATTTTACGACACAAGGCTAGATGTCGAGTTCTAATCGAAAGCTAGAACCAATCTTCACGACTCTTCACTTTGAAGCTAAGTGAGAACTTCACACAACACAACTACTAGTCACTTTATAGTTTAGTGAGAACTCACAAGACACAACCACATCACTTTATAGTTTAGTGAGAACTCCTAATCAAATCTATTACAACTCAACTAGACTTATCCAAGTACACACATGTATCTTGGATTTACACAACACAAATCCAAGCAAACACATATGCAATGGATGTACACAACAAATCCAAGTATCCACAAATAACTTGGATGAACACAACTAGTCCAAGTATTCATAAATACATTGGATTGACCTAAAACAAAAAGGGTATCATGATGAATATGACTAGCTCATAGATTCATCTTTATCACAACACTAGTGAGTGAGTGATCTTCTTATTAGACAAGGTAAAGGAGGGAATCAAGAGGATAATCATATGTAAACATCCTTAACAATTTAAGTGATCATTTACTAATGATTATGCTATAGAAAATAGAAAGAGGGCTGAGAAAAACGTCCAAGAGGCTTACTGGAAAATGAGATTTGACCCACTATTTAAAGGAGACAAAGTATAACGGATCTATAACGGCTAGCTGTGCGCGGTACCTTATCTCACCCCGCGGTTCCATATCGCTAAGGAACCGCGTAGGTACTTAAGGTACCGCCACTAGACTACGCTCCGTTTTTTGTCTTTTAGTGGGGTGGGAATATCTGTGGTATTTGAAACCTTCAAAGGATATTCTAACAGCATTTGGAATATGCTATTTTCAAATTTTCATTTTCCATTTTAATAAAACATTTTCTAAAAAAGAAAGTTTATTAAAAAGTCTTTTGTCATATTAACAAAAGTGAGTTTTAAGGATAATCATTTTGATGATCACTAAGTATGATTAAGAAAGGTTAGTGATATGATTATTACCTTGATGATAGTGTTAGTTAAATAATTCATTTTGTGTTTTACACTAAATGTGTTGTATGGTTTGTTGTGATCAAAACTAAGAAAGATTAGTTAACACTAATAATGTTTTTAGGCATCACTTGCATTAACAACAGCGAAGAACAAGGAGAACAAAAAGTAATACGGATCTAAACAAAATTAATCAAAATCAAACAAAAGATTAAATTAAACTAACCAAATAACATCTACTAATCATAAACTAACAATCCAAAACAATCAAACTAACAATAATAATCAAAATAATCAAAACCTACTTTAATCAAATCAATAAAACATCAAGAACATAAACATGAACAATAAAGCATAAAGATTAAGATCAAACAAGAAAGGAAGATAGAAGATTGACAATAAAAGTAAAGATTGACAATAATTAAAAGGAAACTTACTTGAAATTAAATGTATTTAAGGTGCAAGACAATTAATTAAATGACATGTAATTAAAGAACAAGTAATTAAAGGGTGGAGGACTAATTGTCACACTTAGCCAACAAAATGAAATGTAAATCCTAATGATCTATTTATAGGAGGATTAGGGGGGTGCTTAGGAAGCTTCTTCCCCTCTTTCTTCTTTTTTTAATTGCATCATTAAGTCCTTAATCTTCTTAGTTCTTCGAATTTAATGACTTTGTCTCGGGATTTCTTTAAACTCGTCTTGAATTTCTTCATAAATAAGACTTGAGTTCTTTGGCTTTTAGTAAACTTCCGTCTTTTGACTTTTTCTTCGATAAATCTTCAGAATTGGTCTTGGAATTCCGTTCTTTTTGCACTCTTGATTTCTTGACTTCGTCTTTTGTCTTTTTCTTCGATAAAAGCTCGTGAATGCCGTGTTTTCTTACCTTTTTACATTTTGAACCTAAAATCACAACAAAAACACAAACCACGCATAATTCCGACATTTATGACATAAAATACACGTTTTGGCTTGGTTATTATTGTAGTTAAGTGGTAAAAAGGATGGGTGTTTACACACCTATCACAAATAAAGGGATTGAAATTGGAAGAAGTAAAAGAAAGTATTTGTCATCTAATGTTGGTCTAAAGGATAAGGGAAAATCTATTATGGTAGAAGAGCCAGAATTTAAGTCTAAAAAAGCACAAGAAAAATATGATGAAGATCTTGCTAAGAGAATAGAGGAAGAGCAGTTCTTAGAGCAACAACAAATAATGAAAAACAGGGAAGAAAATCAACAGATGAATGATCAAACGCAAATAACAAGACAAATGATGCAAGGAATACTGAGTCAAATAGTCCCCGGTTTCCACAGTATCCTGGATAAATTCTTGAAAGAATACCAGGAATGGAATTCTAGAACACCCACTAAATGGAGGTATGAGATGTTGTTAATGGCTCTGGAGTATCAGCAGAAAGTTATTCTATGGACAAAGAATGAAGAAAAGAGAGCATAATATATGTCTTCAGCTTCTAATCGAAGAGTTTACTACAAATGTATGCTAAAGACTCACGCGAGTTACAAGAAAGACCATTTTACAAGGTTATCTTTTGAAGAGCTTGAGAGAAGAGCTATTTCTGTTATTAAAAAGGCTGAGGAATTTTTTGAGATGGGTTCAGAGGCAAAAAAAGAGCATATACATAAAATGAATGCTAGGATGAAGAAATGTAAAGAGAACGTTAAAAGAAAAGCTGACGCTGGTGCATCTGTTGGATCATCTAGTTTTGTTGATCATTGCACATCTAAAAGATTGAAAAGGATGGATATGGTAGGGAAGATTGTTGGTGAAGATCTATATTCATTGAATGAAGAGATTAATAAGAAATTGAAGTTAGTTCTTACTGATGAATTCAAGCCTGATTCAATGTTGGCTAGGTGCCCTGTTCTAGAGTATGAAGTTGTGGTTGATAAGGGTATGAGTTGGTGGAGGCTGACTAGGGAAAATGGTCAAAGTGAAACCTATCAGACTTTATCAAAAATGTTCCAGGCTTTAGACAGAGATGATCTTAATGGTCTTTGTGATGTTTTGAAAGCTAAATTCGAGTCTAAGCCACCTACAGATGACATGGGAAAAGATTTTGACATCTGGAGCACAATGAGAAGAATGTATGAGCCTAATATTAAAGATGTCATTTGGGCCACTCAAAAGGGAAGTGATATCATATGTTGGAGGTTGTTTTCGTCTTCTGCAGTGTATGAGTTAGTTATGTCTTAGATGATTGTGTACTTGCTGGTTGAAAAAAAAAGTATCCTCTCACTCAGGATACATTGAAGAAGATGGTTGAATGTGAATTACAGGTTGATTGTATCAATAATGTAGCTTATGAGTTGTTCAGGACTTTGCACTCTCAGATACTCCCTTGAAGTCCTTTGAAGAAGCCACAAGTTTGGACGTTGCCACAAATTATGTTATATATATTTCTTTTGTATAAGTGTGTACTATAAACTAGTTATCCCTATTATAACCAATCACTATGTATCCAAATTATCAAATGCTCTACTTTTGGTCCTAAGTTGATCAACTTTTTAATTTATTCCACAAATGCTAAACTATGTACTAAATCATGTAACAAACAGTTTGATAGAAATAAAAGCAACATATGTAGTTCGATACGTCAGAAGTTGACACAAACTACAAATAGTTCAATAGAAATAAAAGCAACACAAATAGTTCAAACAATTAAATTAAACAAATTTAAGGTACTCAAATAGTTCAAACAGTTACATTACCAAATCCGAAAGATGAATGAAAACACCGCCTGATAATGCATATCTATGGATCATCCAAGTGCACTTCCATAGAGTACGACATTGATTGCTGTGTATTGTTATGCGCTTCCTATGTGAGCTCATTGTCGTACATCTTTGCCTAAAAAAATAGGTATAATGTAAGAAAACTTAAAGATCAAAATACAAAAGCATTATGAGTAATCAAATTTAAGCCATCTTACCTTTTTTGAGGGGATTGGTTCTTAAATGCTCAACTTTTGGATCCTAAGTGCTAAAAAAAATTTGTGTTTACCTTTTAATTAAGTCATCTAAATGCTCAACTTTTGGATCTTCAATGCTCAAATTTTGTTCATAAGTGCTCAAATTTTGGTTCATAAGTATGCTCAACTTTTATTATTATTAAAAATAGGTGGAAAAATTTTCATTAACAGGTGGAAAATATTTGGCTAACAGGGAGAATAATTACCATAACAGGGGAACCAAATGATCAACTTTTATAAAAGTTCTCTACTTTTCCCAAAAGTGCTCAACTTTTTCCATAAGTTATCTTCTTTATCAATTATGTATCAAAATACAAAAGCATTGTGAGGAATAAAATTTATGCCATCTTACCTTTTTCGAAGGGAGTGGTTCTCTGCATGATGTTCTGTTGTGGCCACGAGTACCGCATCTTCCACATCTAACTGGAGTCTTTTCCTCACCTTGAGATTTATGTGTTCTTTATTTTTTGGTCTGCCAGCGGGGCGTTTACCCACGAGTGGTAGTCTAACTACTTGCAAATAGTTCGGACGTTGCCAACTTGAAACTTCTCCCATAGGATACACCATTCCTTCATATGTTGCTTTAAGAGTTACTTTCTTAAACCAGCCTTGCGCCAAGTGATTAACCTCTATCAAACCAAGAACTCTACATATCGCCAAGACATGGGCGCAAGGCAGACCTGAAAGTTGCCATACTCGACATGTGTAGGAATAATTATATATATAGACAGTATGGATTATACAAGTATCATCAACTTGGTAAATCTTAAACTTCTCAATTCCTGTTACAGACCAAGTATCTCATTTTCTCCACCTTTTGGTTATCATTGCTTTAGCCCACTTAGTAAGTTCATCGTCCATCGTTTTTGCATCTGCCAAAAATTAAAAATACACAGTTTTAATACATATAAAAAGGCCTTTTCATATGCAGGGGAATAGTAACCAAAACAGGTGGAATAAAAACCACATAACTATAAAAAAATATTTAGATAAACAATGTACCTTTATTTTTCCCGACGATTGCAGTACCACTTCTGTACCAGCTTTCTAAAGTAATCCATTAGGTTAGTGACTGGAAGTTTTTGCTTGTTTTTTGTTAAGGCATTGATCGACTCCACATAGTTAGATGTGAGGATATTGTAACGATTACTGGTACAATGTGCCCTTGACCACTTCTCAACACCTGCATCCATAAGAGTTTTGTATGCTTTTGGTCTTTTGCCTCTGATTTCAGATAACCGATTATTAGAATCATCAATTAGGTAAGCTTTGCACATCTTCCAGTATGTTGAATCAAGTGTATCATTACTCAGCTTACAATTCATCATGAGATGCCTACAACAATACCTATGAAATGCATTTAGGAAAACTTTATCACATGTTGTTAAAATCCCAGCATGTCTATCTGAAATTATAGCTAAGTCGGGATTTTACCCTATGCATTCCTTTAATTTGGTGAGAAACCATGTCCATGATTCTGCACTCTCACCCTGAGACACACCTGTTGCAATCGGTAAAATCTGGTTGTTGCCATCCATTACAACTGCCAACAAATTAGTTCCATTGAATGGGCCTTTAAGGTGAGCTCCATCTATTATCAAAAACGGCCTTAAATGGTCCCTAAATCTCCAAATCTGAATTAGTTATAAACGTTTAGTTATATTGATATTAAAAAGCTTTGAATGTTTAAAGGTTTGCTGTAAATAAAATTGCTTACCGAAACACCAAAAGCGATAAAAACCTGCTTAAATCTGTTGTCTTCATCAGTCTCGATATGTGTTACCGTACCATCGTTTGTCAATTTTTCATTATGACAATAATACGGTAACAATGCGATGGAGGCCATCGGGCAACTAGCAATCGCTTCCAAAGCCACATACTTGGATCTACATGCTTGTTCGTAAGAAATGTTTATGTTGTACTGACTGTTTATGTCTTCTCGTATATCCTTTCCCTTGTAGATACGCGTGGCATTGTCTTTTAACTTATGTTCTAATAAATGACCCAACAATTTTTCCGTCGCATTACGGTGATGCATACCAATTTGTGTTTTTGGACAAGTGTGATGGTCGACTACTTTTTAATTACCCATGTATTAGAAAAATCCGACTTTTTTGAAATTACTTTCCATTGGCAATCAATGTGCCTACAAACAACATCGTATCTTTGGTGATCTGATTTCCTAGCCTTAAACTCGTAACCTTCTAAAATAGCTTTATGACCAAGCTTATACATTAGTAATTTTTTACTATCAAAGGTATCTCCCTCTGCCACCATTCGTTCACCCTGACTACTTGATTCCCCTAATTCTATCATATTGGGTTCTATATCTTCTGGCGGACAACCTGTGTATCCTAATGTATTTTTTTCCCATTTAATTTCATAATCGTCTAATGCTTCTTGTTTAGGAACAATTTGTTTGTTTTTACCTTTAACCGATTTAACTTCTAAATAAGGCTTTTTAAGAGAACTGGCTGTATCAGGGTTCTTAGAAGAACTAGCTATATCAGGCTTCTTAGAAGAACCAGCTATATGAGGCTTCTTAAAAGAACTAGCTATATCAGGCTTAATATCCAAATCTTCCTTCTTAAGAGAACTAGACGTATTGTCTATCTTTTTGATAAAAAGTGTATGCGGGTTACCTTTTGTCTGACATACATTAAAGATGAAAAATTTTACATCATCGTCATCTTTTATGCGCACACATCATGAACCATCTTCATAACTAAGCGTTTTATTCGAAAGCGGATGAATATTGAACTTTTTCTTCGCAACATAAACAAGTTCTTTGTAATCTTTTGTTTTCTTAATGCTAACCGCAAAAACTATGTCATTGTAATCAAGATACACGCTAACATCTCTTACTGAAGGACCCATTGTTTTTTTCTGTATAAAAAGAGTAACTTAACTAGTAACTTAATAGGAGGTTATATATACAATAGCCAAGTTCATACAATAACAAATTACCTTTATGTAATACAACAATCAAGAACAAATTACAAATTGAAGGTATTAAATAGTGATCAAAAGAAAGTGCACAAATGTACATGCAGGGGAATAGTAACTCAAACAGGTTGAAAAAGGTGGAATAGGCTCAGATGCATAAACTAGTCTAGGGGTCGATGAAAAAGGTATTAAATACGAATTTTAGACTTGGTAACATCAATTCATTAAATTTAGAGGTCGATCAACAAGTCAATTATGCTCAACTTTTTGCATAGATGCACAACCTTGTCAGGGGAAACTACTTGCATTAACAGGGGAATATTAACCCAAACAGGTGGAATTAAAACCACATAACATTTAAATAATTGAATGATAAACTAAATTAGGGTTCTTGAATCGATTCTTAGAATACCTTAAATGATAGGAGATAATTCATACGATGAATACAAGGAGGCATTACTGGAGAATTAGGCAGGAAAACAGCCACAAAAGAGAATTAGGCAGGAAGACATTGATTATCTGTTTTGTAGATCAGCAATTTTATCGTTTGATATGGTAATTTAAGTTTGAAATTTGATTTTAATTTTTTATTAACAATTATATTCGAATTTGTTAAATAGGTGGTTATTACGTATTTTATAAAGATACATTTTTAATATTATTGTAAAATATAATGATAACCCAATAAAATAATATTATTGATAATATTATTATTTAACTAACAATACATATTAACCATATAAGTAACAAGCGCCAATAATTAACACTTATCCCCGATCAAAATTTACTCCGAATCTTCAAAATTAGATTACTCCAAATCTTTAACGATGGACAATGATAAAGGTGAGTATTGATAAAGGCAATCATTAACAGTTATACTATGTTTAAGTTTAATTAGTGTAACACCCCCAAATTAACAAGGCGTCGGAATATCAACTTTGGGTGCTACTTCATAGTTCATCAAACACAGTCATAGAAAACGACCTCAAAAGAGACGTTCTATAAAATAAACCATTCGATAATTTTATTAAATCTGATTTTCAATCGAAATAGGTCGCAACAATTTATACAAACCTTATAAAAATGAAGATTAGTCAAATGTATCGAATGGAAATTGTTTGTTTTGCCTTTACTTTATCTCGCGTGACTCCATGCTCCACCTGCTCATAAACCTAACGGTTGAGTGAATTCATAGGTTTTTAGATAAACAATCATGGGTTTTTAAATAAACCATAAAACTTTTGAACACAAGAATCTCATCCACTGTCAATATTGTAACACATACAATATCCAATGTCCGCGCTATTCTACTAAGCCATGACACTGAAGCCTTAAGTATAAATAATTCCCTAGTCAGGTATCATGCCTAATACCCCCCTTACTTCTCATACAACACACCTGGCTGAGCCTGCAACCCACAGGTGCGACCTACCCAGGTGGGGGCCATCCCCAATGGATCCATTTGTTTGTACCAGCGCCTACCCATCATGGGTAGTTAACGGTTCATGGGTTTTAGGGACTTTCTAAATTTGGGCAATACAACACTTAGCAAATAGCGGTTCATAATTAATACAATTAACGCTTGTGTTCATCTTTCGAAATCATTAATCAAACATCTTACATTCATTTACAACAACTTGTATTCGTTCAAAGCATATAGTCAAACATCGCATGTTTATTCACAAAAATGTATCCTTTCAAAAGGATATATATAAACACATATGTTTATTTCCAAGAGCATGTATTCCCCCTCGCGGGTTTATAGACACATATAAATCAGTAAAAGTAAGGCAATGAACTCACCTGATATAGCTGTTACACGTGTATCGAGGATGAAACGCCCAATTGTCGACACACTACTTCACGAAATAAAGATCTCACTTTGATCGAGAACAAAATGCCTAATATTTAACACGCGACTTCACAAGATAACAATCAAACGTTGATCGATAGTGAGATGCCCAACGGTCGTCATATGACCGAACGAGACCTAACATGACGAGACACGTCTTAGGTTCGAGACTATACATAAGTCAAAAATATATGTAAATAGTTCACTTTAGTAGGTTTGGACATTGCATAAGTTTTGTATAACTTTTCATAAGACTTTTTGGTAACAATTTGTCGTAAATTATCCCATTATGAAAATTAATCCCATTAAAGCCCATTAGTGGCCCATTACACATTTATATAACCTAAGTCCGTTTCAAACTCAGTATTGATCTCCAAATATATTATTAGTCTCAGGTCCAATAATGGCCCAATAGCCATTATAAGTGTATCTTGAGCTTTTATGGCCCAAATCCACTTTATATGCATTACGGGTTTTAAAACGCCTCCAAACGTTGACAAATTAATATTGTTCGATGGTCGAGTCTCGGGTCACATAATCATCAGTATATAAATGAGTCCATGCTTTTTGGGTCCTACCACTTCGATTTTTATAAAAATCAACGTGTTTTACATTAATTCAATATGATCAAATTCATACAATTTACCGACATGCCTCGTAGATTAGATCGTTTCTCTTAAACCGTAAATAATATACATGAGTTAGTTTTACCAAAGTCATTATTAACTTATTTACTTGTTATAAGTTCAATTGCCCCTAATTTATATTTGTCATAGCTCATTTACGCTTTTTATCACTTAGAAGAGTTGGCTGTTTTGGCAGCCAAACTCATTCTCATCGTTTTGGTCGTCATTTTCAAACCGTTTATCCATTGAAAACTATCTGATTCGTGTGTGTTATACATATGTTTAGATATAACTTTTAGTTTTACATATTTAGGAGTCAGTATACAAATATTTAGAGTTCTCAGTCTGTTTATACAACATGTTCAGATTCGTCATTTGTTTATCGTTTCGACCATATCTAATTCATCGGGTATCGTCACGAGACGGGCCACCCAGAAAAATGATCACAATAAACAGATCTATCACCCTATATTCTTATACAAGTCTCTACATCTACTGATATATACAGGATATCACATTTATGAGACTGGTTACAAAGCATGGATTCTAATCAACACCTAGACTTACGTAGCTTGTAACTTGTGGAATAATTACTATTTACAATGTCCAACTACCAAATAATACTTGTATATATATAAAAATACAGAGATCAAATAGTTATTTACAACATTCATGATCATTACATAAGAATGATAATACAAATTATAAGAAATGATTTCTTACATGAAATGATGAAAGCATCATAAACCAATGATCACCATCTCTAACTTAAGTCAACAACAATATGATTCATTAGATAAATCATATAAACCCTTAAAACTAGTCTTCATAATCAGCTCAAGACCCTAAGTAACATGATGGAATTAAGGATACTAACAAAATTAATGATATAACTCTTTAAAGTAGTTAACAGAAATCTTGTACAAGATTTGTCGATGGTACTTTGGTTCGTATAGACGAAGAGACAAGGAGGAGGTGAGGATAAGATTATTATGAAATAAGTGAATAAAACTCCAATTACATCAATGTGTTACAAACCTTCCACGTGCTATACAAGAATGAATAATACGTGTGTTCGGTGTGAGTACATGACGCCAAGGGTAAAGAAAGAACAAAAGTTATACTTGTTAATATCTTGCATTGTTAAATAACGTGGGAATGAAAAATGGGGTGAGATATATAATATATTTTGCATCACAATTTGTTAAAGCGGGTATTATCGAAACCTGATATTTTAACAGTTACGCAATTTAAAAGATACGCGTTAAGCACGAAAAATAAACTCTCAATATAAAATAACAACATCGACATTCGGAGAACATTTATATTTTGATATATAAATGAGGAATAAGATTTAATAAATATTAATGCGTTATATAAACGAACGACGCTTAATGGTTTAGCATAAATTACAAAGAATACTCATAAAACGAAAAATTAAAATGATGTCAATAGAAAATATTTCTATGTCATAACGAGGATATTTACGATCGACGAGTGACATAAACTTGCCAATAAATAATAATTGACACGTATTCAATACGTTAAAGCCCGACCTTCGCTGGTTTGCCGAGAAATCAATATTATTCGTCAAACGAACATGACAAATAAAAGTTGAGTAATAAATATTCCGAATATTAGGAATAGTATTAGAACTCGGTCTACATGTTGATTTTAAAGTTCGGGTTACTATAGTAGCTACCCTTTTAGGAAGCAACGTCCCGGCGCTTAATTTGTCTCAATTGCCTTCGGTTAAATGATGATGATATGAGGAATAGACGAGTCATCGTTGGGGTTTCCAACGAAGGTTGAATGAACAAAACTCAAAGCAACGAGTATACATAATGGGCATAAAACGAGTATACATAACGGGCACAAATGAACGGTTTGAATGTAGCTTCAATCCTTATAAGGAAAGAATAATACACACCTCGAGGAAAAGCCATTGGAAGCGAAGAATTAACACGTCGTAAATTTTCAGAAATGCTTCAAGGTACATTACTACTAGCTTATTAAACTTGCGGCAGTTGATATGAGTTCGAAAAAGTACATACGACAAGTGACGAGTCGAAAGGAGTAGGCGCATTTGAAAAATATCCAATGCGACAATCAATTCAAAACTATCAGTGATCACATCGATCAGCTCGAAACACATATCGTCCACGGGTCTAGTATAAAGGAATCACGTCATATAAAAAAATCGCATGGATAGTACATAACTTGATTGAAAAAGTTAGAAAACATTCAAGACGGGCAATTATTACTAGTCATAAAAAAATCACCTATTGACATGATCTCGAACATGCAAACCTATTCGTCAAAAGCGAATTCATCAACATTGAAATCGTTCGGAGTATACATTACTCTATCGAATGAACCGCGATCCAAATCAAACATAAAAGTCATTACAAAGCACATATAATCACATTACGACATGCTTGCAAAATATCCAAGCCATGCCAAATCAATAATTTCAATCAAGTTAACTCATGCTTACTAAATAGCCAAGTCATGATAAATAAGAATATTTGATAGGATTTTCAAATAAGTCCAGTCAAAGTAAAGTTTGCAAGTTAAAGGATGTTCACAGGCCTGATAGCCATGGATGCATATCCAAAAATATTTTTGTCATCGGAGGGTGCTCACACACGGATTCATACCTAAATGATATTATAGGGTGCTCACAAACAGATCAATACCCAAAAGATATTCTCGTTAGGTTGAAAAATTCTTCGATGAACCATCGACAATAACAAGCAAAATTTCAAAATCTTTTTGCTTAAAATGAGTTGTTGATGATAATTACATTGTTGGTCGACCTACAATTATACACTTGAATCTTGAATTCGATTAAACGAGTCGTCTGTTATCAGATTGAATAGAGCTTCTTAACGATCAACTTATTAAGCTTACGATAGGGACACATTAGAAACGGTCCATAGAAATAAATCGTAACTCGAGAGAAGTATAACGGATTACTCGTACATAGAAGATAATCAACAATAACCATATTGACGACGGTAATGAACGATTCGTACCAACGAAACACAAGTCAAAGGAAATACGTCTGTGTACAAAATAATCACAAACCAAGTCGGGCACACTTGAGCCCATTCATTTATAATTCGTTGTTTACATCCAAAGGTGTCCCAATATATCTAAACAAGAATTATAAATGTATGGTTCGGGAATTTATAACTTTCTTTTTCAAATAAAAAAGCGTCCCAATTTATTTCAACAAGACGATTATAAATCATCCTACTCATGTAATACCGTCACAAAACACGATATCATAACCAAATTAAATGCCAAGAAAAGTACAAGGTGTCAAACTTACTCCATGATTTCTATATTCAAACGTCCCATTCCATCTGAATAAAGAAACCACAAATAATCTAAGCTCTAGTGGTTTAAAATTTTCTTATTCAAATGTCCCAATCCATTTCAATAAGAGGACCTTAAACGACACTAGTTAGGCGATTTAAAATCTCTATAATTAAATGTCCCATTCCATTTAAATATAAAGTATTAAGTTGCTCAACTACTGACTACTATGAGCATATCTTTGATGTGCCCAAATTATATATAGTTGATTTGGGTATATATATATATTTTAGGTCCAACATTGGCACCCTCCTTCTCTCCAATAAAATGTAATCAAACACAATTAAATTAAACGCTACATTACGTCGAAGATGTCTCTTTGAATAAACGATTCTTCAAATCATAAGGGGTACATAAATAAAATAATATGTTTATCAATTACGTTTCAAAAGGAGATGTCCTAAAATGGCACATCACGATACGATGCCAACAATCGAGCTTAAATTAGTTGATATGTGATAGATTATGAAACAATATATATGTACCCAAAATATAAAACGAGTTCTATACTCGTATTCGGATAATTAATTAATTATCGAGAAAGGTGATTGGCGGCACGCCAAACTCTATATAAAACCGTATCATAAAATTTACGATAATCACGCAAGGACCATTGCTTCACGCGCAATGCCTGAAAATACCATAGTATATACATTCATATACGTACAACCATTTTTACATACACATAGGATCACATTATCACAGCAAAGCATTGGTTTCTAGGATCCATGAGCGCGCGAATACTTTGTAAGGCAATCAAACAGTTTTATGAAAGAGAAGTTATATCTAGGTTTTGAAAACGGCCTAGTTATCTATAACTAGTGCTCTGATACCAATCTATAACACCTCCAAATTAACAAGGCAGCGAAATATCAACTTTGGGTGCTACTTCATAGTTCATCAAACAAAATCATAGAAAACGACCTCAAAAGAGACATTTTATAAAATAAACCATTCGATAATTTTACTAAATCAGAGTTTCAATCGAAATAGGTCCCAACAATTTATACAAACCTTATAAAAATGAAGATTTGTCAAATGTATCGAATGGAAATTGTTTGTTTTGCCTTTACTTTATCTCGCGTGGCTCCATGCTCCAACTTCTCATAAACCTATACACCTGAGAATACATGCTAAAATGTCAACACAACGGTTGAGTGAATTCATAGGTTTTTAAATAAACAATCATGGGTTTTTAAATAAACCATAAAACTTTTGAACACAAGAATCTCATCCACTTTCAATATTGTAACACATACAATATCCAAAGTCCGCGCTATTCTACTAAGCCATGACACCGAAGCCTTAAGTATAAATAATGCCCTAGTCAGGTATCTTGCCTAATACCCCCATACTTCTCATACAACATACCTGGCTGAGCCTCTAACCCACAGGTGCGACCTGCCCAGGTGGGGGCCATCCCCAATGGATCCATTTGTCTGTACCAGTGCCTACCCATCATGGGTAGTTAACGGTTCATGGGTTTTAGGGACTTTCTAAATTTGGGCAATACAACACTTAGCAAATAGCGATTCACAATCAATACAATCAACGCTTGTGTTCATCTTTCAAAATAATTTAATCAAACATCTTACATTCATTTACAACAACTTGTATTCGTTCAAAGCATATAGTCAAACATCACATGTTTATTCAAAAAAATGTACCCTTTTAAAAGGATATATATAAACACATATGTTTATTTCCAAGAGCATGTATTCCCCCTCGCGTGTTTATAGACACATATAAATCAGTAAAAGTGAGGCAATGAACTCACCTGATATAGCTATTACACGTTTATCGAGGACGAAATGCCCAATTGTCGACACACTACTTCACGAAATAACGATCTCACTTTGATCGAGAACAAAATGCCTAATATTCAACACGCGACTTCACAAGATAACAATCAAACGTTGATCGAGTGAGATGCCAAACGGTCGTCATATGACCGAACGAGACCTAACATGACGAGACACGTCTTAGGTTCGAGACTATACATAAGTCATGAATCTATGTAAATAGCTCACTTTAGTAGGTTTGGATATTGCATAAGTTTTGTAAAACTTTTCATAGGACTTTTGGTAACAATTTATCGTAAATTATCCCATTATAAAAATTAATCTCATTAAAACCCATTAGTGGCCCATTACACATTTATATAACCTAAGTCCGTTTCAAAATCAGTATTGATCTCCAAATACATTATTAGTCTCAGGTCCGATAATGGCCCAATAGCCGTTATAAGTGTATCTTGAGCTTTTATGACCCAAATCCACTTTATATGCATTACGGGTTCTAAAACGCCCCCAAACGTTGACGACTTAATATTGTTCGATGGTCGAGTCTCGGGTCACATAATCATCAGTATATAAATGAGTCCATGCTTCCCGATAAGTGGGTCCTACCACTTCGGTTTTTATAAAAATCAACGCGTTTTATATTAATTCAATATGATCAAATTCATACAATGTACCGACATGCCTCGTAGATTAGATCGTTTCTCTTAAGCCGTAAATAATATACATGAGTTAGTTTTACCAAAGTAATTATTAACTTATTTACTTGTTATAAGTTCAATTGCCCCTAATTTATATTTATCATAGCTCATTTACCCTTTTTATCACTTAGAAGAGTTGGCTTTTTTGCAGCCGAACTCATTCTCACCGTTTTGGTCTTCATTTTCAAACCGTTTATCCGTAGAAAACTATCTGATTCGTGTGTGTTATACATATGTTTAGCTATAAATTTTGGTTTTACATATTTAGAAGTAAGTATACAAATATTTAGAGTTTTCAGTCCGTAACATGTTCAGATTTGGCATTTTTTATCGTTTCGACCATATCTAATTCATCGGGTATCGTCACGAGACGGGCCACCCGGAAAAATGATCACAATAAAAATATATATCACCCTATATTCTTATACAAGTATCTACATCTACTGATATATACAGGATATCACGTTTATGTGACTGGTTACAAAGCATGGATTCTAATCAACACTGATAGGTATGTAAACACCCATCCTTTTACCACTTAACTACAATAATAACCAAGCCAAAACGTGTATTTTATGTCGTAAATGGCGGAATTATGCGTGGTTTGTGTTTTTGTTGTGATTTAGGATCAAAATTTAAAAGGGAAGGAAAACACAGGCTTTCACGGGCTTTTATCGAAGAAAAAGACAAAAGACGAAGTCAAGAAATCAAGTGTGCAAAAAGAACGGAAGTCCAAGGCCTATTCTGAAGATTTATCGAAGAAAAAGTCCAAAGAAGGAAGTTTAATAAAGCCGAAGAACTCAAGTCTTATTTATGAAGAAATTTCAAGACGAGTTTAAAGTAATCCCGAGACAAAGTCTGAAAAGTCGAAGAATTTAGAAGATTAAAGACTAAAGACGAAGGATTAAATGAGAAATAAAGAAAGGAGAAAGAGAGGAGGAAGCTTCCACTAATCATCTCCTCTCCTATAAATAGACCTCATTAGTTTCATTTTCATTTTGTTAGTTAATTTGACAAATTAACTCTCCACCATTTACATTACTTGCACTTTAATTTCATGTCATTTCCTTAATTGTCTTGCACTTTAATTCCTTTAATTCCAAGTAAGTTTACTTTTATTGTTATTGAATCTTTACTTTTATTGTTAATCTCCTATCTACTCTTCTTGTTTTGATTTGATCTTCATGTTTATGTTTATGTTCATGTTCTTAAGTTTTTATTGATTAGATTAAGTGGGTTTTAATTATTTTGATTATTATTGTTAGTTTGTTTGATTTGGTGTGATTGATTATTGTTAGTTATTCATTAGTGGTTGTTTTGGTTTAATTCTTGGGTTTAATCTGACTAGTTTAGATTAAGATTCGTTTCTTTTTGTTTCCCGTGTTCTTCGCGAAAATCGTTTGCCCAGTTTATTCCGGATCAGTGATATATTTCGAACGAAGGATTTATTCCGGATCAAGTCTTTATTCCGGATCAGCTTATTATTCAGGGTGAAGGCTTTGTTGTAATTATTCCGAATCAGCATTTTATTCCGAATGAACCTTTGATTTAAATTATTCCGGATGAGCTAAACTTTCTGAACCAAAGTTTTCTTCCTTTTATTCCGAATGAGTCTACTATTCCGGATGAGCACTTTTCTTTAATTATTCCGAACAAAGCAATATTCCGGATCAACCATTTATTCCGGATGAAGTAACCTTATTCTGAATCAGTAACATTCCACATGAGTGTCTTTGTTATTCCGAATTAAGAAACATTCCGGATGAGCAATTATTCCGGATGAATATTTATTCCGAATGAAGGCTTAATTTTGATTATTCCGAATGAAGACCACTTATTCCGGATGAAGGTTAGCATTTGTTTATTCCGGATGAGTGTTTTGTTTTGGTTATTCCGAACGAAGAAGTATTATTCCGAGTGAAGGTGACATTCCGAACGAGTAATTATTCCGAGTGAGGTGTTTTCTTTTAGTTTATTTTAAGTTTATGTTTTTAAGTTTTCAGTTTAACTTTTCCCGCCTTTTTACTTAGTCACACTTTAAGTTTACTTGCCTTAAATTTATTTTAATCTTGCCTTTAGTTTAAGTTTTAAGTTTGCCTTTTAATTTCTCGTCACGTTTTTATTTCCCGTCATTTATTTTCAATTAGGGTTAGATTTAAATTACTGCCATTTACTTTAAAAGTCTTTGCACATTTCCTTTTACTACAACGACAAAATATTTGTTTTCACCAAAAGACAGCTGAGTCGCACTTTGAACCAGTAATCAATTCAATTAGACCACTTCAACGAACTTAATTTTTATACTAGGTAAAAACCCTTGTATTAAACACCTAGACTTACGTAGCTTGTAACTTGTGGTATAATTACTATTTACAATGTCCAACTACCAAATAATACTTGTATATATATAAAAATACAGAGATCAAATAGTTATTTACAACATGCATGATCATTACATAAGAACGACAATAAAAATTATAAGAAATGATTTCTTACATGAAATAATGAAAACATCATAAACCAATGATCACCATCTCTAACTTAAGTTAACAACAATATGATTCATTAGATAAATCATATAAACCCTTAAAACTAGTCTTCATAATCACCTCAAGACCCCAAGTAACATGATGGAATTAAGGATACTAACAAAATTAATGATACAACTCTTTAAAGTAGTTCACAGAAATCTTGTACAAGATTTTTCGATGGTGCTTTGGTTCGTATAGATGAAGAGACAAGGAGGAGGTGAGGAGAACATAATTATGAAATAAGTTAATGAAACTCCAATTACATCAATGTGTTACAAACCTTCCACGTGCTATACAAGAATGAATAATACGTGTGTTCGGTGGGAGTACATGAAGCCAAGGGTAAAGAAAGAACAAAAGTTATACTTGTTAATATCTTGCATTGTTAAATAACGTGGGAATGAAAAATGGGGTGAGATATATAATATATTTTGCTTCACAATTTGTTAAAGCGGGTATTATCGAAACTCGATATTTTAACGGTTACGCGATTTAAAAGATATGCGTTAAGCACGAAAAATAAACTCTCAATATAAAATAACAACATCGACATTAGGAGAACATTTATATTTCGATATATTAATGAGGAATAAGATTTAATAAGTATTAACGCGTTATATAAACGAACGACGCTTAATAGTTTAGCGTAGATTACAAAGAATACTCATAAAACGATAAATTAAAATGACGACAATAGAAAATATTTCTATGTCACAACAAGGATATTTACGATCGATGAGTGACATAAACTTGCCAATAAATAATAATTAACACGTATTCGATACGTTAAAGCCCGACCTTCGCTGGTTAGCCGAGAAATCAATATTATTCGTCAAACGAACATGACAAATAAAAGTCGAGTAATAAATATTGGTCCGAATATTAGGAATAGTATAAGAACTCAGTCTACATGTTGATTTTAAAGTTCGGGTTACTATAATTAGAAACAGGGGAATAGAGTGTATATTGTTATCTAACTTAGGATTTTTAAGTTTAATTAGAGATTTCGTGTATTTAGAGTTGATCACTTAGGAACCCTAAATTGTTATCTAACTTTGGATTATACTAGTTTAATAATAGATTTCGTGTATTTAGAGTTGATCACTTATGAACCCTAAATTGTTATCTAACGTAGGATTCCCCCTAACCATTTCAGATAACACTGAAAGTTCAAACGGATCAAACACCCCAAGTTTTGATTTTGATTCGGATGACATCAGTTCATCAAGTTCAATTGTGGAAGAAATTGTCAAAGTATCAAGCAAGGGACGTTATGGGCACCTACTAAACTGGTTTGATGAAGAACAAGACCCAAATGACCCAGAAATTTTCTTCCTAATTCCCAAAAGGATCAAAGAAATGATGCAGATACAAGGTCAGAGGATGAAGATACAAGTTCAGAGGATAAAGATCAGAAAGGTGAAAAGGGCGAACCTTCCAAACCCAAATCCAAACCGGAAGAAATAGGTCAACCTTCTAAACCAAAATTCAAAAGTCCGTTTTTAAGTTTGAGTGACGATGACTCTAAGGTTCGTGCAAAAGGAAAAAGAAAAATCGATGATGATTTACTTTCTGATGCAACATCTAAACCACCATGTGCTAAGACTTCAAAGGGTAAAGGCAAGATGTGAAGACTTGTTAATATAATCTTTTGTGCTAAAACTTGTTTATATTATCTTTTGTTTCACGTTGAATTGGTATGTAATATTTTGTAATTTCAATAATCGCCCTTTATCCGGGTTTAGAATTATGGCAGTGTTTCTTTGGATTGTTACAAAAACAGTTTATGTAATTAAATTCATATATCTAATGCATGTTTCTTTTCATTTTTGTTGTTATATTTGCATCCCCACTGTTTTGCTTATGCATAAAACAGTGGCATTTAATCTCTAGTATTATGCTCTGTTATTTAAGATTGTTTTTTAGACAAGTGATCGACTTATGGTGCTTAAGTGATCAAACAGAATTTATTTTGACTTGACTAGTCATACAAAGTCAACTAGTTGCTTATGCAGATATGTAACACCCCATTTTGATAATGGAATGTCACACGTAATTATGGCGTGTCATCAAAGCATACAAGGAAAAATGTCTAAACATTACATGACCATAAAAGGAAAATACCAGAATCAAACATCGGTAGTCAAAAAGTAAAGCTCATCACACACAAACATAAGTATAGTAATGGAAAGGACTAAACAATGTCCATAGCAAGAGTATCAAAGTAAAGATAATGCATAAAGTAATGAAAGGCTAGAAAGCTTCCAGTCCATATGCACGTACGCTTAAAGTCTACGGGCGTCCCTGAGTACTTGCCGTTTAGGGAACATAGAAAAGGAAAACGGCTGAGCAGTACGCTCAGTGCACGGATGTACAATAAAGCATGAATAGAACAATCATATAACATATAACAGTGGAAGAAGCTAAGTCTCGAATAACCTGGTTAAGTCTTGGTAAAACTGGTTTAATAGTTTGAAAAGCCTTATGTTTATCTTGTAAAAACTGTTTATCATATTTTACCATTAGCCAATATAGGTCATGAAAATCCACCGTGCATGAATACTTGGAGGGGTGACCTCATCATGCAAATTAGAGGGGTTGCCTCTAATTTAATATTCTGGTTTGGGTAGGAGGGATCAGCTCCTTGTGAAGGATGCAAGGCACACACCACATTCACCATGAAATCCTGACTGAAAACATGTAACTAGGATGCACCCATACGCCCCACATGATAAATATAAAAATATGGCCAAAAGCTGAAGGGACGCCACGAGCAATCACTCCGCCGTGGTGAAGTCATAACATCAATGCCTCTAATGTTATGGTTATGATACCTCCATAACTAGGTGAAACTGGTCATGCATGTATATGGCTATAGGTATTCTAAATTAAACATAAGCAAATCAAACACATAACTTATACTACGGGAAAACATTTGGCTGCATACGGGGAATCCTAATAAGGAAAGAATATCCATACTGAAAGGACGGGAATCCGTACCTTATGTCCAGTGAACGAAGAAGACGAACTGAGAGGAATCCTACTTCCGTATCACTAATGCTACATAAATACATACATGAATAAGTATTTGCTTACTAATACGTAACTGATTTTATGTCATGTCTTAACTTATTTTATATGTTCTTATCATGTTTTACTGTTTTAAGCCTTAAACTGTGTTTATCTTATATTCTGTTTACTCTGATTAAGTATTTCTGGTATTTCATGTATTATTATACTTACTGTGTAATAATAAGTAACTTTTCAAAAATAGCAGGTTTCCTAAAATAGAAAGTTTCCAAAAATAGAAAGTTACCAAAAATAGAAAGTTTCCAAAAATAGTAAGTTTCCAAAAATAGAAAGTTTTCAAAAATAGAAAGTTTCCAAAAATAGAATTACTGCTTAAAATATATAAGTTTTCAAAAATAGAAAGTTTCCATAAATAGATCAACTGCCTTAATTAAATAAGTTTCCATAAATAGATTAGCTGCCTGAATTAAATAAGTTTCTAAAAATAGAAAGTTTCTATAAATAGATTAGCTGCCTTATTTAAATAAGTTTCTAAAAATAGAAAGTTTCCATAATTAGATATAAGCTGGTTAAATAAGCTAAATATATAAGCCTAAGTGTTTTCATGATTATTTTCTAAGTCATATGATATAATGTATAGTTTATTAATTAATTCATGTAATTAAAATAAACTATAGGTTAAAATATTTAATTAAAGTATATCATGTTTTTAATTAAATAAAGTTAAATACTTAGGTTAAAACATGTATTATTATTTATTAATAATATAACCTAAGTCATGTTAATTAATCAATTATAACCATGGTTTTAAAATAATTAATTAATTATAAGTCGAAAAATATAAAATACTTAGGTTAATAATTTCATGATTTTAATAATAAATATAACCTAATTCATGTTATTAAATTAATCATGTCATGTTTATTAATTTAATTTTAACATATGATTATAAAAAATAATAATCTTAACATACACCGTGAACCGGATATTGACTAGGAACCATGAACCGGACATGAAATCGACACCATACCCCGAACCACTTCGGGGTTCCCCTTGTCATGTTGCTGCCGTGGGACCCACACCAACCAACCAGGACCATATGGTCTCGGTGGTGGTCTAGTAGCCTAACCGAGACCCCCTTGCGGTTCGGTTTAGGCGCCGGCCAACACAAAACACCCCTAAACCATCCTTTTTTATTTCTCCAAAAGCCATTTTCATGTTAGATCTATGTTTTAATTAGGTTTAAAAAAACACATCATGTTCTTAATTATTTAATAGATCCAATAAAAAAGAAAAGGGTTAAAAGAATTTACCGAATGCGTGGATCTAAACAAGGATGAACAAATACGAACACTTGCACCAAAACCAAGATCAAAGATCAAACAAACACCCCCTTGGTGTGTTTATGGGTGGCGGCCAAAAAAAGAAAAAGAAGGAGAAGGAAGAACTTTTTAGGTTTTTGTAAAAATCTTCTGTAAAGTGAAAAATGAGTAGTAACTTTTCCCTTTACCCTTCTTTAGTGAATTTTGAGATGGGCTTAGCCCATCTCTTCCTTGTTGCCGCGGGTAGGGGCCCCACATGGGGTACCCGTGCCGTTTTCCGTGTCTCGATGTTTAATTGTTCGTTCATGTTTATTTGTGTTCGCGTTTAATGTGTTCTCGTTAAATAATTACTGTGACCTAATATATTTATTTACGCTCGTAATAAATATATATATATATATATGTAATTAATAATAGTTCGTGATTTAATTACGTTCGTGATTTCATGATCGCATGATCGCATGCTCGCGATTAATTATTGTCAAATAATTATTGCGTGCTCGTGCGTAGTAAATACTTATCGTGTTCTAACACGTACGTAATACGTAAAATCCTAACACGTAATCGTAGTCATTCTATAATAGGAAAGTTTTAATCTAGTACGTACGATCTTAAGGGTACTATTCATGGTAAAAGCATGCGGGTTTTACAACTCTTCCCCCTTAAAAAGAATAATTCGTCCCGGAATTATAGATAAAGTAAACTGGAAAAGAAGAACATACCCGAATTCAAAATATGAAATGAGGGTAAGAAGCCCGGATAGACTCCTCTGTTTCCCAAGTGGCTTCCCGCTCGGTATGATCCCTCCATAGGATTTTGACGAATGGAATCGTCTTCCTTCTCATGACTCGTTCTTGTCTGTCAAGAACTCGTTCGGGTTCTTCTATAACAGTGAGATCTTCACGTATCTGTTCCAGTGGATACTGAACCATGTGAAGGGGATGATACTGGTACCCTCTGAGTACGGACACATGAAACACATTGTGCACATGCGAAAGCTGCGGAGGTAACGCCAATCGGTAAGATACTTCACCGACTCGTTCAATGATATCAAACGGTCCGATGAAACGAGGACTGAGCTTCCCTTTAATCCTGAAGCGTCTAACACCACGTGCCGGCGAAAACTTAAGGAAGACGTGATCTCCTACGTTAAAGTGTATGTCCCTACGATGCTTATCGGCGTAACTCTTCTGACGTGACCGTGCTTCCTGAAGTTTCTGCTTAGCTACTACGATCTTTTCTTTGGTCATCTCTATGATTTCTGGTCCTTCAAGTGTTCGCTCGCCAACCTGATCCCATCAGATTGGGGCGCGACGCTTTCTGCCATATAAAATCTCGAAAGGAGTACACTTGATACTAGCGTGCCAACTGTTGTTGTATGCAAACTCCACCAAACAGATGTAATCGTCCCAATCACCCGTCCATTCCAACGCACATGACCTCAACATATCTTCCAATGTCTGAATGGTTCGTTCCGACTGTCCGTCCATTTGAGGGTGAAAAGTCGTGTTAAGCTTAAGTTGTGTACCCCAAGCTTTCTAGAGACTCTTCCAAAAGCGCGAAGTGAATCGAGGATCTCTGTCTGAGACGATGCTGGATGGTGCACCGTGGAGTCTCATGATTTCTCTTCTATACGTATCGGCGAGTTTACTTACCGGATCTTCCTTGCAGATCGGTAAGAAATGAGCTGATTTGGTAAGTCAATCTACGATAACCCAAATTGCATCGTGCTTCCTCTTGGTAGGAGGAAGACCAGTAACAAAATCCATGGTGATTTTGTCCCACTTCCACTCTGGAATATCTAACGGTTGAAGGAGACCGCCATATCGCTGATGCTCGATCTTAACCTGCTGGCAGGTAAGACATTTGGAGACGTAAGTGGCCACATCCTGTTTCATACCACTCCACTAAAAATACTGCTTGATGTCATGGTACATCTTAGTCGAACTAGGATGTATAGAGAATGGGGATCTATGAGATTCAGCTAACAAGGCTTCCCGGAGTTCTTGGTTATCAGGAACACAAAGTCTCGTGCCCTGCCATACGATACCATCTGCATCTACTCTGAATTCTGTCTGTTTCTCCAAATTCTGTACTATCGCCCAGATTTCTCCGTCATCCTTTTGAGCTTCCTTGATCTTAGAGAGTAACTCGGGTTCTACTCTAAGATTATCCCAGTAACCGTGTTGTCCACGTACCATGATCTCGATGTCTAGTCGCTCCAAGTCTCTTATGATTTCCTCTTCAATTTTAACGTCGTTGATCATTCCGTACTTCCTGCTAAGAGCATCTGCTACTACATTAGCCTTTCCGGGATGATACTGTAGATTAATTTCATAATCCTTCAACAGCTCTAACCATCTCCTCTGCCTCATGTTCAATTCACGTTGAGTGAAGATGTACTTCAAGCTCTTGTGGTCCGTGAAAATGTCACATGATTCTCCATACAAGTAGTGCCTCCATATCTTCAATGCAAACACGACTGCAGCAAGTTCCAAGTCATTCGTGGGGTAATTTTCTTCATAAGGCTTAAGTTGTCGTGAAGCGTACGTGATCACTTTCCCATGTTGCATGAGAACACATCCAAGTCCCTTCCCCGATGCATCGTTGTAGATTTGAAATCCATCCGTACCAGATGGGACAGTAAGAATAGGTGCAGATACTAGCTTCTGCTTCAGGTCTTCAAATCTCTTCTCTCGTTCTTCAGTACAGACGAATTTTCCGCATCAGTTTGGTCAATGGTAGTGCTAAGCGGGAAAAGTTCTCCACGAACCTACGGTATAGCCAGCTAAGCCTAAGAAACTGCGGACTTCCGTTGCTGATGTCGGCCTTGGCCACTTAGTAATGGCCTCAACCTTCGTTGGATCCATAGTGATTCCTTCTGCTGATACAATGTGACCTAAGAATGCCACCTTGTCTAACCAGAACTCACACTTGGAGAATTTAGCATACAACTGCTTCTGGCGAAGAATCTGTAGTACTGTACGAAGATGGTCTTCGTGTTCCTCCTTGGACTTTGAGAAGATCAGGATGTCATCGATGAAGACAATGACGAACTTGTCCAGAAATTCATGGAAGATTCTGTTCATCAAATCCATGAACACTGCTGGAGCATTTGTCAGGCCAAATGGCATAACTACAAACTCGTAGTGGCCATAGCGGGTACGAAAAGCAGTCTTAGCAATATCCTGCTCCTTGACCCGTAGCTGATGATAGCCTGACCTAAGATCAATCTTGGAGAAGTTTTTGGCCCCTTGGAGTTGGTCAAACAGGTCGTCAATACGTGGCAGTGGATATCTATTCCGGATAGTAATCTTGTTGACCTCGCGATAGTCTATGCAAAGACGCATACTACCGTCCTTCTTCTTAACAAACAAGACCGGTGCGCCCCATGGAGATGCGCTCGGTCGAATAAAACCTCGTTCAAGAAGTTCTTGCAGTTGATCCTTCAGCTCCTTCAGCTCTATGGGAGCCATGAAATAAGGAGCCTTGGAGATTGGTTCAGCTCCTGGAATAAGCTTGATACTGAATTCCACTTCTCGTGCAGGTGGTATGCCCGGAAGTTCTGCTAGAAAAACATCTTGGAATTCCGAAACTATAGGTTGATCCTGAATTGATGGGGATTCAGCATCCATGTTGTGAACCGTAGCTAGATAACCCTCGCAGCCATGTGACAGTAGTGCACGCGCTTGCAGGGTAGATATGATTTGTACAGACCGTCCGGGTATGAACCCGTTATGAATGTACTCTGGTGCATTAACATCACCGAAGATAACTCGATATGAATGGCAGTCTATGGTAGCATGATGCTTGGATAGCCAATCCATGCCCAAAATCATGTTGAAGTCATTCATGTCCAGCGGAAGTGCGTCAACAGGTCGAACCTTATCGTCAAATTCTAGGGGAAGAATCTTGTATACATGGGTGATTAATACAGAGTCCCTCAAAGGCGTGGAAATAGTAAGCCTATTTTAAAGTGGCATGGGGAGCATCCTAATGTTCTTAGCATAAGCAGTAGAAATAACCGAGTGAGTAGCACCCGTATCGAAAAGAACACATGAAGCTTGACCATACATATACAAGATTCCAGTGATGGTACCTGTAGACTTGTTGGCCTGGTCTCGAGATGTCGTGTAGACACGCCCGGTGGTAGAAGGCGGCTTGGAATCAGCATGTCCCGATGTACCCTCCATCTCGCCCTTACGGCAATCCTTCATGATGTGGCCAGGAAGACCACACTTGAAGCATGCGTCTGTGTTACGACGACATGGCCCTGGGTGCCTACGGTAGCAAGTAGAGCAAAGAAGATGAGTAAATCCTCCAGCAGGTGCTCTGGCTGGCTGAGAACCAGATAAAACATTTTACATAAGACATGATAATGGGGTACAAAGGACAATGCGGATATTCGTAAGATTGAATACCAGTGATAGCTGAACGGCTAGGCTGTGAACCTCTCTGGTTCTGGTCCCTTCCGTTTCCATGGTTCCTTGTAGAAGTTTTGCTAAAGTGTCAGAATATGAGTTATAACATGAAATCATAAGGAAATGCGTAAGTATTAGGACCTACTGCTGTTGGAGTGTCCATCGTTGTTACGGTAATTATCATTACCGCCACGCCTATCTGTAGCAGAAGGATCGTTAGTCTGACCGTTTCCCTTGGGCTGATGAGGCTGCTGCTGAGTAGCCGCCTGAGACCGGTCCCCAGTTTTCTGCCTGGAATATACATTTAAAGAGATGAATAATTGACATATATGGAAAGAATACGGATTGATCACCGCTTGAATACGAATGTTTACCTCTTGTCGGGTCTCTCAGCTTCCCCGAACTCATCTCTCTCCTGCAATATTTCCAGCTTACGTGCTGCATCGGCCACTTGTGCTACAGTGTTGAACGTAGCACACACCAGATTGTTTGCGACCGATGTGCGAAGAGCCCACCTAAAGTGGTGTGCCTGCTCTTCAGGAATACCTGCTGCCGCACCAAGGAAACCAGCTAAGCGAAGAAAGCGCTGCATAAACTCGTTGCTATTCTCCCTAGCCCTCTGTCAGATCCCATGGTACTCTCTCTTGAGCTTGTCCTGCTCAGCTTTGGGAAAGAACTGCTCCATCACCCTGTCCTTGAACTTAGCCTAAGTCAAACCAGCAACCCACTCGTCACCACCCTCAGACTGCATCAACGCTAACCACCAATTTAGCACATCGCCTTCGAACCGATAGCATGTCAACCTCGCCTTGTACGCGGGGTCACAACCCATAGCATTTAAAATCTTCTCGATGTGAGCCAACCAGCTTTCAGCATCACTGGGGCTATCTGTCTTCTCAAAAGCTCGAGGACGGAGCTTGTTGAATCTCTCCAGCCATACTGCTAATGTCACTAGAGGAGGAGGAGGTGCCTGATTATGCTGCTGATTGTTGGCAGCTTGAACTTTTGCCCTGATGTCGTTCCTCAGTTGAGGAAGCAAAGCTTGCATAGCAGCTTGAATTGCAGCATTGAGTTGTTCCTGTTCGCGTGTGAGAACCATCTGACAGTATAACATAAAACATATGATTAAACAGATCAAAACATAAAATATATATACATGAAAAAAATTTATACCAAATTTCAAGAGAAAAATTTTATGCAAGAAAATTTTTGTGTATGAATGCATGATGCAGTTTTATGAAAACTTTTGTATGCTCGAGAGTGAACGCCTATGGTCAGTTCACCCAAAACAAAAGACATGGCGAGGGGACGCCTATGGGTCGGTCCCAAATTAAAAAGTTTCGATAAACACATGCGACTAAATAGGGCCAGTCCTGTACCAACCATTAGTTAGTCATAAATCTGCGACAATGACATATATATGTATGCATAAAAAAATGATGAATGCATGAAAACAACTGTCAGTTCTAGGAAGACCATAGTGACTACCCACTAATCACAGGTCATATTTGAGAGCCTACAGGTCGAAGCCTTGGCTCTGATACCATAATTGTAACACCCCATTTTGATAATGGAATGTCACACGTAATTATGGCGTGTCATCAAAGCATACAAGGAAAAATGTCTAAACATTACATGGCCATAAAAGGAAAATACCGGAATCAAACATCGGTAGTCCAAAAGTAAAGCTCATCACACACAAACATAAGTATAGTAATGGAAAGGACTAAACAATGTCCATAGCAAATGTATTAAAGGAAAGATAATGCATAAAGTAAAGAAAGGCTAGAAAGCTTCCAGTCCATATGCACGTACGTTTAAAGTCTACGAGCGTCCCTGAGTACCTGCCGTTTTGGGAACATAGAAAAGGACAACGGCTGAGCAATACGCTCAGTGCACGGATGTACAATAAAGCATGAATAGGATAAGCATATAACATATAACAGCGGAAGAAACTAAGTCCCGAGTAATCTAGTTAAGTCTTGATAAAACTGGTTTTATAGTTTGCAAAGCCTTATGTTTATCTTGTAAAAATTGTTTATCATATTTTACCATTAGCCAATATAGGTCATGCAAATCCACCGTGCATGAATACATAGAGGGGTGACCTCATCATGCAAATTAGAGGGGCTGTCTCTAATTTAATATTCTGGTTTGGGTAGGAGGGATCAACTCCTTGTGAAGGATGCAAGGCACACACCACATTCACCATGAAATCCTGACTGAAAACATGTAACTAGGATGTACCCATATGCCCCACATGATAAATATAAAAATATGGCCAAAAGCTGAAGGGACGCCACGAGCAATCACTTCGCCGTGGTGAAGTCATAACATCAGTGCCTCTAATGTTATGGTTATGGTACCTCCATAACTAGGTGAAACTGGTCATGCATGTATATGGCTATAGGTATTCTAAATTAAACATAAGCAAATCAAACACATACTTATACCACGGGAAAACATTTGGCTGCATACGGGGAATCCTAATAAGGAAAGAATGTCCATACTGAAAGGACGGGAATCCGTACCTTATGTCCAGTGAACGAAGAAGACGAACTGAGAGGAATCCTACTTCCGTATCACTAATGCTACATAAATACATACATGAATAAGTATCTGCTTACTAATACGTAACTGATTTTATGTCATGTCTTAGCTTATTTTATATGTTCTTATCATGTTTTACTGTTTTAAGCCTTAAACCGTGTTTATCTTATATTCTGTTTACTCTGATTAAGTATTTCTGGTATTTCATGTATTATTATACTTACTGTGTAATAATAAGTAACTTTCCAAAAATAGCAGGTTTCCTAAAATAGAAAGTTTCCAAAAATAGAAAGTTACCAAAAATAGAAAGTTTCCAAAAATAGAAAGTTTCCAAAAATAGAAAGTTTCCAAAAATTGAAAGTTTCCAAAAATATAATTACTGCTTAAAATAGATAAGTTTCCAAAAATAGAAAGTTTCCATAAATAGATCAGCTGCCTTAATTAAATAAGTTTCCATAAATAGATTAGCTACCTGAATTAAATAAGTTTCTAAAAATAGAAAGTTTCCATAAATAGAATAGCTGCCTTTTTTAAATAAGTTTCTAAAAATAGAAAGTTTATATAATTAGATATAAGCTGGTTAAATAAGCTAAGCCTAAGTGTTTTCATGATTATTTTCTAAGTCATATGATATAATGTATAGTTTATTAATTAATTCATGTAATTAAAATAAACTATAGGTTAAAATATTTAATTAAAGTATATCATGTTTTTAATTAAATAAAGTTAAATACTTAGGTTAAAACATGTATTATTATTTATTAATAATATAACCTAAGTCATGTTAATTAATTAATTATAACCATGGTTTTTAAATAATTAATTAATTGTAAGTCTAAAAATATAAAATACTTAGGTTAATAATTTCATGATTTTAATAATTAATATAACCTAAGTCATGTTATTAAATTAATCATGTCATGTTTATTAATTTAATTTTAACATATGATTATAAAAAAAAATAATCTTAACATACACCGTGAACCGGATCTTGACTAGGAACCATGAACCGGATCTTGACTAGGAACCATGAACCGGACATGAAATCGACACCATACTCGAACCACTTCGGGGTTCCCCTTGTCTTGCTGCTGCCGTGGGACCCACACCAACCAACCGGGACCATATGGTCTCGGTGGTGGTCGAGTAGCCAAACCGAGACCCCCTTGGGGTTCGGTTTAGGCGCCGACAACACAAAACACCCCTAAACCATCCTTTTTTATTTCTCCAAAAGCCATTTTCATGTTAGATCTATGTTTTGATTAGGTTTTTTAAAAAAACACATCATGTTCTTAATTATTTAATAGATCCAATCAAAAAGAAAAGGGTTAAAAGAATTTACCGAATGCATGGATCTAAACAAGGATGAACAAACACGAACACTTGCACCAAAACCAAGATCAAAGATCAAACAAACACCCCCTTGGTGTGTTTATGGGTGGCGGCCAAAAAAAGAAAAAGAAGGAGAAGGAAGAACTTTTTAGGTTTTTGTAAAAATCTTCTGTAAAGTGAAAAATGAGTAGTAACTTTTCCCTTTACCCTTCTTTAGTGAATTTTGAGATGGGCTTGGCCCATCTCTTCCTTGTTGTCGCGGGTAGGGGCCCCACATGGGGTACCCGTACCGTTTTCCGTGTCTCGATGTTTAATTGTTCGTTCATGTTTATTTGTGTTCGCGTTTAATGTGTTCTCGTTAAATAATTACCGTGCCCTAATATATTTATTTACGCTCGTAATAAATATATATATATATATATGTAATTAATAATAGTTCATGATTTAATTACGTTCATGATTTCATGATCGCATGCTCGTGATTAATTATTGTCAAATAATTATTGCTTGCTCGTGCGTAGTAAATACTTATCGTGTTCTAACACGTACGTAATACGTAAAATCCTAACACGTAATCGTAATCATTATATAATAAGAAAGTTTTAATCTAGTACGTACGATCTTAAGGGCACTATTCATGGTAAAAGCATGCGGGTTTTACAAGATACCTAGTACTTGTAGGAGTTTAGACCCTGTTCTTCAAGGTTGTTATATGTTGGAAGGTACAAATAGAGATACAGACATGTTGTGCAAGTGATCAACTTATCGTACCCAAGTGATCTACTTGAATTTATTTTTACTTGACTAGTCATACAAAAGTAAACTGGCTGTCAAATTTTACTATGTTCTTTAAGGTTGTTTGTGTATTTAATAACAAAAGTTAATAGTCATAAAACATCCATAACAACCAATGACTTGGCACTATTAGGCAATCTATCATCATCAAGGGCTCAATGCTATAAATACCTATCATCACATGTCTGATTACTTACCACAACAAACACAAACATGTATGATTACTTACCAATTGAAATCCAAAGAGAAATAATGCTTAGGCTGTCGTTGAGAGATCTATGTAGATGTCGTCAAGTCTCTAAGACACTAAAAGATTGCATTGACGCAAGAGATTTCATTATAGAATAAGGTGCTCCTGATGTTGCTAGTTGCAGCTTCATGTTACAATACAAGCAACACGCTCAAGGTATTATGTATAAGGTGGATGCTGAGTTAGCGTTCACACTTGTGCCGCATTGTAGATTAAATTGTGTTAATCTGAGCGCACTAGCAAATTCTAAAGGTATATGGTGTTTTATTGTTTGTGGAAATATTGGCTTGGTCCTATGGAACCTAGCGATGGACAAGAATGCGACAATATTGACTCCGTGGCAAGAGGATCCCTTTTCAAAAAAAGTTTTTGGTTTTGGTGTTTCTCAAGCAACCCAAGTACGATTGTGAAAATCAATAATCAAGTGGATATTGAAGGTACATGCTCTGTCTCAATATTTACAATGAGCACAGGGGTGTGGATGAATTTGCCAGCCAAAATTGTCCCCGGGGATCTATTCGTATAAAGAGGGGGAGCCAGGCTGTAGTGGCTGGAAGTATTTATTGGGTGTGCTCAGAAAGTATGTTTGTGATCGTGGTCAAGAGCAAAGAAGGCATATGATTTTATCCTTTGGCTTAAATACTCACGAGTTTACACCGGAAGATATCCCCCAAGAGATAACCAATGCTATTCCAGCTCCATACACATTATCATAACTAAACAATCATCTGATAATTTCAGAAACTGGTGTATTCATAGGAGGAAGAGTTAGTATTGGGTGGGCCTTACAGGTGGTGGATGGGTTGCTTGCTTTGATTCGAGTATCGTTCTTTCATGAAAGGCCTATTGAACATGTGCCGAAGTTATTGGGGTTTTCAAAAAACGAGGATCCGATATTTGAAGTGAATGTAGGTCCAGCAGGTACTTCACACATACTAGAAACAACGGATAACATGATCGTTGTAAACAACCTAGATAATGAAGGAAGAGCTGGAACTTTCATAGTCGGGGACTACAAGGAATCACTATTTCTTCTCAACCGTCCAAGAAATGAAATTATGAGTTAATGATTTCTAGTTGGATTGTATTACTATCTAATGTCTGTACGCTTATGATTGTATTCCTTTTAAGGGATGTCCCAAGTGTATCATTGTCGAATTTTTCACTAATTGATCAAATGTACTACTAATTGTGAAAACAGGTGGATCATTTTGTAAAACATTGTTTTTTTAAACAGGGGGAACACAAAGTGCTCAAATTATTAACTTATCTGATCAGCTTTTTGCAAACAAGTGGAACATTTGGTAAGTGCTCAAATTTTTAACTTATCTGCTCAACTTTTTTCAAATAGGTGGAAAATTTGGTAAAACAGGGGGATTTTTTTTAAAACAGGGGGAACACAAGCTGCTCAAATTTTTGCAAGGACAGTCCTCAACTTTTTTATATAAATGATCAACTTTTTTATATAAATGATCAACTTTTTTCAGTAATAATCAACTTTTTAATAAAATGCTCAACTTTTTTTAGTTAAATGCTCAATTTTTTTAATAAAATGATCAACTTTTTCAGTAATGCTCAACTTTTTTAATTAAATGATCAATTTTTTTATTTAAGTGATCAACTTTTTCAATGCTCAACTTTTTAATTAAATGCTCTACTTTTTTATTTAAATGATCAACTTTTTCAGTAATGCTCAACTTTTTTTTTTGAACAACAAATTTATATAAAAACTAGCAAGAAGATAGAAAAATTACAAGGAATAAACCACTAATGGGTTTTGAATCCAATTGCTCCAAGAAATGGAGGACAATTTGTTCCTAGACGAATACCAACGAAAAGAAAATTCAACAATTTTATCAAATAAAATGTTACGCTGAGGAGCTGATGAACCAAATATCGTCTCATTGCGAAAATTCCATAAGGTCCAAAGGACGACGCCACATATAACTTCGATAATATCCTTATGTTTTGCAGGAATGTGAAGATTTTCTACCCATGTATAAAGCCCTCGTAAATTAGGAATAATAGGAGTTTGAAGATCCAACCATTTAAAGATACGATCCCAAACCTGTGTAGCAAGCGAGCAAACCCACAAGGTATGATAAGAAGTGTCAGCTCCATTATTACACGTCAGACAAAGAATAGAAGAGACTTCGACACCTCTCCTACTAAGGTTCTAACTCGAGGGAAGCCGATCATGAAGAGTTCTCCAGATAAACATGTTAACTTTTTTGGAAGGAACCGATTCCATCTAGTAACAAAATCTGCATCTGGAAGGAGAGCATCATCAATCCTACAACGAGCATCTTTAACCGAAAATTGTGGCTTACCTGAATCCCAAACCCATAGGTCTTCTGACTCATTGAGAGAGATATCGGAAAGTGATGTTGGAGTTTTTACCACTCTTTAGGAAAAGAGCAATAAATAGGGCAAGTGAGCACGACGATTTAGGAAAACCGTGTGTGTAAGACCCTAAAAGTGAGTTCGTTCTCGAGGAGGCTAGTGCGTTGTGTATTGAATTGATTAATGATTTGTGATTATATGATTGAAAAAGGAAGAAAGAAATGAGATTAGAAGAGAAAGACGGTTACGAAAACGAATTAAACTACGACGAAAAAGGCGAACACGTAAAACCGTAAATAGTACAAAAATTAAAATTTTAACCTAAAAATTCCTAAAAATTACTAAAAATCCCCAATAATATTCTAAGAGTTTACAAAAAATCCAAACTTGCTAAAACCTTTTAATTAATTAGATAATGACTTTTTAATGCTAATTAAAGCCCTAAAAATCACAATTAATTATTAAAAAGCCCTAAACAAGATCTAATAGTTTGTAAACCTCAAAAATATCCTAATTAAGCTAAAAACTATTTTTAAAATTTTAAAACCAAATTAAACTATTTTTAAACACTTAAAAACTATTAAAATCAATTAAATCTTAAATTAATTCTAGAAAATAATTGAAAAGTCCTAAAAATATTTGGAAAGTGACAAAACTCCTAATTAAGTGTCCTTAACCTAGGAAAAATGTAAAAACTAAAAAAATCAAACTTCAATTTTTAATAATAAAATAATATTAAAATAATCAAAAAAATTCAAAGTTCACAAAAAAATTCAAAAAAATTACCAAAAATCTAGAATAATGTAACTAAGACAAAAATACAATCAAAATTTTCTAAAACATATTTAATAATTTTATATTAAATTTTAAAGTTAGCTAAAAACCCTAAAATCCAATAAAATAAAAAATAAGCTAAATTGAAAACTTAAATAGCTGAAAACCTCAAAAATATAATTAAAAACCTAAAAACTATTTTTTCAGATTTTTAAATTACCTTTTTCTATTTTTTAATGACTTTTTAAAATTAAAACTTAAAATAATCCTAGAAAATTAATTAATAAAGGGAAAAATAAACTTTTTAAACAGAAAAGTCCCTAAAGCTAATACAAACAAAAGAAAAATGCTAACTGGTCAAAACCTTAAGGAAATAAGCTAGAATAAGCTTATTAATAAGCTGCTGATCAAATAAGCTACAAAACAAACAACCCTTAAGTAAATAATGAAATGAAACCTATCAGTCAAAGTCCCTAGGGCGTAACGGTATGTGTGATGTGTTGTGAGGAGGATGGCGCAGGTTCGAGTCCTGGCCAGTCCTTTTTTGAAAAACTTTTTCTTTTTTTTTTACTTTAAAATCAATACAGTAACTTAACTAAACTTAAAAACACACTCTTTAATAAAAAACACACAAGAATTAAGGATATTGAAATCAAACAAGTGCCCAGAAAGCACTTGTATCTGATGAACAAAAAATGAAGGAAAACGTATCTTCACTTGTGAATATACTTGACAAGAGGACTTGTTTTGAGTTTGTTGATAATTTTGATGGACAAGAGGGCACCCCTACACTCAGTTGGAGTGTAGGGAGTCAAGCAAACACAAAATCAAGCAACTCTTAGCAAGAATCAAGCAAAAGTAAAGGCACAAAAGTTACTGAATAGCTATGCAGGTCTGAGAATGTGTTTGCTGATAAACTTGGCACAAATGTGAATTCAAAGGCTCAAAACAAGCACATACATCTACCAAATGACAATTAACTGGTGCACAAGACTATATTAGCCTATGATCCAACAATAAATAAGCTTACATGAACAAATTCCAACAGAAAGCTGGCAGAAATGGAGCTATGCTGATTTTAGCTACTTCTACCAAGATGTGAGCATGCAACTTGTCTTAAACTTCACCAAAATGAAAACTACCACTAGCATACAACCTACCACTACCTAGTAAGAGTATCTAGACAGGTTTTAAACAAGACTAACTCAATTTGACCCAGTTTAAACCCTTATCCAAACACCCCTTTAAATCTGATATTTTACTTTTTACAAACCAAATCCAAACAAAATCAGGCCAAATCAATTCAAACTCATCCTATCATGCACAATAAGCATAATCCAGCATAATCAAACAAATTAAGCAACACTTAAACACCTTGCATACAATTCAAGCAAAATCAACACTTAACTGAAAAATGAAAACTGAAACAAGGACTCTACCTTAAGGGACCTACATCCAGGTCCCTTAGTGGCAGCTTAGCCACCTCCTATAGGCTGGGGCCTATGCAGAACCTTGAACAACAAATCTTCAACAAACCTGCTTAGAGAAAATGAAGAACAAACACAAGCAAATATACTTTCTGATTTTTCAGTCCTTTAAATCCTTTTCCAAAAACTTTTCTCAAACTCTTTTTCTTTCAAAACACTTACACTAATACTAGCTTACAAACCTGCAAACCAATAAATGAAACAAGGATTTACCCAAAATCCACCAATTTTCAGAAACTTTTTGAAAACAAAACCAAATTTTAAAAACTTAAAAATAAACAAACTTGGAACTTGAACACAATCAACAATGTAACTAAAGCTGGCTCTTTCTTCTCATCAACAAACTTCAACCTTTTTTTCATTCATCAAAAAAATCAGGACTTACAAAGTTGTGAAAAAGGAGAAAAAAGAACAAAAAATACAACCCACATATGGGTGTATTTATACTAGGCTATAGAACAAACTAGAATGCTTGGAATAAAATATTACGAGAAAATCAAAGCCTAAAACCCTAATAAGTAAAAATCCGAGAATGCCCCTTGGTTGTCTTGATTCTTGGTCAAAAACCATGCCATGTGATGCTAGCTGGATGGATAGTTGTCTTCTTGTGATCTTGAGCGTTCAAAAATCCCTTTGAAAGCACGAAATTCTTGTAGGACGTTCATTGGGTCAAGTTCCATGTGATGAGTGTAGCAGGGGAGGGGACAAACAGTACAAGGGTCGTTTTCTGGGTGTGTGGGTGTGTTGGGTGGGGTTGTGAGTAAAATCCCCAAGGTAATTTGGGGTTTGGGTTAAAAATTAAAGTGATTAAAACTGGGTGTGTATTAGGGTTTATCTGGATAATGGGGAGGATTTGATT
The DNA here is from genome assembly GCA_025667525.1 of Glebionis coronaria. Lineage (NCBI taxonomy): Eukaryota > Viridiplantae > Streptophyta > Magnoliopsida > Asterales > Asteraceae > Glebionis > Glebionis coronaria. The sequence goes on from CM046882.1 coordinate 424,309,698, forward strand.
CGTTTTGGGGGAAATTATATTTAAATTTTGTGTTTAGTGGGAAAGTTAAGAGTGTTGACTGGATTTGACCAGGTTTATTTAATAAACCTGGTGGGTGGGTTATGGTTGCGGGTTTGGGTAGGGTAAGTGGGTAAATGGGTGGTTTATGTGACGTGTAAGATTCTGGTTGGAGGATGAAGTTTGGTTGTCTTGGCAGTTTGCCCCCCTCAAGGTTCTTCTTTCTTTCATCTTGTATAAAAGAACAATAAACTCCAATTCCTTTGTAAACATCTTTGGCAATTTGGCAATTTTGGCACAACAAGTTTTATAAACTTGTTTTAAGGACTAAACATGCAATTTCTTCATATTTGAAGGACTGATTTTGGCATGTTATTCATTCTTCAAGGTTTGACTTGATTGTTGACTTCTTGGAGGACCAATATTGACAATTTAGTTTTGTTGAGGGACTAAATTTGCCAATTCTTCAAAGTTAAGGGTCCTTTTTGTAATTTTGACAAACTTTAGGGACCAAACTTGTAATTATGAAGATACAAGGGTATAAAGTGTCAATTATTCAAACTTGGAGGACCAATCTTCATAATTCTTCAAATCTTCAAGGGTTTTCTTTGGAAAATTCTTCATTAGGGCTTGGTTCATCGTGCGGCTTCGTTTCCCGTGTTCGTTTTTGATTGATTCTTGTGATCTTTTGTCATTTTCTCAATATCCGTACCTAAAATACACAAGCAACAAACACAAGCATATATTTGGGTATTTTGATGATATTTAATGCATTTTAAGCCCTAATTGGACGATGAGACTATGTATAAAAGCAGTCTCATCACTCCCCCATACTAAACCATTGCCGTGCCCTCACGCAATGCTAGAATAAAGTATCGTAGCATCTCCAAAATTTAATTTTATTCACTTTATTGGAATGATAAACTAGCTACACTACTACTATTACTACTACTTGTGTTTTTAGACATAATGTATGATTTTCTTCGCAAAATGGGACGTTTAGGTTCATAGAATAAGAACACGTGAATGCTTCGTTAGAAATAATTTCATCGTCCTCGATTTTCACTCCAATTCCATGCCAAGCGTGCAACGAGATCATTGTCATTATAAGTTATTAATGCTAACACTACTCATGTGCCCTAATCATGTACTTATCCTCCCATTATTCCTAAGTTGTATCTCTTATATTTTATGATGTCTTGAATGTTTCACGAGGATACATTGTTTGACTTATGCGATAATAGTGATTTAGGTCTAAAAATAGAGTCCTAACGGTGTAACTAAGACCATCAAATCAATAACCCCTCCTAATAGACAACGATGTTAAAAAATTAAGTTGACAAGAAGAATCGATAAACACGGTTTTATAACGGTTTTGAACATGAGACTTATTACCAAGACTTTTATACGCCCCCTAACGGAAGGGCCTTATTATCTTTGGTTTACCTCCATCTTTTATTCAACTTCGCCATGAAGCATTTATTATGACTTCGGTCTTGCCTTGCCTTTTATTATCCCCCTCATCGGTGGTTTTATTAGCCAAAGACGTATATCCTCACGCTAAAGCGAATTTTGGATCTTTAAAGCTTCGAAGATTAAGGCTTGATTCACTTTCAATTTTTGCATAGATTTTAGGCCTTGTGGGGCTTCAAATTGTTTGCTAGATTTAGGTGAGCACTTGAAATCTTATTATTAGGTGAAGCTTTCGATTATTCGGGTGCCAATACTTCAAAACCGTGACGCTGGCGATACCTTAATGTCTTCCCAATTTAATTACACGGAAGCTACTAGAAAAGACTAGAAACCCAACAATCCTAACTAAACCGCTAAGTCAATATTTATTAAGCAAAAAATATTTACATGCGAAGGGAGAATAAGCAAACAACGAGAACACATGAGTTTTTGAAAAAATACGAGTACTCTACGTTTAGCATAGTAACTTATAATTAACTCTATCATTTCTCGTCCTCATTTAAGAGACTTAGCCTAATGTGAAGTTAAGGAATCAAAGCTAAGTGCTCAACACGCACGGTCGAGTCAAAAATTACTCTTATTCTCGCCATCGGAAAACCTACATTCGTGTCTTCAAACACTTATAAAACATGAGAAAAATTTTAAAATTTGGCCATTTTTAGCCTTATTTTGCAACAAAACGATAAACAAAAAGATAAACTTTGGAAAGCGTGAAGGTTTGGCAAGGCAAGTATCTATTCACCCCCCCCCCCCATACTAAAGTTAAACATTGTCCTCAATGTTTCGAGTCTAGGGGTGCAAACACCCCCATACTAGAGACGTAGTCGAATGCCTAATCTAGCATGGAAAGGGTGTAACCAATAAATTAATAGCCGTTTATGAAGTGTGCTAAAAACCTAAGGTTAGAACATCAAAAGGATATATCATGTGGATATTGAGAAATGTCTCTAAAGCAAACGATCGAGTGCTCCCATAAAACGAACACGAGAGGCTCCAATCGTGAAGATCATGATCTAAAAACCACAATTCACAAACAACCACGGAACAAAGGTTGGAAGGGCACAAATCCCCACACGTAAGCTACATTAGAAAGCGATAATATGTACATAGGATAAGCATGGGACTCCCCCACGAGGCACCTCGTTTTTTATTACCGAGTCATGAGCTCGACTCGATCCCCTCAATACTAATTATCATTGGGGAAGGTGACTTGGTCGAGGTAGTTCAAGGTTGGAACTTCCCCGCCAAAGTAGTGCTTCAACCTATGTCCATTCACCTTGAAGTTAGGACCATCATCTTGAGCTAGCTCGATGGTCCCATACGGAAACACTTGAGTCACGGTGAATGGACCGGACCAACGGGATTTCAACTTACCGGAAAAGATTTTCAATCTTGAATTAAAAAGCAAAACTTGATCCCCAATGTTAAAAACCCGGTTTTTAATTTTTGAATCATGCAACTTTTTAGTCTTTTCTTTGTAAATCAATGATTTTTCATAAGCAATGTCTCTCAATTCATCTAATTCATTTAATTGCATTTTCTGGTGTTTTCCCGCGGTCTCCATATCATCATTACAATGCTTTAGGGCCCAATAAGCCTTGTGTTCTAATTCGATAGGCAAATGACAATTCTTTCCATACACAAGCTTATAACGAGTGCACCCAATGGGCGTCTTATGAGCAGTCCTAAAGGCCCATAAAGCATCGTCTAACTTATCCGACCATGATTATCGGTTTTCCCCAATAGATCTCTCCAAGATCCTCTTCAACGCTCGGTTTGAAACCTCGACTTGCCCACTCGTTTGTGGGTGATAAGCCGTAGAAAGACGATGTGTAACCCCATATTTCCTTAAAACCCTTTCAAATTGGTCATTACAAAAATGGGTTCCATGATCGCTTATGATAGCACGAGGGGTTCTAAACCGAGAAAACAATTGCTTCAAAAACTTGACTACCACACGAGCATCATTGGTGGGCAAGGCCTTGGCCTCCACCCACTTAGAAAGGTAGTCAACCGCAACGAGAATGTACTTATTACCACGAGATGATGGGAACGGCCCCATAAAGTCTATACCCCAAACGTCAAAGATCTCACATACTTGAATGATATTTTGTGGCATTTCATCTTTTTGTGAAGCTTTTCCTTGTCGTTGGCATGCATCACACGACTTCACAAGATCTTGTGCATCTCGGTAAATAGTAGGCCAAAAGAAGCCGGCATCAAACACCTTCTTAGCCGTGAGATTAGCACCGTGGTGACCACCCGTGGGTCCCTCATGGCAAGCTCTAAGGATGTTAGAAGCTTCGGTGCCAAATACACAATGTCGGATGATTTGATCCGCACAAGTTCGAAACAAGTAAGGGTCGTTCCAAAAGTAGAACTTGACGTCACGAAAGAATTTTCGTTTTTCTTGAGTCGTCATACCCTTAATGATGAAGTTACCCGCATGGTAATTTGCAAAATCCGCAAACCATGGGGTAGAAGAATCAAGCTTAGAATTCACTACACCAAGTGTCTCGAGCGGAAATGTTTCGGTGATTTCCTTGGGCTCGTAAACACTTTGGTGAGGATCTTCCAAACGAGAAAGATGATCGGCCGTTAGATTCTCGGCTCCTTTTTTGTCAACGATTTTGTGATCAAATTCTTGAAGGAGGAGAATCCAACAAAGTAATCTAGGCTTAGCATCTTGCTTTGCCATAAGATACTTAATAGCCGAATGGTCCGTATACACTATGCATTTCGTCAAGACGAGGTAAGGTCGGAACTTCTCAAATGCATACACCACGGCAAGGAACTCCTTTTCCGTTGTAGTGTATTTAAGTTGAGCCTCGGTCATCGTCTTGCTAGCATAGTGAATAGGCAAGAAGTGCTTATCATGACGTTGCCCCAAAACGGCCCCAATAGCGTAATCACTTGCATCACACATAAGTTCGAAGGGGAGGTTCCAATTGGGAGCAACAAAAATGGGAGCTTCGGTAAGTTTCCTCTTAAGGATCTCAAAGGCTCGTACACAATCTTCGTCAAAGACAAAACGTGCCTCTTTTTCAAGAAGATGTGTAATGGGTCGAGAAATCTTTGAAAAATCCTTGATGAATCGACGATAAAAGCCCGCGTGGCCTAGGAAACTCCTAACTCCCTTAACGGTTTTGGGAAGAGGTAATTTGGCGATGACGTCTACCATAGCTTGATCTACCTCAATCCCCGCTTTCGAGACCTTGTGCCCTAAGACGATTCCACTCTTAACCATAAAATGACACTTTTCCCAATTGAGCACAAGGTTGGTTTCCTCACAACGTTTTAACATTCTCTCAAGGTTCGACAAACACGAAGTGAAAGAATCACCAAACACGGAAAAGTCATCCATGAAGACTTCCATCGTCTTCTCGATCATGTCATGAAAAATAGCCATCATGCACCTTTGAAAGGTTCCCGGTGCATTGCGAAGTCCGAATGGCATTCTACGATAGGCAAACGTTCCATATGGACACGTAAACGTAGTTTTTTCTTGATCACGAGGATCGATGGGAATTTGGAAGTAACCGGAAAAACCATCTAAAAAGCAATAGAAATCGTTTCCCGCAAGACGCTCCAACATTTGGTCCATGAAGGGCAAGGGAAAATGGTCTTTTCGAGTGGCTTCATTCAACTTTCGATAGTCAATGCACACTCTCCATCCGGTCACGAGTCTAGTGGGAATCAACTCGTTGGCATCGTTTGGCACAACGGTCATTCCTCCCTTTTTAGGGACACAATGAATAGGACTCACCCAAGGGCTATCGGAAATAGGGTAAATCATTCCCGCGTCAAGGAGTTTAAGGACCTCCTTTTTGATGACATCGTGAATTTTAGGGTTCACCCTCCTTTGACTTTGGATTGTGGGCTTGAAATCTTCCTCCATTAAGATTTTGTGTGTACAAAACTTGGGATCGATTCCCTTAATGTCGGATAACTTCCACGCAATCGCCCCTTTGTGGTCCTTTAGAACATCGACAAGTGCGGTTTTTTCATCATTCGAAAGATCCTTCGCAATAATAACCGGCAACTTGTCGTCCTCCTCCAAATAGACATATTCGAGGTGAGGAGGTAAATCTTTCAACTCAAGGATAGGTGGTTCCTCAAGTGAAGATTTGGGCTCGATGCTCATAACCTCCTCGGGTGGAGGAAATGGGAAATCGTTAAGAAAATCCTTGATAATCGAGAAGTCCTCATCGTTGTCGAGGTCTTCATCACAAGTACGTGGAACATTGCATTCTTCCAACGTAAAACCACCACCTTCAAATGGAGTGAAAGTTGGTGTCGAATTATCAAGAATTGGATCTAACATAGTGGGATTGCTACTAGTTTCTTCATCACTAAACCCTAAAACTTCTTGTGAAAATTCCTCGCAAACCACGTCGATCATATCAACGAGGTTTATGGTAGCAACGGAATAAACATGAGAAAGTTGAGAATTTTGAGTTGCGTTTATAACAAGTTCCTCGTCGTTGAAACGTAAGGTGATCTTTCTAGCATGCACATCAATTAAAGCCATAGACGTATCTAAAAACGAACGACCTAAAATAAGAGGAACTTGAGGATCCGTGGGGATATCAACAACGATAAAGTCTACGGGATAGTAGAACTTCCCCACTTTCACAAAAACGTCTTCCGCCAAACCACATGCGAGAATCGTGGAATGGTCGGCCAACTCAATAGACATTCGTGAAGGAGTAAGATTAGGAAGATTGAGCGACTTGAAGATTGCAAGTGGCATCAAGTTAATGCTAGCACCAAGATCGGCCAAGGCATAGCATTCTTCCATATCTTGAATGGCACAAGGGATCAAAAATTTACCGGGATCACCAACTTTTTGAGGTATGCGATTAAGATAAACCGACGAACAACTAGACAATTGATGCAATTTCTCCTTGTTGTTCAACATACTCTTAAAGTTAGCGGCAAATCAAGGCATCATGACCAAAGCATCGGCGAAACTCACATTAAGGTGCAACTCACGAAACATTTTCATAAAAAGCTCAAATTGGTAGTTGTCGCGCTCTTGTCGTTTCTCCTTCCTAAGTCTCGATGGGTAAGGCAAGGGTGGTGTGGGTTGGGGCATAGGCATAGCCTTTGGAATCTCGGGTTCCAATGTTGGTAAAGGGTCGACCGTAGGTGTGGCATGAGCGGTACTTTGTGGGCTTGAGATATGCTCCTTTTCGACCACCACCTAGGGTTCTTCCTCAATTTCCTCCACCGTTGGAGTAATTGGTTGAGGAGTCGGTTCTTTAAGTGTCTTACCACTTCGTGTGGTAATCACTTTCATCTCTCCCTTCGGGTTTGAAACGGTGTTACTAGGCAAACCACCCGAAGTAGAGGCTTTGTTCCTCATGACGGCTTCTAAAATGGCATTAAGCTTAGCATCTTGACTATTAAACTTCAAATCTTGACTAGCGGCTTTTTGGTCAATTCTTTGTTCAAGCCTAGCATGACTTTGTTCAATCTTATTGTTTTGACCTCTAATTTGATTAGCAAAATCATTTTTCAACTCATTTCTCATGTTAAGATTTTCCTTCACAAAATTAGCTAATTCCTTGGTGTTTTTAGCCGTGTCCCTAGCTTGACTAGCCAATTGCTCTTGAATATTTTCCAAAATCTTATCATTTGCCGTGGCGTAATTCAAAAAGTCCATTGGAAGTTCTTTCGTGTAAACATTTTGAAGACCTTGACTCGTGTTTTGAAAATTACGGTTTTGGTTTTGATTTTGCAAGTGGCTACTAGTTCCTTGATTCCCATAGTTGTTATTACCCTTGTAATTGTTCCTTTGATTGCTTTGGTAACCAACTTGATTGTTTCGATAATTGTTAGCATTTTGATTTGGTGGAAAACCCGGTGGAGTCAATTGATTAGTGCGAGGAACTTGACCGTTTTGGTTATAAGTTCCCGCGGCCGCGAAGGCACTCGAAGTGTTACCACCGTTGGTAATGCACTCGGAATAATCGTGAGCTCCACCACAATACAAACAAGAAACCTCAACCGCTTTAGCCGTAGCGGGAGTGGGTTGTTCACCAACTTTAAACTCAATTAACAATCCTTTCAACTTATCAAAAATTTTGTTCTCCAAATTAGCCTCGATTTGGCAAGCATCAATGGTATGTGACAATGAAGGCGAAGGTGTAGACGAAGTCTTATGAACACTCGACGTGCTACGAGGACTATAGACCTTAGACCTATTCTCAATGATTAACAATGCTTCCTCGACCGTCTTACACAAAAAATTACCACCCGCGGCGGCATTAAGATAATCACGCTCATGATCGTTCAAGCCATTGTAAAACGTGTCTATTTGATGCAAGTCGGAAAAACCATGATGAGGACATTCGTGCAACATTTCCTTAAACCTATTCCAAGCCGTTGAAAAACTCTCATTATACTCTTGTGAAAAATTTGAAATCTCGTTTTTCAAGTGCGTAGTCTTAGAGGGCGAAAAAAATTGGTTCACGAATTTTGAAACGAGATCCTTCCACGTCAATATAGAATTGGGTGGCTCTTTCTCTAACCAAATTTTTGCGGGCCCCGCTAAGGAATACGGAAAAAGCATCATCTTAATCGAGTCGTTTGAGACGTCCTTAAACTTGCATGTGGCGGTGAGACGATTAAATTGGCGAATGTGGTTATGAGGGTTGTCCTTTTCGTCACCTCGAAACTTGTTGTTTTGAATCATGGACAAAAAACCCGTCTTAACCTCAAAATTCTCCGCAAGGATAGCGGGAATCACAATCGCTTCTTCATAACCCTCGGTGGGTGCTTGAAGCAACTCCATCATAGTTCGATTAGCCATGGGTGCTTCTTTCACTACAATGGGTTCGTCAATAGGAGACTCCTCACTAGAAGGAGTGATTGATTTGTTTCTTCGTTTACGAGCACGTCTTGCTTTTGAGCGAGTTTGCATAAACGTCACGTACAACGAGAAGGCGAGCAAAGAAGATTCATTTTGGTGTTTTTACTTTTTCAATTTTTTGTGGTTTTTGATTGTTTTTACTTTTTTTGGATTTTTTGAATGTATTAGTAGACACAAATCTACAAATCTCCTCCTTAATCAAATCTCTCGATTAAAGAAGCCTCAAGGAATGAAAACGAACACGTGAAGTGAACGCCTTCGATGACTTTAGAACGATGGTGGAACACCAAATCGTTCAAGAGGGTTTAATCAATAGAAACCAAGAAAATATATATGATACTTAAGTAATACTTTGGGCGGCAAAACCCTCGATTAGCTCTTAATCTCAAAATACGCACAAGCAAGCGGAGAAAACGAGGCGGCGCGAAGCACTTAAGAGCCTTTTTCCTTTAGGTCGTGAAATGCAACCGCCTTATACCCACCTTATAGTTTGTATCTTTCAAAATCGAGCTTCACGAAAGTATTTATCTATTTTTGCCTTTTTCTTTGGTTTGAGATTCGAATACAATGATTGGGTAATGACCTCCCAAGTCAAGGTTGTGATTTCTCACGTATTTGGAGTACTTGTAAATTTATTGTTCTACGTATACAATATAGTAATAGTATTCACAAAAAACGAAAAACCGATAATACGTATTAGTAGAGTGCTACTAATACAAATACTAATTATGGCTATATATAAAAACAACAATTGTTCAACCAAAACACAACACGCCTCCCCGGCAGCGGCGCCAAAATGATGTTGGAGTTTTTACCACTCTTTAGGAAAAGAGCAATAAATAGGGCAAGTGAGCACGACGATTTAGGAAAACCGTGTGTGTAAGACCCTAAAAGTGAGTTCGTTCTCGAGGAGGCTAGTGCGTTGTGTATTGAATTGATTAATGATTTGTGATTATATGATTGAAAAAGGAAGAAAGAAATGAGATTAGAAGAGAAAGACGGTTACGAAAACGAATTAAACTACGACAAAAAAGGCGAACACGTAAAACCGTAAATAGTAAAAAAATTAAAATTTTAACCTAAAAATTCCTAAAAATTACTAAAAATCCCCAATAATATTCTAAGAGTTTACAAAAAATCTAAACTTGCTAAAACCTTTTAATTAATTAGATAGTGACTTTTTAATGCTAATTAAAGCCCTAAAAATCACAATTAATTATTAAAAAGCCCTAAACAAGATCTAATAGTTTGTAAACCTCAAAAATATCCTAATTAAGCTAAAAACTATTTTTAAAATTTTAAAACCAAATTAAACTATTTTTAAACACTTAAAAACTATTAAAATCAATTAAATCTTAAATTAATTCTGGAAAATAATTGAAAAGTCCTAAAAATATTTGGAAATTGACAAAACTCCTAATTAAGTGTCCTTAACCTAGGAAAAATGTAAAAACTAAAAAAAATCAAACTTCAATTTTTAATAATAAAATAATATTAAAATAATCAAAAAAATTCAAAGTTCATAAAAAAATTCTAAAAAATTACCAAAAATCTAGAATAATGTAACTAAGACAAAAATACAATCAAAATTTTCTGAAACCTATTTAATAATTTTATATTAAATTTTAAAGTTAGTTAAAAACCCTAAAATCCAATAAAATCAAAAATAAGCTAAATTGAAAACTTAAATAGGTGAAAACCTCAAAAATATAATTAAAAACCTAAAAACTATTTTTTCAGATTTTTAAATTACCTTTTTCTATTTTTTAATGACTTTTTAAAATTAAAACTTAAAATAATCCTAGAAAATTAATTAATAAAGGGAAAAATAAACTTTTTAAACAGAAAAGTCCCTAAACCTAATACAAACAAAAGAAAAATGTTAACTGGTCAAAACCTTAAGGAAATAAGCTAGAATAAGCTTATTAATAAGCTGCTGATCAAATAAGCTACAAAACATTCAACCCTTAAGTAAATAATGAAATGAAACCTATCAGTCAAAGTCCCTAGGGCGTAACGGTATGTGTGATATGTTGTGAGGAGGATGGCGCAGGTTCGAGTCCTGGCCAGTCCTTTTTGGAAAACTTTTTCTTTTTTTTTACTTTAAAATCAATACAGTAACTTAACTAAACTTAAAAACACACTCTTTAATAAAAAACACACAAGAATTAAGGATATTGAAATCAAACAAGTGCCCAGAAAGCACTTGTATCTGATGAACAAAAAAATGAAGGAAAACATATCTTCACTTGTGAAGATACTTAACAAGAGGACTTGTTTTGTTTGTTGATAATTTTGATGGACAAGAGGGCACCCCTACACTCAGTTGGAGTGTAGGGAGTCAAGCAAACAAAAAATCAAGCAACTCTTAGCAAGAATCAAGCAAAAGTAAAGGAACAAAAGTTACTGAATAGCTATGCAGGTCTGAGAATGTGTTTGCTGATAAACTTGGCACAAATGTGAATTCAAAGGCTCAAAACAAGCACATACATCTACCAAATGACAATTAACTGGTGCACAAGACTATATTAGCCTATGATCCAACAGTAAACAAGCTTACATGAACAAATTCCAACAGAAAGCTGGCAGAAATGGAGCTATGCTGATTTTAGCTACCTCTACCAAGATGTGAGCATGCAACTTGTCTTAAACTTCACCAAAATGAAAACTACCACTAGCATACAACCTACCACTACCTAGTAAGAGTATCTAGACAGGTTTTAAACAAGACTAACTCAATTTGACCCAGTTTAAACCCTTATCCAAACACCCCTTTAAATCTGATATTTTACTTTTTACAAACCAAATCCAAACAAAATCAGGCAAAATCAATTCAAACTCATCCTATCATGCACAATAAGCATAATCTAGCATAATCAAACAAATTAAGCAACACTTAAACACCTTGCATACAATTCAAGCAAAATCAACACTTAACTGAAAAATGAAAACTGAAACAAGGATTCTAGCTTAAGGGACCTACATCCAGGTCCCTTAGTGGCAGCTTAGCCACCTCCTATAGGCTGGGGCCTATGCAGAACCTTGAACAACAAATCTTCAACAAACCTGCTTAGAGAAAATGAAGAACAAACACAAGCAAATATACTTTCTGATTTTTCAGTCCTTTAAATCCTTTTCCAAAAACTTTTCTCAAACTCCTTTTCTTTCAAAACACTTACACTAATACTAGCTTACAAACCTGCAAACCAATAAATGAAACAAGGATTTACCCAAAATCCACCAATTTTCAGAAACGTTTTGAAAACAAAACCAAATTTTAAAAACTTAAAAATAAACAAACTTGGAACTTGAACACAATCAACAATGTAACTAAAGCTGGCTCTTTCTTCTCATCAACAAACTTCAACCTTTTTTTCATTCATCAAAAAAATCAGGACTTACAAAGTTGTGAAAAAGGAGAAAAAAGAACAAAAAATACAACCCACATACGGGTGTATTTATACTAGGCTATAGAACAAACTAGAATGCTTGGAATAAAATATTACAAGAAAATCAAAGCCTAAAACCCTAATAAGTAAAAATCCGAGAATGCCCCTTGGTTGTCTTGATTCTTGGTCAAAAACCATGCCATGTGATGCTAGCTGGATGGATAGTTGTCTTCTTGTGATCTTGAGCGTTCAAAAATCCCTTTGAAAGCACGAAATTCTTGTGGGACGTTCATTGGGTCAAGTCCCATGTGATGAGTGTAGCAGGGGAGGGGACAAACAATACAAGGGTCGTTTTTCTGGGTGTGTGGGTGTGTTGGGTGTGGGGTTGTGAGTAAAACCCCCAAGGTAATTTGGGGTTTGGGTTAAAAATTAAGGTGATTAAAACTGGGTGTGTATTAGGGTTTATCTGGATAATGGGGAGGATTTGATTCGTTTTGGGGGAAATTATTTTTAAATTTTGTGTTTAGTGGGAAAGTTAAGAGTGTTGACTGGATTTGACCAGGTTTATTTAATAAACCTGGTGGGTGGGTTATGGTTGCGGGTTTGGGTAGGGTAAGTGGGTAAATGGGTGGGTTATGTGACGTGTAAGATTCTGGTTGGAGGATGAAGTTTGGTTGTCTTGGCAGTTTGGCCCCCTCAAGGTTCTTCTTTCTTTCATCTTGTATAAAAGAACAATAAACTCCAATTCCTTTGTAAACATCTTTGGCAATTTTGGCACAACAAGTTTTATAAACTTGTTTTAAGGACTAAACATGCAATTTCTTCATATTTGAAGGACGGATTTTGGCATGTTATTCATTCTTCAAGGTTTGACTTGATTGTTGACTTCTTGGAGGACCAATATTGACAATTTAGTTTTGTTGAGGGACTAAATTTGCCAATTCTTCAAAGTTAAGGGTCCTTTTTGTAATTTTGACAAACTTTAGGGACCAAACTTGTAATTATGAAGATACAAGGGTATAAAGTGTCAATTCTTCAAACTTGGAGGACCAATCTTCATAATTCTTCAAATCTTCAAGGGTTTTCTTTGGAAAATTCTTCATTAGGGCTTGGTTCATCGTGCGGCTTCGTTTCCCGTGTTCGTTTTTTATTGATTCTTGTAATCTTTTGTCATTTTCTCAATATCCGTACCTAAAATACACAAGCAACAAACACACGTATATATTTGGGTATTTTGATGATATTTAATGCATTTTAAGCCCTAATTGGACGATGAGACTATGTATAAAAGCAGTCTCATCAGAAAGATTATGTAACAGAGTTGCTAGCATGTTTGCATTGGTACCAGAAATATTGAGAGACCACTCGAGATGCCATTGACCAATCCAGCAGTCCCGGACCATACAATCTTTGGACAGAGCTAAACGAAAAAGTCTTGTGTAATGCTCAACTTTTTTAATTAAATGCTCTTCTTTTTTAATTAAATGCTCAACTTTTTTAATTAATTGCACAACTTTTTTAATTAAATGCTTAACTTTTTCAGTAATGCTCAACTTTTTAAATAAAATAATCAACTTTTTTAATTAAATGCTCAACTTTTTTAATTGAATGACAAGTATTCTGATAAATATTTTTCATAAATTCTAAACCATATTATAAGAGTGTTGAAATATTTCACATAAGTTCTTACATTGTCAATAAAACAAACAGAATAAATAGCATAACAAACGTACATCAACAGACTGTCAAATCTTCCCACTATTGTTTGTACAAGTAGTCTCAATCTTGTATGTCCAAAAGAGATCTGACAAATGCTCAAGATACGCTAGTCCGGCTTGAAATGGATCACTCACTTCCAACTGCTTGTTTTTGGTTAGCATGAACAAGTTTCTCATTACCCAAACCCCACAATCATCTAAAGGTCCAGCTTGCTGTGGAACATCAGTCGCGTAACGGAAAGTGATTGAGTAATTTGAAGGATCAATGCCTTTCTTACTCATTACATCATTGTCCTCAAGGTACTTTGTAATGCGAGAGGCATACTTGTTATGTAGACCTAACCACTAATTTCTGGTTTCCACTTGAGTTTTTAACACCACATCAGGAATCATAGAGTCATAAATGGTTATGACACCAGAACAAAAATTCAGTTCAACAAGTACCCAATGGATGCTATCTTGATTGATGGGGATGTAAACCTATCATATTGAATAAAGTGTAAGTATAAGTCCTATTAAATTATACTATAAATTTATACTATAACTTATACAAACCATGATACTGTGAGATCTAACCTTTTCAACCCCATTGTCAGACCAAGGTACACCATAAGTAACACCAGAAGCGTAATGAGAACGAAGCTCGTTAGTCATAAAACTAGTGTTAAAGAATGGGCCATTCATTACATAATCTGCATCAGCCGATCTGTAGTGCAACAGATATAAAATCCATAGTTCCAGGTGCTATCATTTGAAAAAAAAACAATTAATATAAGTAGATTAATTTATTTATAATATACTTATATTATAACCATAATTCGCTTAGATTAAACTTATAATATCAGATAGCCAACCAGCTCTTCTTTTTCCCAAAGCCAACATTCATCCCCAAAATTCAGCATTGATAGTTATACAATCAGGGCCCCATGGGAAATAAAAGACCTTATCCTTGTGGTTTAAAAGTTGGTTATGAATGTCTTTTGGCACATGGGTTTGGTATTTTGGTGCGTTTGATAGTCGCCAGAAATCCTACATAAAAAATTAATTAGTAAGTTCTTGACTTTAGATTGAACATCAGACCACAAATTTTGGATTTCTGGGACATACCTCAGTCCATTCTGGTATCTCACGATTATCTGCTCCAGTCAAAGGTAGTTTAAACTTCTTTAATTTCTTGTTTGTACCTAGAACCTTCGACTTAGGTTCTGCTGACTCAGGGGGGGGGCATGAATAGGTCGGAAAGATACTTACTAGGCTTAGTCTTACGTTGACTTTTAACCAACTGATCTGCCATACTAGAAGCATGCTCTTCTTGAGTACATAAGTCCACGTTCATCGTCCATTCAGTTTTGTCATTAGTCGACTGATTCGCCATACTTGAACCCTCTTCAGCTGGAGTAAGTAAATCCACTAGTAGGACAGGATCAGTTTTTTCATTAAGCGACTGATCCGCCATACTTGAACCCTCTTCTGCTGGACTAAGTAAATCCACTAGTGGGACAAGATCAGTTTTATCATTAAGCGACTGATCCGCCATACCTAAACCTTGTTCGGCTTGAGTAAGTAAATCCACTAGTGGGACACGATCAATGTCAGCATGATTAACAAGCTGAGATGTAGACTTTATTTTTATTAAAACATCCAATGCCCCAGTTTCTAGTTCATGAAGAGGTTCTTGTTCAACTGCTTGGCTATCGACGGAATTAATGCAACTCTGTGATGCCACATATCCAAAAGACATTTCTCTTGTCTATAAAACATATAGGGGATCAAGATCATGTAAATTAAATCAGATGAAGATATATAATTTATTTACCTGAGTGTTATCATAAAACAGTCCATTGTCAATACAAAGAGAGTCCTTAGAGAAAAGGTCATTGCAATCTTTCATATCATTTATTTCAAATGGGGAGAAAACATGTGAAATAACATCGGCATCCTGCAGGGACTAACTATGTTGTTTCTCATGTAACAAGTCATCTTGGCTTTGTCCTTTATAGCCTTCAAATGTAACTGATGGTGATACCTAATGTTGGTTAAACATGGGGAATTGTTCAAACAGGGGGAATTGTTAAAATAGGGGGAATTGTTCAAACAGGGGGAATTGTTCAAACAAATTACATCGATGAAATAAATATAACTAATGTTGATAGATGAAATATATATCTTACCTTTTTAATGTCAAACAAATCTGGATGTTCTTCATTAATGGGAAGTACTTCTTCGTTGTTCATAGAAGCTCTTGCATCGACATCCGCAAAACCCTTATTGTCCTCAACTTCAACTTCTGGTTCCTGAATATATTTAAAATATCGTTATAGACGGTGAGATGGAAACATAGTAAAAGAAATGAAATTCTCTGAAAATCTGAGGGAAAGTTGGAAGTGATATCTTACCTTATCAATCGGCTTTACTTCTATAGCGAACAAAACATCGCTTGAGGCCTGTTTTGTTTGGAATTCATCAACTTTTGGTTCCTTAATATCTTCATTTTTTGGTTCACATGATGTTGACAACTGAAAAATATTACTTATCAGTATTATAAAAATTGTTGTGGGAACATAGTACAAGAGGTGATATCTTATCATTTCATTCAGCTTTACCTCTTCTGTGTTCATAACAACGCTTGTATCGACTTCTGGTTCCTTAATATCTTTAAGTTCTTCAATTGTGTCAATGGTTGAGCCCTGATTAGTGTGTAAAAAAAACATTAACTTGAAATAGTTAATTACACTTAAAATTAAAGACTAAAATGCATTAAAATACCGTAATGTCTTCAACTAGGTTTGTGTTCTGATCAACACACATATCAACATCCATATCCTGAACACGTTGAAAACAAAAAAATATTGTCTTGTTATTTAAATAGAATAAACCTTTGCCATGAAATATTTTGTAAAATATTGACTGGCCTGTGTTGTTTTTGGCAATTCATTGTTCTTCACGAGATCATCAATTTCGAACAATCATGACTTAAAATCAGCTTTCACTTGAGTAATCTTTTTCAGAATTTCATCCTTGTCAAATTGGTTTGCAGAGGGGTTGGCACATGACAGCTCAAGCTTATCAATATGATCATAGAAATCACACTTCAAATCGGAAATCATCTTGGAAATGTCTATAAAACTGGATGATGAAGATCCATAATCAATGCCCCCACCGTCTACTACCTCTTTCTGAAAAACTGTCATTTTCTTTTCATTAACGGGCATGGATGGTACACCTTCTTCATGGTTCACAACAGCACTTTTAGCAACATCGGGGCCTATTCTTTGAAATTTGTTTTGGACAAGGTTCTTGCGCTTACGGCGGGGTCTTTTTTTAGAAATTGGTGAAATCGACAGTGGACAATTTCGAAGATGATGTAAACTATAAATCCACCATTGTTTATTTTCCTTAAGAGGGGTCGACTCCATCTTGTTAAGAGGATTTCTAAAATCAAATAAAATAGGATATTCGGATTTTGGAAACGATCTCACATCAGTCCATGCAACACAACAAGGTACTACACCATCTTCCTTAGACCACCACCTTTTGGAAATAAGAAATTTTCCAATAACCATTTCTGAAATAAATAGGCAAAATAAACTAAAAAACAATGAAATGCAATAAACATTTATGTAATGATATAATCAAATTACTAACCTTTAAAGGAAAAACGAAACCTTTCAATGTATATGTGGGGAGATATGTTGGACACTCGGCAATCATATCCAAATGATCCTGGCGGCAATTGGGGTCATGATTGTATACACGTTTGTGAAACTCTCGCCACGTATACTCACCCCAAGTAAATTTGTTCCAAGATTCAAAATCCTCAACAAGATTAAAAATTTCCTCTGCAACAACTCCACTTAGCTGATCACCCATGAATACCCAACATAACGCATATATCAGACAAACCCTCACAGCATTGACATTAGACAGATTACTAAACTTTAAATCGTCCACAATAAGCTTACGTATATCTAACCCCTTTACTCTACGGATTTTTAGAAAGACGCGATTCTTAAATTCTGATTCAAGATCCCTAAATTCGTTTAAAGAACAGTCAACGAAGCGGAACCATGTAACCAAACAGAAATCCTGTTTGCTAAACTCCAAACTATTTTCCCTAAAAACAAAGTAAAAAGGTTTATCTATTGTTGGTTTGTCGTCCGCTCTTTGATGTTGAATGAGATGGTGAATCAAATGGTTATCATGTTCTATTGTTCTTATGTCTAACCAAGGACCAAACACTGTTCCTCGGAACATTTTTATCTGAGAATCTTTCAAAGACAACTTTGTTTTTATGGTTGTTAGATACTCTAACTTACTTTCAAAGCCAGTCTTTGCATCATACACCTATAGCATAAACAAAAAAGAGTGAGTTTGGAAGTAAACCTATGGAAAAACTTAAATTTTATAATAATATGTTATAAACCTATTGTATCAACTAGACTGGCGCTTCAATTAAACAACATTATTATCATAAATTGTACAATTGCATAAAATTGAAAATACCTGTAAAATTAAGACCATCTACAATGAAGATTCAATGAATATGGATCTAACAACAATAAACAACCAGTTAATTGCAATGAATATGGTTTCAACGATGTAAACTAGGAGGAAAATGGGAGGAAAACTAGGTCTTTGTTCATATCATACGTTGGTATAATTACAGACTTTTGATAAGTTAGTTTGTTGATTAAAGGAATAAAAGTGTTAAGTTACATATTTTTGAAGGGGTAATATTTAAATTTTGGGCCCGGATATTAATGAAGAATATTTGGGAAAAAGTGAAAAAGGTACTGCAGAAGTTGAGCACTTGGGGGTTGAGCACCGTAAGTCGAGCATTTGCCATAGGACACGTGTCATAGTTATAGTGGTGTCGAGCAGTTGAGCATCTGTGCATGACCATATATGTCAAAATCATTTTGCTTGACCATATAGTGGATCAAGGGTAGGGGATTTGACCAAATCCGTCTTTTTCCCATTTTGTATTGGGTTAAGTAAATCCAACTACGATGGCAAGTTGGCAACTACAACTACAATGGTTTCACTTTTTACTAGATTCAGGTTTTGTATCTATATTTTTCATATTTTTTATGTTAGGAGCTTTGGCTTATATTATGTGTAGAAGTGTTGCATTAGTTATTTTGATCAAGTTACATTTCTATTCATAATAGGCAAATAATTTTAAGTAGCGTATGTGTTAATAAAAAAGTTTGTCAACATAAAAAACACTAAGATTTTGATTCTCAAATCATGAAAAAGATAATATAACCTGATTATAGCCGAGCATATTAGATCGCTGATCGGACCTGATTGACCAGGCCGGATTGAACACTTTTCAGTTTGGCCTTCCATCCACGTTTCTCTTAAATTTGGTTTTTGGTGTAGTTGGTCCGATTCGGTGTTACCAAAAACTCAGCGATATGTTTTTTTGTACATGACCATAATGAAAACCAAATGGAACCGGATCAAACTGACATGGACCAGACCATTTCCGTCTGACGTTTTAAGAAAGTTTGGTTTTGGTCGGGTCCTGTCTTGGTGGGCTAGTGCGGTTTTCGAACCTCGCCACCCTTAAACCAAACATCAAAGAAAGTTGATCGCACAAAATTACTATATATAACCAACTAATTACCGCTACTAATCAAGTGTGGTTCTATATTCCAAATTGAATATAGTTCTATACAACAAACTCATATCTTAATATGAACAAAGTTTTCACACCTTGCTTCATTCCGGAGCTCAAGATTTTACGTCAGTTTACGTTTTGTAGCGGGACGTTTGAATGAGAAATTGTTAATGTGGTATTTGTTAATGCAAACGATGCCTAAAAACATTATTCGTGATAGCTAATGTTTCTTAGTTTTGATCACGACAAAGTGTAAAAATATTTATCGTTAAAGATAATCGCAAAACGAATTACTTAACGTGATGTGAGTATGAGTGATGTGTATAGATTGGTTTTATCTAAGATCAAAACTCGAAATCTAGCCTTGTGTAGGAAAATGGAAATAGGCGACGTGTGTAGATTGGTTCTATCTAAGATTAGAATTCGACATTTAGCTGTGTCGGAAATTGGTGTAAGCAACGATGTAAGGTTTTCTCCGCCAAGAAGGGAGCTTGTGGATATAGTGAAAATCTCGAGTATGTGTACTCGAGGAGGAGTAGGAACGAAAAGAGAGCTTTGTTGTCAAACCACTATAAATCTTTGGTGTCTTTCTTTAGGTTGTTTATTTCCTTAATCTTTACTTACTATTGTCATTGTCTTTAGTTAATCATGATCAAGATCACTTGATATTACAAATGTTTTGAAACACTATAAACTGACTTAACTATTATGAAACAAGTTTTCAAATGGTATTCTTAAATGGTGAAACTATTTAACCCTCCCCTCCTTCTAGTTTCTACAATTGGTATCATAGCCTTGGTCATTCAAGATCTTTGAAGTATATTGTACTTTAAAGTATGGATCAATCTATGGTCTCTAACTACATGGAAAGGTTGTTCCCAATAAAGCTTTTTGCTATAAACTACTTTTCTCAAATGTTGATCTTAAAATTGGTGTTACATAAATTTATCTTAATTATGATATTTTTACTAGTATTAGTACATTCTAGATCTTCTTTTGAAATTTATCTACTTGTTTGCATCTTACTCTTGTGTAGGTATGAAGATTAATCATTTATTTGATTATGAATTAGTACTCATGAGTCACTTACACTAATCATAGCTCATCTCCTTCGATCTTCACTATCACGGGTTGATGGTTATGTCTTCGAATGATGGGCTATTGGTTCATAGAAGACTAGCGATGCACTTTACGGCCAAGGTACGCTTTCTTCAGTCGAAACGCCATAAGATCAGTCTTTTGATCTTGCTTGACTACATGCTTGTGTTGTTTTGGCATCCTTGCCTCGATTCTTTTAGAACTTTAGACTTGATAGGTATATTGTGTGTTTACAACATATAGAAATATGTTTATATGGCAGTTTAGGTTGTGAGAAACAATTCATCTTACCAAGAAGGCATAAAAGCAAAAAATTTCAGTCAAATTTCCATATTCATATAATCATAGCACATATCATAGATGTGAAATTTATAGGTTGTCATAACTGGGTACAGTGATGTGGTGCCATAGTGAAAAGTGGTGTCATAACTGACACGTAGGCTATGGCACCACATTTAGTGGGGTGGCAGTGAGCCATAGAAAAGTGGTGCCATAACTTTTAAAAAAACTTAAATAAAGTATATACTTAAATAAAAACACATTTTATTTATAAAAAACATTACATAAAAAAGGTACTAGCGGACGATATCCATTTTAGCCTTGCGATCCAACTCGTATTGTTGTTCCATCATTGTTTTAAACATTTACGGGTTTGAACTGGAACTAGCGGACGAGTTGGTTGAACGTTGACTTTTTGAAACCCGATGTAGGCCTTCCGGACGTGGCACCATGTCCAGTCCGAATATTTCGGGAGTGGGGCGTAGACGATTTCGTCTTGCTTGGGTCGACTCGATATTTTTCCACTTGTATTTATCTTTCAAAAAATTCCAAGCACTCTTGTGCTTAAAACCGTACCCATTATGTTTCTAAACGCGATTTTGACCCGCGTCAAAAATCCCTCGTTGTCCTCCCTGCTTGCCGCGACCAATTCATCATAAATGTTATTAAACTTAATCTAAAGACGATTCAACGGAGTCCATTTTCCGATCAACATGTTTTTGGTTCGTTCCTTGTACTTTAACTTCGCGGCTTGAGTGTTGCAGACGGCTAGAACATTGTACCAAAAAGTATCCTTCTTTTGATCCGCACCGTATTTTTGATCCTCAGAAACATGGATGTAACACTTTGTTAAAAGTAATTCTTCGTCTTGGCTGGTCCAATAATTTCAAAAACCCGCACCTTCGCGTTCGGGTTATTGGGGTTTCTTCGCATTTGCTTTCTTTCTTAGTTTTTCTTTTTTGGATGTTGGTGTCGGTTGTGGATCCTCTTCTTCTTCTTCTTCTTCTTCTTCGTCGCCATGCTGGGATTGTTGTTCGAATGGTTGGGTTTGAGTCGCCGGGTTGTGATTGCTGAGACATTTGGGAAAATTGTTATTGGAGGTGAAATTAATTAACATTTAAGCGTCAGGGTTAACATATGGGTTAAAGTTTGGATAGTATAGCTTTGATTTAAGGGAGGTTGATTCAGATTCAGATTAGAGTAAGAACTGGGGTTCAAAGACGATCCCGATATTTGGTTTGAAGGGTTGTTAAGCATGTTACCGATCCATTGGGGGTTGTTTGGATTCATTTTTTTTGAAGAAATAAGAAAATGAGAGTTTATAAAATATATTGGAAGTTGTATAAAAATGGGATGGTATAGAGGTTTTTTTAGAGATTTAAGGGGTTAAATTTTAAAAGTAATTTTTTTTAAAACTAGTCGTTACCCTTCCCTTTCCAACATATAGTTTTTGAAAAAAAAGGCAAAATGCGACTTTGGCTGGGTTGTGAGATACAACGCGACACCCCGCAGCGCGAGGGCCGGTGTGATGCGCCGAGCAAAAAGTGATGGCATAAGGTGCGACACAAGGTACGACACTACCGTACCCTAGGCACTTAGTATTTTAATCATGTATTAAAATCAATAATTTCAACAGTTGTGTCACCCATAATACAAGAACCAATAAAAAAAACAACCATAAAAACTGCCATTACTTAAACATCATAATTATAAAATACACCTCCATAAAACACAACCAATATTGAAACACAACCAGTTACAGTTTCCGAAGCTACAGTGACCATTACTCAACCCCCTTCTACGACTACCCAGTCATCTTCTGAAGTCGCATCGGTTCTTCCTCTGAATAATCGATCCACACGTATTCGTAAGGCCACCAAAAATATGGTTTAGTTTATTTTTGTTATTGTAGTTCATTTTCTTCTTTCGTTGCTTCTATGCGCAATCTTCATGAGTCGGAGGCGTATAAGGACGCTGTTTGTGATCCACTTTGGCAGGATGCTATGGTTGAAGAACTTAATGCATTGCATCACACTCACATGTGGGACCTAGTACCTTTGCCAGTAGAAAAATATGTTAACTGCTCTCGTATGGTCTACAATTTAAAACCAAATTTGATAGGTCCACTAAACGATATAAGGCTCGAGTTATTGCTAATGGTTACTCTCAAAAGTATGTCATGGATTATGAAGAGACATTTTCTCCTGATTCAAAATTGACAACTGTTCGAACTTTGATTACACAAGCTTCTAGTTTTCAATGAAACATATCTCAATTGGATGTCAAGAATGCTTTCTTGAATGGTGAACTAAATGAAGACGTTTATATGAAACCACCTCATATATTTCTATTTAAATCTAACGAAGTATGTAAACTCAATAAAAAACTTTATGGACTTAACAGGTGCCACGTAATTGGTAAGAATTTTTCCATGCTTGTAACTTTTTTTTATTTGTCTCTAGCCATCATGATTCAACATTATTTGTTAAATGTTAGATGTATTTAATTGTCTTTTTATATTGATGATATGATTCTTATTGAGATGATTGTGACATAATTAAATTGATGAGGCCATATTTTTCTTATCAGTTTGCCATGAAATAGTTTGGCTTACTACATTAATTTCTTCGTATTGAGGTTGCTTCATCACCAAAAGGTTATCTTCTGTCTCAGTCTAAGTATATAGCTACTTTACTTGATCGTGAAAAAATTACAGACAAAATGGCCGAAGATATTCCTATTTGATGGTAAGGCTAAATAAACTTCAACTAATGGTGACCCTTTTATACATCGAAGTTTGTATGAGACTATTATGGGTATTTTGCTTTATCTTGTAGTGACTCAGGCATATATTGCTTACGTTGTCCATCTTGCTAGTCAGTTGTTACCGCTCCTACTATAGTTCATTGGGCTGTTGTCCTACAGATTTTCTAGTATCTTCGAAATAGTCTTTTTCAAACACTCTTGTATCCTTTCACATCTTATTTAAGTTTTACGTGCTTATTGTGATGCTGATTAGATTAACGATCTTGTTACTCGCAAGTCTACAACTAGATTTTATGTGTTTCTTGAATATTCACTCATCTCTTGGGAGAGTAAAAAACAAGATGCTTTCAAGATCTTCCACTGAAGTTGAGTGTCCATATTCCTAGTCATACTTTAGTATAATGTGATAACCGTAGTGTTATTTAGATTCCGCACAACACTATTTTTTATGAAAGGACTAGAGATTGATTGTCATTTCGCTCGTAACCATCTTCAGACGGGTACTATTTCTTTGTCGTTTATTCCGTCGGTTTTACAAATTGTAGATATATTTACCAAGCCTCATTGTGCACCGCGTTTTTGTTATTTATATGACAAATTCTAAATGCTCATTGTTGCATCATTGTGAGTTTGAGGAGGGGGCGTTAGTTAATAAGTCTCACCCGCGTCGACCCATTAGCTTGTCTAGCATTAGATCATCGGTTTATTTTTTTATTTACACTTTCTTTTATGTATGTTTTGCTACATTCAAGAAATACAAGTTACCCCTTTTGGTTTGTTAGTTTCTACACGAATCACATCATCTTTTTTTTAAGTATTTAATGTTTTTACTTGTTAAAAACTATCAATAATTTGTTAAAAAGAATATGATATATAAGGACCTCCTCAGAACATCATTTGTACCTCTTTTTAAATTTTATTTTTTATTTTTTTTATTATTTTATTATTTTGTTTATATTATAATATTATGAAATGAAAATGATAGAGAAAAATATAATATTTAAAAAGTTAAAAGTATTCACCTGTCAAAAATAAAAAAAAACAGATAAAAAACTAAGTTGTATTATAAATAAATAATCAAATAAAGCAAAAAATGCAACAGATTTATACTTTTGACGAGCTATAATGGTATAAATAATAACACCTCTCATGACTCAACAAAAAAATACAAATGTTTTGTACCTCTTGTCCCATTTGAACTTTGTTTATACTACAACATAAGTTTTAATCAACTTTTGTTTTGTATCTATTTTATTCGGGTTTGATACTTTTAACTAGGGCTGAACATCGGGCCAAAACCGACCCGACCTGAATCGGTCTGACTAAAACCGAAACCGAAATTAGGTCAAATACTGAACCGAAACCGAAACCGAAACAACTCGGTTCGGTTCGGTCGAAATCGGGTTTAGTCGGGTTCTGAACCGGTTCAGCCCGAAACCGAAACAAACCTTAGCCTATCTCTTAACCAGCTGAGCTAGCGCAGTTGGCAACCAAAGGTAACTTTGGGGAGATATTCTTGGAGAGGTCTCGAGTTCGAGTCTCACCAAGAACCTTCAGGTGCCCGAATTAAGAAGCAGGAGTGGGCTTTATCCCCTAAGGAGAAGGTTCGATGCTTGCATACTGCCCAATTGAATGTCACTATAAGCTCGAATCACTAACTACTAACTCGCCGTTAAAAAAAAAACCTTAGCCTATCTCTTAAAATACGTTTATTACTATCATTCAGTGGAATGGATGGCATCCACATAGTTCTAATCTCATCCACTTCTTATCTCTTATACAACCATCTCACGTCTCACCCCATCTTTCCATACTCCGTCTCAATCTCATATACAACCATCTCCAATCTCTCTCAAACATTAACCAATCAATACTAAACATTGATTCCGCATCCAACCCACCCCATATTTTTATTATATGTTCTGATTCATCGAACAAAGAAGAAAACATGAATCTAAGGTCTCAAATATGAAGTTGTTGCAGTTAAATGAGATAGGAGATTTGGATTTTATGAAAGTGGTAGAAACAGATGTATAAATTATAGAGGCGATCCTATTGAGGGAATGTTATTAGGTATTGTATGAGGTTGGCAAAAGTAAACCTAGCAACATAGTTGGTTAAAGTCGGTTATGTCGGGCTACAATCGGTTTTTGTACCGACCCGTCCCGATACCAAAACTGACCATTTAACTGAACCGATTAGCTCGGTATCGGGCTCGGTTCGGTCGGTTAGTCCGGTTCGGTCGGGTTGAGTCGGTGTCGGTCGGTTATGCTCTCCCCTATTTTTAACTTGTGAAATTTTATAATTTTAGTTTTTGTATTTATAATTTTTTAGTTTATTAATATAAACAAAATTATAAAAAATTAAAAAAATAAAAAACATAAAAAAACCAAAAAATACAAGGGGATAGTTATTTATAGTTTCGTTTTTGTATTTATAATTTTCTTTGTTCAAAAACATAAAGCATCTTCAATTGTATTAAGAATTTTGTTGACATGATACTATTTTTAACATATTGCCTATAACACGAGCCGACGACACTCCTGCTCTCGACTCTGTTTAGAAAGGGTCGTCATATCACACCCCAAAAATGTATCTACTCAAGAAGTACGGTTCCTCAAGTATATTATTAAGTATTATATTTATTGAAACTTGAAGCTTTTTGGTTACTTTGCTTCATTTTAAAAAAGAATGCTTAATATAGCGAGAATTACTGCATACTTTATGCCAACTTTGCAGTTAAATTACCACCCACTTGTGATTAATGCATACGCGTACATCCGCACAATTGAAATATGAAATGAAATGTAAGACGTGTAAATGTTTTGCAACAGAGAAATAGGTGTTGAAATTATTACTCTAATTAAAAAGTTGACAATATAAAACTTAATTATGTTTTTAAATGATATATTAGTGAATTATAACTACCGTAAAATCAAGAAACATGATGTAAGAGCATCTACAATGTTCCAAGTCTTCAATGACTTGGAGCAATTATTGCTTAAGAGCATCTTCATTGCACCAAGTCTTAAGGACTTGATGCATTTAATGCATTAACTAGCCAATATATTTAATAAGCATAACTTTGAAGAATGACTTGATGTTTACCAAGTCATTGATGAAAAGCTTTTCAAAAAGCTCATGTTACATTGCCAAAAACCTTATAAAATGACTTTTTACTATTCTAAAAAGCTATGAACAACTTTTGCCATTACACATGCTCTAAGTAACAATATCTTAAAAACATTTATGGCAAATACAACTAGTGAAAAGCTTTTCCTTCAAAGACTTGGCACAAACCAAGTCTTTCTTCCAAACCATCCAAAAAGCTTTTGTATACAATGGTAAAAAGTTATTGGAAAGCTTTTTCAAATAGTAAAAAGCCTTTCATCAAACACCCCATTGCACATGCTCTAAGTATTATAGGTGTTTTAAAAATTATTGTAAGAAAAAATCAATATACCCAAGAAAATTAACTAGTCCGTATTTGCTAACAATGACATAGCTAGCTAATCACATGGCCATATGGTACTATTTCAATTCCGCATTCAAATAATTGTGTCACGAAGAGCAAAAGCCTCTTCATTTGTGCCACCTCAGCGTCACATCATCTCAACTAATTAAAATAAAAAACCAACTAAACACCCCCTCACTCAAAACTAATCTCTCTCCTCTTTACTTGGGTCCCACCACTCACCATTTTATTTCTTTTTTCATTTTTCACACAAAATTTTATTTATTTCACTTAAATAAAACATTACAAATACGGAAATAAAAATTACAAATACGGTATAAAATTAAAAACGATACGATACAATACGGTACGGTTCGACGGAATTTAATCGGTTTCGGGATCCGAATCAGATTCCGATGACATACCCCACGATCTCTTGATGAATTCGCGTG
The DNA here is from genome assembly GCA_025667525.1 of Glebionis coronaria. Lineage (NCBI taxonomy): Eukaryota > Viridiplantae > Streptophyta > Magnoliopsida > Asterales > Asteraceae > Glebionis > Glebionis coronaria. The sequence goes on from CM046882.1 coordinate 424,336,827, forward strand.
TCTTTTCCCACTTGATCTGCTTCGCCAACTCTTGTTTCTCCCGGTCTTCTTCTGCTAATGATTCACGTAATGCTTCTTCATCATTAAGCAGTTAATATTCTTGCGCCTCAGTAAGACGGAACTCAGCAGGTACCTGGTATTCTTCAACAGGGCTCTCTGGTTGATGAATAGTAGGAACGGATGATTCACCCATCGTGTTTGGGTAAGGTTGTGGAGGGTAAGGTCGTGGAGGGATTGTCTCTGGTACCTTTTCCGGTGTCGATGGGTTGCTTCGAGTAGCTTTTCGTTTGTTTTGTTTCTTGTTTGCAGAAGTGTTTCCTTTAGACATGTTTTAGAGTATGGTTTTGTGTGAGAAAAAAAAACTTAATGGAAGTAGTATTTATAGTGAAAATATAGCCGTTAGAACCCATGTTAAATATAGCTGTTGGAAATTTCAAATTTAAACATAGCCGTTGGAAAATTCATTACTGAAATTAAAATTACAACATAGAAAATAAAATAACATTAATGAAATTAAAATAACATTATTTAAATTAAAACTAGAATACCGAAATTAAAATTCTCTAATCCATTCTTTTTTAGAATCCATCTGTTTTTCGATTTTAACGCCTTCTTCAACCAAAGCATCATGTATTTCATCGTATTTGTTCGATTCTTTTTTCAAAAATTCGATTATCTGATCACGCCACTCTTTTGGAATATCTTTGCATTTTTCACATGCCTCCTGCAGTTCAAATTTTGAAGAGGATGCACTTTCAATTTTGAGGGCTAAATCCATAATCGCTTTCTGTCGAATGTTGTCTTCCTTAATTAGTTTAGCAACTAATATTTTGATTTGATCATAAGTGTGTGGAGCCGAACAAACCATTCTAGTAGTATTTTTTTGATTTTAGGGAATGAATATGATTGTTAAAATTGTTAAATGGGGGAGAGTTTATATAAAGATTAAGAATTTTTTATTTTTTTTTTTAAAATTATAACCGTTGTGAAACGGTTTAATATTGATTGGGCCCTACAAATCTCTCTTTTTCTCTCGTTGAAATATGGCGAATAGCTAACGGCGAGGGGTGGGTGTCACGACGAGCACCGGCGAGGGTGCCACCTCGGACCGGCGAGGGTCCTTCACCGTGACACCGTTTGCTCTAAGAAGATAATGGATTTCCAACTTTTTCTTCTAAAGTTTAATTTCTCTTATAGTGTTTTCGTGCCAGAAAAAGCCAACAACTTGTAGAACCCATATAATCTTTATTGAACATGTTTATTTAATTTGTTATATGGTGTATTACGTTTACAGAGTTTTCAAATACTTGGTAACCATTTGTATAAAATTAGTAAGATTAAGGGTATTTTTGGCAATACTAGCATGTGAAAACGGATCTCTAAATCGGATTGATGAAACAGGGGTTAAAACTTTTTTAGATGTTAGTTTTAGAATAATTTTATGGGGTTTGCTAACAGCAGCCCTATGGGTTGTTTTTAAGACATGTTATTTATGTAAAGTAGCATTTAATGAACTCATTATTTCTATATTTATACATATTTAAGTATCACAATTATAGTAAGTATAGTTAAATATAGAATAATTTATTTTAATTAATTGTTAAATTAATAATTATGTTATTTAAACATGGAAAATTTTATGTTAATTAAATGTTGATTTTTAATTATAGTGACTTTAAAAACAACCCATAGGGCTGCTGTTAGTAAAACCCTAATTTTATTTAGTATTCATTTTTATCACATGCTGCTACAAGTTACGTCAACCAAACATAACTTATTTATAAAAATGACTTGTTCTTTTAGAAAAGTAAGCTCATATTCTGATAAGTTTTCCAAGCTTGCATACCAAATATGCCTAAACCGTGTATTTGTTAATTTTCCCAAATTTCATTATTGAATCAAACTTCAGTATTGTGTGTTTACATGATAATAATATCTTTTTAGCGTTTTGTAAGCTCTTAATATTCGTGTCATTTCTAATAATTAGTGTAGTACACCTTTCGTCCTTAAATAAATGTTTCTTATCGATTTTTAGAATTAATTTTTTTTTAATTTTGACATTAAATTAATTATTTTATTTATGGTATATAATATTTATTGAAAATTATACCAAGGAAATTACATTTAAAATTCGGTTCATTCATATAAATTACATCAAATATTACATAACACAAATAAAATAACTTGAAGTCAAAGTTAAAAAAGAACACTTTAAAAATTAATAACAAACATTTATTTAAGAACGGAATGCTAGAATGAGAGTATTTACATGACAAAGAAATAAAGTGATAGTTGAATACTTTGTAAACTCATTTTGAGTATAATAGTATAACTTTTAAATAAACTCATTATTCATTATAATTATGCACACATCCTAGAACACAATTCAAGTAAGTTGACTAAAATTGCCTACCATTTATTCTTTTAAATACTAGTTGAGCTTCTTTCAACAATCGGGAATGAATCATTTTATTTTATATCATACAATTCTTTTACATTTCAATTTCATAACCTCTTTCAACAACACTCTAGCTTGTCAATGACCACAATCCCCATACACAACCACAATCCTACCATCACTACTACCACCGTTTCGGCCGAAATGCCATACCACCACAAACACTCACCAATCGCCACCACAAACCGCTCTTCGTACTCTTGCTTCTCGCCAAAACTATCGGTCTATCTTTGCTCGATATGCGTCACCTTATTCGTTATTTTCCACATCAAAATCCTTCAAACGCCTTTACCATCTTCTCCTAACTCCCTCGCGTTTCTCCACAATTGGCAAGAAAAACTCACAACAAACGACGAATCCAACACATGCACAAATGATGATCATAACTCCTTAGCCGAAAAGCTACGTGAATCGGTCACTTTTCTACCATTAAAAGACTTAAGATTCTCCACAGCCGCACTAGTTGGTCACACATGGTTCATGAGCTCGTTATACGACATGCATGAAGAAGGTGAGGTACAATACCAACAATTTCCATCAAAGTCATCTGATGGAAGGATACTTTGCATGAAGGGTCACGATAATCATGATGGTTCATGGAATTATTATGCGCTTGCGTACCCTGATTTCTTACCAAGAAACGCGACACTTGTGACGGGTCGTACGTTTGTATCTTATAATCATTACGATTATGGGAATATATGGCATGGGTTATCTGCATTAGTCCCGTTTGTTGCGTGGCATTTGAAGGAGGGGTGTGCAATGCCATCCCGTTGGATTTTATACCATTGGGGTGAGGTATGTAAAATACTCTTCAACTTTTTTGAATTAGATCGGTCGTCTATATGCAACACTTCAACACTTATAAAAGAAAACTGAGATTCGTTTTACAAAAACTAAAGGATGATCGATTACTTTGTAATTTGTAATCGGTCAAGGCGTGATTAATCAATGGTTAATCTGATTGGCATTTCTCACAAAATTTGAGCATTTTCCGAAAGTTTTTTGTATTTCAATTCCGGCGAGTTTTTTTATATTATTGGCAAAAACAAATTCTAAAAAAAACTTGTAATAGATTTAAATGGATAGTATACGTGATCAAAACAAGTCTACGGTGAATTTTAGGTACTTCTGGCAAGATTAGAAGTTTCGGGCAGGTTGGGTTACGATTGACCTATTCTTTTACTCTGTTACATTAATCGGCAAAGTCGATAGCCATAAAACATGTAATCATTAATTAATTGGTTTTGTAAATCTTGTTTTGCACACTGACTAAAATTAAACATGACTCGTACATATCACAGAGAACCTTTGTTTAAATGTTGGTATGATTAGTCCGTTTTCTAGTATTTGGACATCACCTCACTAATTAACTTGTTACTTATTTCACGATACATATTGTATTTATTATTTTTTCGTATGTATTATGAAGGTAAGGACCGGGATGAGCCCGTGGTTAGATACGCTTATGGAAGCAACATTCGGTGGGCCACTAAACATCGAAAAATTCGACGATGGTCGTGACAGCGAGTCAATAGTATGTTATGAGGAGTCAGTAGTTATGAGGCACAACGAAGGGGGGATGTCAAGGGAGAAAAGGATGGGAGTTTATGATTTGATTCGATGTAAAGCGAGAACAATGTGTGGTGTTGAGGTGGATCGGACTGATGGCCAAATTGGGTTGACATTGTTTATGAGGACGGGGCCTAGATCATTTAGGAATGAGACCGCGGTGGTGGAGATATTCGAGAGGGAGTGTAAAAAGGTCGAGACTTGTCGATTGACCGTGGCGTATTCTAATAATCTTACCGTGTGCGAACAGGTTAGTCCTTTTACGTTTTATTAAATAATACCTTGAATCTGGAACGATATTTTGAATAGATGTGAAGGATCATAGAATTTGAAGTATTATTATTGTTTAATATAGATAAATTAGGCCTTACTCCAACATTAGTGTGTTACTTCAGCACCAAGCTAGATCCTGTGAACATTGCATGTATTTTGCGTATCTCTTGTTTTATAATGAAGGAATGGACTTGTTGGATACCATAAACATATATATGATGAGATATTCGAAAATCCCTAAATTTGTATGTTTAACTAACATATGTTAGTCATCCAATTCAGGTGAAATTGATGGGTTCGACAGACATATTGGTTTCACCACATGGTGCACAACTGACTAACCTTTTCCTAATGGATAGAAATAGTAGTGTCATGGAGTTTTTCCCTAAAGGCTGGCTCAAGCTAGCCGGTGTCGGCCAGCTTGTCTACCAATGGATGGCCAGTTGGTCAGGGATGAAACATCAAGGAGCATGGCGTGACACAGAAGGCGATCCTTGCCCTTTCCCTGAAGATGATCGGCGTTGTATGTCCATCTTTAAGAACGGTAAAATCGGATACAATGCAACTTACTTTGCAGAGTGGGCTTCAAAGGTACTTAACGAAGTCAAGATGATGAAACTTGAAGAAGCCTCAAAGGGAAATATAATTCCTACCAAGTGTGCGTGTAGCTAAAATGTATAATTGGTCCATTCTTAAAAGTATAAATCCTTTAACATTGTTGGTTTGAGATTGAGCATTTAAGCTTCTCGAGTTGAAGTTTTTTCATTTAAGTCAGATGCAATCACAAGTATGTTTTGCATATATAGTATAAAATTATTTGGACTAATATATCTTCGATCCATGGTCCACATGACAGTGGATGCACAAATGTTTTTAACTGTATGTAATATGGTTAAAAAAAATAAATTAAGACGAAAAATAGAAACACATCTCGATTGATCGGTTGTATTTTATATTTATTTAAAAAAAAATCAATATTTTTTCAAAGATTAATATAACATCAAAAAAATTCATAAATGTCCCGAACATCCACAAGACACCTCTGGCTCCATCCCTAATGACGATAATGTCCCTTTGAAAAAATAAATATAAATTGTCTTCAATGGGCTTGGCAACATTTGATCAAAGATTGGGCCAGACTATTCCCAGTTTACTAGTTCAATGAGTTGATGAACTTCCTACAATTTTTTCCATTTCAATTTTCAAAGACCCACCTGACATAGCTTGGTTTTACCGGCAAAAGGTGTTCAGCTATGTTGCACGGGGACGGAAACGGGGACGAGGACGGGAACGGGTACGGGTACGTAGAAACGTCAATGTCCCAAAATTGAAGAAACGGGTACGTTTAGAAACGTTTGAATATTTTATTAATTTATTAATTTATTTAATAAACTTAATTAAACACTTTATAATATTGTTTATAAAAATATTGCAAATTTGTTTATATCCATTCATTTATAGTAATAAGTATATACAGTTTATTTTTTTGTCCATTAAAATAACTGGCCTATTTACTTAATAACAGTTGGCCCATCAATACAAATTAATAAAAACAAAGCCCTAGTATCTATCTTTTTCATTAGCCGCTTTCACACATTCTCTCTCCTTCATAACACAAATACATCGGAAAACACCACTCTTTCATCGGAAAACACCACTTTTTCGTCGGAATACACCACCAGAAACGCAACAAAAGCCTAAAAAACGTTTTCCTCCACGTTTCTTCTCAAGCCTCGACGTTTTCTATCATCGTGAAACGTTTCTCTTTTTCCCGAAACGTTTCCGCCGTGTTTCCAGGCGTTTCCAGCCGTTTCCAGTTTCCGAAACGTTTCTGGGACATGAACGGCACTTAGAGGGCGTTTCCGTGCAACATAGGTGTTCAGTTCCCTTTATTGGTAAAACATAGTACTAGATTGTGTAAGTAATTCAGGGGAAAAACAAACAACAATATCAACCATACTAAGAAGAAGCATTATCCACCTTAGCAAACTAAATACAAAAACTAAGGGTGCGTATGGTTTGAAGCCGGATTTTAATTTTGGTGTGAGTTTATAAAGTTAGAGGTTTATGATTGGGTAAGATTTTGGTTTGTTGTGGGGTTTATGAGAGAAAAAATAAATTAAAATATATATATTTTATTATTAAATTATTATAAGTATAAAAAAGTTGAATCGAAGATACTAAATGTGTGGAGAAAAACATGATAAAGAAATAAAATAAATGTGATATTTGGGTTTTGAATCAAAAGTAAAGACTAACCATGAGGATTCTCTGCCATCTATTGTGTGGGGTTAAGTCTTACTATTAAATGCCCTTCGCATAAACTAAACATACAATTTTAGGCTGAGTCCAAAAATATGAGATAAAATGATACAACCAAACGGGCCCTAATTCAAAAGTAACAATAGGAAATTGCAATCCAAAAGTAAAAAAAAAAACTAATGCTAATGCGAATGATTCTTATTATAAAACTAAACTATAACCGTCATAAAATAGTTTTCTAATTCTAAATATCCCAAATATCAAAATTGGTAACATAAATCAAACAAATTACAAAACCAAATATCTATTCAAAAATCAATTTACGAAGCAAACCCTAAAGTTTAAACCACTTTATAAAATTTCCATTATGAGTTAAAGTTTTTACATTTCTAAATACAGAGATACTAGCCTAATTAAAAGCAAACGATCGATTTCCAAAAGCAATCCAGAACAATTGATATAAGATGACTTCAAAACGAACAAACAAATCTTAATCGACTAATTCAAACACGGTTAACCAAACAAACAAATCACCCCAAACGATCTTCACATATGACAATCAAATTTAAGCAACCAACTTCAATAGTCCGACGAACGAAGATCTAAAATTTCTCAACTAACAAATTCCAAATGATCAAAAAATTCCAAACGACCCAATAATAACCAACTCTTTTAACGCCAAATCGATGTATAATTCCAAGTATCAAACTAAAATTCTAATGGTACAGTTATATAACAAGGATAACGACACAAATACTAAATTCAAATTTTAATGACCCACTTATTTGATAAGTACTACGGTCTAACTTCAAACTTATTTTTTCGTATCAAACAAATTCAAGTTAATAGATTACTTGACAAAGAGCTCTAATACCACTCGTAGGTAATTCAAAGGCGAAACAAACAACAATATCAGACAAACCAAACAGAAGGTTTATTCAAATTACAAGACCAAATACAAAAACGAATTCAAAGGTAACAATAGTAAAAGTAATGCGAATAATCCCTATTTATAAAAAACTAAACTATACACATCATAAATATGACAACCCATAAATTTCACATCTATGCTATGTGCTATGATTATATGAGTATGAAATTTGGCTAGAAATTTTTGCTTTTTATGCCTTACTTGGTAAGATGAATTGTTTCTCACAACCTGAACTGCCACTACAACATATTCCTATATGTTGAAAATACAATGTATATATATCAAGTCTAAGATCTAAAAGTAATTTAATAAAGTACATTATGAATAAGAACATCTCAAATGTAACTATGATGCCCTAATTTCCTTTAGAAACCCCAGAATCCCTTTAAATGAGTTGTAAACTCAAGAATGGTAAACTATAAATGGATAATACATATGAATAAGTCATTATGGATTATAAATAAGTTGTAAACTATACTTTAAAGATATAATAATACCTAAGAATGGTAAGAACAAACTATACAAAGCTAAGTACAAGTAAATGTACATAATAGTCTAGATCACCACCTAGAAACCCTTGGTAAACAATGTTTCACGCAATATAACTAAATAATATCAATGTACAGGTATTTACTATATAAAGGCAAGATAATTTATCACAAAATACTAATATTCACTAATCCAAAGCTAATTACAAGTTAAGACCTAGTAACCAAGATTAGCATATAAAATCAATTTCATATTGAGTTAGAGTCTAAAATTTTGCCACTAATTATAAAACTCAACTAAGTAGCATATTTAGGTTATACGTTTATTTCAAGTTAAGTTACAAGTTGGTAAATGTTAGCCTCAAAATATTGAGTCAAACAAGAATGCTCGGTCATATGTTCATTATGTATCGTATATTAGAACGTTGTAATAGGTAGTAGATTAGTCGTGTATTACGGGCTTAACTTTAAGCTAAGGTTCATTCATAAGTAAACAAAGCCCAAAAGGAAAGCCCGACCCATTATCAAATAGCCCATCATGCCACATGTAGGCAAGGCTATATAAACTTCTCCTTGCATGTAAGGAGAGGTTGGTTATCTCATTTTTCTATTCTCCTAATCTAATATTCACCAAGTTTCTCACACACTTCTCTCTACTTTCTCTCACTACTTTCTCTCTCTAGAATTCAGATTTTATCTATCTTTCTTTCTTGTTTGATCATCACAAATATATGGGACAACAATTGGTATCAATCGCCAAAGGGTAGCTTTGTGATTGATTGTTTTGTTTTTTGTGTGATTCGTATCATTTCATCTCCTAAACATCTCTCGAATTCTAATATTTTTGTGTTTTTCGTGCTCTAAATCTTGGTATTCATCTCCTACATAGTTGTGGTAGGGATTTGGTTGCTTTTGGTTGGTTAAAATCACGGATTTCTTGTCAAAAATCTCATTTTTTACCTAAAGTTTCAGAAAAGTACAAGCATTCCGACAGCATACCATCGGAAAAGAGTTTGATATTCCGACGGTTATTCCGATAGCATTCCATCGGAAAAGGGTTTTAATATTTCGATCGTTATTCCGATTGTGGATTCCGACAGCCTTATTCCGATAGTGATCCCGATAGGTTATTCCGACAGTGATTCCGACAAGGATTCCGACAACCTTATTCCGACAGCCTTATTCCGACAGTGATTCTGATAGGTATTCTCCTACAACATTCCGACAAACATTTCGATACTACATTCCGACAGTATTCCGATACCACATTCCGACAGTATTCCGATACCACATTCCGACAACATTCCGATAGCACATTCCGAGGACATGTTTAGCTAAATTTTGTTCGAGTATTTTTTAGACTTAGCCACTATCTAGACTAGTTTCGGAATATCGTTTACACGAAGATTAAAAAAAAAAGTTAAAATTTTCCGTCAAGTAAATTCAAATTTTTTTCCATACTAGTTTTAGGACATTTCTAGCTCGATTTCAAAATTTGGCGATTACAAAATTTTTTGGTCTACCGTTTTGTCGGACTGGGGAATTTATTGTTGGACGGAGGAAAAATTGCAATTTTCGGAATTTAAACCACAACAACAATCACAACAAATCTACTTAAGATCCATATTCACCTTATCATTTCATAGAATATTGAGATGGATTCTACTGCCGAATATCCTGTGACGAACAACAACATAACGGTGGCGGGTAACAAAGAAAGACCACCAATGCTTGTGTCGGGTCGATATGATTAATGGCAATCTCATTTTCTACGTTATCTTGACACAAAACCTAAAGGTGATGCTTTAAGGCAATGTATTTTGGAAGGACCCTATAAACTCTCAAGGATTCAAGTTTCCAGAGTACCAGCCACAGACACTACTGAAGAACAACCAACTTATGAACGTGATGAAAAGAGGAACGACCTCACACCAGAGAACCGTGCTTGGTTTGATGCAGAGAAGGAATCAATCTACTTAATTCTCAGTGGAATTGGAGATGATATTTATTCCATGGTTGATGCATGCCCTACTGCTCAAGAAATGTGGACGGCTATTTGAAACATTGCAACAAGGTGAATCACTTAACAAACAAGATGTGAAAACTAAGATGTTCAGGAACTTTGGCAAGTTTACATCAAAGGATGGGGAGTCAATTGATTCTTACTACTCCCAATTCTACAAAATGATGAATGATATGACCCGAAACAACTTGCAAGTTTCCACCATGCAAGTCAATGTCCAATTTCTACAGCAACTTCAACCAGAGTGGACACGGTTTGTCACCTTGGTGAAACAACAACAAATGTTAGACGAAGTTTCATATCACAAGCTCTTTGACATTTTGAAACAATTTCAAAATGAGGCAAATGAACTTCGAGCTGAACGTGTTGCAAAGGTTTCCAATCCACTTGCTTTGGTGTCTACCACTCAACATTACCCAGATTATCACTCTCATACTTCAAAGATCTACTCTACTAAATCATCATCACCACGATCATCCACTGTCTCCAAGTAACATGCTCCAACCAGATCCTGAGGCAAAGAAGTTGCAAGAGCACCATCACCCACACCTGAGCAATCATCCGAAGAAGATAGTGATGAAGAACTAGCTCAAAAGGATAGGGAATTCAAGCAACAAATGGCTTTCATTATGAAGCAATACAGGAAAACCTACAAACCCACCAACAACAACCTTCGAACATCTTCAAACCCGAGGAAAACCTATGCACAGAGTCCTCCAAGGTATGACACACGAAGACGTGCTGAGAGTCCTCCAAAGTATGATCGACGACCTAAGTATGATAACCAGAGGGTGGCTACTGTTGTTGGAAATAGGGAAATTGTTGGTACTCAAGTTGTGCAACAAAGTGAGATTCAGTGTTTTAACTGCAGAGGTTTTGGGCATTTGGCTAGGGAATGCAGGCAGCCAAAAAGGGTAAAAGATTATGGGTATCATATGGAAAAAATGCTGCTGTGCAAGAAAATGGAAGCTAGAATTAAGTTATCAGCTGAGGAGGAGAAATGCTTGACGATACAGATGATGAACTCTCTGACCAAGAACTCGAGGCACATTATTCATACAAGGCAAAGATTCAAGAGGTTCTTAACGTCACTGAAGATGACAATGGTCCTATCTTTGATACCGAGCCAATTGATAAGGTACAACATGATGATGAATATAATATGTTTGGTGATACACATGAGCATAGTGATCTACCAACAACAATTACTGACACGTGTATGATGGAAACGGTTGATAGCAATACCACACCTGATTCATCAGACATGTGCAATAATGAGTTTGAGGATGATCAACATGCAAACGAGTATGATGACGAGGAGCGTGTCTTGCTTGATAATTTAATTGCTATTTTACAAAAAGATGTCAATGAAAATAGAAAGAGTCAAAAGCAATTAAAGAAGGCAAACGCAGCGTTCACTCAAAACTTTGAAGAAAGCAAAGCCGCTCTCATAAAAGCTAGTGAGACCATTGATAGTTATAGGGCTGAGCTTCTTCAAAAGACCAAAGAGCTTGAGGGGTACAAATGTCGTGTCATCAACGTTAAAAAGGACGATTTTGAAAATAAATACAACGAAGCTCTTGCTTTGTTAACTAAGGAAAAACGTCAATTTAATGTTTTATTAAGTGATGAACGTCAAAAAACGTACCTTGCCACAACAAAAGTTAATGAACTTGAACAGAGGCTTTCGATGAATACCACCGATTCTGCTAAAATTCTTGACGAGAAGAAACAAGAGGCTGAAACATTAAAACAAGATTTCAAAAATAGACAAGGCAAAGATACTGAAAAAGTAAAGGATCTCGAAGAACAAGTCGATTTTTTGAAAAAAGTTGTTTATAAAACGCATGACTCTATTCAAACTGTTAGAATGATAGCACCTCCGTCATTTTTCAAGGGTCAACCTAGCTTTGCCACCCCTAAGTACCTCGAAAAAGCTCAAGCTGCTAACCCTCACTTATATCTTGATGAGTCCGAATGGACTGATAATGACTGCCCAGTAGCTAACCTAGATAGTAAAGAGACGTCCCTTTGGGATGAGGAGAGTAGATCACCGGTCAATAAAGATTTTGTGAAACCATATAACTATGCTTATCTAAACAGTCTTTATGGTCTTTTCACTCCATAAAAACAGAAGTCCCGTGAGAAATTGTTTTTAGAATGCAAACAACAAAGAATTCAATGGAAGAAAGCGTTTGCCGCTAAGAGGAAAACTAATGTTTTTAAATATATTAACTATTTGCCTCTAGATGCTTCTAAAAGCAAAAGTAGAAAAACACTTGGTTTTCTTAAACACCACATTGAAAATGTTCAATCAATTGTCAAACGCGATTGGGAAAAACGTCAAAAGGATAAGTGGAAAACCAAGATTCCTCACGACATAACTATGCTTGTGAAAGAACTTCTAATACCAAATACGAAGATAATGAAAGAACATGTTCTTGAGTTTGAAAACTTGATTCGGTCTGAAATGTTTGATGATTTGAAATATGTTGAGTCTCTTGAAAAAGAAATTGATAAACTCCAAACTGACAAATCAGATTTTTCAAACGAATATGATCTACTCTTAGAAGAATGTCTCTCCAAAGATATTTTGTGTGTTACTCTTCAATCTTGTGTTGATATCGATGAATATTCTAATGTTGCATGCAAATATCTTGATAAAATCAATGAATGTGAGCGTCTTGAACTTGAGCTTTTGAAACGTAAAAAAATGTTGATAAAAAGGCTTTTGAGTTACTTCAACACAAAACTGATTTCCTTCAAAAACATTGTCATTCTCTTGAACTTGCTTTGCAAAAAGACGTTGGTAGTTTTCCACATGATAATAACTTGCAACAAAAACTTTCCAAAACGTTTCGAGAAATGAATGAACAAAATTTGGAAATTAAAGGGTTGAAAGCTCAGTTACAAGACAGGGACATAACGCTAGCAGAGTTGAAGAAACTCGTTGCTAAGATGGGTGGGAAAATTGTGGAACCTAGTGTTAAGAAACCTGTTGTAAGACAACCCAATACGCAAAAAGTGACTAGACCCTCTGTCTTGGGAAAACCATCTGTTTTCTCTAATTCTGCATTTGCAAAACCTCCGTTTGCCCCCAAGACGGATGGGAAGGATAGGTTACCACAAAACACTCCCAAAACACATATTCGATCACAAAGCATTAAGAACACAAATGTGGTTAAACCAGGGATGTGTAGATTGGCCACTACACCTACACACAAAAAAGAAAGTCAATCACCTCAAACTTCTAGAAACACTAATAGACGTGTGTCTTTTACTACATGAGTAATCCCCACTGATAGTGTTAGCCGGCCTCAGCTTAGGAGCACTCGCATGAATGAAAAGGTTTGGCAAAACAAAAGTCAAGGGAAGATGAAGACCGTAGAAGACCACCCTAGGATTTTCAATGTTTCTAAGAATAAAACGTCTGTAATCGCGTGTAATGACGATTTGAATGATTCGACTTTGAATGATTTGAATGTTAAGTTTTTTTATGTGAAATGTGGAAAGTGTGCTAATGTTAATCATGTTATGCGTGTTTCGAATAATGTCAAAGGCGTAGATACTAGAACTAAGAAGCAAACTGCGATGCCTATTAGTGTTAGAAAACCCAAACGCAAAGTGAACCATTATGGTGCAACCCCCCCTGAGAAAAGTATTGCATCAGACTCCATCACTAAGAACCCTAGAAGCAGAATTAGGGAATTATATGAGTCTGTTAGCAAGTCTTGGAAATGGTGGTTTGCTAATCAATGTCCTACAGGATATAAATGGATGCCTAATGTTAGGATAGAAAATGTGACTACGTACGTTAGTGTGCCTCTAAGTGATGAAACTAGGAAAACTAATGAATCGGAAATCACAACTAACATGGAATCCAATTTAGCAAATGCTCCATCGTGTTCTAATTCTTCTGCAGGTGATCGAAATAATTCTATTCATACTGGACTCCGGATGCACGAAGCACATCACGGGGAATCTCAAGCTTCTAATTAACTTTGTGGAGAAGTTCCTAGGTACGGTCCGATTCGGAAATGATCAATTTGCACCGATCCTAGGATATGGAGACTTGGTTCAGGGGAATATCACTATCAAAAGGGTTTACTACGTCGAAGGGCTCAATCACAATCTTTTCTCGGCCGGTCAATTCTGTGATGAGGATTTGGAGGTTGCTTTTAGAAAGAAGACATGTTTTGTTCGTGATTATGCTGGGAATGACTTACTTACCGGAACACGGGGTACTAATCTCTACACTATTTCACTACAAGACTCCACATTTTCAACTCCAATCTGTTTCATGGCTAAAGCTTCAACGACTCAAGCTTGGTTATGGCATCAACGTTTGTCTCATCTTAACTTTGATACCATCAACTTGCTTTCCAAGAAAGATATTGTGCGAGGCCTTCCTAACTTGAAATTCATCAAAGATCATCTTTGTTCTTCTTGTGAGCTTTGTAAAGCTAAACGGAGTAGTTTCAAGACAAAGACTACACCAAGCTCTAATGGACGGTTAGATCTTCTTCATATAGATCTGTGTGGCCCCATGCGTGTTCAAACCATAAATGGGAAGAAATATGTTATGGTAATTGTCGATGACTACTCAAGGTACACGTGGACCCTCTTCTTACGGTCCAAGGATGAAACACCCGAGGTTCTCATTAACTTCCTTAAGCTGATACAACGTGGTCTTCAAGCTCAAGTAAAAGTGGTACGTACTGACAGAGGCACATAATTCTTGAATTCAACTCTGAAGAAGTATTTTGAAGCCGAAGGGATTGAACACGAAACATCTATTGCTAGAACACCTGAACAAAACGGTGTTGTTGAAAGAAGAAACCGTACTTTAGTTGAGGCTGCTCGAACATTATTATCTACTTCAAAATTACCATTATTCTTTTGGGCCGAAGCCGTATCAACCACATGCTACACACAAAACCGATCCTTAATTATCCCTAGACATGAAAAGACACCATATCACATAATTAATGATCGCAAACCTTACCTCAAACACCTTCATGTTTTTGGATGTATGTGTTACATTATTCGAGATGGTGAAAATCTGGACAAGATGAAAGAGAAAGGTGATGCATGCATTTTAGTGGGATATGCAACTCAGTCTAAGGGATACAAAGTGTACAACAAGAGAACAAAATTGATAGTCGAGACTATTCATATCAAATTTGATGAATTGCAAGTAATGGCACTTGAACAAAACAGCTTAAGTCCCGATCCACAAAGACAAAAGACTTATGTGTACAACCGCACGAAACTCAGAACTCAAGACCACATCAATGAACCGTCAAGTTCAAAGTTGGTTCCTGAACATGTTCCTAGAGCAGATATGACAGTGGTCACGACACTTGAAGAGTTGGAAATGTTATATGGACCAATGTTTGATGAATATTTCACGAGGGAGAAACATGTTGTATCAAAGTCTTCCACTGTCACTCATGATAAGATTGATGATCCCGATCATCGTCAACAAAAGGATACAACTTAATCTACTTCAACACGGGTTGCTGTAGATTTACTTCCTCTGAATATCACTTCAACAATCGATCCTACAACATCCACAAATATTGTCATTGCTCCAGAGAACACAAATCAAGCAGACGATGCATTATCTGACGATGACGTTTTTCACAACCCATTCGGTACACCGGTACACGAAACTGGAGAGTCTTCTACTCGCCATGTTGATCCGTCAAATATGCATACGTTCTACCAACAACATCCTTCAACACATCATTGGACCCGAGAACATCCTTTGGTTCAGGTAATTGGAAACCCTTCACAGCCTGTTCGTACAAGATGACAACTAGCAACCGATGGTGATGTTTGTATGTTCGCACTCGCCGTGAGTACAACTGAACCGAAAAACATCAAAGAAGCCATGGCTTATCATGCTTGGATTGAGTCGATGACGGATGAACTTCAACAATTTGAAAGACTTAAATTCTGGGAACTTGTTGACAGACCATACGATGTAATACCGTTAAATCTTTGATGGATCTGGAAAAACAAGATGGATGAAGAAAAGATGATCATCAAGAACAAAGCTAGGCTAGTGGCTAAAGGGTATGGCCAGATAGAGGGAATTGATTTTGACGAATCATTTGCACCAGTTGATCGCATGGAAGCGGTCAAGATTTTCCTTGCTTATGCTGCACATAAGGGATTTACTGTTTATCAAATGGACGTGAAGACAACATTTCTTAACGGTCCTTTGAAAGAAGAAGTCTATGTCACGCAACCGGAAGGATTCGTTAATCCTCATTATCCTGACAAGGTGTATCGTCTCCACAAAGCACTTTATGGACTCAAGCAAGCTCCAAGGGCGTGGTACGATGAGCTCTCGAAATTTCTGGTATCCAAAGGTTTCTCAAAAGGTTCAATTGATCTAACTTTGTTCACTTATAAATATGGGGATGACATTTTGCTTGTGCAGATTTATGTTGATGACATTATTTTCGGGTCTACAAACCCAAAACTTTCAAAATGGTTTGAAAAAGTAATGCACAACAAATTTGAAATGTCAGTGATGGGTGAACTAAAATTCTTTCTTGGAATTCAAGTTCACCAATCCCCAAGTGGTATCTTTATAAACCAAGCTAAGTATTGTCAAAAGATAATCAAAAATCATGGTATGACTTCATGTGACCCCGTTGGGACACCATTATCAACTACATCGCTAGATGCTGACTTGGAGGGAAATGCCATCGATCAAACGAGATATCGTTCCATGATCAGTTCCCTCATGTACTTGACAGCAAGCAGACCTGATATTTCACATGTTACGTGTTATTGTGTACGATATCAAGCACGACCCACTTAAAATCACCTCAAGGAGGTTAAACGGATCTTTGGGTACCTCAAGAATACCATTCATTTCGGACTCTGGTATCCGAGGGAAACCGGTTTCTTTCTAACGGCCTATTCAGATTCTGATCATGCAGGGTGTCTTGATACACGAAAAAGTACTTCTGGTGGTGCACAATTTCTAGGTCTAGATAAGCTTGTGGGATGGTCTTCCAAGAAGCAGGATTGCACGTCACTTTCATCAGTCGAAGCAGAGTATGTGTCTCTATCTGCGTGTTGCGCTCAAGTTATTTGGATGAGAACACAACTCACGGATTATGGCTTCCACTTTGATAAAGTACCTATGTACTGTGACTCAAAGTCGGCCATAGCCATCTCTTGCAATCCGGTACAACATTCCCGCACGAAGCACATTGATGTCAGATACCACTTCATAAAGGAACAAGTTGAAAGAGGTATCGTTGAACTATACTTTGTTGGAACGGATTACCAACTAGCCGACTTGTTTACGAAAGCTCTGTCGAAAGATAGGTTTGCGTACCTCGTTAGGCAAATTGGTATGAGATGTTTGACTCCAGCAGACCTGGAGATTCTGGAAAAGGTGCCTGCTTGATTTATCTATCAAACATCAACTTGTAAATATCTTTGAAAAAGAAAAATACAAAAATATAAAACATATAAAAGCAAAACACAAAATTAAAAATCTTTGAAAATCCAAAAATATTCTTCTCGACATGTCTTTCAGTATTGATAATATGAACGTACCTAGAAATGTCGCTCAATAACGACACGGGTGTGTACATAAAGCTCGAATAAAAGTTGTAAATATTTTTCAAAACATGTCATTTCTACTTTTAATAAAGTGAAATGTCTATTTTGGACAAATTTTCCAACAACGGGTAGAGCAATCTATCTTGGGTTGAGCTTGTCACAAAATATTCAACGTTTTGAGCTCAACACAATGGCTTGTAATCACTTTCATATTGCAACCCGGATCGATATTCACGGGGGAGTGTACGATTTAGTGCGCTTACCCTCAGCAAAAGGAGTTGAATCTTCTTACACTTGAGTGGATTTGTCAAGACATTCAAAGTCTATGAACTCAAGTTTATGCTTTAGAAAAACCTCTTCGCCAAAAAGAAATAGGATTTTTCAAAAAGCGTTGAACACAATTTTTTCGAGAATTTCTCAATGATTATTTAAAATCTTTCAAAAATTGTGTGTTCAACAACTCCAATCCTCAAAAAGAGAAATGTGGATCACATCCTCACAATGACAATCCAATTGGATCAATTTTTGAGGGGGAGCATTTTAACTTCATGCAAAAGATTAACACATCTTTCTCCCGGAGATTTTCAAAGACTATTTTTCAAAATATATTTTAATCAAATTTGGTATCTCTAATATTTAGAAGATTTTATATATTAGAGATAGGGGAGAAAATGTGATTAAAATGTGATCTTATATAAGACTCAAGCACTTTAACTCTTACCTACATGTGCGAAACACTTTCGATTATCGATGCACATGTAAAGGGGGAGCATTTCTGAAATGACAAAACTATCAAGGTGTTAAATGTTTTTCAAACACCTTGTTAGAAATTTGAAGTGGTTTTTTATGGTTACGATCAAATACCCACAACATCTTTAATTTACGACGTTATTGGTGTCAAAAGGGTGGTTAGGTTTAAGTCCTATGATCCAACCAGAACCAGAGGGATCTTCCCCGGGACAATCCAATAGATTATTAGTAGTCCTTAGGAAAGATGGAGTAGAACGTGAACGTAGCTGAATGCCGACTAAGTACTGATGCTAGCACTTGAACAATCACAACAAGGTGCTAGTAATGATGTCTTGGTAAGCATTGAAGGGGTTGAAGAATGAAAAAGAAATGTAAGGATAAAGGGTGTAAACAAAGAAGCCCTCCATACAACTTAGGCAGAAACCGGGTCAACACATCATGAAGACAACTCATCATGGACCCAGTGATGTATGCACAACCCTTTCCTAGCTACTCAGGCTTCTCTCAAAAGAAGTTTGTTTTATTGTCACGGAGAACAACATGACTTCTATTGACTTTCTCATTCCGAGATAGTTGATATTGAATAGGTGGCATCTGCTCCAGCCTTCGACCACTAACAATGCACAAATCGAGTCTAGAGCCAAAAGATCAATCAAATCTCGTTAGGACACACGGATGAAGATCAAGAGAGTCCTACGCTATATCCTTGTGATATTGCTAGAAAACTCAGAGTGATACTACTTAGTATTCACGATGATGAGTGGAAATCCTTCCAGTTTTAACATCAAACAGCACTGCGGTAGGTCATATGCAAGATTCTTTATGAATTAAACATGTGTAAAACTGAAAAGCAACAGTGGTTTGATTCTGAATTGATTTAAACTCGTTTCAGGTTTCTACGCAATATCTTTATGGTCTTGCCAGAACATTCAGAGTGATATTCATTAATATTCACAGTGACGAATGGAAATCCTTCTAGCGTCAACATCAAACAGCGCTACGGTAGGTGACTTGTGAGATTCTTATGAATCAAGCTTGTGTCAACTGGAAAGCAACAATGGTAAGATTCTTTATGAATCACACTTGTTCCAGGAATTTGAATTGACGACTTTAATCAAGCGGATATTTATCCAATTGATTCACTCTTTATGTTCGCAGTCTTGCTTTGAGACGGTCGAGTAAAGAGAACGGCTAGTACAACCGCGAAACCCTGCCAAGGAGATTTTTAACTGAATCTACCTATCACAGGTACGATATTTAATACCATATAACGGTCTTCACCGACCGAAGGTAAAACGCTACCGATTTAGGACGAATGTCAAAGCCATTCAGTCCGTGTCTATGTTTTGTGTCGAGAAGGTGGCGTCACGGTGTACTCAGCAAAGTCGAAGATTCAAAACCACATACTCATGCCTAAAGACATATTCGACAATTAATAGTGTGAGAATGTGGATGAAGACACAAGATCGCAAGATGGCAAAGACAAGTCAAGGATGATTTGAAGATCTCAAAATTAAAGACAAAGTCGAAAGACAACTACAAAGGCTCAAAGATCACATCATGAAGAAACAAGACTACCATTACACGTTCAAGACTCATTTATGGCGAGATTAGTAATCTCTACAATTCTCCAAATGAAAAAGGGTAATGACCTTTCACAAAGGGTAATGACCTCTCATTGGGGGAGATTTTTAGTCTCAAAATATTGAGTCAAACAAGAATGCTCGGTCATATGTTTATTATGTATCGTATATTAGAACGTTGTAATAGGTAGTAGATTAGTCGTGTATTACAGGCTTAACTTTAAGCTAAGGTTCATTCATAAGTAACCAAAGCCCAAAAGGAAAGCCCGACCCATTATCAAATAGCCCATCATGCCACATGTATGCAAGGCTATATAAACCTCTCCTTGTATGTAAGGAGAGGTTGGTTATCTCATTTTTCTATTCTCCTAATCTAATATTCACCAAGTTTCTCACACACTTCTCTCTACTTTCTCTCACTAATTTATCTCTCTAGAATTTATCTTTTATCTACCTTTCTTTCTTGTTTAATCATCACAAATATATGGGACAACAGTAAAGCATAAGGTATAAGTTATCAAAGCATAGGATCTTAAGCTCCCATAATCTTCCCTAGAATATGGTAAACCTATATAAACCCTTAAACCAAGAATGTAGAATCCATATAAGTCATAAACATACTATATAAGACCTAAAATAAGCACAAATTGGGATATAAACCCTAAATACCCAATATAGAAAGTCATTAGGCTTCACGACCTAAAAACTCTTATATTAAGAAATCTACATAGAATCACTATCTAGTCTTTTTGGACAATTCTAAAAACACTCATATCACTTCATTTAGGTTATAAGATTATATTAAGACAATGTACAAGTACCCTAAAGCACAAGGTACAACATTTTAATGCATGGCTTGTAAATTAGGTCAAAATAAGTAGGTGCATCACCTACTTGTAAATGACACATACTTGTTCTTATCATATATTTCCGTGAGCTAATATAGACCATAAGACTAAGATAAATTTGAATCTAGCTCCCATAAACTTGCATAGATCTCCTCTAGGCACCCTTAGTCACTTAGTTATCCATCATACACGTTCATACCTCGAAGAGTTACGAGAAATAAAGAAGAAGACTGAGCAGAGCGTTGCAGCTTCAGGTACTTTATTTGTGATCGAATTATTTAATTTGACATACAAATTAAATTCCTGGGTATATGATACAGGATGCGGTATTAACATTTATAATACGCTGCAAGGATTTAATCTGAAAAAGAAGCTATCCTATAGGGAACAATTTCTGCAAGTGGGAAATGGCGCATAAGCAGCGGTTGAAGCTATAGGAACATTTAATTTAGTTTTACCTTCGAGTTTAATACTAATTTTAAATGATTGTCATTATGCACCTACAATTGTTAGGGGTGTTATTTCCTTTTCTTGTTTGTTGAATAATGGATTCGTTCACACTATTGATTATAATGGAATTTCTGTTTGGAAAGATGGTATTTTCTATTTTAATGCAATTCCTATGAATGGTGTGTTTGAAATAGACATGCATGATAATGAATCCAAGAATAATAATAATTCTATTTTTAGCATGAATAAGAAAAGAAAGTTTGACAAGAACTCTTCTTATCTTTGGCATTGTAGACTTGCTCATATTGGGAAGACTCGTATACAAAAGCTTCAACGTGAAGGTCTTTTAGAAAATATCAATGATGAATCATTTGATAATTGTGAGTCTTGTATCTCTGGAAAGATGACCAAGAATCCTTTTAATAGCAATATTGAAAGAGCTACTGATCTACTTGGTTTAATACATACTGATGTGTGCGGGCCACTAAGACATTTATCAAGGAGAGGTGCTAGCTACTTCTTAACATTTACGGATGATTATAGCTGTTATAGTTATGTTTATTTTCTTAAACATAAACATGAGGTATTTGAAACATTCAAAGTGTTTAAAGAAGAAGTAGAACTGCAACTAGGAAAGAAGATTAAAACTCTTCGTTCTGATAGAGGTGGTGAATATTTAAGTCAAGAGTTTATAGATTATAAAAGTGAGAATGAAAATGTTCAGCATCTTACTTCTCCCTATACTCCACAACAAAATGGTGTATCTGAAAGGATAAATCGTACATTATTAGATATGATGCGATCTATGTTTAATCTTACAACTTTACCTTTATCCTTTTGGGACTATGCTTTAGAGTCTGTTGTTCGCATTTTAAATATGGTCCCCACGAAGAAGGTTGATAAGACACCATATGAACTATGGCATGGCAAGAATCCATATTTGTCTTATTTAAAGGACTAGGGTTGCGAGGCATATGTAAAACATGATTCGGGCGATAAACTCCAACAACGATCTGTAAAATGTATCTTTGTAGGATACCATAAGGAAACTATGGGTTACTACTTTTATTATCCACCTGAGAACAAAGTGGTTGTTGCTAGGTATTGAGACTTCCTTAAATGTGATCTTGTAAAACAAAAATTCAGTGGGAGAAATTATGATATTGGAGAGAGTCATATAGATACATTACCTTCTGAAAACACTAGAGCTATAATTCCTGTAGAACCAGAAAGTCTGGCGGTTCCACCGGTATTAGTTCCTCTGCGTAGATCTGAAAGGATTAAAAACGCTAATAGCAATATATGTCTTAATATAGAGGATGATGATGAAGTAGGGGATCTTGGAGAACCTGCTAACTATTAACCCGCCATGCTTAATCCTGAAAGGGATAAGTGGATGGTTGCTATGGATGAGGAAATGAAATCCATAAAAGTAAATGATGTTTGGATTCTTGTAGATCCACCACCAAATGCTAAAATAGTGAGACATAAGTGGATATACAAGAAGAAAACTGACATGGACGGTAGAATACAATCCTATAAAGCTCGTTTAGTAGCTAAAGGTTTTACTCAAACTTTTTGCTAGACTACGAGGAGACTTTTTCTCCTGTAGCATACTTAAGAGCTATAAGGATTCTCATAGCTATAACAGCATACTATGAATATTAGATATGACAAATGGATGTTAAAACTTCCTTCTAGAAGGTCGCTTAGATGAAGACATCTATATGCAACAACCGGAAGGGTATGTTGATCCTAGGAATCCAAAACACGTGTGTAAACTTCAAAGATCTATTTATGGTTAGAAGCAAGCATCACGTCAATGGAATAAACGATTTGATGAAGAAATCAAAAAGTTTGAATTTATTCAAAATCGTGATGAGCCATGTGTATATCGCAAAGCTAGTGGGAGTGATGTAGTATTTCTAGTCTTATTTGTTGATGACATATTAATCATGGGAAGTAACATTCTAAGACTTAAAGCTGTTAATGATTATCTTGGTAAATGTTTTTCTATGAAGGATTTAGGAGAAGCTACATACATTCTGGGAATTAAGATCTATCGGGATAGGAAAAGACGGTTAATTGGTCTAAGTCAAGATGCTTATATAGATAAGATATTGAAGAAGTATAATATGCATAATTCCAAGAAAGGTTATCAACCTATGGAAGTTAAGCACAATCTGAGTCATGAGATGGATGCATCAACTCCTTAAGAGGAGGCATACATGCAGAAGGTGCCTTACGCTTCTGCCGTAGGATCTATTATGTATGTTGTAAGATGCATAAGGCCTGATGTGGCGTTTGCTCAGAACTTGGTCAGTAGATACCAACAGAATCCTAGGAAGCTACACTGAACTGCTGTTAAACATATTCGAAAGTATTTGAGGAGTACAAAAGATATGTTTTTGGTATTTGGAGGGAAACCAGACATAGAACTGAATGTGACAGGTTTCTGTGATGCGTCATGGCAATGTGATAAAGACGATACGAAGTCTCAGACGGGTTACGTGTTTGTTGTCAATGGAGGAGCAGTTGACTAGAAGAGCAAGAAACAAACAATGATTGCAATGCATGCTACTCAATCTAAGTACATGGCTGCTTTAGAAGCTGCAATGGAAG
This sequence comes from Glebionis coronaria, assembly GCA_025667525.1. Taxonomy (NCBI): domain Eukaryota; kingdom Viridiplantae; phylum Streptophyta; class Magnoliopsida; order Asterales; family Asteraceae; genus Glebionis; species Glebionis coronaria. The sequence goes on from CM046882.1 coordinate 424,360,680, forward strand.
CTGTTTGGATTATGAAGTTTATTGGAGATCTTGGAGTGATGCCCTCAATAAAAGAACCTACTGATATATATAACATCCAATAGTTTTGACTAATGTAATATCAATGTTTATAAATAAAGAGGTGATTTTACTAAGAAATTTTTGCTTTTTATTATGATGTATGACTAAATTGTTGAATGCATGAATACTCACTATCTCAATTATCACATCCACATATGCCTATATGTTACATACACTATATATATCATGTCTGAGTTCTAAAGATAACTATATGTACAAATAATGAATAAGAACAACTCAAATATAACAAAGATACCTTAAATAGCCATAGAAACCCTAGAAATCCCTTATAAACTAATATATATAACTACAAAATAACTATGTACTATTATTAAACATTCAATACTAATTCTAATCTACCATATAAAGAAAAGATAAATAATCACAAATAATATTCACTAATCACAAGCTAATTACAAGAAAATGACCTAAAACCAAGATCAGCATAAAAAAATCCAATCTATAATGAATTAGACTCTAATCTTTTACAACAAATTATAAAACTCAACTAAGTATCATAATATAATCATACATTTATCTTAAACTAAGTTAAAAATTATTAAAGCATAAAATACAAGTTTTCAAAGCATAGAACCTTAAGCTTACTTAAATAACCCTAGAATATGATCAACCTATATAAACCCTTAAATTAAGAATGTAGATGTAAAACCCGCATTTAAATGCCATGAACAGTACACTACGTAAACATACGAACAAATTAAAACTTTCCTTTTATATCATGAACACGTGTCACGAATATTAAATTCAGAAAATACGTACGTGTTAGTATACGATAATTATTAAGTACATGGTATTACACGACAATTAATAATCATAATAATTATAATCACGTGCATATGATCATGAACATTAAAACACGAACATGTGAACTATGCATATATTTATTATTACACAATAAATATTGATTACGTACAAGTATTATTTATAACACGAACATTTAACCACGAACTAACACGAATATATTAACGAATGAACACGTAAATTATTTAAACATGAACAAGGCCCGGTAAGCCCTTGTGGGCCCTAGTAGCCGCGGACAAGAGAGGAAGGAAGGGCCAAGCACATTTGATTTTTACTAAATTGGGAAAAAAGGAAAACACAGGAAACATAATACATTTATTTTTACAAACAAGAAAACCCTAGCCTCTTTTCCCTTACTCTCCTCTTGCCGCTGGACAATCAAGAAACCAAGGGAGTGGTTGTTTGTTTTTGATCTTGGATTTTTGGTAGAACGTGTTAGTATTCTTAATCTCTTTCTAATCACGTATTCGGTAAACATCAAAACCTTTATCTAGTTAATTTATTATTCTATTTATAATGTTCATGTGATAAGAAAAATTAAAAACATAATAAACATGTTAGATCAAATCAAGAAAACAAGTATTAAAGGGGTTTTGGTGGGGTTCGTTCGGTCGACGCACGCAAACCGAGAGCCGAAGCTCTCGGTGGTCTCACGATCCACCAACAGCCGAGACCTAGGGTCTTAGCGTAGTCCTTCGTGGCTCGGTTACAGGGAACAAAGGACCCTGACTCGCATCAGGGTTGCCTTGTGGTTTGCTGTGGGATTCGGCAGCAGCAGCAACACCACCGGCGTCAGCCGGTGGCTGCGTTGCTTTAATAGTGGGAACGGCAACCAGGGCAGGGGGAACCACCGTTAGTCAGCCGGTGGGTATTTTGCTCGAACAGTGGCACCGGCTAGGCCGGGTAGCCACTATTGGGGTTTTGGTTTGGTTCGGTTCAAGGGGTTCGGTCTGGTTCATGGTTTGGTCTAAATTAAAACACGGATTCGGTCACGGGATTAATTTTTACAATTTATAATATTTTTCAAGAAAATTAAATTAATTAAAACATGACTATAAGTAATTTAATTTAATCATGACTTAGGTTATATTATTTTTAATAAATAATACATGTTTTAACCTAAGTATATTATCATTTAATTTAGACTATAGTATTAATTAATTATTAAAACATGGACTAAAATTAATTAATAAATCATAACTTAGGTTATAATTAATAAATTATTAATACATGATTAACCTAAGTATTTTATATGTCTTAATTTAATTAAACCATGCCTTTATTTAATTATATCTTATAACATATAGTTTATTAAATTATCATGACATTTGACTTGCACGCTTTGATGACATGCCATAATTACGCATGACATTCCATTTACCAAAATGGGGTGTTACAATTTTGGTATCAGAGACAAGGTTTCGACCTGTAGGCTCTTAAAACATGACCTGTGACTAGTGGGTAATCACCATGGTCTTTCTAGAATTGACAGTTGTTTTCATGCATTTATTCATGTATCATTGCTGCAGGAATTTTGACTAAATAATGGTTGGTACAAGACTGGCCATATTTAGTCTCATGTGCTTTTAATCGAATCATTTTTGTTTTGATGAACCGACCCATAGGCGTTCATCTTCGTCGTGTCATTTTGTTTAGGTGAATCGACCCAAAGGCGTTCATCCAAACCCATGTCTTTTCATCATCATGCATTCATACACTGTTTTCATGCATATTTTTTTTCATGTTTATAGGCATATTTTTTTTCATGTATATATATTATGTTTTAATCAGTTTAATCATGCATTTTGTTTTATACTATTAGATGGTTCTCACACGTGAACAAGAGCAACTCAATGCAGCAGTTCAAGCTGCGATGTAGGCCATGCTTCCTCAACTAAGGAATGAATTTAGGGCCGAGGTGCAAGCTGCCAACAATCAGCACTAGCACCAGCGTCAGAATCCTCCTCCTCCTCCTCCAGCTACACTGATCACATGGCTGGAGCGATTCAACAAGCAGCGTCCGCGATCCTTCGAGAAGACTGACAGCCCCAATGAGGCTGAGAGCTGGCTAGCTCACATCGAGAATATCTTTGATGCGATGGGATGCGATCCTGTCTTTAAGGCAAGGTTATCCTGTTACAAGTTTGAAGGGGACATGCTTGGATGGTGGAAGTCAATGAAACAATCGGAGGGAGGCGACAACTGGGTGGCTGGCTTGACTTGGGCATAGTTCAGGGAGTTGGTTATGGGACAGTTCTTCCCAAAGGATGAACAGGATAATCTTAAGAGGGAGTATCATGGGATTAGGCAGAGAGCTGGGGAAAATAGCAATGAGTTCATGCAGCGGTTTCTTCGTTTGGCTGGATTCCTTGGTGCAGCAACAACACCTGTAGAGGAGAAAGTGTACCACTTTTGCTGGGCTCTTCGTACATCGGTCGCCGATACCTTGGTGTGTGCTACCTTTAACACGGTGGCACAAGTAGCAGATGCAGCCCGTAAGTTGGAGATGCTGCAAGAGAGGGATGAGTTTGGAGAGGCAGAGAGACCCGACAAGAGGTATATATCATCATTCAGCGGTGATCATTTCAATTCATTCAGTACTATCCAAATATTTATCTTTCTCTATACAACTGCATTTTTCAGGCAGAAGACTGGGGACCGGTCCCAACCGGCCACTCAGCAGCAGCAGAGTCAGCACAAGGGTAACAGTCAGACTTAAGACCGTTCTGCTTCAGATAGGCGTGGCGGTAATGACAATTACCGTAACAACGCTAACAACTCCAACAGTAGCAGGTACCTAACTTACTCATTTTCTTTGTTATATGCTTTATGATTCATAATTCTGACACTTCAGCATCTTCTACCAGGAATCATGGCAACAGAAGGGAGCAGGACCGCAGACACAATCAAATAGTGCAGCTATAGCTGGTATTATGTCTTACGATTTTCTGCATTGTCCCATTTGTACCCATTAACCATGTCTCATGTATACTTTTCTGAACAGGCTCCCAGCCAGCAAGGGCACTTGTTGGAGGGTATTCTCAACCTTTCTACACTACGTGCAACCACAGGCACCCAGGGCCGTGTCGCCGTGATAGCGATGCTTGCTTCAAGTATGGCCAGCCAGGCCATCGCATGAAGGACTGCCGCAAGGGTGAGATAGAGGGCACATCTGGACATGCCGACTCCAAGCCACCTCCTACTACTGGACGGGTGTGCACGGCCTCGCGTGATCAGGCCAACAAGTCAACATGTACCATCACTGGAATCTTGTATATGTATGGTCAAGCTGCATGCGTATTATTTGACACGGGTGCTACTCATTCGGTCATCTCTACTGTTTATGCTAAGAATGTTAGGATATCCCCTATGCCATTAGAAAATGTCTTAAACATTTCCACACCCATATGAGACTTTATACGCATAACACATGGGTACAAGGGTCTTCCCCTCGAGTTTGACGACAAGATATTAGGCATGGACTGGCTATCCAAACATCACGCCACCATTGACTGCCATTCATATCGGGTCATCTTCAGTGATGTAAACGCACCAGAGTACATTCACAACGGTTTTATACCCGAAAGGCCTGTACAAATAATTTAACCTTACAAGCACGTGCATTATTGTCACATGGTTGCGAGGGCTACCTAGCTACTCTTCATGATATAGAGGCTGAATCTCAATCTATCTAGAATCAGCCGATCGTGTCAGAATTTCCAAACGTGTTTCTAGAAGAACTTCCGAGCATACCACTTGCTCGTGAGGTATAGTTTAATATTGAGCTCATCCCAAGAGCTGAGCCAATTTCCAAGGCTCCTTATCGCATGGCTCCCATAGAGTTGAAGTAGTTAAAGGAACAACTGCAAGAACTTTTGGAACGAGGTTTCATCCGACCTAGTGCATCTCCATGGGATGCACCGGTCTTATTCGTAAAGAAGAAGGACAGCAGTATGCGTCTCTGCATTGATTACCGTGAGCTTTATTAGATCACCATCAGGAATCGATATCCTTTTCCACGCATTGATGATCTGTTTGACCAACTCCAAAGGGGCAAAACATTTCTCCAAGATTGATCTGAGGTCGGGCTATCATCAGTTTCGGGTGAAAGAGCAGGACATCGCCAAGACTGCTTTCCGTACAGTTATGGACACTCGAATTTGTAGTCATGCCATTTGGACTTACCAATGCTCCAACTGTTTTCATGGAGTTAATGAACCGTATCTTTCATGAATTTCTGGACAAGTTCATCATTGTCTTCATTGACGATATTCTGATTTTCTCTAAGTCAAAAGAGGAACACGAAGACCATCTTCGTACAATATTACAGATACTTTACCAGAAGTAGTTGTATGCCAAGTTCTCTAAATGCGAATTTTGGTTAAGTAAGGTGGCATTCCTAGGCCACATAGTATCCGCAAAAGGAATAACCCTGGATCCAGCAAAGGTTGAGGCTATTACCAAGTGGCCAAGACCGACATCAGCGACTGAAGTTCGCAGTTTTCTAGGCCTAGCTGGTTACTACCGTAGGTTCGTAGAGAACTTTTCCCGATTAGCACTGCCACTGACCAAACTGATGCGGAAAGGGGAGAAATTCGTCTGGACTGAAGAAAGAGAAAAGAGCTTTGAAGACCTAAAGTAGAAGCTGGTATCTGCACCGATTCTTACTCTCCCATCTGGTCAGGTGGATTTCAAATCTAGAGTGATGCTTCAGGGAAGGGACTTGGCTATGTTCTCATGCAACATGAGAAAGTGATTGCTTACGCATCACGACAACTTAAGCCATATGAGGAGAACTACCCTACGCATGACTTGGAAGTTGCAACAGTCGTGTTTTCACTGAAGATATGGAGGCACTACTTGTATGGTGAATCATATAATATCTTCACAGATCACAAGAGCCTAAAATACATCTTCACTCAGCGTGAACTAAACATGAGGCAGAGAAAGTGGTTAGAGCTGTTGAAGGATTATGACATTAATCTGCAGTATCATCTCGGTAAGGCGAATGTAGTGGCAGATGCTCTTAGTAGGAAGTCGGGTATGATCAACGATATTAAGATAGAGGAAGAGATTATACGAGACTTGGAGTAACTAGATATTAAGATCATGGTACGTGGACAACATGGTTACTGGGCTAATATTAGAGTGGAACCTGAATTACTCTCTAGGATAAAGAAGCTCAGAAGGATGATGGTGAAATCTGGGTAATTATTCAGAACTTAGAGCAGCAAACGGAGTTTCTGTTAGATGACGACGGTATCATATGGCAGGGCACTAGACTTTGTGTTCTTGATGATCTTACTCTTAGAGAAGCGTTATTGGCTGAAGCTCATGCCTCCCCATTCTCCATTCATCCTGGTTCAACCAAGATGTACCATGACATCAAGCAGTACTTTTGGTGGAGTGGTATGAAACAGGATGTTGCTACTTATGTCTCCAAATGTCTTACCTGCCAGCAGGTTAAGATCGAGCATCAACGGTCTAGTGGTCTACTATAACCATTAGACATTCCAGAGTGAAAGTGGGACAATATCACCATGGATTTTGTTACCGGTCTTCCGCAGACCAAGAGGAAGCATGATGCAATTTGGGTTATCGTTGATAGACTTACCAAGTTAGCTCATTTCTTACCGATCCGTAAGGATGATCCAGTTAGCAAATTGGCTGACACTTATAAGAAGGAGATCATGAGACTTCATGGTGCTCCATCCAGTATCATCTCGAACAGAGATCCTAGGTTTACTTCATGATTTTGGAGGAGTTTGCAGAAAGCTTGGGGTACCAAACTTAAGCTTAGCACGGCTTTTCATCCTCAAACAGACGGGCAGTCGGAGTGAACCATTTAGACATTAGAAAACATGCTTCGAGCGTGTGCTTTAGAATGGACAGGATATTGGCACGATTATATCTACTTGGTAGAGTTTTCATATAACAATAGTTGACACGCCAGCATCAAGTGTGCATCGTTTGAGATGTTGTATGGCAGGAAATGTCGTGCCCCAATTTGTTGGGATCAGGTTGGTGAGCGAACACTTGAAGGTCCAGAGATCATAGAGTTGACCAACGAGAAGGTCGCTGTAGCTAAGGCGAAATTACAAGAAGCTCGTGCACGACATAAGAGTTATGCCGACAAGCATCGTAGGGATTTGCATTTCAATGTTGGAGATCATGTCTTTCTTAAGGTATCACCGGTAATAAGTGTGAAAACACTTATCCTTTTACCATTTAATAGAAATGAAAACGAGACCAAAACGTGTGTTTAATGTCGTAAAAGTTGGAATTACGCGTGGTTTGTGTTTTTGTTGTGTTTTAGGACCAAAAGATAAAAAAGGAAGAAAACACGGGAATTCACGGGCTTTTATCGAAGATAAAGACAAAAGACAAGTCAAAAGATCAAAAGTGCAAAAGAACGGAAGTCAAAGGCATATTCTGAAGAATTATTGAAGAAAAAGACCAAAGACGGAAGTTTAACAAGTCGAAGAACCAAATCTAATAAAAGAAGAAATTAGAAGACGGGTTCAGTTTTATTTATCGACGAATCCCAAGATAAAGTCGAGAATGACGAATTTATTGTCAAGACGAGAAGACTAAAGAAAACAAAGAAGGAGCAACATCACCAACTACTCCCCACCTATATGTAAACTCATTCCCTTCATTTGGAAGAGTTAGTTTTTCATAGTTTAGTTTTTTAGTTTTGATAAGTAGTTTTCATTATGTAATCAGGAGTAGAATAATTCTCTCATTTTTCCTTCAAGCTTGTCATTTACAACTCTTAATCTTTCTTTAATCTTTCATTGTTAAACCTTTAATCTTAATCTTTTCATTAAGCTTTTCATTAATCTCATTCTTCCTTTCTTGTTTAAATTGTGTTTTGAGTTGATTAATCATCCTTTTAGCTTATTTGTTCTTATTGCTTATTTGATTGTGTTGCTTATTTCTTGCTTTTATTACTTTTGATGTGGTTGATTTTTATAGCTTATTGATCTTATTGCTTATTTTATGTTTATGCTTTTTGAATGGATTTGATAGTTTATTGTTATTAGATTAGATCTTATTATTTTGCTTAATTTGGTGATTTTTAGAGTTTAAATTCGTGTTGTGCCTGGCTTATTAGAGTTTTAATTCGTGTTGTGTCTGGCTTATTTTATAGATCAGTATTGCTTATTTTTAGCTTATTTGCTTTTATTAGTCTTTGATTATTTTTCGTATTTTTTCATTAGCTTTTTATTCTGAATTTTATCTTCATCAGCGTTTAGTTTAAGCATTCCGAATCCTGTACTTTCTAATATTCTGACATTAGTTTTGTTTTTGATTCCTACATTAGCAAAAATTCCGACTTTTGGTTTACTCACATTTTACATTCCGACTTGTAGTTTTAAAACAAATTCCGAATTTTAGTTTACAGTTATATATTCCGACATCTGCTTTAAATAAATTCCGACTTTACGTTTTAAAACTTTTTATTCCAACATTAACTCAAATATTCTGACATTAACTAGCCATAGTAGCCCTAGGTTTTAATTCCGACATTTGTGAGGGACTTTACATTTTACATTAACTTTTTACATTTTTGTTTTATTCCGTCTTTTACTTTTTAAATTTATTCCGAATTTTATATTTTTTTTTATTCCGACATTTATTAATTCCGACTTTTCTTTTATTTCGACATTTATTTTTTTATTCCGACATTTGTTTACTTTTTTCTATATTTACCATTTTGTCACGTTTATTTTCTTTATTAGTAGCTATAGATAACCAAACTTTCTTTTATTCACCAAATGACTATGTCCAGCTTTGAACCAGAGATCAATTCGATAAGACACACACAAGAACATTTCACATTATAAAAGTGCAGTTATTAATAGGGCGCCACTGCCGGCTCTTTTCGTAAAGATTAACGGTTTTTTGTGAGACGAGTTGGATTTTGGGATCCGTTCACTTGTGAACGTTATTTTTCTTGCAAATTTCAAAATTTCAAAAATCCAAAAAATAAAAAATTTCAAAAAACCCAAAAGCATTTCAAAAATCATAAAAATCAATTATTTCCTAAGTTTTGCACCAAAAATATTTCTTTTTACATTAACTTTGTTTCTTCTTCTATTTCTTGTGCATATTTTTCTTTTGTAGGTGTATGCGTATTCGTGCGCGCAAGAGGAAAACCACTCAAGCCAATATCGAGACTCGTGTTATTGACGCTATGGATAACCGACCAATGATCAAGCTCTTGCAATCACACGTTGAGGGCAATGACGATGCTATTGTGGTGCCAGATATTGGAGCTAACAACTTTGAGTTCAAAACCGGTTTTATTCAGATGGTTTCTGCTACACCTTTCTTGGGCCCCACTCATGATGATCCTCACGATCATATCAAAAGGTTTTTACATTTAACTAATACTATAAAATACAATGGGGTCTCACAAGAGGCAATTCGTTCGCTCCTCTTTCCTTTCTCTCTCGAGGGACTAGCCCGGATTTGGCTTGATAAGGAACCACCCCAAAGTGTTGCCATATGGACGGACTTAGAAACCAAATTCATAAATTACTTCTTTCCACCCTCACGTACTACCGCTTTGCGGAATGATATAACTAAGGAACTTTTAGTGAATCTTGGGATCGTTTTAAGGAACTTTTGAGAAAATGTCCACAACACGGTTTTACTAAAGTGCATCAAATTAATACTTTTTACAATGGATTAAGTTTGAATGACCAAGATTCACTAAATAGTGCTTCGGGGGTAATATTCTCTTGAAAACTACACAAGTCGCTTGGGATATAATTGAAAACAAGGCCAAAGTTCAAACTAAAAGTGTAAGGGCTACTATGGCTAGTACTAGTGATAGTGAGACTACCAATCAAATTAAATCGCTTACTTCAATGGTGAAAAAAGTTACTTTACATGTTCAAAACACACCCATTACACACGTGAATGACCTTAATGCGACTTATGAAACATGTGGTGGGCCACATTCGTACGTCAACTGTGATAAGGCTTATGACCAATCTCAAGGGGAAGTGTATGCTTATAACAACACTGAGAGGGTTCATTTCAAGCCGAATTTCGATGCCAATCATTTGTCTTATAATTCGACTAACTATTTGGCTCCACCCGGTTTTCAACAAAGACAACCCCCACCCACCCAAAACAATCAAGGTCCACCAAGAGCTAATTTTCAACCAAATGCAAATGTGCGGGGGAAATTTTCAAATGCAAAATCAAGGTTATCCACACCAAGGTTCTAATCCTCAAGGTTTTCCACTATACAACCAATACAACCATGGTTTTCCACAACAAGGGTTCAATGTACCTAATCCACAAATGGACTTAGTTCTTCAAAAGATTATTGAGCAAGATAAAAAATTAAAGGAAATGCAAGAGTCCACGGATAGGAAATTCGTTCAAATGTTTCAAGCCCTTCGTCCCCAAGGTGCTCTTCCTTCAACAACTGAACCCAATCTTAGAGCTAATGTGAGTGCTATTACTACACGCAGTGGAGTAACTTTAGTAGGACCTTCTATCCCTCCCCTAGTTACTCTAGTTTCACCTCCTCCACCCCCAGTGATTCCCCCTACTACCACACCTAGTACTAGTTCTCCATTACTGTCTGCACCTCTTCCTGAAGTTGTACACAAGAAAAACCCTTCACCCTCTCAACCTTTACCTTCTCCACCTTCGCCTTCTCAACCTTCACCTCCTAAGCCCAATATTCCTTATCCTTCTCGGTTAGACAAGTGCAAAGTGCTCACTAAGGATGATACTCAAGTTTCTTCCTTATTGAAGATGATCTCACAAATGAACTTAACATTAGCCTTCTTGAATCTCTTGTCCAAATGCTGAAATTTGTTAAAATGTTCAAGGAGTTTCTTAGTAAGAAGGAGAAGATGGTTGAGCTTGTTAATACTCGATTAAATGAAAATTTTTCTGCAGTCCTTCTCAAAGAACTTCCGGAGAAACTTAGAGATCCTGGTCGTTTTGTGTTACCTTGTTCATTTTCCCAAATCGAAGATTGTACTGCCTTAGCGGATCTCGGGGCTAGTATCAATTTAATGCCATTAAGTGTTTGGAAGAATTTATCATTACCCGATCTTATACCAACCCGTATGAATCTTGAGCTAGCTAATCGAACTCTCGCATAACCCGTTGGTATTGCTGAGGATGTTTTTGTTATAGTTGGTACTTTCACTTTTCTGGTTGATTTTGTTGTTGTTGATTATAAGATGGATCCTCGTATTCCGTTAATACTTGGACGCCCATTCTTGCGAACCGGAAAAGCTTTAGTCGATGTTGCCGAAGGTGAGCTAATTCTTAGGGTCGGGAATGATCAACAAGTTTTTAAAATGGGAAAGATTACAATCAAATCAAATGGAAAAGAATCGGCGAACATGATTGATGTGTTTCAAGACGAGCTTGTTACGACTCCTTTGGAAACTACAAAGCTTGACGTCAATGATTTTGTGTTACACAACAATCCTCTTTTCGAGCCTTTCTATGATAATCCACTTTTTCAAGAGCATGTGAAAGATTCTGATGATTCTCTTTCCGATTTGGATGATCCACCAATTTATGATGCTTATGATGATTCTACTTCCGATTATGAAGATATTCCGATTTATGATGATTTTGATGATGACACTCTTTCGAGTGATTCTTCAACTTTTATGTCTTCTGATGACGTTTTTGCTCTAATTTTTGATAAGGATCCTCTACCAACAAGGGTGACACTACTTTAGAGGATTACTCTTTTGAGGAAGATTTCGACACGTTTCTCAATACTTACTTTCCAAATGAGCATGATTCTCTTACTTTGGATTTCGATTATGGCCTTAACCCTCCTTCGGACTTCAAGAAACCTATTTCAAAGGAAAAGAAACCGGTTAACACTAACATTCAGAGTACTTATGTTTTGACACCTCTCTTTCCACCTTCTTCGAATGAGATTGTGATGTATATGGGCGAATCTTCTTCAAGTTCCACTGAGTGTCTTTCTTATTTTCCCCTAAAGGAAAAGGTGTTCGATCCTGGTATCACAGTTTTTGAGCCTTCTGAGTATCCATCTGATGAAATAAAAGGAAAGAATTTTGGAATATTCGGAGCTACGCTTTCACAATACCACACCTTCTCCTATCACCGTGCTCACCATTTGCTTAAGGGAACCTCGCCTACTCTACTTTGGCTTATGCTTTTCACCGTAGGGTTATGCTACTTTTTGGATGAGAACCATGTATTTGACCCCGACGGATTTTCTTCAAGGTTTTCTATGAACCTTTCACCATAGTATTCGGGAGCCGAGTAGAGCTAGAGACTCTTGTGATAAATCAAGCATCATTTAACTAGGCTATATTCTACCTTTTCCATCCTTTCACCTGTTTTCCATAATTATTGTAGGGGGAGCCAAGTAGGTGTTTGTTGTTTTGTTGTTTCTTATGATGTGCAGGGATTGGAGCTTTTAAAGATCCACTTTTGGTGACTTTTGACGACCCGTGATCCCGTGTACCCGTCTTAGCGGTTCTATCCTAAACTCTTGTGATTCAATATTTTATCAATAAATGTTGAAATGGGAATCACTTTAGTTGTCTTTTCCTTAGCAATATTTAAACAACGTGCACAATGTCCTAAGTGTAGGGGAGTTTACTTCCACATGCTTAAAAATTGATGATAATGTTTATATTAAGTGTAGGGGAGACTTCTATCGAAGTTAAGTGGGCTTTTCCATGAATTTGTCCTCATTTTAACCGGAAAATTATTTTTTTCGACATTTTTCAAATTTTTGATCTATTTTGGCCTAGTAGTATTTTCCTTTCTTATCGTTACTTTCTTTCATCGTATGTATATATTCCATTTCTAGAATAAAGTAAAAATAAATAAATAAATAAAATGGTTTTAACAAGTTTAGACGTCTTTGATATATTAGGCCCGTCGTGAATATTTTGACTCAACCCGAGTTTACTTATTTGAGTTTAATCTAGCTAGTATCCTTAACCATATGGACCTTAATTGGTTTATTAGGCCAAGCATCCACGAGTCTCATTCTTTGAGATTTTAAACTATGGAGAACGAGAAATGATAGAGTCAATTATAAGTTTTGTATTCTTTCATGTACTTATGTGAGTTAATTATGAGCTTTTTCTCCCAACACTTGTCAATAAATAATTGCAATAAATAAGGTCGTACGATTTGAAAAATTACTTAACTTCTAGCCCAAAATCGTTTAAAAGTTCCTCGGGATTAATTAGAGTTCATAACCAAGGCATAACTTATTGAAGCGGGACGCGAAGATTACCGAGTCCAAAAAGGCCCTAACAAGGCATGAGGGCTCTATTTTGTTGCTAAAGTTCAAGATGATGTGAAGAATCATTATTCCAAAATCAATATGAAGGATCAAGACACACGACGAAAAGAAATTTACTTCCATAAAGATCATGGAGAAATATATCCAAAAAGACCTTAACAAGGTATGAGGATAAATAAATCTAAGTCCGAAAAGGAGGCGGATCGTTGTATATCAAAATCCCAAATAAAGATTGAAGAAAAATGAAGAAGTCGTGGTCCAAGTTTGAAGAATCTCTCAAAAAACTTAAAGTGAAGAAATTCCACATATGAAGAGAAGACCATTATTTCAATAACGTCTCTCAAGATTTGAAGTATGAAGAAAATGCCAAATATCGGTCCGAGAAAGGTCTCAAATCGTGAAACGAGTTATGCCAAGATATGAACTTTATGGGTTTCGAGAAACCGTTTTAAAATATTTTGTCCTTTAGGTAACTATGGATTAAATCGTCCTACTTTATTATCGGCCTTAATAAATTACCGAAATAAGTAAAAAATGGATCCTCGTGATCATTCAAGACAAAAATAAAATACAAGAGATACACCGTAGGAATAAGGGGGTCTAAGTAAGTAATTAAACCACATGAGTAAGTGTTAGATTTAATAACTATAATAACAATGATCTCGTTTTCATGCTTGGTGTGGGGAACATGAAACTTGAGGGTGATAAATATTCATGACACCAAAGCCCTAATTTAATTCTTTGATTTATTTACAAGTTTCTTCCATCAAACAATTTCAAGTAAATAAATAATGTGAACTTGTATATCTTTTTCTTTTGATAATTTTTCTATCTTTTTAGTTTCTATAGTATCGTAGTATGTAATAAGGGCCAAAGTAGGTTAATTATGAGGAAAATGTTAATATTGCTTTGAAATTAATACATTACACGAGGACATTGCAATGATCAAGTGTAGGAGATTTAATAAGTGTGAAAACACTTATCCTTTTACCACTTAAAACAAAATGAAAACAAGACCAAAACGTGTGTTTAATGTCGTAAAAGTCGGAATTACGCGTGGTTTGTGTTTTTGTTGTGTTTTAGGACCAAAAGATGAAAAAGAAAGAAAACACGGGAATTCACGGGCTTTTATCGAAGATAAGGACAAAAGACAAGTCAAAAGATCAAAAGTGCAAAAGAACGGAAGTCAAAGGCCTATTCTAAAGAATTATTGAAGAAAAAGACCAAAGACGGAAGTTTAACAAATCGAAGAACCAAATCTAATAAAAGAAGAACTTAGAAGACGGGTCCAGTTTTATTTATCGACGAATCCCAAGACAAAGTCGAGAATAACGAATTTATTGTCAAGACGAGAAGAGACTAAAGAAAACAAAGAAGGAACAACATCACCAACCACTCCCCACCTATATATAAACTCATTCCCTTCATTTGGAAGAGTTATTTTTTCACAGTTTAGTTTTTTTAGTTTTCATAAGTAGTTTTCATTATGTAATTAGGAGTAGAATAATTCTCTTATTTTTCCTTCAAGCTTTTCATTTACAACTCTTAATCTTTCTTTAATCTTTCATTGTTAAACCTTTAATCTTAATCTTTTCATTAAGCTTTTCATTAATCTCATTCTTCCTTTCTTGTTTAAATTGTGTTTTGAGTTGATTAATAATCCTTTTAGCTTATTTGTTATTATTGCTTATTTGATTGTGTTGCTTATTTCTTGCTTTTATTACTTTTGATGTGGTTGATTTTTATAGCTTATTGATCTTATTGCTTATTTTATGTTTATGCTTTTTGAGTGGATTTGATAGTTTATTGTTATTAGATTGGATCTTATTGTTTTGCTTAATTTGGTGATTTTTAGAGTTTTAATTCGTGTTGTGTTTGACTTATTTTATAGATTAGTATTGCTTATTTTTAGCTTATTTGCTTTTATTAATCTTTGATTATTTTTCGTATTTGTTCATTAGCTATTTATTTTGAATTTTATCTTTATCAGGGTTTAGTTTAAGCATTACAAATCCTGTACTTTCTAATATTCCAACATTAGTTTTGTTTTTAATTCCGACATTAGCAAAAATTTCGACTTCTGGTTTAGTTTCATTTTACATTCCGACTTGTAGTTTTAAAACAAATTCCGAATTCTAGTTTACAGTTATATATTCCGGCATTTGCTTTAAACAAATTATGACTTTACATTATAAAACTTTTTATTCTGACATTAACTCAAATATTCCAACATTAACTAGCCATAGTAGCCCTAGGTTTTAATTCCGACATTTGTGAGGGACTTTTCATTTTACATTAAACTTTTACATTTTTGTTTTATTCCGACTTTTAATTTTTTAATTCATTCCGATTTTTACATTTTTATTTTATTCCGACATTTATTATTCCGACTTTTATTTTATTTCGACACGTATTTTTTTTATTCCGACATTTTTTTACTTTTTTCTATTTTTACCATTTTGTCACGTTTATTTTCTTTATTAGTAGCTATAGATAACCAAACTTTCTTTTATTCACCAAAAACGACTAAGTCCAGCTTTGAACCGGAGATCAATTCGATAAGACTCACACAAGAAAACTTCACATTATAAAAATGCAGTTATTAACCTGCACGTGGTGTTAGACGTTTTAGAATCAAAGGAAAACTCAGTCCTCGATTCATCGGACGTTTGATATCATCGAGCGAGTCGGTGAAGTATCGTATCGTCTAGCGTTACCTCCGCAACTTTCTCACGTTCATGAGGGTAAAAATATCATCCTCTCCATATGGTTAAGTAACCACTTGAACAGATTCGTGAAGATCTTACCTTCATCGAGGAACCCGAACGAGTTCTTGACAGACAGGAACGAGTCATGAGGAAGAAGACGATTCCATTCGTCAAAATCCTTTGGAGGGATCACACCGAGCGGGAAGCCACTTGGGAGACAGAGGAGTCTATCCGGACTTCTTACCCTCATTTCAAGTTTTGAATTCGGGTATGTTCCTCTTTCAGTTTACTTTTTCTATAATTCCGGGACGAATTATTCTTTTTAGGGGGGAAGATTTGTAAAACTCGCATTTAAATGCCATGAACAGTACACTACGTAAACATACGAACAAATTATAACTTTCCTTTTATATAATGAACACGTGTCACGAATATTAAATTCAGAAACTACGTACGTGTTAGTACACGATAATTATTAAGTACGTGGTATTACACGATTATTATTAATGATAATAATTACAATCACGAGCATATGATCATGAACATTAAAACACGAACATTTGAACTACGTATATATTTATTATTACGTGATAAATATTGATTACGTACAAGTATTATTTATAACATGAACATTTAACCACGAACCAATACGAATATATTAACGAAGGAACACGTAAATTATTTAAACATGAACAAGGCCCGGTAAGCCCTTGTGGGCCCTAGTAGCTGCGGACAAGAGAGGAAGGATGGGCTAAGCCCATTTGATTTTTACTAAATTGGGAAAAAGGAAAACACAGAAAAAATAATACATTTATTTTTACAAACAAGAAAACCCTAGCCTCTTTTAGGTAATTTTAATGTGGCTGATTTCCCTTCTTTTGCAATCCCCTGGATGCCGAAGGCGCCCTTGGGGTAATGCTGGAGTAGATCCTTAAGAAATACCACTTCCTTGCTCTCCTCTTGCCGCCGGCCAATCAAGACACCAAGGGAGTGGTTGTTTGTTTTTTATCTTGGAATTCGGGTAGAACGTGTTCGTATTCTTAGTCTCTTTCTAATCACGTATTCGGTAAACATCAAAACCTTTATCTAGTTAATTTATTCTTCTATTTATTACGTTTATGTGATAAGAAAACTTAAAAACATAATAAACATGTTATATCAAATCAAGAAAACAAGTATTAAATGGGTTTTGGTGGGGTTTGTTCGACTGATGCACGCAAACCGAGAGCTGAAGCTCTCGGTGGTCTTGCTATCCACCAACAGCCAAGACCTAGGGTCTCGGCGTGGTCCTTCGTGGCTCGGTTGCAGGGAACAAAGGAAACCGACTCACGTCGAGGTGGCCTTGTGGTTTGCTGTGGGTCTCGGCAGCAGCAACAACACCACCGGTGGCTGTGGGAACGACAACCAGGTAGGGGGAACCACCGGCAGCCACCCGGTGGGTATTTTGCTCGAACAGTGGCACTGGCTAGTCCGGGTATCCACTGTTGGGGTTTTGGTTCGGTCCGGTTCAAGGGGTTCGGTCCGGTTCATGGTTCGATCTAAATTAGAACACGGGTTCGGTAACGAGATTAATTTTTACAAGTTATACATTTTCACAAGTTATAATAATTTTCAAGAAAATTAGATTAATTAAAACATGAAATTAATTTAATTTAATCATGACTTAGGTTATATTATTTTTAATAAATAATACATGTTTTAACCTAAGTATATTATCATTTAATTTAGACTATAGTATTAATTAATTATTAAAACATGGACTATAATTAATTAATAAATCATGACTTAGGTTATAATTAATAAATTATTAAAACATGATTAACCTAAGTATTTTATATGTCTTAATTTAATTAAATCATACCTTTATTTAATTAAATCTTATAACCTATAGTTTATTCAATTATCATGACATTTACCTTGCACGCATTGATGACACGCCATAATTACGCGTGACATTCCATTTAACAAAATGGGGTGTTGCAGTAGAACCCATAGAAGTCATAAACATACTATATAAAACTTAGAATAAGTGTACCTTAAGATAGAAACCCTAATTACCCAAAATATAAAGTCATTAGGCTTAATGATATAGAAACCCTTATATTAAGAAATCTACATGGAATCATAACCTAGTCTTTTAGGACAAGTCTACAAACACTCATAGGACTTAATTAAGGTTATAAGATTATGTTAAGACAAGGTACAAGTACCCCAATGCACAAGGTACAAGATTTCAATGCATAACTTGTAAATTAGGTCAAATTAGGTATTTTCACTCTTTAGACATGTTTATGTAAACTAAACCCTTAAACCAAGTGTAAGAATTCTTTGAAAACTTAAGACACAATGTATAGGACCTAAATTAAGTTTACATTAGTAGCTCAGAAAAGGATAATCACATTTACTAAGATAAAACCCAAGATCATTAGAAAACCCTAATCTACTAAAGTATACTTCCCATTTTCACACCAAACCTTTGTTAAACTTCAAACCAAGGACCAAAATCTGTTAAATATAATGTCTAAACCCTAATTAAGGCTTAATTATTCACAAATCACTTTCCTAAGCCCATAATCACCAAAGAACAAACCATAACTTACAAGCCCTAGAAATAGAATCCGATTTTGTATTTTGGCTCCAAAACTCATTTTCAAACCATTTCCCTCTATTTCAATTTCAAAAATCAGATATTTATGACCTCTAAGAGATTTTAGGAGTGCGACAAGTAGGTGGATCACCTCCTTGCTTACTACACATCACCATTGTCATCTATATGTTGTCGTGATCTATTTTTAGCCACAACTGAGGATTAGGACTAAGATTATTGATCCCAAACTTAGATCGATTTAGCTTGTGTAAACGAGAATAAATCAAGTTAAACACTTAGAGAAACTTTGTTGTATATGAAACAATTTAAGTATTATGCGGAATTAATACTT
Source organism: Glebionis coronaria (assembly GCA_025667525.1). Lineage (NCBI taxonomy): Eukaryota > Viridiplantae > Streptophyta > Magnoliopsida > Asterales > Asteraceae > Glebionis > Glebionis coronaria. The sequence goes on from CM046882.1 coordinate 424,379,501, forward strand.
AAACAAAAACACACAAACAAGATAAACCAAACTTTCACTTTGATTGATTATTCGGACTTGCGTACAATGAAAGTGTGAAAAACATATATATAACTAAACCTAAAGGCCTCCTTTTATAGATTAAGGAACCTTGTACAAGTGTCTACGTATCAGCTATTTTAGGTAAAGATAAACATAAGAAATACATTGTCGAACATATCTTTACTAGAAACATAAAACGTGTAGACTAAGTATCCTATCAGTGCTTGACTTCTTCTTATCAACGATTGACTTCTTCTTGTCAACGCTTGTCTTGACAACGCTTGATTTCTTCCTATCAACGTCCAATTTCCTCTTGCCATGTTAACGTCAAAATTGGTCCTAACAACGTTTGGAAATAAAACTGTCAGCGTCCAAAAAAAAAGGAACTTAACAAAGTAACTTATTCTAATGAAGATAACCTATAGACTGAGAATTACCAATAGGGGGCAAGCACAGTCTAATCATGCACACTTTCTTAAGCAAGATAGACATAATTGTCCTCAAGTATCCCTTGCTAACCAAAGTTCTTAACAGTGAAGTTATCTTATAAAATCCTTTGTAACTTCCCAGGTAAGCCCAATAAAAATCATACCCAAGTCTCCCAACAGACCACATCCAATTCTAGGTCAAAAAGTCTTGGCAGCGTGCAAAGTATATCAACTTTGCATGCTACAGTGCCTCACGATTTAGTAAACTAACTCGTACTCACCAGTGGAAACAATCTAGAATTATGATAAGAGTATTATATGAATACCCAAAAATTCCTAAAGGTTTCCTAAATCTCCCCTTAAAATAAGATATAAAAGTTGCTAAATAAAATACATGCAATAAAAATCTATGTCAAGATAGGAATATAAATATTCCAACCATCATCCATAAACTTTAACATGCTCCAAGTAAGCTCCAAGGATCCATAAGCAACTCTGTATCCATTTGTACAATGCTAACAAAGCCTGCATAATTAGATCAAAAACCACAAAACTAACATGTTGCTGACAACGTCAATTTAACACTTGTTAGCGTTAAAATAACCTTTGTCAGCGTTAGACAAATAAAGTGGAAAATCTAATTTTGTACAAAGACCAATAACAATGCATATCCTATACATACTTTTACAATAAGTCCCAAAAACACATATTAGGTAAGATTGATCATTCCAATACTTGTTACCAAGTATTGAAATCTCCCAGTATCAAAAGGTTTAGTTAATAAATCTGCCACATTTTCTTCTGTGTCAACCCTATCTGGTTGTATTAAACCTTTTTCAAAACAATCTCTTATAAAATGATGTCTAATTTCTATGTGTTTTGTTTTAGAATGATGTACAGGATTTTTAATAATGCATAAAGTATTGTTATTGTCTACGAAAATCTTATATGCATGAGATTATACCCATAATCCAACAGCTGGTTCTGAATCCATAAGACTTGTCCACAACAAGCAGCTGTAGTTACATATTCTGCTTCAATTGTAGAGTTGGCCACCACTGTTTGTTTCTTGCATTGCCAAGATATCAACCTACTCCCAAGAAATTGGCATCCACCAGTTGTGGAGTTTCTATCAAACTTGTCTCCCCTATAATCACTGTCTGAATATGCAATAAGCTCCAATGGAGAATCCTTTGGATACCATAATACCAAGGTGGGATAGCACCTAAGGTACCTAAAAATCATCTTGACAGCATGAAGATGAAACTCTTTGGGATTCACTTGATGGCGTGCACATGCACACACAACAAACATAATGTCAGGTCTGGAAGCTGTAAGATACATCAATGATCCAATCATTGACCTATAAAGCCTGACATCCACCTCTTTTCTATCTCCAACATTTCCCCAAGGGTGTTCCCTATCTATGGGTGTGCTAGCCCATTTTTCATGTGGAGAAAAGCCAAACTTCTTCAAGATCTCTGCTACATATTTGTCTTGAGAGATGAAGATACCATCTTCTTTCTGTTGAACTTGTAACCCTAGAAAGAAGTCCATCTCTCCCATGGTACTCATCTTAAATTTGTCTGTTATGAGCTTGGAAAAGTCTTCACTCATCTTTGGACTAGAAGAACCAAAGATGATATCATCTACATGGACCTGAACAAGTAAAAGTCTTTACTAGTTTTCTGTGTAAACAAAGTCTGATCTATGGTGCCCCTCTTGAATCCATTTTCCACCAGATAGGTGGACAATGTGCCATACCATGCTCTTAGGGCTTGATGAAGTGCATACATTGCTTTCTTCACTCTCTACACCTTGTCTGGATGTTCTGAATCTTCAAAACCAGGAGGCTGCATTACATAAACCTCCTCTGCAATTATGCCATAAAGAAAAGCACTCTTCACATCCATTTGATAAACTGTGAAGCCCATGCATGAAGCATAGGCTAAGAAAATCCTTATTGCTTCAATCCTTGCAACAGGTGCAAAAACCTCTTCATATTTTATCCCTTCCTCTTGTGTATAGCCTTGAGCAACTAAACGTGCCTTGTTTCTGACCACAATTCCTCTCTCATCCTTTTTGTTTCTAAGAACCCATCTTGTCCCAATAGGTCTGACATATCTAGGACAATCAACTAACTCCCAAACATCTTGAATAGCAAATTGGTGAAGCTCATCTTGCATTGCTTCCACCCAACTTGGTTCTTTGAGAGCATCAAATATCTTCTTGGGTTCCTGTTGTGACAGAAAACAAGCAAACAAACATGCTTGAACAAGAGGGGTATCAACCTTCTTGTGAATATTGGAAATAAATCCTCCATGATTCTGATGAGACCTTCTAGTTTGTACAAGAGACATCACATCACCAATAACTAGAGAAGAGGGGTGATTCTTGATAGTAGATGTAAGCACTCCTCCTTCAATAATTGTGTTGTCTTTAATTTCAATCTCCAAGTTGCCAATATCTTCTTCAAATTCTCTTCCATCATCACCTGAATAAACCTATTCATGTACTATTGAAGGTTCACCTTGTTCAAAAACATTGGAAGAGAATAAATGGTCAAAAGAGTTGGCAATGCCTGAATAGGTGTTGTCAATGTTGGAGCCATCAACGCCTGAATTTGACCTATCAGCGCTAGTTTTCCTTTGTCAGCGCTTGAAGATTCATGCATGTTTTCATCAACTGGTGTTACTTGTGGAGCACCTTTTTCCTTTCCAGCAGCAGCAACAACAACAAATGCATCTGTCCATATAGGAATGGTAACATACTCAAGTATGGGAGCTGATTTGTCTGCTTGTGATCCTACCTCCTTATCAACCTGTATACCTGAAATTTCAACAACTGGTTCTTCCACAACATTTGAATGCACCTTCACAGTGTTTGGATTAGTAACAGGTATATAATTTAAGGTTCTAGAAAGAGGTTCCAAGTCAAATAACCAATTTGGTCCACTTTCAGGATCACTAGGTTTACTTTCTAAAAACCTAACATGTACCTTTTCAAGTATACATTTTTCTTTCTTAAGGTAAACCCTATATCCTCTACTATGCACTGAATATCCCATGAAATAGCCTTAATGACTAATTTTTCTAGGTTCAATTGTTCGTTTCTCGGTAATAACTAGGCTTTTCCCAGTTAAAAATTATCGTTCTAATGTTCTCTTCGAATTGAAAAACTTGTGTTTAATGTGTGACTCTGTTTTATTTTGGTGGAACAAAGATGTGTCGTTGTAGTGTTTAAAATAAATGGTGCAGAACAATTAAAGTAAAGGTGCTCTTAAAGTAAATCTAAGTCTAATTAAAATAAAGGTGCAAGTATTTAAAAACGTGACTGAAATTAAAGGGCACTAAAGTAAATGACGCAAACTTAAATCTATCTAAGGCAAACTTAAAGCGCGACTAAAACTAAGGCAAGTCTAAAATAAAGCTAAGACAAATAATTTTAAAGTGCAATTAAATAAAAGGCAGGAAAAATAAAGCTTGAAAATAAAAATCAAAGACAAAAGCTAATAAGAACCTGAATACAGCTCATTCGGAATTAGCCTTCGTTTAGAACAATCACTCGTCCGGAATGTCACCTTCGGTTGGAATGATTCTTCTTCGCTCGGAATATTACCAAAATCCTTGATCCGGAACAAATTGATCTGAATATGTCACTTATCCAAAACAATCCTTCGTTCGGAACTTTACTGATTCGGAACTTCTAAAATTTGCCTTGATTCGGAACTTTTGATTAACCCTTGATTCGGAAGATTCCGAATGAAGCCTCCTTGATTCGGAAGTTTCAAACTTCCGAATGAAGCCTTCTGATTCGGAACTTGCTCTTGATCCAGAAGTTGGTTCGGAACTTCTAAGAAGTTCCGAATGAAGCCCCTTGATTCGGAACTTTTGAGTTCCGAATGAATCTCCTTGATCCGGAACTTTTTGAGTTCCAAATGAAGTGAATTGATCCGGAACTTTCAAGTTCCGAATGAACTAATACTTGAGTCGGACTTTCGTTCGGAAGTATTTGATTCAGAACTTTTGGAGTTCCGAATGAACACTCTTGATCCGGAACTTTGAAGTTCCGGATGAAACCCCTTGGCTCGGAACTTTGGACTTCCGAATGAACACTCCTCTCCTTGCCTTGGCTCGGAACTTTTCCTGGAAACAAAGAAACAGAAACAAACTTTCCGAAGAACAGGGGATCAAAAATAAAAACGATCTAACACAAATTCAACCAAAATAAACACAAACGATTTAATAAAACTATCAACGAATCAACAGTAAACATAAACAAACAATTTAAAACAAGAAATCAAACAACTTTAACCACAATAATAAAAAACCACTTGGATCAAAATAAAAGCATGAGCATGAACATAAACATAAACACATAAATCAAAGATCAAGAAAGGTAGATAATAGATTGACAAGATAAAGTAAAGATTGACAATAATTAAATGAAAACTTACTTGAAATTAAATGAATTTAAGGTGCAAGACAAGGTATTTAAATTTGACAAGAAAAGTAAATGACAAGGTAAGTAAATGGTGGAAGATCTAATTGTCACACTTAGCCAACAAAATGAAAAGATTACAACTAATGACTATTTATAGGGGAGGATTAAGGAAGCTTCCTCCCCTCTTTCCTTTTCTCTTAATTGCGTCATTAAGTCCCTCCTTCTTTTAATCTTCATTAATTGCATACTTAGTCCTTTTCTTCTAATCTTCTTTAAACTTGGACTTAAGGGACTTTTGGCTTCGGGATTTCTTTGAACTCGTCTTTAAATTCTTCAATAAAATAGACTTGAATTCTTCGGCTTTTGATAAACTTCCGTCTTTTGACTTTTTCTTCGATAAATCTTCAAAATTGGTCGTGGACTTCCGTTCTTTTTGCACTCTTGACTTCTTGACTTCGTCTTTCATCTTTTTCTTCAATAGAAGTCCGTAAATGCCCGTGAATTTCCGTGTTTTCTCCACTTGTCACCTTTTCGTCCTAAATCACAACAAAAACACAAACCACGCATAATTCCGACATAAAAGACATAAAATACACGTTTTGGTCCGGTTATTATTGTAATTAAGTGGTAGAAAAGATGGGTGTTTACACACCTATCAAATCCCCTACACTTGACCATTGCAATGTCCTCATGCAATGCATTAGTTACAAAGCAAGATTACATTTTTCATCATAATCAATCCACGTTGGCCTTTATTAAAGAAATAGAAAATTAAAGACATACAAAATAAAGAAATCAAAAGCATACCTTGGGTTTTGGAAATATCATGAATTATCATCATCCTCAAGTTTTCACTTTCTCCAAACCAAGCTTAAAAACGAGATCATTGTTATTATAAGTTAATAGACTAACACGAACTCATGTGGGCCAATTACTCACTTAGACTCCCTTATTCCTAGGGGTATCTCTTATATTTTATTATTGTCTTGAATGATCACGAGGATGCATTTTTGACTTATTTCGATAGTTATTAAGTCTGAAAATAAAGTGAACGATTTAATCAATAGTTAGCTAAAGGATAAAATCTTTTAAAACTGCTTTTCGGGACCTCATAAAGTTCATATCTTGGCATAACTCGTTTCGCGATTTGAGACCTTTCTCGGACCAATATTTGGAAGCGACTTCATACTTCAAACCTTGAGAGACGTTCATGAAATTATGGTCTTCTCTTCATAATAGAATTTCTTCAATTGAAGTTTTGAGAGATTCATACTTGGACCACGACTTCTTCATTTTTCTCCAATCTTTATTTTGGACTTTGATATACAACGATCCGCCTCCTTTTATGACTTGGATCTATTTATCCTCATACCTTTTTAGGGTCTTTTCGGATACACTTCTCCATGACTTTTGGGGAGTATTTGCTTTTCGTCGTGTGTCTCGATCCTTCATATTGATTTTCGATAAATGATTCTTCACATCACTTTTGGATCTTTAGCAACAAAATATATCCCTCATGCCTTGTTAGGGCCTTTTCGGACTCGCCAATCTTCGCATCCCGCTTCAATAAGTTATGCCTTGGCTATGAACTCTAATCCATACCGAGCAACTTTTAAACGATCTTGGGCTAGAAGCTAAGTAACTTTTCAAATCGTACAACCTTATTTATTAGCAGATAAATTATTAGCAAGCGATGGGAGAATAGGCTTATAATTAACTCACATAAATTCACGAAAGAATACCGAACTTATAATTGGCTCTATCATTTCTCGTTCTCCACAGTTTAAAATCTCAAGAAATGAGACTCGTGGAAACTTAGCCTATTAAATCAAAGTTTTGGGTTTTCGAGTCGCCTATAGGATCTTGCAAATTCTTAGACTTTTTCAAGTTTAGAAATCGCGTTTTAAAGTTCCCTTGATAAACGACTCTCTAGGATCAATTATAGGAACTTGCAAAAAGTTCTTGTTCTTAACCCGTGAGAGTTAAGACTTTCGCATTTTATAGCTCCCTATATAAAAGCCTAGCAAAACTTGACTTAAACACGTTAAGGATACTAGCTAGAGTAAACTCGGATTGAGTCAAAAGATTCACAACGTTTGAAAATTAAAACCACTTATTAAACATTTATTCTAGCAAAGAAAGAAAATAACTATACAAAGGTAAGAAATAATAGGCTAAAATAGATCAAAAATTTTGAAAAATGTCGAAAAATTGATTTTCCGGTTAAAATGAGGACAAATACAAGGAAAAGACCACTTAACTTCGATAGAAGTCCCCCCTACACTTAAGATAAACATTGTCCTCAATGTTTAAGCATGTGGGAGTAAACTCCCCTACACTTAGGACATTGTGCACGTTGTTTAAATCTCGCTAAGGAAAATACAACTAAAGAGATTCCTATTTTAATATTGAGAAAATATATAAAATAGTGAATCGAAAAGAGTTTAGGATAGAACCGGGAAGAAGTAGAACACGGAATCACGGGTCGTCAAGAATCATCAAGAGTGGATCATTGAAGCGCGAATCCCTGATTAAGAAGTGAGGAGAGGAAATAGCAAACCAAAGGGTCTCCCCTACACTTATGGTAAAGAAAGCGAAAAGATAGATGCATGGGTTGCCTCCCAAGAAGCGCTTGATTTTTGTTAACCGAGTCGTGAGCCTGACTCGACCTTGATCATCAACGGAAGAAGCATGACACATATCCACCAGGATCAAAGACATAGTTTTCGTCCATCAAATAGCAGAGGCTTAAGGCGAACAAGGCAAGCCAAAGAAGAAGTGGCAGGGTTCCCTTAAGCAGTGACGGAGCACGGTGGAAGCAAGGATGAAGTGGTGCAAGCATGTCTTCAAAATTTCCAAAGATTTTTTCTTTTATTTCATCAGGTGGATACTGAGATGGCTTAAAGACTTCAATACCGGGGTCGAACACCTTTTCCTTCAGGGGAAAATAGCACTCAGGCTCAACAGAGTGTGAAGAAGATCCGCAAAGAAGCACAACCTCGTCCTCAGAAGAGGGACAAAGAGGTGTCAAATCATATGTGCAACGGATTTCGATGTCGACCGGTTTCTTCTCCTTTGACAGAATGTGCTTCAAATCTAAAGTAGGATCAAGACGATAATCTTCAAAGTCATAAGGAGGAGCATCACTCTCATGAGGGAAGTAAGTGTTGAGAAATTCAGAGAAGTCTTCCTCAAATGAGTAATCGTCCAAAGGAGGATCGAGTGATGGCGGAGGATCTTCATCATGTGAAGAATCGCTCGAAAGAGTATCAGCCTCATCAAAATCACCATATGTGGGCAGCTCGGGATACTCAGAAGTACAATCAAAATCATCCGAATCTGAGCTAGATACATTATCATCATAAGCATCAAAGATCGGTGGAGAATCATAAATGGGAGAAACGTCCAAAGTAGGGAGAGAATCATTCACATCATCATTAAAAAGTGGATTATCAATGCAAGAGTCGAATAGAGGATTGTCGTAGACGGTAAAGTCATCGAGCATATTAATCATATTCACTGATTCTCGTCCAAAAGATTTGCCTGTAAGCTTCCCCATTTTAAAAACTTTTGAATCATCCCCGACTCGTAAGATTAACTCACCTTCGGCCACATCTACTAAAGCTCGTCCGGTTCTCAAAAATGGCCGACCAAGTATTAAAGGAATACGAGGGTCCATTTCATAATCAACTACGACAAAATCGACCGGGAAAGTAAATGTGCCAACTTTGATAAACACGTCTTCGGCTATACCAACGGGATAAGCGAGAGTGCGGTTTGCAAGTTCGAGAGTCATCTTTGTTGGAATGAGGTCGGGCAATGATAGTGTTTTCCAAACACTCAAAGGCATCAAATTTATACTAGCCCTGAGATCAGCAAGGGCAGTAAATTCTTCAGTTTTGTTGAACACGCAAGGCAACACAAAACGACCGGGATCTCCAAGCTTTTCCGGTAATTCTTTAAGAATAACTGCTGAGCAGTTTTCATTTAAGCGTGTGTTGGCGAGTTCAATCAGCTTCTCCTTCTTGCTAAGCAATTCCTTGAATGCTTTGACAAATTTCGGCATGTGGCAAAGTGCTTCAACAAGGCTAATGTTGATGGTCATGTTAGATAGCATATCCACATATTTCGATACTTGACAGTCATTCTTGGTTAGGTCGTTGGTCTTGCCTATGCGAGAAGGGTATGGGATTCTAGGTTTATAGGTGGAAGGTGAAGATGTAGTCGGTAAAGGTTGGGATGTTGAAGGGTCCTTCCGAGATACATCGTCATGACGAGGCGGAGACGGTAATGGTGCACTAATACTAGGTGTAGGAGGAGTAGGGATACATGGTGGTAGAGGAGGTGTAGATGATGGTAGTGGGATAGGTGGATTGACAATGGTAATTCCACTACGCGTAGTTATAGCATTCACATTAGCTCGCGGATTGGTGACGGTGTTGGAAGGTAGAGAACCCGAAGAAGAAGGTTGAGCTTCGGGCAAGAAACTATCCAACAGATTCTTTAATTCAGTCGTTTGAGTGCTGAAGGAGGATTGAATATTATCACGAACCTCGGTTCTAATGTCATTTCCTTGCTTCAAGATATCTCCTTTCAAATTGATTATTTGGCTCTGTAGATTCTTGATTTGCTCACCTTGAGTTCTCATGATGGCATCAACATCGGGATTAATGGGTGGGGTTTGTAGGGTGGGTGGTTGATAAGGGTTAGAAGCTCTTGGTGGGATTTGGTTGCTTCTATTGTAGTTGTTGGCGGAGTTTTGGTTTTGAGGAGAAAAACCGGGTGAAAGGTAATTGTTGGATCGGTAACTCAGCAGATTTCTATCCCCTTGTTGTCTAGCTTGGTAATTTTCCGGTGAATAATTACCGTAAGCTGCATACACATTTTCCGGATTTCCTTGTGTAGAAGGACAATCGGTGTATGAGTGAGGACCGTCACATGTTTCACAAGGATTAGAAACCGCTTTAACTTGTTGTTGTTGTTGGTTTGAAGCGAGAAGCGTAATACTTTTGCTCATTTCGGCCATCATGCGGGTGAGTTCGGTCATCTCAGGGTTCGCTGAGGTTGAGGAAACATTGACTCTCGGGTTGTTCCTTGAAGAAGCAGAGGAATCCCAGTTTTTGTGGTGAGTAGTCATGTTCTCAATTAACTCTCTACACTCATCGGGTCTCCTTTTCATGAATGTGCCACCGGCGGCTGCATTGATCGTATCATGATCTCGAAAAGTCAAACCGTTGTAGAAAGTATCTATTAAGGTCACAGGGAGCATGTTGTGGTTTGGACATCTATCGATCAAGACATTATATCGCTCCCAAGCGTCAAAAAGAGATTCATCAAGGTCTTGCATGAAACCGCTGATCTGATTGCGAAGGCTTGTGACCATGGATGGTGGAAAATAGCGCGACAAAAAGCGTTGAGTCATGTCATCCCAAGTTTGAATAGAATTCTTCGGGAGACGATCAAACCATTTCTCGGCATGATGCGATAAAGTATGTGGAAAGAGTTGTAGGCGAAGAACATCCATTGTGGCACCAGGCAACTTCATGCTTTGGGTGATTGTAATGAACTTGTCGAGGTATTTGTTGGCATCATCATCAGGCAATCCACGGAATGGGTTTGTTTGCACTTGCTGAATCATGTGGTGCTTCAACGAAAACTCAGGAGCGTTGATTTGCATCGGCGCAATCGGTCCTCCTCGTCCAAACATTGTTGGTTGACAAAGTTCCTCCATGGTCCGAAGATCGGGCTGTGGAAGAACATTGTTGTTATTATTATTATTATTGAGGTGCGGTGGAATGTTGTTGTTAACACCTGACATACTTAAATCTTCTCGAGTCTCGGGCTCTTGATAATTAGAAGATCTAGTACGCATACACCTGAAAATGCAAAAGAAAAAGAAACCAAACACAAAGACAATATATATACACAATAAAGATAAAATCTTTTTGGATTTTTGAAATTTTTAATTTTTATGGATTTTTATCAATTTTTTAATTTTTATGGTTTTTAAATTTTTTATGCAAGAAAAATAACGCTCACAAGTGAACGGATCCCAAAAAGCAACGCGTCTTTCACAGAAAACCGTTAATCTTTACGAAAAGAGCCGGCATCGGCGCCATTTTAATGACTAATTTTGCTAGGTTCAATTGTTCGTTTCTCGGTAATAACTAGGCTTTTCCCAGTTAAAAATTATCGTTCTAATGTTCTCTTCGAATTGAAAACTTGTGTTTAATGTGTGACTCTGTTTTATTTTGGTGGAACAAAGATGTGTCGTTGTAGTGTTTAAAATAAATGGTGCAGAACAATTAAAGTAAAGGTTCTCTTAAAGTAAATCTAAGTCTAATTAAAATAAAGGTGCAAGTATTTAAAAACATGACTGAAATTAAAAGGCACTAAAGTAAATGACGCAAACTTAAATCTATCTAAGGCAAACTTAAAGCGCGACTAAAACTAAGGCAAGTCTAAAATAAAGCTAATACAAATAATTTTAAAGTGAAATTAAATAAAAGGCAGGAAAAATAAAGCTTGAAAATAAAAATCAAAGACAAAAGCTAATAAGAACCTGAATACAGCTCATTCGGAATTATCCTTCGTTTGGAACAATCACTCGTCCGGAATGTCACCTTCGGTTGGAATGATTCTTCTTCGCTCGGAATATTACCAAAATCCTTGATCCGGAACAAATTGATCTGAATATGTCACTTATCCAAAACAATCCTTCGTTCGGAACTTTACTGATTCGGAACTTTTAAAATTTGCCTTGATTCGGAACTTTTGATTAACCCTTGATTCGGAAGATTCCGAATGAAGCCTCCTTGATTCGGAAGTTTCAAACTTCCGAATGAAGCCTTCTGATTCGGAACTTGCTCTTGATCCGGAAGTTGGTTCGGAACTTCTAAGAAGTTCCGAATGAAGCCCCTTGATTCGGAACTTTTGAGTTCCGAATGAATCTCCTTGATCCGGAACTTTTTGAGTTCCGAATGAAGTGAATTGATCCGGAACTTTCAAGTTCCGAATGAACTAATGCTTGAGTCGGACTTTCGTTCGGAAGTATTTGATTCGGAACTTTTGGAGTTCCGAATGAACACTCTTGATCCGGAACTTTGAAGTTCCGGATGAAACCCCTTGGCTCGGAACTTTGGACTTCCGAATGAACACTCCTCTCCTTGCCTTGGCTCGGAACTTTTCCTGGAAACAAAGAAACAGAAACAAACTTTCCGGAGAACAGGGGACCAAAAATAAAAACGATCTAACACAAATTCAACCAAAATAAACACAAACGATTTAATAAAACTATCAACGAATCAACAGTAAACATAAACAAACAATTTAAAACAAGAAATCAAACAACTTTAACCACAATAATCAAAAACCACTTGGATCAAAATAAAAGCATGAGCATGAACATAAACATAAACACATAAATGAAAGATCAAGAAAGGTAGATAAGAGATTGACAAGATAAAGTAAAGATTGACAATAATTAAATGAAAACTTACTTGAAATTAAATGAATTTAAGGTGCAAGACAAGGTATTTAAATTTGACAAGAAAAGTAAATGACAAGGTAAGTAAATGGTGGAAGAGCTAATTGTCACACTTAGCCAACAAAATGAAAAGATTACAACTAATGACTATTTATAGGGGAGGATTAAGGAAGCTTCCTCCCCTCTTTCCTTTTCTCTTAATTGCGTCATTAAGTCCCTCCTTCTTTTAATCTTCATTAATTGCATACTTAGTCCTTTTCTTCTAATCTTCTTTAAACTTGGACTTAAGGGACTTTTGGCTTCGGGATTTCTTTGAACTCGTCTTTAAATTCTTCAATAAAATAGACTTGAATTCTTCGGCTTTTGATAAACTTCCGTCTTTTGACTTTTTCTTCGATAAATCTTCAGAATTGGTCATGGACTTCCGTTCTTTTTGCACTCTTGACTTCTTGACTTTGTCTTTCATCTTTTTCTTCAATAAAAGTCCGTAAATGCCCGTGAATTTCCGTGTTTTCTCCACTTGTCACCTTTTAGTCCTAAATCACAGAACACAAACCACGCATAATTCCGACATAAAATACATAAAATACACGTTTTGGTCCGGTTATTATTGTAATTAAGTGGTAGAAAAGATGGGTGTTTACACACCTATCAAGCCTTCATCACCTTTAGCACTAAACTTCCCTAAGGCATCACTAGTATCTAATACAACTACATGATAGCCAAAGGGTTTAAGAAAACTAATATTAGGTTTCCTACTCCAAAATAGCTCATAAGGTGTCTTTTTGTGGATTTTGTTGATCAATGCCTTATTTTGAACATAGCAGGCTGTATTCACAGCCTCAACCCAAAATGCAATGGGAAAGTGAGCATCAGCCAACATTGTCCTAGCTGCTTCTATGAGAGTTCTGTTCTTCCTTTCAGCCACCCCATTTTGTTGTGGGGTTCTAGCTATACTAAATTGTCTAGTAATCCCTTTCTTGGCACAAAAGTCATCTAACAGCTTATTTCTAAACTCACCACCATTATCACTTCTAAGAATTTTAACCTCATTCCCATTCTTTTTCTCTAATTGGGTAATAAAGTTATTCAAAATATCAGCAGTTTCACTTTTCAAAGCCACAAAGAAAGTCCAAGTAAATCTAGAAAAATCATCAGTTCTGACAAAACAATAAGATTTACCATTTAAGCTTTCTATATTAGTTGGACCAAACAAGTCGACATGCAGCAAGTGAAGTGGTTTAGAACTAGAATGCACAAGTTTAGACTTAAAGGAGACTTTGTGTTGTTTGCCTTTAAGGCATGCAACACACGAGTGGTCATTGTGGAAAGCCTTTTCAAGCAAACCATCAACTAAACCATGTCTCACAAGTATATTTATGTTCTTAAAATTTATGTGCCCTAACCTTCTGTGCCAAAGATTACTCTCATCAACTGAAGCCTTAGCATATAGACATGACAGATTATTATTCATCCTAATTCCATTAAGATTCACATTATAAATGTCCTTATGCCTAGGTGTTCTATAATCAATGAATTTCTCATCGGGTAATTTAAAATCATTGCTTAACACCAAACTTTCACTTTGATTGATTAATCGAACTTGCGTACAATGAAAGTGTGAAAACATATATATAACTAAACCTAAAGGCCTCCTTTTATAGATTAAGGAACCTTGTACAAGAGTCTACGTATCAGCTATTTTAGATAAAGATAAACATAAGAAATACATTGTCGAAAATATCTTTACTAGAAACATAAAACGTGTAGACTAAGTATCCTATTAGTGCTTGAGTTCTTCTTATCAACGCTTGACTTCTTCCTGTCAACGCTTGTCTTGACAACACTTGATTTCTTCCTATCAACGTCCAATTTCCTCTTGTCAGCGTCTAAATATCTTGGCTTCATTTTATTCCCAACAAAGATAGAGTCTAAGAACTTGTGTAGAGCTTCACTAGCCTTCATTAGTCATCCATATATCTATCTTACATGTTTAGATGCCAAACTTGGAGCCTAAGTGTTGCTAGTACTATAAATAGAGTCTCATACCCTTACTTGAAGACTTGCACATCGTTTTCTTTGTATCCTCTAACCATTCTCCATTACCACTTCTATAAATGTATTAGGACATCCCCTAAGACCAGAAACCAGGTCTAGAAGGTTGCCATTAAAGCCCTTGAAGCTTTGATAGCAAGTAGTGTTCATAGGAAGCCATAAGAGCCATTTTGGAGCTACCTATGTAATTTCTATACTATAAAAGCTTTGATCTTGTTATAATGATATATAAGACTTGTTATAATTCCAAAATTATGTTAGAAATACAATCCAAAAAGAACTAAGTAATTTCATTAATTTAAATGAAAGTTATAAGATAAAGATGTCTTAAAACCCTAGTTTTGTATTTTACATAAAATAATGACTTAAAATCCATTTCAAGAGCTATAATTATGTTAAAATGTTGTTATAATGGTTATAAATATGTTTTGAAACTTTGTGTTAAAATCCTAGATCATTTGGTACTGTTTTTAAGAAGTTATATGATTTTACATGTATAGGGACCAAAACTGTCATTTTTAAAACTATTTGACATTTTGGGCCAAAAGTGTCATCTAATGAAGATTAAAGCTATAATAATAAAAGTTAGAAATTTTTAAACCCTAAGTTAAATACTGAAGGATTAAATTGTAATATAATAAAACTATATACTTAAAGGGTTAAAAGTGTAATTATGCTAAAATATAACTATAAGGACTATTTTTGCCAATATTGAAACTAAAGAACATAAAATATAATAAAACATAATGTATCATGTTAGTTGGGAGCTTTGTACAAATATGTTCCATCTCGATATTACGTTCTGACTGAGTGGTTGGATTTACGATTTAAAGTGCCCTCACTCCTCAAACGTTTATAGAATGGCTTCTAAGTATAATGGTCCGAACAATGAAAATATAATAATAAAATACAAAGAATCAAAGAATAAATACAAGAAATAATAAAAGAATGAACTCAGAGAGTATGACTTGATATATCTATATATTATGTGTTAACTCAGATATTGTGAGAAGGTTGTGATTGGGTATAGCTGATTTAATCAAGACTCTCTAGGATAAGGTGAGTTCATAGCCTCACTTTTAAATGTTTTATAAATGATTTAAAAACCCGTGAAGGGGATATATGCTAAAACTAGAATACAAGTGTTTTTGTATGCTGCCTATATTAATATTGACACTACGTTTACTAGTTGCCGTTAAGCCCCTTTTTATTCATGGATCGCTAATCATTTAATGAGCGCTAATATTGTGAATAGTACTATTGGAGACTGACATCTCCTATCTGGGCAAGTCGAACTTGCTAACAGCTAATGGTTCCTACCTAGGCTAAACAGATATGCTTTATTTTACATTTAGGATAGTCTGGCAAGCTTCCTACTAGGGTAAATTTGTTGGGTTTTCTTTATAATATCTAGTTGTGGGGTCATGATCTAGTGCAATATGAATTGATGAAAGTTAAAAATTTGGGTGTATAATAATGTAGCCCTAGAGTCGTACTTGTATTCAAATAGTGTTTAAACACCTATGAATTCGCTCAACCATTGTGTTGACTTTAAGGCATATATTTCAGGTGAATGAGGATTGTCGGGCTGCGGATGGTGGGGTCTTGAATGAAGTTGTCATTCTAGAAAATAAAACTAGATCTTTGGGAAAAACCTGTGTTGTACATTATTGTATTGTTGTTTTTATTAACTCTGAATAAATGAATGATGACGTTAATATTTATAAAAAATGTTTTTAAGCATTTTCTATTATTATGACTATGATACTTTGATAGTAATACCCCAAAAATAAGCTTCTGCTACTATAAGGTAAAATGGGGGTGTTACAGATTGGTATCCAGAGCTCATGGGTATAGAGAATAAGTTTTCCTTAAACTATAACTAAAATTTTAAATTCAAGACCATCAGCCATCATCAACGCCAGTGTAAGATTTTTATTTCTTTTAAACAAAATATCTCATGTTATTATATTATATAAACTACAAGGATGTCTACTTTAACCTAAATTCTCATCTCCGATGATGATGAAAGAGAAATTCTGATGTTCACTCCATCTCCCACAGATGTGCATGTTCTGAATTTGTCTTTTTACGATACTCCTGAAGTACAGGAATATTCTCACATCAAACTGAAGTGATGAATTGTGTACCTTCACCTACGTCTCAATTTCTATTACCTGAAGATCTTTATTCGTCTCCCAATTGAAGTCGTGAAGAACCTTATGAAACTAAGGAAGACTCTAGAGCAAAGATTATGGAAAAGCACGACAATCAATTGCCATCATTGCTAGTAATCTTGATGAAATATCACTTGAATATTTTATATTAGTGGAAAGGAATATTAGGAATCTGATAAGGGGAAGGAAGGAGATTGAAGAGCATATTAGTCAGTTGGAATATAAAGTGGACGTTACTCGACGCCATAATATTAGACTGAGTAGAAGGATGCATGCTCATGAGATGAATATGACAAGACTAGAGAAAGAGAATACTGAACTAAAAGAAGGACTTACGAGGACTGGGCTTAATTTAGAATTACTCATCAATTATCTTAAAACAACTTAACAATCTGACTTCGGATATATATTTGGACAGAATTGAGGAGATCAAAATGGGAAATTAAGCTTAGAAATCTAGTTTCAGTTTGTAAGATATGTACAGTTTTCTTTATGTAACAGAGATGCTTATCGTGTACATATAAACGATAAGTTGTTCATAAATAAAAGAAGTGTGTGTTGTTCCCAAAAGTTTCTTGTTATCTTATTTATATCTTTATCGTTATTCATATTATGAATCCTCATAAATGAATTAGAAAATTTTATCGTCATTCATATTATGAATCCTCACATATGAAATGATCGAAAGAATTAAGAATACTTTATAATATAATAAATAAATTCCATACTCCACGTATAAAAATTTAAAATAAAAATCATTCCTATCGAGTATTATTATGTTGGTAGGATGGCTCATACGAGAGCATCGACATCTGCGACAGTAAATATGACACCTGAAGATATAAGGCAATTGGTTGCTGAGTGTGTTACTGCAGCTTTGCAAGCACAACCCGTCAATGTAGCTAGCGCAAGTAATGGAAATGCTGTTAGGAGAGAAGTTCCGATAGAGAAAAGATGTACTTATAAAGATTTCATGAACTGTCAGTCTTTTAACTATAAAGGATCTGAAGGAGTTGTTGGACTTATTCGCTGGTTCGAAAGAACTGAATCAATATTTGTTCGCAGTGACTGTTCTAAAGATTGTGAAGTGAAATTTGCTATGGGTACGCTGATAGAAGAAGCTTTGTCTTGGTGGAATGCTTATGCACAACCCATTGGGATAGAACAAGCTTATCAGACTCCCTGGAATGAATTTAAGAATCTGCTAGTTAAGAAGTATTGTCCTCACAAGGAGATTAGGAAAATGGAGCAAGAATTCTATAATCTAGTAGTAAAGGAAAATTATCTCAAAGTTTACATCCGAAGATTTTAGGAATTAGCATTATTATGTCCTAATATGGTGCCTAATACTGAAAAATTGATGGAAGCTTTTATTGGAGGATTGCCTAGAAGTATAGAAGGGAATGTTACCGCCTCTAAACCCCAAAATTTAGAGGAAGTTATCACCATTGCTCAAAGATTAATGGATCAAGTGATAAGGAATACTCCTGTACAAGTGGAAATTAATAATAAGAGGAAGTTTGATGATAGGAGGAGTTTTCCTGTTGATCCTAATTTCCAGAAAAATAGTTTTCGTAGCTATAATCAAGGAAATAATCGTCAACAACAGAACAAAAGAAATGATGTTTCTAAAGTTTATGCTATAAATTCAAGCAATGGTTATAGTTGAAGACAACCCCTTTGTCAGAGGTGTTCCCTACATCACACAGGAATTTGCACTATCAAGTTTCAGAACTATGGAAAAATAGGACATCAGACAAGATTCTACAGAAGTAAAGGATTATCTACTAGAAGTAATCAAATTCTTGTAACTAAAGTTTGTCAAAATTGCGTAGAAAAGGGGCAGCTAATGAATGAGTGACGTAAAGAGAGCAATAGCCGAGGAAAAGCTTATTTGCTAAACGATACTCAACAAGATTAGAATACGGTTACATGTATGTTTCATGTAAATCAATGTCTGGTTAAAGTAATATTTGACTCGGGAGCTGATAGAAGTTTCGTATCTGTTAAAATTGCTGCTAAGTTAGATATTCCGATTGTTTCTTTGAATACTAAGTATGATATAGAAATGGCCGACGGAAAAATAGTTAGCACTAATACCGTTATTCGAGGATGTATCATTACTTTATTACATCAATCCTTTAAAATCGATCTTATACCCATTAAGCTCGGTAGTGTCGACGTAGTAATTGGGATGGACTGGTTATCTAAATACCATGCCAAAATTCTATGTGACGAAAAAGCCGTTCATATTCCTTTTAACGGTGAAGTTTTGATTATCCATGGTGAGCGAAGTAAGACTCGACTAAATCTCATATCGTGCCTTAAGATAAATAAGTCTGTATCCCGAGGTAGTCAAGTTTTCTTAGTTCAAGTAGTGGAAAAGGAGAAAGAAGAGAAGCGATTAGGAGATATTCCGATAGTTAGAGAATTTCCCGAAGTATTTCCTGAAGAATTACCAGGTTTGCCGCCCGAGCGTGAAGTTGAATTCCAAATCGATTTGATACCAGGAGCAACAATAGTTGCTAAAGCGCCTTATCGATTAGCACCTTAGGAAATGAAAGACTTGTTAAGTCAAATCCAAGAACTAACTGATCGAGGATTTATTAGACCAAGTATATCGCCATGGGGAGCTCTAGTCTTATTTTGAAAAAGAAAGATGGATCTTTTAGGATGTGTATCGATTATCGTGAGTTACACAAACTTACTATAAAGAATCATTACCCATTACCCAAAATCGATGATTTATTTGATCAACTCCAAGGATCAAGCATATATTCAAAAATTGATTTACGGTCAGGTTATCATCAACTGAGAGTTAAGGAAGAGGATATTCCTAAAACTGCTTTCAGGACGCGGTATGGACATTATGAATTTCAAGTAATGCCTTTTGGCTTAACCAATGCACCAGCTGTTTTCATGGACCTCATGAACATAGTGTGTAAGACTTACTTGGATAAATTCGTAATCGTGTTTATCGATGATATTCTTATCTACTCTCGTAATAGAGAAGAACATGCCAAGCATCTTGGTATAATTCTTGAATTACTTAAGAAGGAGAAGTTGTATGCTAAGTTCTCGAAATGCGAATTTTGGATCAATGTTGTTCAGTTCCTAGGACATGTCATTGATAGCCAAGGTATTCATGTAGATCCTGCAAAGATTTAAGTGGTAAAGAAGTGAAGTAAGCCTAGTACGCCTACAACAATAAGACAATTTTTAGGACTTACTGGGTATTACCAAAGATTTATCGAAGGTTTTTCAAAAATTGCTAAAGCGCTGACTGAATTGACTCAGAAAAACAAACCGTTTGACTAGGGAGATAGTCAAGAGACAGCTTTTCATTTATTGAAGTGAAAGTTGTGTGAAGCACCTATCCTAGCATTACCAGAAGGTAACGATGACTTTATCGTTTACTGTGATGCATCTATTCATGGAATGGGAGCAGTGCTTATGCAAAGGAATAAAGTTATTGCTTATGCATCAAGGCAACTTAAACCTAATGAGAAGAATTATACTACTCATGATCTAGAATTAGGAGCGGTGATATTTACTCTTAAAATCTGGAGACATTACCTCTATGGTATGAAGTGTGTAGTATTTACTGATCATAAAAGTCTTCAATATATTCTTCATAAAAAAGAATTGAATATGAGACAGTGAAGTTCGTTAGAATTACTTGCTGATTACGATTGTGAAATTCGTTATCACCCAGGTAAAGCCAATGTAGTAATAGTTGATGCTTTAAGTCAAAAAGAGTGTGTTAAGCCGTTACGAGTTAGATCATTAATGATAACTCTTTTACCAAAGTTACCTACCCAAATTCTCGAAGCCCCAGAAGAAGCACTTAAGGTAGAAAAAATAGGAGCTGAAAAGTTAAGAAGAATGGATAAAGAATTTAAAGTTCGTCAAAATGTAATTCGTTGTATTAAAAATCATAGTTGGTTACCTGCCCATGGTATTTACGATATTTAATTATGCACGAGTCTCATAAATTGAAGTATTCTATACATCCTGGTTCTGACAAGATGTATCAAGATCTGAAGAAACTCTATTGGTGGCTAACATGAAGGCAATCATAGCAGAATACGTTAGTAAGTGTTTAACGTGTGCAAGAGTTAAAGCAGAGTATCAAAACCATCCGGTTAATTGATACAACCAAAGATTCCAATATGGAAGTGGGAAAGAATTACGATGGATTTTGTGACTAAATTACCTAAGACATCAAATGGACATGACACCATCTGGGTTATTGCTGATCGTCTTATAAAATCTGCGTGATTTCTTCCTATTAAAGAGACTGATAGTATGGAAACTCTTACGAGATTGTACATTAAGAAAATAATCTCTGAACACAGAGTGACTGTATCTATTATCTCAGATCGTGATAGTCGTTTTACATCTGTATTTTGGGGATCGATGCAAAATGCTTTAGGTACTCGATTGGACATGAGTACGGCATATCATCCACAAACAGATGGACAAAGTGAAAGGAATATTCAAACTCTTGAAGATATGCTTAGAGCTTGTGTGATAGATTTTGGAAAAGGATGGGAGAAACATCTACATTTAGTAGAATTCTCTTATAACAATAGTTATCATGCTAGTATTAAAGCAGTGCCTTTCGAAGTACTTTAGGGAAGAAAGTGTCGATCGACCGTTTGCTGGGCTGAAGTTGGAGATATTCAACTAACTGGACCAGAAATAATACATGAAACTACTGAAAAGATTGTTCAAATCCGACAACGATTACAAGCTGCACAATATAGATAAAGAAGTTACGCTAATACTAGACGTAAACCTTTGGAATTTGCAGTAGGAGATCGTGTTATGTTGAAAGTTTCGCCTCGTCAAGGAATTATTCGATTCGGAAAGAAGAAGAAACTAAATCCAAGGTATATAGAACCATTCAAAATAACCAAAAGAATTGGCCCTGTGGCATATAAACTAGAGCTACCTGAAGAGCTTAGTAATGTTCACAATACTTTTCACGTTTCGAATCTAAAGAAATGCTTATCTGATGAATCTCTTATCATACCGATGAAAGAACTTCAACTTGATGATAAGTTAAATTTTATAGAAGAGCCTGTAGAGATTATGGATAGAGAAGTGAAATGCTTGAAGTAGAGCCGTATCCCAATAAAGAGGTTATTTTACTAAGAATTTTTTTTTCTTTTTATTATGATGTATGACTAAATTGTTGAATGTATGAATACTTGCTATCTAAATTAGCACATCCACATATGCCTATATGTTACATACACTATATATATATATATATATATATATATATATATATATATATATATATCAAATCTGAGTTCTAAAGATAACTATATGTACAAATAATGAATAAGAACAACTCAAATATAACAAAGATACCCTAAATAGTCATAGAAACCCTAGAAATCCCTTATAAACTAATATTTCAAACAATATAACTACAAAATAACTATGTACTATTATTAAACACTTTATACTAATTCTAATCTACCATATAAAGAAAAGATAAATAATCACAAAACACTAATATTCACTAATCACAAGCTAATTACAAGAAAATGACCTAAAACCAAGATTAGCATATAAAATCCAATCTATAATGAATTAGACTCTAATCTTTTGCAACAAATTATAAAACTCAACTAAGAATCATAATAGAATCATACATTTATCTTAAACTAAGTTACAAATTATTAAAGCATAAAGTATAAGTTTTTCAAAGCATAGAACCTTAAGCTTACTTAAATAACCCTAGAATATGATCAACATACATAGACTCTTAAACTAAGAATGTAGAACCCATAGAAGTCATAAAAATACTATATAAGACTTATAATAAGTGTCATTAAGATACAAACCCTAATTACCCAAAATAGAAAGTCATTAGGCTAATGATATAAAAACCCTTATATTAAGAAATCTACATGGAATCATAACCTAGTCTTTTAGGACAAGTCTACAAACACTTATAAGACTTCATTAAGGTTATAAGATTAAGTGAAGACAAGGTACAATTACCCTAATGCACAAGGTACAAGATTTCAATGCATGACTTGTAAATTAGGTCAAATTAGGTATTTTCACTCTTTAGACATGTTTACCTAAACTAAACCCTTAAACCGAGTGTAAGAACTCTTTGAACACTTAAGACACACTTTCTAGGACCTAAATTAAGTTTACATCAGTATCTAAGAGGAGGATAATCACATTTACTAAGATAAAATCCTAGATCATTAGAAAACCCTAATATACAAAAGTATACTTCCCATTTTCACATCAAACCTTTGTTAAACTTCAAAACAAGGACCCAAATCTCTCAAATAGAATGTATAAACCCTAACTAATCCTTAATCATTCACTAATCACTTTCCTAAGTCCCTAATCAACAAAAACACAAACCATAAGTTACAAGCCTTAGAAATAGAATCCGGTTTTGTATTTTGGCTCCAAAACTCATTTTTCAAACCATTTCCCTCCATTTCAATTTCAAAAATCAGATATTTAGGACTTCTAAGATATTTTAGGAGTGTGACAAGTAGGTGGATCACCTCCTTGCTTTCTACACATCACCATTATCATCTATATGTTGCCATGATCCATTTTTAGCCACAAGTGAGGATTAGGACTAAGCTAGAGTCTAAGAACTTGTGTAGAGCTTCACTAGCCTTCATTAGTCATCCATCTATCTATCTTAAACGTTGAGATGCCAAACTTGGATCCTAAGTGTTGCTAGTACTATAAATAGAGCCGTATACCCTTACTTGAAGACTTGCACCTCGTTTTATTTGTATCCCCTACCCATTCTCCATTACCACTTCTATAAACGTCTTAGTAAATCCCCCAAGACCAGAAACCAGGTCTAGAAGGTTTCCATTGAAGTCCTTGAAGCTTTGATAGAAAGTAGTGTTTATAGAAAGCCATAAGGAGCCATTTTAGAGCTACCTAGGTAATTTCTATACTAAACAAGATTTGAAACTTTGTTTTAAAATCCTAGATCATTTGGTACATTTTTGAATAAGTTATATGATTTTTACATAGGGACCAAAACTGTCATTTTTGAAAATATTTGACATTTTGGGCCAAAAGTGTCATTTTATGAAAGCTAAAGATATAATAATAAAAGTTAGAATGTTTGAAACCCTAAGGTTAAATATTGAAGGAATAAATTGTAATATAATAAAACTATATACTTAAAGGGTTAAAGTGTAATTATGCTAAAATATAACTATAAGGACTATTTTTGCCAATATTGAAACTAAAGAACATAAAATATAATAAACATAATGTATCATGTTAGTAGGGATCTTTGTACAAAGATGTTCCATCTTGATATTACGTTCTGACTGAGTGGTTAGGTTACAATTTAAAATGCCCTCGCTCCTCAAACGTTTATAGAATGGCTTCTAAGTATAATGGCCCGAACAATGATACTATAATAATAAAATATGAAGAATCAAAGAGTAAAAACAAGAAATAATAAAAGAATGAACTCAGAGAGTATGACTTGATATATCTATATATTGTGTGTTAACTCAAATAATGTGAGAAGGTTGTGATTGGGTATAGCTGATTTAATCAAGACTCTCTAGGCTAAGGTGAGTTCATAGCCTCACTTTTAAATGTTTTATAAATGATTTAAAAACCCGTGAGGGGGATATATGCAAAAATTAGAATACAAATGTTTTTGTATGCTGCCGATATTAATATTGACACTACGTTTACTAGTTGTCGTTAAGCCCCTTTTTAATCGTGGACAGCTAATCATTTAATGAGTGCTAATATTGTGAATAGTACTATTGGAGACTGACATCTCCTATCTGGGCAAGTCGCACTTGCTAGCAGCTAATGGTTCCTACCTAGGCTAAACAATTATGCTTTATTTTGCATTTAGGATAGTCCGGCAAGCTTCCTACTTAAGGGCAAATTTATTAGGTTTTCCTAATAATGTCTAGTTGCGGGGTCATGAGATAGTGCAATATGAATTGATGAAATTTAAAAAGTTGGGTGTATAATAATGTAGCCCTGGAGTCGTACTCATATTCAAATATTGTTTAAAAACCTATGAATTCGCTCAACCATTGTGTTGACTTTAAGGCATATGAACGAGGACTGGCGGGCTGCGGATGGTGGTGTCTTGAATAGAGTTGTCATTCTAGAAAATAAAACTAGATCTTTGGGAAAAACCTGTGTTGTACATTATTGTACAGTTGTTTTTATTAACCCTGAATAAATGAATGATGACGTTAATATTTATAAAAAAATGTTTTTAAGCATTTTCTATTATTATGACTATAATACTTTGATAGTAATACCCCAAAAATTAGCTTTCGCTACTATAAGGTAAAATGGGGGTGTTACAATATATTGCGACAATTCTGCTGCAATTATATCCGCTAATGATTCTGGAGTCATGAAAGGTGCTAGACACTTTAAGCGTAGACATCACTACGTCCGAGAACAAGTTGAAGCTCGTGAAATCAAA
Source organism: Glebionis coronaria (assembly GCA_025667525.1). NCBI lineage: Eukaryota > Viridiplantae > Streptophyta > Magnoliopsida > Asterales > Asteraceae > Glebionis > Glebionis coronaria. The sequence continues at coordinate 424,404,596 of CM046882.1, forward strand.
TTAATAAAAGTTCACACAGATTATAACGTAGCTGATCCTTTTACTAAGGCTTTGCCTAGACCAATGGTAGTTAAGCATGCCAAGGCTATTGGGTTGCAACTAGCTAGCGAACTCATGCAATAAATCTGTGATTAGTGTTTGGATAAGGATGTTAAGACATTATTATTTAATAAAATAAAGATTGGGTTTCGTTTATTCTTATTATTTAATTTTGTGTCCTATTTTACATGTTTTAATCCATGAATAAATTGTTATGCTAAATGTCCGTTGTCGATTAATAATATGGGAATATTATTAAATTAAGACAAATTAAAATAGTGATAGAGTATACTTGAAAGTATATATTGATCAATTTTAGATGATATTCGATGAATCGAATATTGGACTTATCCCAAATATATGATTTTACTTTGTGGATCTTTGTCATCAAGTAAATCATAAATAGTTATCCTTAGACTTGAGATACCAGGAAACTGTTATGAATCTAGTGCATCTCCGTGGAATAATCTAACACTAAACGTAACTGGTAGCTATAAGGGTTATTTTCAGAAGTGTTGCAAAATTCATATGTTTTGCTTGTAGTCAATATGGAATTTATTTCCTCCAATTTTGTTTTGGAGTTTAATACAGCTAGGGCCCTCTTGTGATTAGTAAGATGTTTGTGTGGCCACACCCAAATTTGTTTTGGTAATCTTGCTGAATCTGTGAACGAGAAACAAAATGGTTAATGAAAAGAATGACTGAGATCCATATCCTTATTAACGTTGTATTATAAATAAAAGGATAATAATAATGATGAATCATTAAAAGGTTTTATTCAGGATACCTTACTCGAGTTATACTAGAGACATTGCTAGTGTAACTAGACGCTAGTCAATGTAATCACGATATTCGAAATATGTCCAACTGGGAGCTGAAAGTTTATGGACTTATATTCAATAGTCGTGTGATAGGATCGAACTCGAGATTACAGGATTACACACAATATGTAAAGAGTTAATTTATTTCAATAAATATATTTATTATATTTATTAATTTATTTAATAAATATTTTTTTTATATTATTAAATTAAACCGAGCTATGACTTTAGCGATCGTTAAATAATTAAGAGTTAAGTATTAACGAGCGTTAAGGAATAAATAGTAAGTAGAATAAATAGAAAGAAGGATGGAAGGTTCCGGAACACCCCTAAGGGGTGTTTTGGGCCATCGGTTATGCAGGCAAGGGGAAGGGGGAAAACTTTCCTTTTATTTGTTTTAGACTACAAGAATTAGGTCTATATAAACAAACCTCCACCTCAAAATTCACAACACAAATCTCTCCCTCTCCTCTCTTTCTTGAGACCGCAACACACAACCCACAAAAGGGTTTCGGTTGGTTTTTGTGTTCTTTCGGTTTTACTTATAATTTAGTCCTAGCCCCTCTGTATGGTTGTTGGGTAGATTTTTCCACTGGTGTAGAAGCTCGGTTTACACGTGCTAGAATCACGGTTAGCTCATTGTATTACACGTGTACAAGATCGTAATATAGTCTTACTTTAGACTATATCTTAGTTATATATGGTATAAACCTGAATTGGTGATTCGTTCTTTATTTTGTGAATTTGCTTTAGTGTAAAGGTATGTAACCCTAATTCGATTAATTATTGTTATGTTATTATTATGATCTTGTTAAATCGCTTTCGCTATGTGTGCTTTGATCTCGTTTAGGGTTTTGTGTAATTGTTCTGAACTATATAAGCCTTCATTTCTATATTATGTTATTAGCCAAGTGACACGTTGTCCTTAGATAGAAGTGAAAATATGTGAAAAATGAGAAAAAAATAATATGATTTTAAAAATGTGAGTATGACTTAGTAGGATTAAGGTTGTAAAACCATCTAGATTGTTGTAGTTGAAAGGATAAGTTTTGGTATAATAAGCTATTATGATGACTAAAGACGTATAAATTTTATTTTAGTGGTCGTAGACTTTAGGCAAATAGATTTACGGGACACAATGTTAATAAGGGGACTCTATTTTTATACCCCAAATCCAGTTTTGAATTTTGAGTATATAATACTAGAATGCCATCCAATAAGTTTGATTGCGAACTTTTATATTTGCAGGAGATATTTGATTAGTTAAAAATTGACCTGTAGTAGTGTTGATGTTAGGAATTGGCTTGTATCATCATTTTGAGACCGAGCAGGGTGATAGGGATGACAACCACCTTAGCATTACAACTAAATTACTAGGAATTACAAGATTTGATTACTCAAAGCTTATAATAATGAAATAAGAGGGTCACATATGCAAGTATAAAATTCCACAAGATGGAGAATTACTATACAAGATATTTTGTATATATCTTCTAAAATTAAAAGATTGTTTGCTTGTTGTTGGGAATAATTTAAGGACATATTACATTTTACACTACCAATATTAATTTTACTAATGCTGGTAGTTATATTCTTAATGCTGGTAGTATATAGATTAACAAGTTTAATGCAGATAGTGAAGATCAATACTGGTTATGTTATTTGTGCTAATTGAAAATGAAGATTAAAGACGCGTCAAGCTATTTTTAGGGGATATTGTGAGTATATATCATAGGTTTAAATTATTCTAGTAAATCTTTATCTTGTAAAGGACTCCTTGTACTATAAAAAGAGGTCCTAGGTTAGCTGTAGAATACACCTTATTCATTACGTTTCTTTGTACTTCAGGGTCGTTACCCTAATACTCTACTTTGGGTTATTAGTATTATTGATAATAATAGTGAAGTGTTTGGTTTATATTCTTTGTTGTTTCATATCTCCTAATACACATAATCTTCATAATATCAAAGAGTAAATTCCGCATAGTCTTTGATATCATTCAAAGTTTCTACTAAGGCTATATAGAATTTATTTTCTGTAGTCTAAGTCTACAAGCTAGGCTAACAAGATCATAAGGGATCAACAAGTGGTATCAGAACTTGTTGAGAAGCTTTTATCTTGAAGATTACTAAAGAACCTTTAAAAAAAAGATGGATTCAAAAGTTGCACAACCAAACACAATGAAGAAGGTTCCAGTCTTCAAACAAGGAGAAATGAAGAGTGGAAGTTTAGTTTTACTCAGTTTGTATATATGTACAACTAGGATCTATGGGAAACAATTTCCCATGGGAATACTCACACCAAGTCTGCTACATCTACATCTGATGGCAAACTAGAAGAAGTTACTACTGATGAAAAGAAGAAAAGGAACAATGATATAAAGGCTAGAAGTATTGTTATGCTAGCAATACCAAATGGACATATTCTTGCTTTCCAACAACATGAAGATGCTAAATCTATGTTTGATGCTTTTGTTCTGAGATCTGGTGGTTCGGAATCTCTTGATTCTATTTATAATAGACTTCAAGGGGTAGTGAGAAAACTCATTACCTTGGGAAGAAAGGCAGAGCATGAGGACATTAATGCTAAGTTTCTTAGGAGTGTGCTTGTAGAGATGGCTACCGAGGTATCCATCTGGGAAAACAAGGATGATATTGAAAAAATCAATATTGATAATTTGTACAATCACTTTAAAGTAGTTGAACAAAATCTTAAGAAGAGGGTCGGGTGATGCGCGTTCGCGACACTAGGTTTTAATTTAAAAACATGATTCACCAACTAATTAACTAAAAAGCGAACACATATTCGGGCAAGTATACCCTAGTCATTTATTGTAAAGTTGTTGTGGTAAGTCGAGATCGTCCCAATGGAATTATATATTGCACGTTTATTAAAAAGCACTAAAGGTATAACGGATGTCACAAACCAAAATACCATAAAAGTAATTAAAGACGGAATTCAACGAGATGTATTCAAATACTATTCCAAGTCAATGGGTAATATCATGGAATTGCATATAAAAGGTTTATCCAAACGCACCCTTTCGACCTATGAACGCTAGTTCAAACCGATTTGTTACGGACCATTTTGCGAGAAACATGATTTTACCAACTTTTTCTTAAGAGCCCTTTCGACCTATACTCTTGATTAAATTATTACGAGTCTATTTAACTTGTTTAACCTTAGTTGTCAATTATGATATACCAAACATATTTCGTGACAATACTTTGGAACAAACCATGACAAGAAGTCCTTTCGACCTATAAATCCGGTTATGATGCATCAACAAGATATTTAGACACGCTCCAATTCAAATAAACTCATTAGAAAGATCATAGTTCTATATTGATTAAATTGCTAAACACTCCATATCAATATCTACATAATTCCAAACAAGTAAACGAAACTACTCCATATCAATTTCGATTAAAAACCAAGTTCCAACATAAGAAATAAAGTTCAACATCATAAATAATAAAGTTTACCTAAAGTACTAATGACAATAAGTAAAGACTAGGATTTAGAGAAATCCTACGAGCCTCCAATCAACCGTTTCACGTTCTAACCATACGATTCCAATACTCTAACACTTCATTTGATGTAGTAAAATTCGTTCTTTGTAATGGTAGGGTGAAATAAGGTTTTACGGGGTATGTAAGTGATGGAAAACCTGCCCTTATGGGTGAAGGATAGTTTTCTACATAAGAAATATGAACCATGGCTCTCTTATTTATATTAGTAGCTCTACTTGACCACCAAGAATATTTCTTTGGCTCCAAGGGTGATAAATGAGGTGGATGTAACAGGATTTGAGGGATATAATCGGACTCAAGTTATTATGGTTCATAAAGAGTGCATTAAATTTTCTTGGGGACCAATCCATAGGTTTTAGCCGGCGGCTGGCTTTGCTGGCCTGCGGCTGAGTTTGGCCTTGGGCTAATTCCGGTGGCCTATGGCTGAAGTTGGCCAGTGGCTGGAAATGGCGGCCTGTGGCCGTGAGCACTTTTGGTCAAAATATGGCTAACTTAGAACTTGTAACATCTTCTTTCATCTTTCCGTGACCACTAGAATCAACTCACTCGAACTCCATAATCTTGATAATGTCCGGTGATGGTGTGGGTGTGTCGGGAATAGCGATACTTCACATAATTTATTCGCTTTAACTTGTTTTCTTCTCTTTTTCTTCACTTCCCGTCACATAAGCTTCCATGAACCTACAATAGCAATTTCACTTCATTAAGTACCATAAGTTCACAATAATCACCAAAATATATACATAAGATGCATGATAACGCGTATAAAAACATGTTGGAATTGAGCGTTATCAAATCCCCCTCACACTTAAGTTTTTCTCTCCCTCGAGCAAGTAAATAAAAATAAAGCCACATGGTGATTAGAAAAATATGATGCAAATCTACCAAGTAAAAATACAAGATACGATTCATCGTTTTAAGCCTTTTAGGTGAAAAATTGAGATGTAAAGACAATACCCATTATAAGTAAAAAAAAATCTAAGCCCTACATGTTTCAAGCTACAAAAAAAAATGATAAATGATTAAAGATACAACACACAACATACATATATCACGTCTTGACACATTGGCCAATCGATATCCAAACAAACTTAATCTTCCTTCATCTTCATAAACATATAGCTCGTCTTAGCACATTGGCTAATCGCTATCTCAATAGACTTCATCTTCCTTCTTTATAATATATAGCTCATTGGTTAATTTTGTCATCACTTTTTTTTCGATGACATGTTTTTTCTTATATATTTTTTTCCTCCTCTTTTTTTTCACATTTTTTTATATCACATCTTCCCTCACACTTCGCATAAACATACACTACAAAAAATACAAATGCGAAGTGTGGCATTGCTAATTATAAAAAAACTATCCAACATACTAAGTATCTACAAACAACTTTTAGACTTTTACAAGGGTAAAATTGCAACGAAGACACATCTTGAATTTTTCAAAACTCGCAAGTGTAAAATTTTTAAATTTGGCCCCAAAAATACAATGTTTTACCTAAGTTTCGTTTTTCCGATTTTACCACCCCCTCACACTTAAGTTTTGCATTGTCCTCAATATAATGAAACAAACTCAAAGCATGTAAAATAGGGAAAGTAAATAATAAGTCCAAGAGAAACGAAACTTCCCAGGCTAAGAAATCGGATTTGAACTCCATTTGATAAGATGTCAAGTATGAGAGATCAATCGATTTCACTTATAACAAACGTTTCCACTCCAAAGTGTAAAATATAAGCCAACTAATCCTTCCTCCTCGAGCTTTATTAAATCTGCAAATAAACTAAAATATACAAAACAAGTAAAATTTAGAAGCACACTTTCGTAGGCAACACGATTGCATTTAGCATATGCAACAAGCCTTTGAACCCCTCGGTATCCCGAGTGGACGAGTTGTAGTCTCGTGAGGGTTTCCAGTGAACATACCCACAAAGTTCATTACTTTAAACAAACTAGATAAAAATAAAAATAAATTAAAACTTTTTTTAACAGTATGGGAATTGCCGACCGGCAAAGGTGTTTTGCGGGCGGCAAGTGATCCACAGAAGGCGAGTTGCCGGCCGGCAAGGCAGTTCTGTCGGCGGCAACTTTCCTGAACAATTTTTTTTAAACAAAACAATTAATAGTCTAATGATGATAAAAGTAAAAACAAAGTCACATAAAGTTATTACACATAATCCTAATAAAGTACGAAATAAAAGGAAAGAAAATAACATCCGAATAGTAGTAGCAATAAACCATCGAACGTCTTGATCACGCGTTGTCTTTATCGATCCCGTCATCATATTCCACAATACTAGCATCAACTCCTACATTTCCACTACTACCGGCCTGATCAACGTCTCTCGCGTCCGAGTTGGTTGGTTGTGATGGAGGCGGGTACATAGGAAAGCGCATACCGGGCACACCCGGTGGGTTGTAAGGGTGAGGCATAGTAATATTATGCTCTTGGGCATAATGGGTCAAAATGGGCTCAAAATAGTCCATTTGGTAAGCAAGTCTTGAGACTACCCCACATAACTGTGATAACTTTCCATTCATCTCTCCAAGTTCATCCCTTTGTTATACGGGTGCCTCATGCTCAATTTGATCCTCTTGCTCTACATTCTCTCCATTCTCAATCTTTTGCACTTCATCATTGCCTTCACCATCCTCATCCGGTGCAAGCAACTCATTGGTTTCTTTGTTAATAAACTCCACAAATGCTTTCTTATCCAAAAACCCTGATTTCAATGGTTCCATGCACTTCTTAATCTCTAGTGGAACAAATAACCCAAGGTTCTTAGCAATTCTAGTTACCCAATAGCCTCCTCCTATCTTACTGGTATTCCTCTTTCCGGTGGCTCTTTTGAACAAGTAAGTGGTTATGATCCAAGGAACATTAGCCACATGCCTCTCGGGAATCAAACTCACCATCCAAATATCCGTTTGGAATAGCTTGTCTCGACTATCCTCACGGTGAAGGACCGCATTCACTAGAAGCTTATGAATTAATTTCAACTTCGGTTCTCGGAGTGAAGACACGTTTCTTCTACCATTATCATTCTTACTAATTTCCTCCCAAAACGAAGCAATAGGAAATTTATTAAAATTCATTTCACCCGCCATAAGGTACGAAGCAAAATTCGGATCACTAATTTCTTCCTTTGTGTACAAACCAAGAACAACCGCAAAATCCAGAAGTGTGAACTCATAATTGTTTCCACATAAGCGAAACCACACACATACCTCTTTTGCAATATTCTCTACCTTAATTTCTTCATTAACCCACAATGTAGAGAAGAACTCCAAACACCATTCCTTGTACACATATTCCTTGATTTTAAAAGATTTCAACCATGCTCGACAAGTAAAGACCAACTCGTCATCTTCCTTGAACCGAATCCTAAACAACTTCTTTAACTCATGACTAATTTTGATATCATCCAACACGCTCCAATCAACAAGCTTTGGAGTTGCAATACTCCTAACTTGTAGTTCCGCCAATTTCTCATCAATGCTTGCTTTTCCAAATCACTACACCCATTCCATTTCAAATTCTTGTTAGTTGTAGCTTGCACTTGTAAAGCATTCGGGTTTACTCCACGTCTTTTTAAGTACCTAGTTATAAGTGGGTTCCTAACTTCACTTCCATTCGATGATCTTGCCTTCCTTTTCTATAAACAATTCAACAAATCATGCTAGCGTTAAGGATGAACATCATATATGCATCATAGAACGAACATGAGTGCGAATAAAACAAGTAAAATGGGTTCTGAGGGCTTTAGTCGACGGCCAGCAACATTGGCCAGTGGCCAGATTGCAACAGAAGGTTTTCAGCCTGTAGCCGAGCTCAGGAACCACAAAAAAAACTTGCAAAAATTCCGCGACTTAGCATTTTTCCTAGGTTCTATAGAATCTAAGGATCACTTTTAGTAAATGGTATATAATCATAATCCCTACCAATTTTTCGCTAGCATTTTTCTAAAGTGGCGAAAAACTCAAAACTCAAGAACGTGTGATGCAATTTACCGACTGTTAAGACCATGTTTATACAGCTCTAAGTTAGTTCAAATACATTACCAAAGTAACCCATTCAAACAAAATTCATCCTAGGCACCATACACCAAGAACACGAAAATTCAAGGGGCTATATCTCTTAGCATACTCAACGAAATCGAATAGTTTCACTTGCATTTCCATCTCCTAATCAAACTCTAGCAGCCCCTAATCACAATTGGCTTAATTCGAAATGAATCAAAAATACCTAATTTCTACCCAAAAAAATTAAAAACGAATTAAAATTAATAACACGAATTAGAGGTGTGAATTTACCTTTGTTGGTGCCATGGAATCACTAGCAAAGATTACAATGAAACTTAAACACTAAATAAAATGGATTTGAGAGCTACTAGGCGTGAGGTTTTGTGTACTTTTGAAATGTTAGGAAGAGTTTTGGTGGTTTTTGTTTCAACCGTGGGTTAAGATGCAATAGCCATGGGCTATTGTTATTTATTTTTTTCATGTTTTCTTCGGTTGAGTCTAGCCGTGGGTCAAGATACAAAGGCCATGGGCTATATTTCTATCAGCTCACATTTTTTTTTCTTAAAGGTTTAAGAGCTGTGTGGGTAAAGTATTAGCCAAGGGCTAATTGGTTTTCTTAAAAAAAAATTCAAAACATGTCTCGAAAAATTCTACTACTCGCAAAAATTTCCGGGCAACAAGTAATATAATTTTCGAACATGAAATATGAGCTCGTTAACGGTTTTTTTTAACCACAACCAACAAAATTTTCACAAACTCTCAACACCGTCATGTTCTCAAATCATAAAACAAAAAACTTTTTTAAAAAAAAAAACAATTAGTCACAACTATGACGTAAAACAAATGAAAAGAAAAGTAAACAAAACTAATAAGATAAAAATTAACTAGAAATTTAAAAAGTTAAAGAGATTAGAAACGAGCACAACCGGGTGTGCTCTTACTCTTTTTTCACACATAACCACCTTTACCCAACTTGTCCGTCTCGTGCTTTTCTCGCATTTTTTTCGTTCGGACCATAGCATCACCATCACTATGAAACATGGCGTCTAATCATTCAAGCTCCATTCCTTCGTTAAGGATTTTCGTGTGAATTCTAGCTACAAACTTTATCACAAAACAACTCAAACACGAGATTGGGTTAAGATGTTAAGGTTAGTAAAAACAAAATAAAATACATACTACAATTAATCATTTAAGCATTTACAATAAATATAAACACAAATAAGAAAAACAAAGCAAAATCTTTTTTATTCTTTTTTTAGAGTTCCAGTGGCTTTAGCCGCAGGCCACTGGGCACGGCCACAGGCTAGATACACTACAAATCTAGACAACCTGGGCACGGCCACAGGCTGAGAACATTGGCCGCAGGCTAAACCACTTTTGGCTAGAAAACCTAGGCTCGACCTACAGCTGGCATATACGGCCGCGAGCCAAAAAAAATATTTTTTTTAGAATCAAATTTGCCGACCGGCAAGATAAAGTTGCCGGCGGCAATATGACAACAGTGGCTAAGTTGCTGGCCAGCAACATGGTTTTGCCGGCGGCAACTCGATTTTTTTTCTGATTTTTGATTTTGCTAACTTTTTCTGATTTTTGATTTTGCTAACTTTTTCAAAAACAACTTTAAAAAAACATTTTAATTAAAATGATAAGAACATTTAAAAACAAGCTTATACCAAACACGCCTTAAAGAACGGAAACAAAATAGGAGTAAACAAAATAAACACTAATAAGCAAATAACACAAAAAACACTTAACACGTAACATACTAAAATCCAAACAAAAACATAACATTATTTTTTATCTAACACATAATATGAAACTAATGACAAGAACTAAATTTCTAACCCCTTTTTTTTCTTTTTCTTTTTCATTTTATTTATTTTGTGAATTCCAACTTCTGTTTAAAAACTTTTTGGCCACTGAAAACAGAAAATAAACCACAAAAAGTAGTAATTCCCCGGCATCAGCGCCAAAAACTTGATGTGCGTTCGCGACACTAGGTTTTAATATTTAAAAACACGATTCACCAACTAATTAACTAAAAAGCGAACACAGATTCGGGCAAGTATACCCTAGTCATTTGTTGTAAAGTTGTTGTGGTAAGTCGAGATCGTCCCAAGGGAATTATATATTGCACGTTTATTAAAAAGCACTAAAGGTATAACGGATGTCAGAAACCAAAATACCATAAAAGTAATTAAAGACGGAATTCAACGAGATGTATTCAGATACTAAAAACAACTTGCTTGAAACTAGTTTCAATATCAATGGAGTGAATGGAACATCGGGTAGATATTAAACAATAGCACACAAAATCATAAAATATACAATTCCAAGTCAATGGGTAATATCATGAAATTGCATATAAAAGGTTTATCCAAACGCACCCTTTCGACCTATAAACGCTAGTTCAAACCGATTTGTTACGGACCATTTTGCGAGAAACATAATTTTACCAACTTGTTCTTAAGAGCCCTTTCGACCTATACTCTTGATTAAATTATTACGAGTCTATTTAACTTGTTTAACTGTAGTTGTCAATTACGATATACCAAACATATTTCGCGACAATACTTTGGAACAAACCATGACAAGAAGTCCTTTCGACCTATAATCCGGTTATGATTCATCAACAAGATATTTAGACACGCTCCAATTCAAACAAACTCATTAGAAAGATCATAGTTCTATATTGATTAAATTGCCAAACACTCCATATCAGTATCTACATATATCCAAACAAGTAAACGAAACTACTCCATATCAATTTCGATTAAAAACCAAGTTCCAACATAAGAAATAAAGTTCAACATCATAAATAATAAAGTTTACCCAAAGTACTAATGACAATAAGTAAAGACTAGGATTTAGAGCAATCCTACGAGCCTCCAATTAACCATTTCATGTTCTAACCATACGATTCCAATACTCCAACACTTCCTTTGATGTACTAAAAATCATTCTCTGTAATGGTAGGGTGAAATAAGGTTTTCGGGTTAGGTAAGTGATGGAAAACCTGCCCTTATGGGTGAAGGATAGTTTTCTACATAAGAAATATGAACCATGGATCTCTTATTTATATTTGTAGCTCAACTTGGCCACCAAGAATATTTCTTTGGCTCCAAGGGTGATAAATGAGGTGGATGTAACATGATTGGGGGGATATAATCAGACTCAAGTTATTATGGTTCATAAAGAGTGCATTAACTTTTCTTGGGGACCAATCCGTAGGTTTTACCCGGGGGCTGGCTTTGCTGGCCTGCGGCTGAGTTTGGCCTTGGGCTAATTCTGGTGGCCTGTGGCTGAAGTTGGCCAGAGGCTGGAAATGGCAGCCATGGCCTATGGCCGTGAGCAACTTTTGGTCAAAATATGGCTAACTTAGAACTTGTAGCATCTTCTTTCATCTTTCATTGACCACTAGAATCAACTCACTCGAACTCCATAATCTTGATAATGTCCGATGATGGTGAGGGTGTGTCGGGAATAACGATACTTCACATAATTTCTTCGCTTTAACTTGTTTTCTTCTCTTTTTCTTCACTTCCCGTCACATAAGCTTCCATGAACCTACAATAGCATTTTCACTTCATTAAGTACCATAAGTTCACAATAATCACCAAAATATATACATAAGATGCATGATAACGAGTATAAAAACATGTTGGATTTGAGCGTTATCATCGGGTCAACCTCAAAACTACTAACTTATCATTTTTCTCAAGTCTAAATTATGGTGATGAGGTAAATACTGGTAGCATTATTAATGCTGATAGTACATCTGTTAATTGTGATAGTACACATTTTTTTTGAACGGCAGTGTGGTGCAACGGAGTATCTTGCGTGCCACCGAGGCACCAAGTCTCTCGATCCGAGTTTGAATCATCTCACGAAGAAAATATCAACCCCATTCTAGCCATCGAGTTTCTCATTAAGAGGCTTCAAGGCATTACGCTGGGATACGAACTTGGCTGCCAATTCTTGGAAAATCCCCCATATGGGGAATTGCAGGAGTCGAACTCCTGACCTCCCACACATGGAGACCATAACCGGATGCATCCATCCAACTGGTTGGACTTCATTTGCGATAGTACACTTCTTAGTGTTGGTAATGAGGTAAATCTTATGGTTCATCACACTTATTTATAACTAAACCTATGAGCTCACCAACCTTTGTGTTGACACTTTAGAAATGTTTTTCTTAAGTATCAAGACGGAGGATTGATTTGGTTATGCCAGGTAAGATAATAAATTTGTGACTATCGATTGGTGTTTTGAGCTTGTACTTATGTTACTGAAAATTCTGCTTTAGTTTATGTTGTTTTACAAAAACGCTTTCGAATAATGTTTTACTATTATAATCATTTAAATTAATTAAAACTACTTATTTAAATGTCGTTCTAAATTATTATATCTTATGATAGTCATGAAGTCGCGCCCTAGTGTATTCACGTGCTTTGATAATTTGGTGCTGTGACAAAGCATGTGTGAGTAAACCTATTGCCATCTCAGATACCTAAGTGTGCATATAATTTTGTAGATTCCAAGCCTATGACTGATACCTAGCTATGACTGTGCAATTGAGTGAATACCCTAATATGTAACACTTAGAGTACAGATAAAGTTGAGTCATTACGATCTCAGGTTGGTGAAGTGTTCGGCTTAGGTATCATTACAAAAGAATGTTTTTAACTTCATATTTTCTAGTTTATACGGGAAATATCTTTTTAAGAACTGATGTTAACAGGTTAGTTGATGATATGTAGAACTCAAGTTGGGGGATATTTGATAACATCAAATACTTAAATGTTTTTACCTCAATATCCCTTCAATTATGCTCAATTTTAATATAGTTAACACTCAATATTACAAAGAATCATATTTTTTTTGTAGGTAAAACGAGCAAGTAACAAAAAATAAGGGAAAAGGTAGAACGTGACATAAACAGGATCCAAGTACAGTATTTCAAAGGTGTCTACGGCGTAGATTGTTTCCAAACTTACGTCATAGACAAGAAGATGTTTGAGTTTCCATATTAGAAGGCCTTACGACATAAACCATGGATTTTTATAATGTAGGAGTTAAATATCTTACATTATAAGCTAGGCGACATGATCAAGTTTAACTGAAGAAACTCTATCTACGGCATACATGTGTGTTTCCTCTGTGTCGTATATCCTATGTAGCCAGAATGAAAAGTGCATTTAATGAAAGGCCTATGACATAGCTTAGTTTCTCCTCTACACCGTAGGTAGATTGATTCAAGAAAGGAAAGAATATATATGTTCCTAAGGTGTAGACCATAATATCGTCTATGCCATAGGTGGTCCCAATCCAATAAATAGAGGCCTCATTCTACACAATTCGACACACATTCTTCTCACAACATACTAGTAGTTTATAGGTCTAATTTAGAGGGTTCCAAGGGTATGAATCTGACCAGGTTCCAACATAGAAGGGAGAAATTGTATTTAGATTTAATTGTATTAATCATTCTATTCCAAGAACAGTCTGTGGTTGTCATAATTCTTATGAACTTTATCTTTATGATTTCTTGTTGTGTTGTTTCTATGAGTTGCTAAGAACTTAGGTGTTGGCCTAGTTATGATATTGTTAATGATGTTGCGATAGTTTTTTAATTTAAGTTATGAACTGTTTAAGATCTTTATGTCTATTATGAAATCCTTGTATTTCGTTAGTAATTGATTTATTTAAAGATTTCCCTTATCCTGTATGATTGGTTTATAGCAACTTATCATTGTTAACATCAAGAAGGGATTTACTAGGGGCAGGTTGGCAACAGTTCCGCGTGTAAGGGTTGAAAGTGTTAATGCAATGATGCCTAAAAACGTTACTTGCATTTTTTGGTCTCGCTTTGTTTTGATTACGACAATATGTAAAAACAAGCATTTACAAAAACACCAAAAAAATGAATTCTTGAGTTCAAGTATTTTTCATTTTAACCATTATCACTTAAAGTATGTACAAACAATTACTCATCCTAATTAAGTGATCAAGGATTTAATCTTTTCTTAAAACTTACTTTTTATTAAGTGTGACAAGTTTTTATTAAACTTTATTTTTAAGAAAATGTTTTATTAAATTAATTATTTGAAAATTTGAAAATAGCATATTCTATCTTGGTTTGGAATATCCTTTTAAGATATTTTAATCACCATATTTGAACCATACCACTAAAAGAATAAAACGAACGGAGTCTACTCCGGTGGCTCCTTAAGTGGCTATATGTTTCCTTATCGATAAGGAACCGCGGGTAGATTTAAGGAACCGTAGCCAGATATATCCGTTGGATCCTTGTCTTATAAATAGTGGACCATTCTCAGATTTTTTCTTCACCTCTTTTGCACATATATTTCTAGATTCTTTCATACTTCTTAAATCACTCAAATCCTTGGTCATTTGGTTGATTACTACTTGTTTATAAGTGAATCTTTCTCCTCTCATCTCTTCCTCTCCAAGTGCAAATAGAAGAACACTTTCATTCTTGAAGTGTTGTGGCTACCTCAAAGATCCATTGAAGATCGAATCTTATTTATTTATTGTTGTGTCATTGTTGTGAAGATCCAAGTAGTTGTGTCTATTTGGAAGTTGTGTATGTATTAAGGTTAATACTTGGTCCTTAAAGTATATTGGTGTAGATTGGTACTAGCTAAGATTAGGGCTCGACTTTTAGCTTAGATTCGGAAATTGGATAAGCAACGTTGTGTACGGTTTCTCCACCTTAAAGAGCTTGCTGATTAGTGAACTCTCGAGTAAGGAGTACTCGAGGGGTGGAGTAGGGACGAGGAGTGAGCTTCATTGCCGAACCACTATAAATTCTTGGTGTTTGGTTTGATCTTTCTTTTCCTTATCTCTTTACATTCATTATTCTTTATTAGCATATACTTGTGATTATTAGTTTAGTTTCACTATCCCTTGTTCATGTTGTTCATAAGAAGATTTCACATAATTACTCAATCCTAAGTTTTTAGAAAGAATTTTTGAAAACCGTCTCTAAACAAGTAAATTTTAAGAAACTATTCTACCCCCTTCTAGTTTCTACAATTGGTATCAAAGCGAGGTTGCTCAAGCGTTTTTAAAGTATATATTATTTTAAAACTTAAATCGATCTATGGAGTCAAACAAGTACCTAGAAGGGCAATCTATGCAAAGATCACCACTTTTTAAAACCGATAGTTTTACTTATTGGAAAAATAGATTTGAGACTTATATGAAATCAAAAGATTTAGAGCTTTGACATGTTATTACCCATGGTGATTTTTTACCTTATCAATATAATGAAGTTTCTAAAAGCAAAGAGATAGTCACTTTTGACAAAGCTAGTGATGACACTAAAAGGAAACTTGCTAAAAATAATGAGGCTAAAATGGTGATTTATAATGCTTTACCAAAGAAAGAGTACGAAAGGATTTTTATGTGTGACACCGCTAATGATATATGGAACACTCTTTTAGTAACCCACCAAGGTAATAACCAAGTCAAAGAAAGTAACATTGATCTTCTTATTCAACAATATGAACAATTTGTCATCTTAGAAGATGAAACTATTGATAGTGCATTTGCTAGATTTAACACTATTATTCCTAGTCTAAAAGCACTTGATGAAGGTTTTTATAGCAAGAACAATGTTAGGAAGTTTCTTAGGGTATTGCATCCAAAGTGGAGAGCCAAAGTCACGGTGATTAAAGAATCAAAGGACCTCACCACATTATCACTTGATGAACTCATTAACAACTTGAAAGTACATGAGATGATAATCGTGAAGGACTCGAAAATGGTAAAAACCAAGAGTGAAAGAAAGTCTCTAGCACTCAAGGCCAAGAAGGCGCTAAGTGACCGTGAAAGCTCCTCGGATAGTGATGATGAGGAATATGCTATGGCGGTTAGAGACTTCAAGAAGTTCTTCAAGAGACGAGGTCAACGCGTGAGGCAACCAAGCAACGATAAGAAATCCTTCTCCAAAAACCGATTTACCAAGGATGATAAAGGTGATAGGAAATGCTTTAGATGTGGTGATCCGAACCATTTCATCGGTGATTGTCCTAAGCCTTCACGCTACAAGAACCATGGGGCATTCGTTGGAGGTTCATGGAGTGATAGCAGTGAAGATGTTGATGACAACCCCAAAGATGCGAAATGTCTTATGGCTCACACTTCTAAAGAGGTACATTCTAAAACCGAATATTATAGAAATAATAGTTCTTCTCTAGATTATATCGAATTAGAAGGCCAATACAATAAATTACATAAACTTTGCCTTAAATTTATTGAAAAGAACAAAGTGCTAAAATCAACTAGAACTAAGCTGGAGAACGAGATTAGTGAGCTAAGAAAGAAATTAGCTAAGCTTGAGAAAAACAAAGAAGTTTGTTTAGGTTGTCTAAAATGTGAAAACCTTAGACAAGAGAATGAAGATCTCAAGAGTACCTCCATTAAATTGGAAAAGTTCATGAAAGGTACTAGCGCTCTTGATTATATGTTAAACAAACAAATTCATTCTAAGGAAAGACTTGGGTTGGGATATAACACTAATGAAGCATCTACTAGTGAACCAAAACAACCTATGTTTTCAGAAAAATGAAACTCTGTACGCGGAATGCCAGTATATGGCGCGGTTCCTTATAGCTATGGAACCGCGGGTAGTGATAACGAATCGCGGACAGAAGGTGATTTTTGTGATAATCCTGAATTTTCTGAAAAGTCTATCTTAGGTGAAGGGCCAAAACATCTTCTTGTTAACAAGGTCAAAGTACCTATTCTTGATAAAAATTCTCTTGGTAAATTCTACAAGCCCTTAAGTAAACTTTTAATGGGAACTAGAAATTTATATAGACAATCATCTACTCCTCCAAGAGTACGCAATGAGTCAAAACCTAGAAGTAGAAAACCTACACCAAAAAGGGACGATCAAGCTAAGTCACGACCTAGAAGTAAAACTCCAACACCTAGAAGAAATAACAATAATTCTAGATCATTGGCAAAGGTACGGTCTCTCTTGACTCCATGACCATTGAAAATGTAGAGCACGTAGATAACTTAGGTTTTAACCTTCTAAATATAGGTCAAAATTGTGACAATAAGTGTAAGGTCATCTTTTCAGAATATGACAGTGAAATCGTAAAAGATGGAAAGGCCATTGGAAAAGGTGTTAGAAAGCATGGGCTTTATGTCATGTAGGTCAATAGGAAGTCAAAGGACAACTTATGTCTAGCGACTTTAGATGATAGTTATACTCTTTGGCATAGGAGATTAGGTCACGCTAATATGCGTTTAATTCAATCTTTAGTCTCTAAGGAGTTGGTAAGACATCTCCCCAAGATGAAGTTTGATAGTCACTTTTGTGATGCTTACAAAGTTGGGGAGCAAGTTCACTCAAGTCACAAAGCCTAGAATTTGGTTTCGACGTCTCGGTGCTTAGAGATCCTACATATGGATCTCTTTGGACCTTCCGCCATACGGAGTTATGGAGGTAACCATTATACCCTAGTTATAGTTGACGACTATTCTAGATTCACTTGGACTAGATTTTTGCCATCTAAGAATGAAGCTTTTGATCACTTTGAAATCTTTAGTCGAAGAATCCAAAATCAACTAGGATGTTCAATTGTCTCTATTAGGACGGATCATGGTAGGGAATTTGATAATGCAATTCGGTGCCTTTTGTGAAGCTCATGGTACTACCCATAACTTTTCGGCTCCTCTCACTCCACAATCAAATGGGGTAGTTGAAAGGAAGAATAGGACCATCCACGAGATGAGTAGGACGATGTTAAACGAGCAATCTTTTCCTAAAATTTTTTGGTGTAATGCCGTGGACACATCGACCTATATTTTCAACCGAATTCTTATTCGACCTTTCCGAGGAATGACCCCCTATGAGATTTTTAAAGTTAAGAAGCCCTCATTGGAATACTTTAGGGTGTTTGGAAGCAAGTGCTTCATTCTCAACACCAAAGATTACCTTACAAAGTTCGACCCAAAGTCGTACGAATGTATATTTTTAGGTTATTCCCAAACTAGCAAAGCCCACATAGTCCTCAATAGAAGCTCGGGTTTAATTGAAGAATCACTTAACGTGACATTTGATTAAAACCCTCCTTCATATAAGACACCACCTTTGGTAGATGATGACTTGGATGAAATAGACATAGTTAAAGCCAAAGATGTTAAAAACATAGGAGTTGAAGACCTTAATATTGAAAAGGGAGTAAACATTAATGAGTCAAAGGATCATGCTCTCAACAATGTCATAGGCGAATTAAATCAAAGGACCCTAAGATCTCAAGTCCAAAATCAAACTAACTTCTTTTGCTTCGACTCCTTGATTGAACCAAAGAATGTTAAAGAAGCTTTGATGGATGAGAGTTGGGTCATCGCTATGCAAGAAGAATTGAATCGATCATTGCTAATGACGTTTGGGAACTTGTTCCTCCACCTAGAAGTTCTACCATTATAGGAACCAAAGGGTATTTAGGAATAAGTTAGATGAGAATGGTGTTGTGTCTCATAACAAGGCTAGACTTGTAGCTCAAGGCTATAATCAACAAGAAGGTATTGATTATGACGAGACATACGCACCCATAGCAAGATTAGAATCCATTAGAATCCTTTTAGCCTACGCTTGTTGTGGATTCCTATGATTGTTAGACTCAATGGTTATGAACCATTCTATCTAGGATTATCAATGCTCATATGTGTAAAACATAGCGGAATAGAACATTAATAGGAACAAAATGTTATAATAACAAAGACACAAAATTCTCCCAAAGTGCTTGTATTAAAGATTAACACAAACAACTCTAGGCATGTATATATTGAATCCCATGCCTAGAGATCAAAGCTTATTGTAGGTTACATTGTGAATGAATTATATGTAAAACCTACATCGTATGTTTTCTTTATATACTAGAAAACATAGTTTACAAAGAAAGCTAAAGTAATAAAAAGACTCCACCGGCTTGATCTTTCGTAACTTGTACACTTTAGCCCTTGTCTTCTTATTTTGTTGTTTTTGACGCATCAACTCATAATTTCGACCCAACAATCTTCCCCTAGTTGATGATGTCAAAAACACTTCCCCTTAAGCTCCCACTCTTTGTAAAACATATAACACCAAGGATCAACAACAGATTGCACTTTGTAGACTTCTTCCCCTTTTTGACATGATAAAATAGTGTCTTGGATGTAAGCAACCTTGATTTCAACCACTACTAACCAATATCACACTACTAATACAAGTATTCTATTTCTCAAATTACCCTACATGAAGAACCGTTGGTTTGCCTTTAAATGATTTTGAGAAGGGAACAATAGAAACTCACATGAGTTGTAGTAGTACTAATGAGAAGTAGTAAATACCTTCACCTCAATGTTACATGTAAATGATTAACACTTGACAATTTAGCTTCCCCTTAAATTGTGCTAATCATTCTTGAATCTTCAAATTCTGTAGGCTTTATGTAATGATCACATATGAAGAAATATAATTACGACTTACTTGATGATGAAGTAGAATAATCCGAACTTGTGTTCTATGTCTTGTACTAAACATGTGACTCCAAAACTCACTCATCAATGAGTAGACTCCAAATCTCACGGTTCAAATAAGTAGAAGCCTCTTGACAAAAAGAATCCTCAAGTGAGGCACATATAATAGAAAATACGAGCATAAAGCACCATTACACATATCTCATACTTTTGCTACCTTTTTATCAAGTCCTTTGTCACAACTTGAAGTACGAACAAGTTATCTTAAAAGTCAGTGGTTGGAAGTTCACGACTTTATGATATGATAAAACATCAATCCGCGAAAATCTACTTCATCTTCAAACAAGTAATAAAAACTTTTCTTCGTAATCAATGAAAATAAAACAAGCCTTTATACCTTTAAGAACTAGTTGCTCTGAATAAATCAAATTCCAAACCAAAACATCTCCAAAACTGTCTGTCAGTGGCTGCAAATAATGCTGTCAGCGGATAGATTTAACGTGTCAGCGTCTAGATCAATCCACTGTCACATTGTCAACGGCTAAATAATATGTGACAATGGCTAGAAAAAAATACTTTTGTTTCACTTGGACTTCTTTGTATTCCCACTTCTGAGATACATGTCTCTCGTTAACAAAAGTATGATAATGATAAGAACCTCTTCATCAAAATGCATCGCAAAGAATCCAAAACCAACTGTCTTTCACGTGATGATATAAATTTTAGCAATTGTATCCCACATGGTATTTGATCAATATGTTAACCTTAATATCATTCGAATCAACCAATGAGGCCCACGTCTCTATCTTTGATCCCACAAATAGTATCATACTAGGACCATCTTTTTGTATAGTTTTCTATAACTGTTTCCTTAATTAAGCTGGCAAGAAATCTTATCCACTTTGTAGATCAACAACCACAGAAAGTAATCCCAAAATTTTAGCATTGATACTCTTCTTCCCATATTTAGAGTACATGAACAGTTGGTGCCGTTGGCAAAAAGTACCGCCACGTCAGCAAAGTGGACTTTGGCACGTGAAATGCTATGGCACCACATTTTAGAGGGAGTGGTGATGTGTGGTGCTATTGGATGTTTTTGGTGCCATAGAGGGTATATACCTCTTAGATTCTCAAAAAAAAAACATGAACTGCTTGGGCTGGTGTGGTTGGCGCCAGACCTTTGGCACCACACCACGGAGTGGTGCACCGTTCTCAAAAGTGGCTCCAAAGCTTGGCACCAGGCCATGGCACCACCACTCCCCTTGCTCTTATAGATAGTGAATAGCAATCACACCTTTTTGCAAATTATACAGTTAGCCCAAATATCTCATCCAAAACAAAAACTTACCAATACTTTAGGATCTCATAACAATATGTAGCAAAGCACGTTCTCATTCATCTTGAGGCTTGGAACTCAAAGCACTTGCACAAAGCAATAAACCACGCTTTGATCATCTTTTGCTCTCACATGACTGCTTCAAGAAACTATGCAAGCATACGATCATCTCTTGTATACATGAATCATGTAGCAACATGTATTACATTTATACTTCAGAATGTATACAACCAGATCTAGGGTTTCACATGAGAACCAATCAACCACATAGCGTCCATTATCCTGCTGTTCTTTATTACTGTCCAACAATAAACAACCATACATGTACAATCATCACCAAAACAAATACAGCAACACCAATTGCTACATCATAGCTTCATATTTAATACAACCGAATCTAGGGTTTTTCACACAAACCCTAAAATCGAAAATCACATCACAACCTTAATCACGAAACCTAGCTACGTATTTAAGGTTCTCAGAAGATATATTGGATGACTCAGGATCTCGGACAGAACTATCTGTTTAAATTTTATGGCTTGTTTTTGAAGATTGTGTTTAATACAATATAGTTTTATTTGATTATGTGACAAGGCTAACCTTGCGGTTACGTACCGACTTAGATTAGAAGGAGAATACCGACAGAGGCAGCAGTTACATAAAAGAAGAGGATGATATTGTACTTAGATGATTTTTATTGCAAATGGGAGGTTTAGATGAAGACGATTGATTATTGCTTCTTTGGTGTTGTTTTTCACAGGTTTGTGACTTATCATATCTTAAAGTCGTGGTGTTTCCAGTCACACTCACACTTTAAAGATAACTTGTTCGTGCTTAAATGGTTGGTGACGAAGACTTGTCATATCTAGCAATGGCATGCACATTGCTATCCCTTGAAGGAGTTACATTATCGTGCTCAGTGTCTCTTAAAAGGATGAGGATTTTGACAAGAGCTAGAGGTCTGCTTATAAGCACTCATATAAGTTCGACGTCACATAGATAGTGCAAGATATAAGGTACAATCTTGGGAGATTCCGCTTCTTCAACAAATAGGTTATATTCGTTTTTCTTCATTCCTAATCAACAATTAGAGTCTACATGGTTCGTGATGTATTTACATGCACCACTCAAGGGGAAGCGTTTATTAGTTGTTTATCTTTAGATGACCCCTATTGGATGAGAGAGGCATTGTTATTAGAAACAAGGCAAGATTGGTTGCTCAGGGATACACACAAGAAGAAGGTATTGACTATGAAGAGGTTTTTGCACCTGTTGCTAGAATTGAGGCGATAAGGATTTCCCTAGCCTATGCTTTCTGCATGGGTTTTAAAGTCTACCAAATGGACGTGAAGAGTGCATTTTTGTATGGCACAATCAAAGAAGAAGTTTATGTCATGCAGCCTCCTGGTTTTGAAGATTATGAGCATCCAGATAAAGTTTATAGAGTAAAGAAGGCAATGTATGGACTTCATCAGGCCCCTAGAGCTTGGTATGGAACACTTTCCACCTACCTGGTGGATAATGGCTTCAAAAAGGGTACCATAGACCATACTTTGTTTACAAAGAAGGAAGGGAAGGACTTTCTTCTTGTCCAGGTTCATGTAGATGACATCATCTTTGGTTTATCTAACCAAGGGATGAGTGATGAATTCTCCAAACTTATGACAGATAAGTTTAAGATGAGTGCTATGGGAGAGATGACCTTCTTTCTTGGTCTACAAGTTTAGCAGAAAGAAGATGGTATCTTCATCTCTCAAGATAAGTATGTGGCTGAGATTTTGAAGAAATTTTGTTTTTCACCACATGAAAAACGGGCTAGCACTCCCATGGACAGGGAACACCCATGGGTAAAGATTGGAGAAGGTAAAGAGGTTGATGTCAGGAAATATAGATCTATGATTGGATCATTGATGTATCTTACAGCTTCAAGACCTGACATTATGTTTGCAGTATGTGCATGTGCACGTCATCAAGTAACTCCTATGGAATGTCACATTCATGCAGTAAAAAAGATTTTTAGGTAACTTAGATGCTTTCCCACATTGGGATTGTGGTATCCTAGAGAGTCTCCTTTGGAACTTATTAGCTATTCAGATAGTGATTTTGGAGGTGATACTCATGATAGAAAATCCACAACTGGTGGATGTCAATTTCTTGGGAGCAGACTTATATCTTGGCAATGCAAGAAGCAAACCGTGGTAGCCAATTCAACAACTGAGGCTGAGTATATAGCAGCTGCTGCATGTTGTGGGCAAGTGCTATGGATTCAAAATCAGCTTTTGGATTATGGTTACAATTTTATGCATATTAAGATTTTTGTAGATAATAACAATACACTATGCATTATTAAAAATCCTGTACATCATTCTAAAACTAAACACATAGAAATAAGGCAACATTTTATAAGGGATTGCTTTGAAAAAGGTTTAATACATCCAGATAGAGTAGACACAGAAGATAAATTGGCTGATTTGTTAACTAAACCTTTTGATGTTGGGAGGTTCCAGTACTTAGTAACAAGTATTGGAATGATCAATCCATAAAATATTTTCGAGAGTAGTGTATAATATGTACAAGATATGCATTGTTATTATCTCATGTAAATGTATTAGATTTTCCACTATATTTTCTAACGATGACAAAGGCATTTTATCCGCTGACAAGTGAATTTTGGCCGCTGACAGCCTATGTTAGTTTTTGTTGTTTATCATCTAATCATGCAGGCATTTTGAGCATTGTGCAATAGGATACAGAGTTGCTTATGGACTTCATAATTATGAAGAATATTTATTTATGATGGTTGGGGTGTTTACATTCCTATCTTGAAATAAATATTTTTCATATTCATTTCTTTTGAAATCTGTGTAAGTTTAAGGGGAGGTTTAGGAAACCTTTATGTATTTGGGTACTTATAGAGTGCTCTTATCACAATTATAGATTGTGTCCACTAGTGAGTAGGAGTTAGGAATAATAGAGGCTTTTCTTTTTAAGAATTGTTGGAATTCCTAAATCTTGAGGCACTATAGCATGCAAAGTTGATATACTGTGCATGTTGCCAAGACTTTTTGGCCTAGAATTGGGATTGGTTGGTTGGGAGACTTGGTGTAAATAAAAATGGGCTTACCTGGGAGTTACCAAGGGTTTGTATGAGATTACTTCACCCTAAAGGACTTACTTTAGCAAGGTTCACTTGAGGACAATTATGTCTATCTTGCTTATGCAAGTGTGTATAATTGGACATAGAATTCTAATTTCAGTCTGTGTCAGGGATGGGTTATCTTCCTTAGGGTAAAACCTTTGGTTAAGGTCTTTTTATTTTATTACCTTTTATTTTTGGCCATTGACACATAGTGGTTCACCCGCTGACAAGCACATTTTCAACACCGACGTGGCAAATTTACACGCTGACAAAATATAGCCGTTGCCCGCTGACACTAATATTTTGACCGTTGAAGAAGACTGGGTCCCACCTAGCTGTTTCTTTTACGATATTTTGGGCCGTAATTTTATGGGATTTGGTAAATTCTTTCAAAGCTAAGAGATAAGTTTTTATTTTTCAAGATTTTCATCATTATATTTTGAATAACTTACCTCTTTTTCAACCAATAGTATCCTAGTTTCCATCCTATAAATACGGCTCATACTATTTTACACAGGGTAACTTGCTTGATTGTCTCATATTTTCTCCATAACCATCTATTATCACTTTCATACTTTCTAACCTTTCACAAACAGTTTTCATGGCTCCTTTATTTAAGCCTATTGGTGCTACTTTGGGATTCATGGATCAACACAACATGATCGCCTATCTTGAGGCTGATGATACACATCATCCTCAATACACAGGAATGATTGAGTATCTATTGGCTTCTAACTTAAGGTATGCTTTGAATCATGTTCCTCTCATTCCTATCACACACATCAAACAGTTTTGGAATACTACTAGTTCTGAAACAGTTGATGGAGTGATTACATTGTCAGGGGCTGTTCATGGGACAAAATGGGTGGTCACTGAAGCAATTATTTGTCAAGCCTTACAGCTTGATGATGCTGATGGTGTGACTACCCTTCCTCTTGATCAGTTAAAAGAAGGACCTAGAGGCTTGGGATATGAGTTTCCCCCTGAGGGCAAAATTAATAAATATTCAAAACAACAATATCCCCCATCCTAGAATTCTTGCTACATGTCCTCTTGACGTGTCTTATTCCTAAGTGTACATCTTTCAATGAAATCAGTCATTCATTTGGTTGTATTCTTGTTTGTTTGGCCACTGGGCAAAAATATAATTTTTCCCATATGATTTTTGAGGGAATATTGAAAAAAAAGGGTAGCAAGATGACTCTTTCTTACCCTAGATTTTTACAAATGGTTTTTGAGCACCAAGGTTATTGTCGTAGGGATCATGATAATTTTTACAAGATCCCTACTCAAAAAGCTAAAATTTGTATGTCCATGAACACCAGACCTTTCAGACCATTACCTTTGACCCCTCCCATGATGGCTGTTATTGAAGCAGCCAACAACCCTCAACCTCACCCTGAACCTACACCTGAACCAGAACAACAACCGTCATCACCCCACCAAGATAACCCTATGCACATTGACCCATCAGCCGCTTAGACTCATGTTTTAGCCGCTGACACACCCATTTCACACGCTGATACCTCACCACCCCAAACACATGTTCACCAATCCACTTCCTCATCTGAACCTTTTGACTTTCGCCTGGGGAAGAGACAAAGGACTACTAGAGTCTTATCCTCTAGTGGTCCTAGCCATGAAGCTGAGAGAAGTTTGCCTGATGAATCCATTTTGAGGAGTCAAATCCCAACTTTGGAGGAGGGCAGTCTGCAACCACGTTCTGTTTTAGAATTGACGGCTATCTGCATTGGCTTGCAAAAGTACAATGTGGAAGTTATACAAAAAGTCACTGAACAAGGCCTTGTACTCAATCAATTGAGAGAGAGGATAGTTATTTTGGAATTTGCTGGCTCAAGAAAAAGGAGAGCTATGGTTTTGTCCTATGAAGATGCTTCTTAAGAAGGGGAGGATGAACCTACCGAGCCATTTATTGTGAGTGATAAGGGGTCCTATAAAGGTTCGTATGGGACAAAGGAGGTAGCTGAAGCATTGACAGGGATGAAAGAACAACATGCTACCTTTTTTGTCACTCCTATAAAGCAGTCTTTCACTGAGATAATGTTACAAGCTAGTGGATTATCAACCGCTAACAAGGGCAATTTGAACACTGACACGCCTACTTTAAATGTTGACAAGATTCCAAGTGTGACTCGTGTATCCCAACCATCATTCATGATCAAGGAGTCTTCCACTCAGGTACAATCTTCTACTTTGCCCTCTATTGATCATATGGATAAGGGTAAAGCTGTGGTAGTAGTAGAAGATGTTCCCAAAGATGCAACCCAGAAAGAGGTTGATGAGATGCTTGCTCATTAGTTGCAAGAGCAAAAAAGGAAGGGGCTTGAGAAAGGTAGTATTGAAGCACATATTCTCTCATCAAAATCTGAAGAAGATGAGAATAATGAATCTGGTGATGATAGAAGTTCACAAAGCTCAGTTGTTGATATGAGCAATCTGGTGGATTTGGAGAAATTAAAGTATGGAGAAGTTGAGCTTGCAAGGGAAAAGCTTAGAGAGTTGAAAATGCAGGTGGATTTTGATGTGCCTCATGTATCTACTATGTATTTTAAATGGGAAGAGTCTTGTGTAGAAAATCCAGACATGACTGTATCAGAGCAGATATAGGGTCTGGAAATTTTGTTGAGAGTGCAAAGGGACTGCAAAGTGATTTTGCAATATAGTGCAAAGAAAGTACTGACCAAAAGTAAAACAACAAGGAGAGAGCTTTATTATATGCTTCTCAGGTGTCACCAAACAGGGTGGACTTATGATTAATTGAGAAAGCATTCTTTTGACCATTTGGAGTACCTTGCTTATCCTATTTGGGATTATGTTTCTAAGGCAAACACATTAAGAATGCTTTCTGAATAAAGACAGGAAGAGATAGAGGAGCTGCTAATGATTAAGAAGGCATCCATTGTGCCTAAACCAGTGAAGAAGGGATTCAAGTTAAACTTCCCAATGCTTGATCAGTTGAAACCACATGAAGTAGTCTTGAAGAGGAACATGGTACTTTCTCCACTAATGACATCTGATTTAGCTGTAGTTGTGCCTCTTGATTTCAGAAATCCGATCATCAAATATGAAGAAGATTCTATTGGATTCTAGGTGATCACCCGGGTTGGTGATAAGGTACACACTTTTAGTTCTTTGGTGTCTTTGTTTGCCAGTTTGGATAGGGAGGATGTTGAAGCTCTGTGGAGCTTGATGAAGAAGGTGTATGAGGCTGAAGCTCCTACATCTTTGAATGGAATAAAAATCTGGAAAACATTTCAAAGAATGTTTGCCCATGATGTTTAAGATCCAGTTTGGTTGAATCTAGATTATTTGTGTAGCTTAAAGTGGTATTTGTATTCAGCTGCTGGTGTGTTTCATTTGAGTACTACAAAGTTTGCAGAATACTTGTTGATAGATGAGAAGTATCCACTATCACAAGAATTGTTGAAGAAGTTGATCACCACCAGACTTGAAGTTGACTACACCAGTGATGTTAGCATGGACTTTATGTAATTCATATATTCTTTGATTCAGGAGTAGATTTTATTTGTAAGAATCCTCTTTGTATTTTGTTTTTTTCAGAAAGTTGAACATTAGTATAAGTATCAAGTTTAGGGGAGGATTGTTAGGAATAAAATTAGCTACATCACTATGCCGCTGACAAAGGGATTTCAGACGCTGACAAGAGTTATTTAGGTGCTGACAGATTGGACGCTAACAAGAAATAATCAAGCGATGACAAGTGAAACCCCAGCTACAACAGAATACTTAGTCAACACTTTTTATATGTTATGAAGATATGCATTGTATATTGTATTTTCTATGTTTATCTTAATATATCTTCCTAGAATAGTTGACAAGTTTGCTTATTGTACAAGACTCCTTATGTTATAAAAGGAGGTATTAGGGTTTAGTTTGATATACGTTTTACACTTTCATTGTACTCAAGTTCTATCAATCAAAGTGAAAGTTTGGTTTATATTGTGTTTAACATTGTTCTTTGTTCTGAGTGCTAATTCCGCATAACACTTAGATTGTTGTTAACATAAAGTTTCTCTACGTGTTAATCTTGATTCAATCTCGTTAACACAAAGCTATTCGATCTAAGTTTGGGATCAACACTTGTACCTTAGAATTTAAGCTTCAACAAATGGATGTACTGAGTTCATTTCTTAACGATTTGATCAATAAGGAGGTATATGTGGCTCAACCTCACGGCTTCATTGATTTTGAGAAACCGGATCATGTTACAAGCTTAAGAAGGCTCTTTATGGTCTTAAACAAGCACCCAAAGCTTGGTATGATAGACTTAAAGCGTTTCTTGCTAAACATGAGTATACCATGGGAATGGTAGACAATACGCTCTTTACAAAGAATAAAGGTTCTCACTTCATTATCGTACAAATATATGTTGATGACATTATATTTGGTTCAACTTGTCAATAATTTTGTGATGACTTTGCCAAAATCATGCATGATGAGTTTGAAATGATTATGATGGGAGAACTTAACTTCTTTTTAGGACTCCAAATTAAACAAATGGACGATGGTATTTTCTTTAATCAATCCAAGTATGTTAAAGAAATGCTAAAAAAAATTGGATTAGCAGACTCTAGACTGATGAAGACCCCTATGGCCTCGGAAACTAAACTCACTGTAGATGATGATTGTGAGTCGGTAGACAACACCAAATATAGAGGTATGATTGGTAGTTTGTTGTACCTAACGGCAAGTCGACCGGATATCATGTTTAGTGTTTGCCTTTGTGCTCGCTTCCAAGAGACTCCTAAAACCTCTCACCTTGAAGTGGTTAAGCGTATCTTCTGATACATTAAGGGCACTATACATTTAGGATTATGGTATCCAAAAGGGACCGGTGTAGAAACCATTATCTACGCGGGCTCGGACCATACGGGAGACTATGTGGACCGAAAAAGCACTAGTGGAGTTTGTACCTTCATGGGTTGTTGTTTAACTTCTTGGTTCTCCAAGAAATAAAGCGATCTTACAATATCTACCATGGAAGCCGAGTATGTGAGTACCGGTAAAGCTTGTCAACAAGCTCTATGGATGAAGCAAACTCTTGTTGATTACGGGAGTTCTCTTGATGATGTTCCCATCATGTGCGATAATAAGGGTGCAATAGACCTTAGCAAGAATCCCGTGCAACATTCGCGAACTAAGCACATAGAGATTCACCACCATTTCCTTTGGGATAATGTTCAAAAGGATAACATTTCGATTGACAAGGTACCCTCGGTAGAAAACTTAGCCGATATCTTCACTAAGCCACTTAAGAGGGAACCTTTTAATTAATTGCGTGTAGGTCTAGGTTTAATGGAACATATTCCTTAATTACGCATTTTATTAATCGAGTCTTTTTCTCTTTTGCGTCTTTTATTTCTTTGAGTCATTGAGTCTTGCAAACTCTTTTTAGAAAACCTCTCTTCTCTTTTTCAAAATTCTCAAAGTTCTTTCGAAAATGGTCGAGAAATGTTTTTGCATTGTTAATTCAATCTGAAAACGTTTTCCATAGCTTCTTGCTATTGATATTGAGCTTACATAATTCATATGTATGTGTCTCTCAAATATAGCAAGAACAAAAGTGAACTATGGAGGATCATTGTGTCATGACTAATTGTCTAGTTCAACACACCTCCAACATCGATTTTCTTTAAAATCTATGTATTTTGGTCAAAACCTTATTTGGTGAGTTCTTGTGTGTTTTGTTTGTCTATGTTTGCTTTTTAGCATATCTCTATGATTAGTTAGACTAGAAAAATATGATTTGCTGAATTAGAAAATCCTCCTTCATCACCAAAATCCACCCAATGTAGGCGGTTCTTTAAATAAACGGCGGCTCTATATCAATATGGAACCGCCGGTGGAGATAAGGAACCGCAGGCAGTTCTTCCTTTTTCAGGTATTTCTGAAACTCCAAATTTGCTCCAACACTTTTTGGAATCTTTATTTCAACCATTTTGACCACCCTCAAAATATCTTGAGCTTTCTCTATCTAACCCTAAGCATTTTATATCCTTTTTCAAATCAAAATGTCTTTTTCTCCAAATGAAAGCCTTGATTCTCCTCCATATTCTCCAATTGCTTTCAATCCCAATTCACCCAAGAACACTCAAAATCACATCTCTTCTCCTTCTAAGAATGTTGATTGTGGAACTTATTTTCTTCCACCACTAGCCTTTAGTGTTCTTCCTCCTTCACATGATAATGTCATGCATCATGGAACATATTGTCATTGTTGTCAATATCAACATCTTGCTATGACTCATATCTATGAGGAGTTGAATTACATCAAGAGTCTCTTAGTCAAACCTCCTCTTCACTATGACTATGAGATTACTACCAAGCCACCACCACCTCCTTTCGCCACTACTTTGTCTTTTATCTAAGCATTGGTTGCTTATCTTCAAGACATCTAGTTCGAGCAAATCTTAGAGTTCTAGTTTAACTAAGATTAGATTTATGCTTTTATTTTGGCTTGTTTTATTTTTCATACATTTTTGTATGTTTTGTTTCCTTGTATTTTTTTATGTTTTTTCTTTTAACATGACTTACCTTGGATCCTGGTCTCTTCTCTTTTATTTTTTTGTGACCTTTGCTATATCTTGTTGGGTGTTTCTTCTCTTCTACTAACCCTTCTATGTAGTTTGTCACCATATCTCGATTCCTTGGTGCCCCAAGCAAGGGGGAGTAAGCACCAAGGGGGAGCATTTGCAAATTCTGGTTCTTCTCTTCTACAAAGACTTTTGCAACCTGTTTGCTTCGACAAAGGGGGAGAAATGAAATAAACTCGTCTTCGAAAATCTTGTTTTTTTATGTGATTGAGTTTATGTATTGTCGGAATCAAAAAGAGGGAGATTGTTAATGCAATGATGCCTAAAAACGTTACTTGCTTTTTTCGGTCTCGCTTTGTTTTGATTACGACAATATGTAAAAACAAGCATTTACGAAAACAACGAAAAATGAATTCTTGAGTTCAAGTATTTTTTATTTCAACCATTATCACTTAAGGTATGTACAAAAAAGTACTCATCTTAATTAAGTGATGAAGGATTTAATCTTTTCTTAAAAATCACTTTTTATTAAGTGTGACAGTTTTTATTAAACTTTATTTTTAAGAAAATGTTTATTAAATTAATTATTTGAAAATTTGAAAATGGCATATTATATCTTGGTTTGAAATATCCTTTTAAGATATTTTAATCACCAGATTTGAACCATAGACAAAAAGGAGCAGAGTCTACTCCGGCGGCTGCTTAAGTGGCTATGCGGTTCCTTATCGATAAGGAACCACGGGTAGCTTTCAGGAACCGCGGTCAGATATATCTGTTGGAGCCTTATCTTATAAATAGTGGACGGTTCTCAGATTTTCTCTTCACCTCTTTTGCACATATATTTCGAGATTATTTCATACTTCTTAAATCACTCAAATCCTTGGTCATTCTTAGATTCAGGAGTATGTTTTATTTGTAAGAATCCTCTTTGTATTTTGTTTTTTTCAGAAACTTGAACATTAGTATAAGTATCAAGTTTAGGGGAGGATTGTTGGGAATAAAATGAGCTACATCACTATGCCGCTGACAAAGGGATTTCAGACGCTGACAAGAGTTATTTAGGCGCTGACAGATTGGACGCTAAGAAGAAATATTCAAGCGCTGACAAGTGAAACCCCAGCTACAACAGAATACTTAGTCAACACTTTTTATATGTTATGAAGATATGCATTGTATATTGTATTTTCTATGTTTATCTTAATATATATTCCTAGAATAGTTGACAAGTTTCCTTATTGTACAAGACTCCTTATGTTATAAAAGGAGGTATTAGGGTTTAGTATTGATATACGTTTTACACTTTCATTGTACTCAAGTTCTATCAATCAAAGTAAAAGTTTGGTTTATATTGTGTTTAACATTGTTCTTTGTTCTGAGTGTTAATTCCGCATAACACTTAGATTGTTGTTAACATAAAGTTTCTCTACATGTTAATCTTGATTCAATCTTGTTAACACAAAGCTATTCGATCTAAGTTTGGGATCAACACTTGTACCTTAGACTTTAAGCTTCAAAAAATGGATGTACTGAGTTCATTTCTTAACGGTTTGATCAATGAGGAGGTATATGTGGCTCAACCTCACGGCTTCATTGATTTTGAGAAACCGGATCATGTTACAAGCTTAAGAAGGCTCTTTATGGTCTTAAACAAGCACCCAAAGCTTGGTATGATAGACTTAAAGCGTTTCTTGCTAAACATGAGTATACCATGGGAATGGTAGACAATACGCTCTTTACAAAGAATAAAGGTTCTCACTTCATTATCGTACAAATATATGTTGATGACATTATATTTGGTTCAACTTGTCAATCATTGTGTGATGACTTTGCCAAAATCATGCATGATGAGTTTGAAATGATTATGATCGGAGAAATTAACTTCTTTTTAGGACTCCAAATTAAACAAATGGACGATGGTATTTTCTTTAATCAATCCAAGTATGTTAAAGAAATGCTAAAGAAATTTGGATTAGAAGACTCTAGACTGATGAAGGCCCCTATGGCCTCGGATACTAAACTCACCGTAGATGATGATTGTGAGTCGGTAGATAACACCAAATATAGAGGTATGATTGGTAGTTTGTTGTACCTAACGGTAAGTCGACCGAATATCATGTTTAGTGTTTGCCTTTGTGCTCGCTTCCAAGAGACTCCTAAAACCTCTCACTTTGAAGTGGTTAAGCGTATCTTCTGATACATTAAGGGCACTATACATTTAGAATTATGGTATCCTAAAGGGACCGGTGTAGAAACCATTATCTACGCGGGCTCGGATCATACGGGAGACTATGTGGACCGAAAAAGCACTAGTGGAGTTTGTACCTTCATGGGTTGTTGTTTAACTTCTTTGTTCTCTAAGAAATAAACCGATCTTGCAATATCTACCATGGAAGCCGAGTATGTGAGTACCGATAAAGCTTGTCAACAAGCTCTATGGATGAAGCAAACGCTTGTTGATTACAGGATTTCTCTTGATGATGTTCCCATCATGTGCGATAATAAGGGTGCAATAGACCTTAGCAAGAATCTCGTGCAACAATCGCGAACTAAGCACATAGAGATTCACCACCATTTCCTTAGGGATAATGTTCAAAAGGACAACATTTCGATTGATAAGGTACCCTCGGTAGAAAACTTAGCCGATATCTTCACTAAGCCACTTAAGAGGGAACCTTTTAATTACTTGCGTGTAGGTCTAGGTTTAATGTAACATATTCCTTAATTACGCATTTTAGTAATCGAGTCTTTTTCTCTTTTGCGTCTTTTCTTTCTTTGAGTCATTGAGTCTTGCAAACTCTTTTTAGAAAACCTCTCTTCTCTTTTTCAAAATTCTCAAAGTTCTTTCGAAAATGGTCGAGAAATGTTTTTACATTGTTAATTCAATCTGAAAACGTTTTCCATAGCTTCTTGCTATTGATATTGAGCTTACATAATTCATATGTATGTGTCTCTCAAATATATCAAGAATAAAAGTGAATTATGGAGGATCATTGTGTCATGACTAATTGTCTAGTTCAACACACCTCCAACATCGATTTTCTTTAAAATCCATGTATTTTGGTCAAAACCTTATTTGGTGAGTTCTTGTGTGTTTTGTTTGTCTATCTTTGCTTTTTAGCATATCTCTATGATTAGTTAGACTAGAAAAATATGATTTGCTGAATTAGAAAATCCTCTTTCATCACCAAAATCCACCCAATGTAGGCGATTCTTTAAATAAACCGCGGCTCCATATCAATATGGAACCGCCGGTGGAGATAAGGAACCGCAGGCAGTTCTTCCTTTTTCGGGTATTTCTGAAACACCAAATTTGCTCCAACACTTTTTGGAATCTTTATTTCAACCCTTTTGACCACCCTCAAAATATCTTGAGCTTTCTCTATTTAACCCTAAGCATTTTATATCCTTTTTCAAATCAAAATGTCTTTTAATCCAAATTAAAGCCTTGTTTCTCCTCCATATTCTCCAATTGCTTTCAATCCTAATTCACCCAAGAACACTCAAAATCACATCTCTTCTCCTTCTAAGAATGGTGATTGTGGAACTTCTTTTCTTCCACCACTAGCCTTTAGTGTTCTTCCTCCTTCACATGAGAATTTCATGCATCATGGAACATATTGTCATTGTTGTCAATATCAACATCTTGCTATGACTCATATCTATGAGGAGTTGAATTACATCAAGAGTCTCTTAGTCAAACTTCCTCCTCACTATGACTATGAGATTACTACCAAGCCACCACCACCTCCTTCTGCCACTACTTTGTCTTTTATCTAAGCATTGGTTGCTTATCTTCAAGACATCTAGTTCGAGCAAATCTTAGAGTTCTAGTTTAACTAAGATTATATTTATGTTTTTCTTTTGGCTTGTTTTATTTTTCATACATTTTTGTATGTTTTGTTTCCTTGTATTTTTTATGTTTTTTCTTTTAACATGACTTACCTTGGATCCTGGTCTCTTCTCTTTTATTTTTTTGTGACCTTTGCTATATCTTGTTGGGTGTTTCTTCTCTTCTACTAACCCTTCTATGTAGCTTGTCACCATATCTCGATTCCTTGGTGCCCCAAGCAAGGGGGAGTAAGCACCAAGGGGGAGCATTTGCAAATTCTGGTTCTTCTCTTCTACAAAGACTTTTGCAACCTTTTTGCTTCGACAAAGGCGGAGAAATGAAATAAACTCGTATTCGAAAATCTTGTTTTTTTATGTGATTGAGTTCATGTATTGTCGGAATCAAAAAGAGGGAGATTGTTAATGCAATGATGCCTAAAAACGTTACTTGCTTTTTTCGGTCTCCATTTGTTTTGATTAAGACAATATGTAAAAACAAGCATTTACGAAAACAACGAAAAATGAATTCTTGAGTTCAAGTATTTTTTATTTCAACCATTATCACTTAAGGTATGTACAAAAAAGTACTCATCCTAATTAAGTGATCAAGGATTTAATCTTTTCTTAAAAATCACTTTTTATTAAGTGTGACAGTTTTTATTAAACTTTATTTTTAAGAAAATGTTTATTAAATTAATTATTTGAAAATTTGAAAATGGCATATTCTATCTTGGTTTGGAATATCCTTTTAAGATATTTTAATCACCATATTTGAACCATACCACTAAAAGACAAAAAGGAGCGGAGTCTACTCCGGCGGCTCCTTAAGTGGCTTTGCGGTTCCTTATCGATAAGGAACCACGGGTAGCTTTCAGGAACCGCGGTCAGATATATCTGTTGGAGCCTTATCTTATAAATAGTGGACAATTCTCAGATTTTCTCTTCACCTCTTTTGCACATATATTTCTAGATTATTTCATACTTCTTAAATCACTCAAATCCTTGGTCATTTGGTTGATTACTACTTGTTTAGAAGTGAATCTTTCTCCTCCCATCTCTTCCTCTCCAAGTGCAAAGAGAAGAACACTTTCATCCTTGAAGTGTTGTGTATACCTCAAAGATCCATTGAAGATCAAATCTTATTTATTCATTGTTGTGAAAATCCAAGTAGTTGTGTCTATTTGGAAGTTGTGTATGTATTAAGGTTAATACTTGGTCCTTAAAGTATATTGGTGTAGATTGGTCCTAGTTAAGATTAGGGCTCGACTTCTAGCTTAGAGCCGTAAATTGGATAAGCAACATTGTGTACGGTTTCTTTACCTTAAGGAGCTTGTTGATTAGTGAACTCTCGAGTAAGGAGTACTCGAGGAGTGGAGTAGGGACAAGGAGTGACCTTCGTTTTCGCACCACTATAAATCCTTGGTTTCGGTTTGATCTTTCTTTTCCTTATCTCTTTACATTCATTATTCTTTATTAGCATATACTTGTGATTATTAGTTTAGTTACACTATCCCTTGTTCATATTGTGCATAAGAAGATTTCACATAATTACTCAAGCCTAAGTTTTTAAAAATATTATTGAAAACCGTCTTTTAACAAGTAAATTTTAAAAAACTATTCAACCCCCCCCCCCTCTAGTTTCTACAGAAAGTTCGCCTCCCTTGATAAATCATTTACCTAAAAAATGCAAGAAACCTAGTGGCAGGGTTTGAGTAATTTGGTCATAAGGGCAGATATGGTTCAATCACAATTGACATTATACTTGGCTAGTTGCGAGAGCGGTATTTGGGATTTAGAATACATAGGACAAGGACTATGGACTATATAGTCCTGCCGATATCATGATCACTAAGCAGTAATAACTAGACATTTTATTAGAAACACAAATCACAACTAGATAGCAATAAAGTAACTAATTTAACACGTTTCTCCTATCTTTTCTTTAATTATTTATAATTCTTAGTTTAATTAAATTATTATTATTTCTGTGACAATCTTTCAAACTAAAACCAAAATACTCTTAGCTCCTTCGATGACCTCAGATTTACCAATTTGTACTTCACAAGACTGCGTTCTTTTGCCCGTTAGTGGGTTATCGGTAGGTCAAATTTTATAAATTAAAACTTAAAAATATATTTTAAGATAAAATACGCATCATTTAGCAAATGGAGCACCCTTAGAATTTACAGTACCACTAGGCGTCTGTTCTTTGTTAACATCCATCTCACTTAAATAACCAGAATTGCTCGCCTGGACACCAATGATGATGTGTCATTTGTAACCGTTTTAGTATTCCTACCTAAATCATCGCTTACACACACAACACTAGTCTCACACACCGAAATATAAGCACACACTTTTGAAATCTTTTCCCCCAGGATCCAAGAAACTAACCTTCATTCCCACTACATGCACTCTAGTTCACATCTCAATCGATGATAACCACGAGCAGGTATCATAAAAAAAATAGCCGACAAAACCCTAACGGCTTTTGCAAGTCTAAGAAGAATAAGAAAGTCAATTTTATTAGTGACCAATAAGTATTAACCATCATATGATAGAAGCAGAATAAGATCATCGCAACAACACAAACCACGTAACCATAAAACTAAAATCTTGAAAAAAACCCAAAAAGGAATAAACCATAGCAATCCAATAATTGAACGATAAAAAAGTTAAGAAGTATGTTAATGATTTAGACTCGTGAAATAATAGACTTGAGAGAGAAGGAAGAACTCAGGGTTTAAATAATTCGCTAGTGAAATCGCCTTAGGATTCTTCAATTGCTAGTTCTTACTAACAGACTTATGGATCATGATGTAGGTAACTTTGCTCAAAAAATATGAAACAAACTGGACAACAGAAAATATAGCAATGACGGTTGTTCTAGATGCCAAAAAGCATACTCTGTTTATTTTGGTCCACTTAATATATGGAAATGAAGTGGGGGGGGAATGGGTGGAAAAACTAACGTATACTAAACTAGCTGACATGGAATTAGTGAAAAGTCAAACAACCGGTTTGATTGATACCACAATGGACATAACATGCGGCTACTGCTAGTTTAATGTTCATAATGATATTATTTCGCATAACATATGCATAATGGCACAGAAAAATAGTACACTTTTACTTTATAAAATTTATAACTTTTACCCTTTCAAAGACAATAGTAAAGGTCTAAAAGTAAAGTCATACGATGATAAGTAAACATACTTACTTTAAAGGTTTATAGTGATTTTAAACAACTCGAACTCAAAACATTCAGCTTTGGTATACCACTTCACCATCCTGTCAACTTGATTCTTTGTTGTGTATTCATTTGTTTAATTCTTCTTTTCAATTTTCCTTAAAAAATAAAGATGTAATCTTTGGAAACAAACATAAAAAATAAAAAAGACAAATGTCAATAAGACTTACTAAAAGTACTGTACAACCTAAAAAAGCTAATCATCTCTTCTCTCTCCCTTCCTACAAAACCCTCTAAAAATACAAGTTTAATACCTTAATCAATTTGTTTTCAAATACCTTTTAACGATTTTTATTGCAATAATCCGCCTTAACAATTTGTTATCACGATTTGTGTTGGTCTTGAGTTAGGTTTTCGCTTTTAATTGAGGGTTTGCTAATTCACTTTTATTATCTTTGAAACGAAACCCTAACATTCATTTATATTCTTTTGTTTGTCTCTATCTCAGATATCTAATCGATGTGTTCCTGTTTTGTTGAACAGTTTCAAGTTGTTTTACCTCTTAGGGTTTAAGTATTCGATTGATTTTTTCTCTAGGATTTCGACGTGTTTTTTGTTTGATGTTTTTGCTAGGCTGTTCGTGTATTGGTAATTATGTGGTTTTATGATCGTGGTTATCTTCTCATTATTAAAGTAGTTAATTGGATAACTTGGTATTAATGAAAAAACATTTTTTAGTGCTAATGAGAGAGGGAGTGGCAGTGGTGTTAAAGAGAAAAAACTTATGAATTTGAATACATATTTAGGTGATCAAGGTGTTGGTTTGAATGATGAGAATTATGTATATTCTATTGATGAGACACCTTTTATTGGTGTTCATGTGAGAAATTCAGGTGATTTGGGTAACATGGATGTTGATAAGGAGCAGGCGTCGAGTTTTAACCTTAATCCTAAGGGGACGTCTTTTGTTATTGTGTTTATCAAAGAAAAGATTCGAGAGGGTCTTAACGTTCATACCTTTATTACACGATGGTGAATAGGGTTGAGGTAACAGTTTTGCTACATTTTATTCGAACTAACAGGTGAAAGATTAGTCATTCCGGTTTATGATTTCTTCTTGGGAAAGCTTACCCTGTTGTCGCGAATTATCTTAAGAATACTTGAAGTAAAATTAAATTAGTTAAATCAATGCTTAACTCGTCGATCAGGTTATTTTTCTTCCAATTTAACTCTATGGATGGCATGAACATTATGCTTGAAATTGGTCCCTGTTTTATTTGTAATAATCGAATTATGCTTAGTAAATGAGATTTGGATATGAATATGTTGAAAAAGGATGTCAGAATGATTCCGGTATAGGTTAAACTTCATGGTATTTCTTTGACGACATTTAGTCAATATGGGCTTAGTGAAATTGCTACAAAACTTGGCACTCCTTTGATGCTTGATTCCTATATAGCTTAATTGTGTTTGAAATCATGGGATAGATTGAGTTATGCTAGAGAAACGATTGAGCTGCGTTCGGATGTAGAGTTGAAAGATTCTATTATGGTGGCTATGCCTAAACTAAAAGGCGATGGTTTTATTTAAGCACTATTCGTTAATTTTAATATGAATAAAAAACCCCTAGATTCTCGTGATGTAAGATTTTTTGCCATGTACTTGAAGATTTTCCTAAGGCTATGTGATCCATTCGTGCAAAGAATTTGAGCACGCCTAAGAAAGTTGTTACGGGTGTACCAGTTGGTCATAAGGTGAACTTTAAACTGGTTAGTCCTAAGGTTACTTGCGAATATCGAATGGTTGGCAAGAGAAATACTACTTTAAGTGGTAGGAAAAATCAAGCTGCTTCGGTTACTCCAAGTAAAGAGGTTACTAACTCATATTCTTTTAATGCACTTAATTCTATTAGAAATGATGCTGATTTGGGTTCGAATAGTGGAACCTCTAAGTCGGTTGGTTTGGATGAATTTTCGTGTGGGTTTATGTTTGAGGATGGTATTACTCGAACGGATGCTAGTCACACCCCGGTTATTGAAATATTGAAAACATTGAAAAGAAGACTGCTGAAGGGAAATTTACTCTTGTGGATGATCAAGGGAACCCGGTTCCTAGGAAAAAGGGTGATATTTCAGGTGAGCTTAATGAGGAGGATGTAGTTGAACATGTAAATAATGATATGGCAAATTTTTTGCTTTCTAAGACGACAAATATTTATATGAAACTAATAGTCTATGGGACAATAGAGAGATTCTTACAAGAATGGTGTAGATTGCTATGACCAATATGATTATGATATGTATGATGATCAAGATATTTCGGAGGTGTCCAGTCTATTTCTGATAAATTTGGAATCGTAATCTATAATAACCCGTACCTTTCGCGCCATTTTTTTTTATTCCTCGACTTTTATTTATAAAAGTTATTTTATGAAAAAGAAAAGAAAATCGATTTGTCAATAAAATTATTTTTCTAACTTGTTTAAACGTGTTATTGTTCATACATCTTCATTCAATTATTTCCATCTATAATACGACAATACATATATTTTATCCAAGTCATTATTTATTTTTGTCATTTTATCATACAAGAATATTAAATTCTCGACTAACCGACAAGGTTAAGAATTTAACGTATCGAATACGTGTCAATTATTATTTATTGGCTATCTTATGTTCGTCATCGACCGTAAATATTCTCGTTATGACATAAAAATATTTTCTATTTTTGTCATTTTAATTTTTCGTTTTACGAGCATTTCTTATAATTTGTGTTAAGCCTTTAGGCGACATTCGTTTATATAACGCGTTGATGTATTTTAAATTATAAGCCCTCACTTATATATCAAATATAAATGTTCTTTGAATGTCGATGTTTTTATTTTATATTGAGCGTTTATTTTCGTGATTTTACGCGTATCTTCTAAATCCTATAACTTTTAGAATATTGGACTTCGATAATACCCGCTTTAACAAATTTTAGGGAAAGATTTTATTATATAAACGACACCTCATACTTTTTTTATACGAAATAACATGAGGTATATGTCCTCGTGAAACGTCTCTATTAAAATTGTAAGACACGTGTTAGACGTACTTTGCATGAACAAACATATTCTATTCCCAAATTCATTCATTCTACACATATTTCTTAGACCTCATTGTTGTCTTCGTATATCAAATGACCACAAATATAATTGCTCCTTTGGTGTGTCTAAATTGTTCACGCCAACTAAAAATGGATCAACATCATTTAGAATTTTGAGCTTGTTTTTCTTGGTCCTAATTATTGAAACATCATTATCATCAACATATATGATGTGTTTGGAGCTGCTTTTAAAGATATATTACATGTATTAATCTTGGGTAAATTCATTTTTGTATCCTTGGAGGTTATTGTAGAAGCAATGGTTTTGGAGGTTGATATTGTTTTGACATCTTTCATCAATTTTGTAAGGTTATATCTATGTTCTTATTATAAAGTTTATGCTATAAATATAATATGTAACTATGTAATTTATATGTTTCTACTAGCCATGATAATGTATTAGTTGATTGGATTATTTTTGGACATTGTATATATATCTTTAACATAAAAATTAAGCCAAGACAAGCCCAAGGTGAAGGTTGTGATTAATAATTTGGATCAGTGGCAAAACGTGACTCTTGAAAATCAATAGGTTTTGAGGTTAGTTGAAATTCATAGGTTGATAGGCCTATGTTTTGTGGTGATTTTGCCGGGTGACTCGTCTCGTGACGATACCTGATGAATTAGATATGGTCGAAATGATAAAAAGTGTAAAATCTGAACATGCTGAATAAACTGACTGATTACTCTTACACGACCTCATAATTATTGAAAAAGGTAAAACTATGGGTTGTAGACAAATTTATGAAGAACTAGAATCAATTGGATACTCCACCAGTTCTTTACGGTTTGGAAATGGCGGCCGAAACGGTGATAACGAGATTGGCTGACAAAAACAGCCAACTCTTCTAAGTAATAAAATGGGTAAATGAGCTATAATAAATATAAATTAGGGGAAATTGAAATTATAATAAGTAAACTACATAAGTTAAGAATGACTTTGGTAAAAATAACTCATCTATATTATTTAGGTTTTAGGAGAAACGGTCTAATGCACGAGACATGTCGTGAAAATTGTAAAAATTAGACTATATTAAATTAAGGTAAAACGTGACGATTTTTATAAAAACAGAAGTGTTATGACCCACTTGTCGAGAATTTTAGACTCTTTGTATACTGATATCTATACACCCGAGACCCGACCATCCTAAGATATTAAGTCGACAACGTTTGAAGGCGTTTTAGAACCCATAAAGCTTATAAAGTTGATTTGGGCCACAAAAGCCCAACAAACATTTATAATGGCTATTGGCCATTATTTGAACTAATATTTATAACATATTTAGAGTTTAATACTTAGATTCAAATGGACTAAAGTCATAATAACTTGTAATGGGCCACTAATGGGCTTTAATGGGCTTAAAGGTCATAATGAATACATGATAGACTATTATCAAAGTCTTATGAAAAGTTTTATAAAACTTATACAATGTCCAAACTTACTAAAGTGAACTATTTACATTTGTGTTTGACTTATGTATGATTTATTACTCGTCTCGGGCCTAAGACGCGTCTCATCATATTAGGTCTCGTTCGGTTATATGTTGATCGTTGGACATCTCGTTCTCGAACAGTGAGCGATTGATATCTCGTGAAGTCTTGTATCGACTATTGGATGTTTGTTCCTCGATAAATGTGTGATAGCTATATCAGGTGAGTCTATAGCCTCGCTTTATACTATCTTGTAAATGTTTTTGAACCCACGAGGGGAATACATGCTGTTTTATAAAATGAACACAAGTTGTTTTTTGGTATGCTGGACCCGGATATGATGATAAATGCCTAAGTACCATTGTCTTATGAAGTCCCTGAATTTCATGAACTGTTAATTACCTTGAGAGGTAAACGCTAATACATATGATAGATCTATTTGGTTTGACAGCCTTATCTTAGGGTATGTATCCTTGTGATCACCTGAGAGGGATATTATGTATAAGAGGTCGCTGGTATATGACAATATTACCTGTTGTAGGGGCGCCGTAAGTGACTCGGTTTGACATGTTGGTTAACGTTCAGTTGCATGAGCTTAAGGCATTTATCGATATATATGACTTGTCTGTGTGACGAGCCTGAGATGATTAAAAATTCTTGTGTTCAAATGATGATTTACAAAACCTATAGATTCACTCAACCGTTGTGTTGATGATTTTGAGCATGTATTTCAGGTAATCAAGATGGATAGCAGCGGAGCATGCAGGGAGGTAGTTGGTGCTTACTTGTCTAAAGTTTTATATTATTTTTCCATCCTTTGAAACGAACTAAATGACTTTTATAGTCTTATATGAATGTGATGTGTTGGTAACGATTTTTGGGACTAAACGCTACTCTGATTTTATATATTGGATGGGAAACTTTTTAGACAAGGTTGTATATTATTTTAACGTCTCTTTTGAGGTCGTTTTCTATGATTGTGTGTGATGTGCTATGAGTAGCGCCCCAAAGTGGTATTCCGCTGCGTGGTAATTTGGGGGTGTTACAAAATGGTATCAGAGCCAC
Organism: Glebionis coronaria; assembly: GCA_025667525.1. Taxonomy (NCBI): domain Eukaryota; kingdom Viridiplantae; phylum Streptophyta; class Magnoliopsida; order Asterales; family Asteraceae; genus Glebionis; species Glebionis coronaria. The sequence goes on from CM046882.1 coordinate 424,448,231, forward strand.
AAGTTATAGAGAACTAGGTCGATTTTGAAAAACCTAAACTATAACTTTGGTGTGTTCAAAAAAAAAAGTTTTAAGCACGCAACTACTCCGCATGACTCCGGTAAGGCTATTCTTGTATTACTTTTTTTATTTTGATTATGTGAACCTATGTGTATGTAGGAATGGTAGTATGTATATGTATGATCATACTATGCTAATTGAAGGCATTGTACGCGAAACAATGATCCTTGAATTATTGTCGTAAATTCTATAATGCGGTTTTGTATCGGATTTGGCCTCACTACCAATCACCGATCTTGATAATTATGTATTATTTGAAAACGAGTATGAAACTCGTTTGATACCTTGAGTATGTATATATTGTTTCGTAAGCTATCGCCTATCGACTTGCTTAAGTCCGATCGTTATCATCGTACCGTGATGTGCCATTTTAGGACATCTCCTTTCGAAACGTAGTTGATTGATGTGATATTCGTGTTCCGAATACTTCTTATGATTTTGAAGAATCATTTATCCGAGGTGACATCTTTTATGTAATGCGACGTGTGATTTGATTTTATATGACTACGTTTTATTGGCGAAAAGGAGGATGCCAATGTTGGACCTAAGATATATATGTCCTAACCAAATATATATAGTTTGGGTACAACAAAGATATGCTCGTAGTAGTCATTCGGTTGAGTGACTTAATATCTTGTATCTAAATGAAATGGGACATTTAGATATAGAGATTTTAACTCGCACAACTATGAGTCGTTTAAGGTTGTCTTATTGAAATGGGTTGGGACATTTGAATAAGAAAATTTTAAACCACTAGGCCTTAGAATGTTGTGTTTTTCCTTATTCAAATGGAATGGGACGTTTAAATACGGAAATCATGATGTAAGTTTATTGACACCTTGTATTTACTATGGTATTTGGATATGATATCGTGTTAAGAGATGGTAATACTTGAGTAGGATAACTTATAGTCGTCTTGTTGAAATGGATTGGGACGCCTTTTAATTTGAACAAGAAAGTTATAAGTTCCCGAACCGTGAATTTATAAAATCTTGTATACATGAAAGGGGACGCCTTTTGATGTAGACAATGAGTTATAAATGAGTGGACCCAAGTATGCCTGGCTCGATTTGTGAGTGTTTGGTATGCGTTCGGTGTCGTCGTCGTTATGGTGATCGTCGATTATCATCTATGTACGAGTAACCCGTTGGACTTCTCTCGAGTTATGATTTATTTCAATACGAGAATATACGAGTCAATTCATCGAATTCAAGATTCAAGTGTATAATTGTAGGTCGACCAACAATGGAATTATCATCAACAAATCATGTTAAGCAAAAAGATTTTGAAATTTTGCTTGTTATTGTCGATGGTTTATCAAAGAATTTTTCGACGTAATGAGAATATCTTTTTGGTATGGACCCGTCTGTGAGAACCCTGTAATATCTTTTAGGTATGGACCCGTGTGTGAGCTTAGAACAAGTAAGATTAAGCACGGGGACCGTGCTCCCTTATGGTGGGTAGAATATAATAACCCGTACCTTTCGCGCCATTTTTTTTTATTCCTCGACTTTTATTTATAAAAGTTATTTTATGAAAAAGAAAAGAAAATCGATTTGTCAATAAAATTATTTTTCTAACTTGTTTAAACGGGTTATTGTTCATACATCTTCATTCAATTATTTCCATCTATAATACGACAATACATATATTTTATCCAAGTCATTATTTATTTTTGTCATTTTATCATACAAGAATATTAAATTCTCGACTAACCGACAAGGTTAAGAATTTAACGTATCGAATACGTGTCAATTATTATTTATTGGCTATCTTATGTTCGTCATCGACCGTAAATATTCTCGTTATGACATAAAAATATTTTCTATTTTTGTCATTTTAATTTTTCGTTTTACGAGCATTTCTTATAATTTGTGTTAAGCCTTTAGGCGACATTCGTTTATATAACGCGTTGATGTATTTTAAATTATAAGCCCTCACTTATATATCAAATATAAATGTTCTTTGAATGTCGATGTTTTTATTTTATATTGAGCGTTTATTTTCGTGATTTTACGCGTATCTTCTAAATCCTATAACTTTTAGAATATTGGACTTCGATAATACCCGCTTTAACAAATTTTAGGGAAAGATTTTATTATATAAACGACACCTCATACTTTTTTTATACGAAATAACATGAGGTATATGTCCTCGTGGAACGTCTCTATTAAAATTGTAAGACACGTGTTAGACGTACTTTGCATGAACAAACATATTCTATTCCCAAATTCATTCATTCTACACATATTTCTTAGACCTCATTGTTGTCTTCGTATATCAAATGACCACAAATATAATTGCTCCTTTGGTGTGTCTAAATCGTTCACGCCAACTAAAAATGGATCAACATCATTTAGAATTTTGAGCTTGTTTTTCTTGGTCCTAATTATTGAAACATCATTATCATCAACATAACTGATGTGTTTGGAGCTGCTTTTAAAGATATATTACATGTATTAATCTTGGGTAAATTCATTTTTGTATCCTTGGAGGTTATTGTAGAAGCAATGGTTTTGGAGGTTGATATTGTTTTGACATCTTTCATCAATTTTGTAAGGTTATATCTATGTTCTTATTATAAAGTTTATGCTATAAATATAATATGTAACTATGTAATTTATATGTTTCTACTAGCCATGATAATGTATTAGTTGATTGGATTATTTTTGGACATTGTATATATATCTTTAACATAAAAATTAAGCCAAGACAAGCCCAAGGTGAAGGTTGTGATTAATAATTTGGATCAGTGGCAAAACGTGACTCTTGAAAATCAATAGGTTTTGAGGTTAGTTGAAATTCATAGGTTGATAGGCCTATGTTTTGTGGTGATTTTGCCGGGTGACTCGTCTCGTGACGATACCTGATGAATTAGATATGGTCGAAATGATAAAAAGTGTAAAATCTGAACATGCTGAATAAACTGACTGATTACTCTTACACGACCTCATAATTATTGAAAAAGGTAAAACTATGGGTTGTATACAAATTTATGAAGAACTAGAATCAATTGGATACTCCACCAGTTCTTTACGGTTTGGAAATGGCGGCCGAAACGGTGATAACGAGATTGGCTGACAAAAACAGCCAACTCTTCTAAGTAATAAAATGGGTAAATGAGCTATAATAAATATAAATTAGGGGAAATTGAAATTATAATAAGTAAACTACATAAGTTAAGAATGACTTTGGTAAAAATAACTCATCTATATTATTTAGGTTTTAGGAGAAACGGTCTAATGCACGAGACATGTCGTGAAAATTGTAAAAATTAGACTATATTAAATTAAGGTAAAACGTGACGATTTTTATAAAAACAGAAGTGTTATGACCCACTTGTCGAGAATTTTAGACTCTTTGTATACTGATATCTATACACCCGAGACCCGACCATCCTAAGATATTAAGTCGACAACGTTTGAAGGCGTTTTAGAACCCATAAAGCTTATAAAGTTGATTTGGGCCACAAAAGCCCAACAAACATTTATAATGGCTATTGGCCATTATTTGAACTAATATTTATAACATATTTAGAGTTTAATACTTAGATTCAAATGGACTAAAGTCATAATAACTTGTAATGGGCCACTAATGGGCTTTAATGGGCTTAAAGGTCATAATGAATACATGATAGACTATTATCAAAGTCTTATGAAAAGTTTTATAAAACTTATACAATGTCCAAACTTACTAAAGTGAACTATTTACATTTGTGTTTGACTTATGTATGATTTATTACTCGTCTCGGGCCTAAGACGCGTCTCATCATATTAGGTCTCGTTCGGTTATATGTTGATCGTTGGACATCTCGTTCTCGAACAGTGAGCGACTGATATCTCGTGAAGTCTTGTATCGACTATTGGATGTTTGTTCCTCGATAAATGTGTGATAGCTATATCAGGCGAGTCTATAGCCTCGCTTTATACTATCTTGTAAATGTTTTTGAACCCACGAGGGGAATACATGCTGTTTTATAAAATGAACACAAGTTGTTTTTTGGTATGCTGGACCCGGATATGATGATAAATGCCTAAGTACCATTGTCTTATGAAGTCCCTGAATTTCATGAACTGTTAATTACCTTGAGAGGTAAACGCTAATACATATGATAGATCTATTTGGTTTGACAGCCTTATCTTAGGGTATGTATCCTTGTGATCACCTGAGAGGGATATTATGTATAAGAGGTCGCTGGTATATGACAATATTACCTGTTGTAGGGGCGCCGTAAGTGACTCGGTTTGACATGTTGGTTAACGTTCAGTTGCATGAGCTTAAGGCATTTATCGATATATATGACTTGTCTGTGTGACGAGCCTGAGATGATTAAAAATTCTTGTGTTCAAATGATGATTTACAAAACCTATAGATTCACTCAACCGTTGTGTTGATGATTTTGAGCATGTATTTCAGGTAATCAAGATGGATAGCAGCGGAGCATGCAGGGAGGTAGTTGGTGCTTACTTGTCTAAAGTTTTATATTATTTTTCCATCCTTTGAAACGAACTAAATGACTTTTATAGTCTTATATGAATGTGATGTGTTGGTAACGATTTTTGGGACTAAACGCTACTCTGATTTTATATATTGGATGGGAAACTTTTTAGACAAGGTTGTATATTATTTTAACGTCTCTTTTGAGGTCGTTTTCTATGATTGTGTGTGATGTGCTATGAGTAGCGCCCCAAAGTGGTATTCCGCTGCGTGGTAATTTGGGGGTGTTACAAAATGGTATCAGAGCCACAAGTTATAGAGAACTAGGTCGATTTTGAAAAACCTAAACTATAACTTTGGTGTGTTCAAAAAAAAAAGTTTTAAGCACGCAACTACTCCGCATGACTCCGGTAAGGCTATTCTTGTATTACTTTTTTTATTGTGATTATGTGAACCTATGTGTATGTAGGAATGGTAGTATGTATATGTATGATCATACTATGCTAATTGAAGGCATTGTACGCGAAACAATGATCCTTGAATTATTGTCGTAAATTCTATAATGCGGTTTTGTATCGGATTTGGCCTCACTACCAATCACCGATCTTGATAATTATGTATTATTTGAAAACGAGTATGAAACTCGTTTGATACCTTGAGTATGTATATATTGTTTCGTAAGCTATCGCCTATCGACTTGCTTAAGTCCGATCGTTATCATCGTACCGTGATGTGCCATTTTAGGACATCTCCTTTCGAAACGTAGTTGATTGATGTGATATTCGTGTTCCGAATACTTCTTATGATTTTGAAGAATCATTTATCCGAGGTGACATCTTTTATGTAATGCGACGTGTGATTTGATTTTATATGACTACGTTTTATTGGCGAAAAGGAGGATGCCAATGTTGGACCTAAGATATATATGTCCTAACCAAATATATATAGTTTGGGTACAACAAAGATATGCTCGTAGTAGTCATTCGGTTGAGTGACTTAATATCTTGTATCTAAATGAAATGGGACATTTAGATATAGAGATTTTAACTCGCACAACTATGAGTCGTTTAAGGTTGTCTTATTGAAATGGGTTGGGACATTTGAATAAGAAAATTTTAAACCACTAGGCCTTAGAATGTTGTGTTTTTCCTTATTCAAATGGAATGGGACGTTTAAATACGGAAATCATGATGTAAGTTTATTGACACCTTGTATTTACTATGGTATTTGGATATGATATCGTGTTAAGAGATGGTAATACTTGAGTAGGATAACTTATAGTCGTCTTGTTGAAATGGATTGGGACGCCTTTTAATTTGAACAAGAAAGTTATAAGTTCCCGAACCGTGAATTTATAAAATCTTGTATACATGAAAGGGGACGCCTTTTGATGTAGACAATGAGTTATAAATGAGTGGACCCAAGTATGCCTGGCTCGATTTGTGAGTGTTTGGTATGCGTTCGGTGTCGTCGTCGTTATGGTGATCGTCGATTATCATCTATGTACGAGTAACCCGTTGGACTTCTCTCGAGTTATGATTTATTTCAATACGAGAATATACGAGTCAATTCATCGAATTCAAGATTCAAGTGTATAATTGTAGGTCGACCAACAATGGAATTATCATCAACAACTCATGTTAAGCAAAAAGATTTTGAAATTTTGCTTGTTATTGTCGATGGTTTATCAAAGAATTTTTCGACGTAATGAGAATATCTTTTTGGTATGGACCCGTCTGTGAGAACCCTGTAATATCTTTTAGGTATGGACCCGTGTGTGAGCTTAGAACAAGTAAGATTAAGCACGGGGACCGTGCTCCCTTATGGTGGGTAGAATATAATAACCCGTACCTTTCGCGCCATTTTTTTTTATTCCTCGACTTTTATTTATAAAAGTTATTTTATGAAAAAGAAAAGAAAATCGATTTGTCAATAAAATTATTTTTCTAACTTGTTTAAACGTGTTATTGTTCATACATCTTCATTCAATTATTTCCATCTATAATACGACAATACATATATTTTATCCAAGTCATTATTTATTTTTGTCATTTTATCATACAAGAATATTAAATTCTCGACTAACCGACAAGGTTAAGAATTTAACGTATCGAATACGTGTCAATTATTATTTATTGGCTATCTTATGTTCGTCATCGACCGTAAATATTCTCGTTATGACATAAAAATATTTTCTATTTTTGTCATTTTAATTTTTCGTTTTACGAGCATTTCTTATAATTTGTGTTAAGCCTTTAGGCGACATTCGTTTATATAACGCGTTGATGTATTTTAAATTATAAGCCCTCACTTATATATCAAATATAAATGTTCTTTGAATGTCGATGTTTTTATTTTATATTGAGCGTTTATTTTCGTGATTTTACGCGTATCTTCTAAATCCTATAACTTTTAGAATATTGGACTTCGATAATACCCGCTTTAACAAATTTTAGAGAAAGATTTTATTATATAAACGACACCTCATACTTTTTTTATACGAAATAACATGAGGTATATGTCCTCGTGGAACGTCTCTATTAAAATTGTAAGACACGTGTTAGACGTACTTTGCATGAACAAACATATTCTATTCCCAAATTCATTCATTCTACACATATTTCTTAGACCTCATTGTTGTCTTCGTATATCAAATGACCACAAATATAATTGCTCCTTTGGTGTGTCTAAATTGTTCACGCCAACTAAAAATGGATCAACATCATTTAGAATTTTGAGCTTGTTTTTCTTGGTCCTAATTATTGAAACATCATTATCATCAACATATATGATGTGTTTGGAGCTGCTTTTAAAGATATATTACATGTATTAATCTTGGGTAAATTCATTTTTGTATCCTTGGAGGTTATTGTAGAAGCAATGGTTTTGGAGGTTGATATTGTTTTGACATCTTTCATCAATTTTGTAAGGTTATATCTATGTTCTTATTATAAAGTTTATGCTATAAATATAATATGTAACTATGTAATTTATATGTTTCTACTAGCCATGATAATGTATTAGTTGATTGGATTATTTTTGGACATTGTATATATATCTTTAACATAAAAATTAAGCCAAGACAAGCCCAAGGTGAAGGTTGTGATTAATAATTTGGATCAGTGGCAAAACGTGACTCTTGAAAATCAATAGGTTTTGAGGTTAGTTGAAATTCATAGGTTGATAGGCCTATGTTTTGTGGTGATTTTGCCGGGTGACTCGTCTCGTGACGATACCTGATGAATTAGATATGGTCGAAATGATAAAAAGTGTAAAATCTGAACATGCTGAATAAACTGACTGATTACTCTTACACGACCTCATAATTATTGAAAAAGGTAAAACTATGGGTTGTAGACAAATTTATGAAGAACTAGAATCAATTGGATACTCCACCAGTTCTTTACGGTTTGGAAATGGCGGCCGAAACGGTGATAACGAGATTGGCTGACAAAAACAGCCAACTCTTCTAAGTAATAAAATGGGTAAATGAGCTATAATAAATATAAATTAGGGGAAATTGAAATTATAATAAGTAAACTACATAAGTTAAGAATGACTTTGGTAAAAATAACTCATCTATATTATTTAGGTTTTAGGAGAAACGGTCTAATGCACGAGACATGTCGTGAAAATTGTAAAAATTAGACTATATTAAATTAAGGTAAAACGTGACGATTTTTATAAAAACAGAAGTGTTATGACCCACTTGTCGAGAATTTTAGACTCTTTGTATACTGATATCTATACACCCGAGACCCGACCATCCTAAGATATTAAGTCGACAACGTTTGAAGGCGTTTTAGAACCCATAAAGCTTATAAAGTTGATTTGGGCCACAAAAGCCCAACAAACATTTATAATGGCTATTGGCCATTATTTGAACTAATATTTATAACATATTTAGAGTTTAATACTTAGATTCAAATGGACTAAAGTCATAATAACTTGTAATGGGCCACTAATGGGCTTTAATGGGCTTAAAGGTCATAATGAATACATGATAGACTATTATCAAAGTCTTATGAAAAGTTTTATAAAACTTATACAATGTCCAAACTTACTAAAGTGAACTATTTACATTTGTGTTTGACTTATGTATGATTTATTACTCGTCTCGGGCCTAAGACGCGTCTCATCATATTAGGTCTCGTTCGGTTATATGTTGATCGTTGGACATCTCGTTCTCGAACAGTGAGCGACTGATATCTCGTGAAGTCTTGTATCGACTATTGGATGTTTGTTCCTCGATAAATGTGTGATAGCTATATCAGGCGAGTCTATAGCCTCGCTTTATACTATCTTGTAAATGTTTTTGAACCCACGAGGGGAATACATGCTGTTTTATAAAATGAACACAAGTTGTTTTTTGGTATGCTGGACCCGGATATGATGATAAATGCCTAAGTACCATTGTCTTATGAAGTCCCTGAATTTCATGAACTGTTAATTACCTTGAGAGGTAAACGCTAATACATATGATAGATCTATTTGGTTTGACAGCCTTATCTTAGGGTATGTATCCTTGTGATCACCTGAGAGGGATATTATGTATAAGAGGTCGCTGGTATATGACAATATTACCTGTTGTAGGGGCGCCGTAAGTGACTCGGTTTGACATGTTGGTTAACGTTCAGTTGCATGAGCTTAAGGCATTTATCGATATATATGACTTGTCTGTGTGACGAGCCTGAGATGATTAAAAATTCTTGTGTTCAAATGATGATTTACAAAACCTATAGATTCACTCAACCGTTGTGTTGATGATTTTGAGCATGTATTTCAGGTAATCAAGATGGATAGCAGCGGAGCATGCAGGGAGGTAGTTGGTGCTTACTTGTCTAAAGTTTTATATTATTTTTCCATCCTTTGAAACGAACTAAATGACTTTTATAGTCTTATATGAATGTGATGTGTTGGTAACGATTTTTGGGACTAAACGCTACTCTGATTTTATATATTGGATGGGAAACTTTTTAGACAAGGTTGTATATTATTTTAACGTCTCTTTTGAGGTCGTTTTCTATGATTGTGTGTGATGTGCTATGAGTAGCGCCCCAAAGTGGTATTCCGCTGCGTGGTAATTTGGGGGTGTTACATAATCCGTGGAAGCAAGATATTTAGTTTTAATTATGTTCTATGTGACTTTGTAGTTATTATATTTTTTTCTAGCAGGAAGTTGTTTGCCTATGTAACGAATGGTGGAACCTCAAATTCGGTTGGTTTGGATGATTTTTTGGGTGGGTTTATCTCTGAGGATGGTATTACTCGACCGGATGCTAGTCACACCCCGATTATTGAGAAAATTGAACGGGTGGGTTTATGTCTGAGGATGGTATTACTCGACCGGATGCTAGTCACACCCCGATTATTGATAAAACTGAAAGCATTGAAAAGAAGATTGTTGAAGGGAAATATACTATTGTGGATGATCAAGAGAACCCGGTTCCTAGGACAAAGGGTCGTATTTCAGGTGAGCTTAATGAAGAGTATGTAGTTGAACCTGTAAATAATGATATGACAAACTTTTTCCTTCTAAAACATCAAATATTATATATGAGACTAATAGTCTGTGGGGACAATAGAGAGATTTTTACAAGAATGGTGTCGATTGCTATGACCAATATGATAATGATATGTATGATGATCAAGATATTTCGGCGATTTCCAGTCTATTTATGATAAACTTGAAATCATAGTCCGTAGAAGAAAGAAATTTTAGTTTAATTTATGTTTTACGTGACTTTATAATTACTTTATGTGTTTTTTTTCCTAAAAAGGTATTTGCTTATATAAGGAACGAAAATATAAAATTCACCTACATTCTTTTATATTTAATTGTTTTTGTGAAGTAACAAAATTTATTGGGAAAACATTTACCCACAAAAAAATAGTGTAGTACATAACAGTTTGTCAAATATTACACATATATAATATATTTTCTAGACTTATATCTATCAGTCAAATTATATCATTCATCTTTTTTTAAGAAAAAGAAAGTGATATAAGTGTATGGTTCTCCCCCCACTAGTTCTAGTTCCAGTTCTAATGTGGTAGATATAAAAGTTGTACAACACCTAGATCTCCCTCCTCATCGGCCTATATATATCTCCATCATCCAATTCTAGCCTCATACGCTCTCTCTCTCTCTCTCTCTCTCTCACTCTCTCATAATATTGCAAGCCAACACAGCAAAAAGCCACAAACTCCACAAACACAACTAACAAGTAAGGAAACCTTATGGACTTCTTTTTACAATGCAGAAACCCTAACTTCCCTTCTTCATCAGTAGTTGCAACAAGCACCATTGCATTTCATGGAAAAGAAGGGGAGAAGAAGAGGAATAGAAACAAAAAGAAGATCAATGCCAAAGTAAAGCTCTCAACAGACCCACAAAGTGTTGCTGCCAGAGAAAGAAGACACAAAATCAGTGAGAAGTTCAAGATTTTAAGAAGCATGATCCCAGGTGCTGACACCAGGAACTTGGACACAGCTTCCATGCTAGAAGAGGCTATTGAATACGTCAAGTTCCTAAAATCACAAATTTGGATTCACCAAACAATGATAAATTTTGATGATTATGATAAGGCTAATACACATTATCAACCTCAAGATCTTCTCCCATTGTATCAACCTTATGGTGATAATCACCACCACTTTAGCTTGCCGCAGATAGAGCATGAAATCTTACAACAGCTAGGGTTTCCACAAGGATCTTGCTTTAAAGTTGACGGCATGAGTAACATGGAATCTTTTTCTCATGATCATCATCATGTGATATATCCATGAGATGTGATATATCCATGAACTTCTTAACTCTACTATATATACATATATATATATTTAAGTGCTTGTAGTGCTAGCTTCTCATTTGTATGTTCTAAGGTGTGTTTTAAGAATAGCTATGTATGTACTATGTGTTAGCATGAAATCATGAAACTTAACTTGTACTCCTTATGGTATTGTCTTACATTTAAAATGGAATGATCACCTCTAGTTCTCTATAATGTGTTTAATGTCATATTTAGCAAGAAAAAAGTTTTTTCGCTAGTTATTGACGGAGTACAATTATTTAAGAATTATATTAGGTCATCTACCATAAGTCTCTTAAGAGATCATGGTTCAAACCTTTGCATCAACATCTCGGGATGATTAAGGAAAAAGTCCATAGCAGTCACGAGAATACAGACTAAGCGCATCCACATACATTTGAGTGAAGAACTTGACTTCAATTCTTCGGGTAACCTAAACATGAGTTCCTCTCAGTCTATCCGTTTATTTGGGTCATCTTAAAAAGGAATGTATATGATTATCAAAGATAGTATTCTTTTTTTGAAAGGCAAACATATTTTATAACCAAATCCAATATAAACAAGGATATACAACACCAACATCCAGGCCACCACACACTAAGAAAAGATACAACAGTACATACTACCCATCCTCACACCTTCAACGAAACCCAAAACAAACACATGAGATATATAAGAGATCCGGCGAAAACAAAAGAATAAAGATTTGAGATCCCCACACATCAAAGATAGTATTGAATAGGATTACATCATATAGTTTTGTACAATGAACTTTAAAATTGTATTAATAATCTTAAATGAATCTGGTGTCAGGAAGTTTCAAGTATGGAAGGTTTTGTTTGCAAAGTAGAGAATAAGTGTCAGTGATTCCAAAAGATCAATGTTATGCAATGATTATAACAGATGATTAGTCTTATCTAAAAAAGGAAGAAACTAGGTGACTGATACCGTGTAAATAATGAAGTTTAAATTTATACACTAATATGATAGTTTGGTAAATCAGCTTATAATGTCAATAGTTTTATGATTCTAGAGAGCACTTCAAGGTGGTTTTAATTTACATGCACTTTTGGGTTGTATAACTAGACAGTCAAAAGGGGAACCCCACGAAAACCCTAATTTTATTTACGATCCTAGAATAAGAGAAAGTTGTCATTTTTTTATTTAATTTGGCTGCCCGTAACTCAGTCTCGTTCGACCGATGTTGATGGAGTCGTAATCAGTCGCTACCGTTGTGCCAACAGATCAAACTCGGTCGATCGAGTCTAGTCGATCCCAGTCACGACCCATTTTAAAATTAAGAAATGTTTTATTCATTTTAAGGTACACTAAAGAATGTTCTTTTCTTTTTAAATTTAAAATTTAAACTGTGTACAGTTACTTGTTATAAGAATGTCACCGCCAAATCATACCCTATTTTATTTTCTTCTTAATTATTTATATTCGTAAATTAAAAACGTAAATATAAACAATTTTTGCTCGAAAATTAAAACATTTATTCCATACGTAAAATATTAAAATACTGGAATTCAAATACAACACGAAAGAAATACACTACTAGGTAGAAAAAGTAAAAATAATATTTTACAAGGGTGAAGTCCTCTTTACCAAAAAAAATGCGTAATACGTTTAGTCCGTTCTCGGATCTGAATCCAATAGGGGCCCATAAAAAAACTCTGACAGGAATTGTGCTTCTTTAACTTTTGAGGCCCTAACTTTCTCATCCCGCTCTATTTATGCCCTGGCTTCTTTTTCCATTGTTTCTCACAATACTTGTTCATCTTGGTATAGTTTCTACAACTGATTGTCAGTAGGTAAGACATTTGAGTCGTTTAAAATTAGATAGGGTAGATCAGGTTAAACATATCGGCATCAGTGTTGTTGTGATAAATAACCGATATGAACCTGAGAAGTGAGGTTATTCGGCTATTTAATTTTATTTTGAATTTGATCCTCCATTTTTGCCGTCTTTTTAAACAATGCTTTTTGCATGGCTTTATCACTGTCAACTTCTTTTTTTAGTAATGTATCGATTGAAACACGTTTCGATGGAGAAATATCACGACACTGATAAAGCCATGCAAGTGTGCTTACCAAAATCAAAGGCTAATGTCGTGAGCTTAAGCTGTCGACGTTTTTTTTATCGATTGTGAACAATAGTTTTTTTCTCGTCAACGGTGTGCGGAAGGGAGCACGCCATTTGATTTTTGAAGTTGTGTGTGAAAATACTGAAAGTTAAGAAGTATTGAGAGATAGTTGTGTAAGAAAATTTTATGTGTGAAAATGTGTTATTTACAAAGAAAGAAAAAAGAATTTCTTTATTAAATAATTTTTTTTTCAACAATGTCGCTTTGTTGTGGTAAATAAGTCGTTGTAGATTGTAAAAAAAGATGATGTAACAAAAAAAATAAAATCACACTAGGTCATTCTTGTAAGTAACCTTATTTATCTTTTATTTTTATATGCTTAAAACGTAATTATTGAACTGCATACTATATCAATATGATGCAACAAATTTAATTATCTTTTAATACATGACCATTTTCATAATTTCGAGAAAAAAGAATTTTTCAACTTTTTTTGCACACAAGTGTGCATGATATATTAAATCACTACAACAAATTAGTTGATTTTTCATACTTATTATACCACTTGTTCGCACTTTAAAAGTTTGAATTTGAAAAGTTCACACTTTCATTAGTGTTCTTGGTGTGAACAAATTTGGTGTAACAAATAACTTCACACTTATAAGTGTGAAGATTTTTGATACTTCATGCTTATATGTGTAAACTTTTTAAAACTTCACACTTTTATGTGTGAACTTTTTAAAACTTCACACTTTTTAATACTTCATATTTACAAATGTGAATATTTTACAAACAAAGTTCACACTTTTTAAAGTGCGAAAAAGAAAATGTGAACAAACCCTAAATTTGTTGTAGTGAATGTGATATAACACGTACTAGTTTATAAATTTAAACCCTCGACATGCTATTGTAATTTGAGCATATTTATTCGCGTAGAAAATCAATTAACTTATGAACATATCCAAATCAATATAGTTTATTCACATAGGTTGGAGTAAATATTACTGTTAAAAAAAAAAGTTGGAGTAAATATATGAAAAAAAATAGATAATCAAACTCCAACGATGTATCACAAATGATATCATTATTTGTAGATTTGTAAAATAAACACGTTGTCGTTATACAAATATTTTTTTCAAAGGAAAAAGGTGAATTTGTTAAAGTTGGAAACAACTACATTAGTCCATTTTAAATTAGTATTATATCAAATGTGATATATTCCGTGAGTTTTTTTTTTTTTTTCAATTATTGTTTTATTTTTATATTTTCTACAACCTTTATTAATGAATCTCATTGATTTAAAGTTCAAGATGTTATGTGACATGTTATGATAATGTATATTTTTCAATCCAAAATATATTGAATTTTTTAGAGTTTTATGCAAATACCTATGAACATTTTACAAAATAATGTTGAGTGTTTAAACTTATATATTAGTGTTATATCACATTCGGGTATTAAATTTTTTTTTCTTTCTCCAACTCTTATGAATAAACTATACTGTTTTAAAGGTTTAAGATAATGTGTGATATATGTATGGTTGGAAATTTAAAGATATGTATTTTTCATTGCTAAAATGATCAATCATTTAGAGTTCTAGACAATTATACTTATTTTAGGAGAGTATGTTGATCGTTTGTAATTAAGGTGTAAAACATTTATAAATGTTTTTTAACCATAGGGACATTTGTTTCATATACATATGGCACAAAGTGATTCATTTTCTGGAAACTAGCTATTCATAATTCAATGTACTACGTATATGTTATTGTTAATTATTCGAATAGTTGTAACAAGTTTATAGATAGTAAACATATGTTTAAAAATTATAAATTAATGATTTTACAAAGTTATACATTTATATAAAGCTTTTATATTGTGGATGCTCAATATTATTTATTCCCATGCATCAATTTATTCGGTAACTAAGATTTTTTCCTCAACAGGCAAGAAAATTATAGTACATAATAAATAAATAAAATGATTAAACATACTTAGTAAACAAATAAAATGATTAATCTGATCCTCTTTTTGTAGTTTCAGTGTTGTTTTAATTTAGCTTCTCAAATTTCGTTTAGGATACATCCGCGATGAATTATGAGTTTATGACACTCAACTTACTGAAAGCACAAATGTTGACTTCACATAAAAAGAAAAAGAATAATTAGGAACAAAAAGCATTTGTAAGAGTTTAAAGTGAATGGTCAATCAAAAGCTTGTGTGTTCATTCATTTCATACATCAATCCCTAATCCCATCACCTGCAAAAAAGGAAAAAGGCAATCAATATGTCCTTGACCTTTTGTAACAAACACTTGGATATTTGGGTTACTTTCTGCTTTTATAAACTATTCAAGAAATCTCCCCTTTTCAGTTTCTAGTTCCTTGTTCTTAGTTTTATACCTTCATATGATATACTAGTAGTTGTATATGAAATAGGTGATAAAATAATTTTAAAACCAAGTAGATATAGTAATATGTATACCAAATTAATCATACGTGATCTTTAATGAATTATCATATCTTATGAACAATAGTATGTGATCGAAATTTAACTTTCTTAATGTGTCTTAGATATTCTTAAATAAGTTTACGCTAATCCAACATATGTATATGTTTGTTTGTAACCTCTTTTTTGAAAGACAAACTATATTCAGACTCTAGTGTTTTAAACTTGAATATGCGCATTTCCATGTTGGCTAGTTGAGTGATCATATTTGGTACACAAAGCATACATATTTAGTTTTAGCTTTATTTAACTGTTACTATCTTCTCTAAATTAAGATATCCGATTTCGTATATCTCCTAACAGCTGATCCAATATCCTACCATTTTTCTGCCTAGAAAAAAACGCTTCAAATGTTACACACTGTAACCAAATGTAATATAAAATTTAGATGGTCAAGTTAAAATCCAATGCCAAAGTTGAGTTACTCTGGTTACAATAGTGCATTTGACCAATTGCTTGTGAGTTGAGGTAAAGATCTAGCCCAATTGTCAAATAGGTAAGTGCACATGAAATCATGTGGCATCCGGTTTTCATGGGGGTGAGTTGGTGGAACCCTAACTATTGTATGTTGAAAGAAGAAGAAATACATTAGTGTTTTTAACTTTGACTCAAATTGTCAACTCAAATAATGAAAAAGGACAATCTTGAAATCCTGCTACTTACTACCTCAGATGACAACCTCAAACATCAACTACTGATCAGTGTCTTGTATATGATCAAATATATCTCCCAAAAAGATATGCAACACTTGTTCCTTGTACAGTGTTCTTGATCGGAGTTGGTAAAAAACAAATAAAATATATCTATTTGATTTGCTCACTTTCGATCTTTGAAGTGACCCTTTTGTAAGCATGCATTCTTGGGTTTCCGAGCCTCTTTATGGTAACCCAATTAGGCAAAAACATCATTATTGATTTTTCTGCACAACCTTTACTACTCCCCGTATTACCCACAATAAATTGTGTTGGGAATATAATTATATAACCATAAGTTTATACTACAATAATTAACAACAACTAATACTTATAAACTGATACAGGGTAAATACTAAATAGTAGTGTTATATTTAGTCATTATGTTTGCCTAAGTCGCGTGTAGGGATTAAGAGTCGAGTAGCCTAATAACTAAGAATAAAGGTCGGTTGGCAATGTCTAAGCCCAACCCGACCCGTATGACTTGTAATAGTTGGTTCCCCCTCATCTCTATAAAAGGATAAAAGGAGGTGAGGGGGAACGAACCAAGTACGTCATTATTTCATAATACTAATCGTTTGGATTAGGGATTACCTTGTGGGCGTCGCTTTTCTTTTTCTGTCGATTCATCTGTGTGTGTGTTCTTTACGATCGGTGATTACGCATCTAGTTAATCAGGGTTGTAGGTATTAAACCCTACAAGTGGTATCAGAGCTTCGGTTCTTCGAGTGGCTGATTATCTAGGATCGATCGGTGAAGAAACTTGGTGTTTTGGTTCTTGAGCATCAAGGGTAGTAGCAGGACAATCGATTGAAAAGGGTTGTTGATCGAGTTTCGATTGACAAGGATCGGAGAAAGGTAGAAGAAGACGCAGGTTTTTTTTTTTTTTTTTTTTTTTTTTTTTTTTTTTTTTTTGTGGGGCTGGTTGTGTTAAAGTCAACGAAGAAAAAAAAAAAGAAATATACTACGAAGGTTGTTAAGATTTCCTTGGGCTATTTTTGGGCCAAGATTTATATTAGACTAATATTATTTTTCAAGATTGAATTTAAAGTATATTAGTTTAAGATTGTTTTTGTTTTTAATAAAACAAAAAGATTTACTTTGTAGTATTTTGACACAAGGGGACTTCGTAATTCGTGATTGTGAGGTTTAACGTATCACAAGGTTTAGCGAGTTACTGAAGGGGCTTTGTCGGTTTGTGAGTGTGAGGTTTTCACAAGGTTTAGCAAATCAACAAAGGGATAAAGAATGACGTGAGCCAAGTTTGACATCGAGAAATTCGATGGAACTGGTGATTTCGGGTTTTGAAGAATCAAGATGCGTGCTTTATTAATCCAGGCCAGATGTGAAGCAGCTCTGGAGGCTTTACCCGCGAATATGGAAGCTGAAGAGAAATCTAAGCTTGACAAGAAAGCTCACAGTGCCATGATTTTGTGTTTAGGTAACAAGGTCCTGAGAGAGATTACCGGAGAGACGACTGCAGCGGGGGTTTGGTCAAAGCTCGAGTCTTTGTATATGACAAAGTCATTGGCCAACAAGTTGTACCTGAAGAAGAAGTTGTATACATTCTACATGCCGATTGGACGAAAGATTTTCGAGCATATAGATGAGTTCAACAAAATCGTTCTTGATTTAGCAAATATTGAGGTAAAATTCGAAGATGAAGATCTTGCTTTATTGTTACTCACGTCTTACCAGCATCATACGAACACTTTGTGGATACTTTGTTTTATGGACGGGAAGATTTGACTTTGGAGGACGTGATGGCCACACTAAATTCAAAGGAAATCAAAGAAAGGTTCAAGGCAAAGGGGGATGATGGTGAAGGGTTATATGTGAGGGGAAGAACTGACGCAGAAATTCGCATCAGTCAAAGGGAGAGTCAAGATCGAAGTCTCGAGGTGGAAGACTCAAATGCTTTATTTGCCAATCTGAGGAGCACTTGATAAGAAACTGTCCGAATAATAATCGCAAGAAGTCAAAAGGTTACGTCAAGAAAGATGATCAACCAAGCTCTAGTGGTTCGATTTACGACGATTCTGAGGTGATGATGGCGATGAGTGCAGAAAGACTGCAAGACTGGATCATGGATTCAGGAGGTTCATATCACATGTCACCCAGGTTAGATGTATTTTTTGATTTTCTGGAATGCGATGGGGGCAGCGTACTGTTGGACGACAACAGGGAGTGCAAGATCAGAGGTATTGGCAAGGTAAAGGTACAACTGAAAGATGGGTCAAGTTTTGTATTACACAATGTCAGGTATATTCCTGAATTAAAAAGAAACTTGATATCGCTGGGAACTCTTGAAAAAGAGGGATATACCATAAAATTGCAGTCGGGCAAAGTCAAGGTGATTAATGGTTCTAGGGTTATTATATCTGGAACTAGAAAGGAGAACTGTGTGTACTCTTTGGATGGCCATGCATTGGCCGGTGAGCTTAATGCTAGTGTTAAAGAAAAAGACAGTCTTGTGCAGGTTTGGCATAAAAGACTAGGACATATCAGTGAGGCGGGACTACACGTGCTGGAAAAGCAGGGTTTGTTTGGCAAGAAGAGTCTAGGTAAGCTCGATTTTTGTGAGAATTGTGTTCTGGGAAAGTCACATCGAGTCCGTTTCGGTGTAGGAAGGCACACTACTCAGGGAGTGATAGACTATGTTCATTCAGACTTATGGGGTCCGTCTTAGGTGGAATCATTGGGAGGTAAGAGGTATTTCTTATCTATAGTTGATGATTATTCCAGGAGGGTATGGGTTTATGTTCTCAGGTTCAAACACGAAGCATTTGAGAAGTTCAAAGAGAGGAAGCAGTTAGTAGAAAATCAGACTGGGAGAACGGTTAAGAAGCTTAGGACGGATAATGGTCTTGAGTTCTGTAACCGGGAGTTTAATCAGCTATGCACTGAGAGTGGGATTGCTAGACATTTGACAGTTGTCGGGACGCCGCAACATAATGGGTTAGCAGAACGGATGAACAGAACTCTCATGGACAAGGTACGCTGTTTATTAATACAGTCTGGATTGCCCAAGACCTTCTGGGCGGAAGCGACATGTACGGCCGCATATCTTATAAATAGGTCACCATCGACGGCGATTGAGAAGAAGACACATATGGAGATGTGGTCGGGACATCCTAGTGATTATGGGATGTTGAGGGTTTTCGGCTGTGTCGCGTATTCACACGTTAAACAAGGTAAGCTCGAGCCGAGAGCGGTAAAATGCGTTCTTTTGGGGTATCCTGAAGGTGTGAAGGGGTACAGACTATATAGGCTTGATAATGAATCACCTAAAATAGTCACAAGCAGGAACATGGTCTTCAATGAAAGTGTCATGTACAAAGACACGTTGAAGGATACTGGTGCATGTAAAGATAAGTCTGTTGAGGAATTACAGGTTGAGGTGGAACTACAGAGGTTAAATAATCATACGCATGAGGAAGACCAGATAGGTCAGGAAGATCAAACAGGTCAGGAAGATCAGTCAGATCAGGAAGACCAAACGGGTCAGGAAGATGGCGATGATGAAGGTGCAGGGGTTCAAGAAATTGATCATCCACCGGATCTCACAGATTATCAATTGGTTCGAGATAGAGAGCCAAAGACAAGAACGAAACCGGCAAGGTTTCGGGATGAGAGGAATATGGTTGCTTACGCGTTTGCTGCAGCAGAGGAAGAAGATACTCATGAACCATTGACATACCAGGAAGCAGTTGCTTGTGAAGACAGTTCTAAGTGGAAAGCTGCTATGAAAGAATAGATGGATTCTCTGAAGAAGAACAAGACCTGGGTATTAGTAGATCATCCAGCTGGGCAAAAGCTGGTGAGCTGCAAATGGTTGTACAAAATAAAGGAAGGGATTGAAGGTGTTCAAAAGCCTAGGTACAAGGCAAGGTTGGTGGCTCGTGGATTCACACAAAGAGCAGGTATTGATTACAATGAAATATTTTCGCCGGTAGTTTGACACACATCTATTCGGGTTATACTTGCATTGACTGCGTGTAAAGATTATGAGCTGGAGTAGCTTGATGTAAAGACGGCGTTTTTACATGGAAATCTTGAAGAAGTGATCTACATGAGGCAACCACCGGGATTTGAACAAGGTAACAAGGTATGTTTGTTAAAGAAATCTCTGTATGGTTTGAAGCAGTCGCCTAGGCAATGGTACAAGAGGTTCGATGAGTATATGCTGAGCAACGGGTTTAAGCGTAGCAGTTACGACAGCTGCGTATATTACAGGAGTTATGCACCAGGGGAGTATATCTATCTATTATTATATGTAGATGATATGTTGATTGCTTGTAAAAGCAAGGCTGAGATCGCGGCTACCAAGTCTTTGCTTAAAAGGGAGTTCGACATGAAAGAGCTCGGGGAAGCAAAGAAGATTCTTGGTATGGAGATCGTCAGGGATTGGATTCGCAAGATTCCGAGGGTGTCACAATCCGGGTACGTTTCTAAAGTTTTAAAAAGGTTTAGAATGGACAATGGGGAGTCGGTTCAGACACCATTGGGTGGGCACTTCAAGTTGTCGTTGAAGGATTGCCCGGTTAGGGATTGTGATGTTGAAAGAATGAGTAGGGTGCCGTATGCAAATGCGGTTGGGAGCTTAATGTACTTGATGGTGTGCACAAGGCCAAACATAGCGTATGCAGTAAGTGTAGTTAGCAGATATTTGGCGAATCCGGGTAAACTCCATTGGGAAGCAGTGAAGTGGATTATGAAATATTTGCAGGGCACTGTAAACGTAGGTTTGGTGTATGGGATAAATCATGGCAACCATGTGGACGTAACAGGTTTTGTTGATTCAGACTACGCTAAAGATCCGGATAAAGGTAGGTCTCTCACTGGTTACGCATTTTTAGTACAAGGATGTGTTGTAAGCTGGAAGGCAACGCTACAACACGTGGTGGCTCTTTCAACTACAGAGGCAGAGTATATGGCCCTTATGGAGGTTGTGAAGGAAGCTATTTGGCTAAGGGGACTCTTGGAAGAGTTGGGCGTGAAGCTCAACACTATTGCAGTTAATTGTGATAATCAGAGCGCGATTCACTTATCGCGAAATCATGTTTTTCATGAAAGGACAAAGCACATCAATGTGCGTTATCACTTTATCAGAGAAGTCTTGGAAGCAAAGACGGTTGAAGTTCTGAAGGTGGGTACTGAACACAATGCTGCGGATGCCTTGACGAAGGTGGTACCTGGACGCAAGTTACAACACTGCTTGAAGTTGCTGAGTGTTGGGATAGGCTAATATAAAGTCTAAGGTGGAAATTGTTATATTTAGTCTTTATGTTTGCCTAAGTCGCGTCTAGGGATTAAGAGTAGAGTAGCCTAATAACTAAGAATAAAGGTCGGTTGGCAATGTCTAAGCCCAACCCGACCCGTAGGACTTGTAATAGTCGGTTCCCCCTCATCACTATAAAAGGAGGTGAGGGAGAACGAACCAAGTACGTCATTCTTTCATAATACTAATCATTTGGATTAGGGATTACCTTGTGGGCGTCGCTTTTCTTTTTCCGTCGATTCATCTGTGTGTGTGTGTTCTTTACGATCGGTGATTTCGCATCTAGTTAATCAGGGTTGTAGGTATTAAACCCTACAAGTAGAGTACCATGTTACTCAAACATCATTTTCTCCATATTTGAAGAATGTAGACATGAAATCAATAGTATTTTCAAAGATTTGTTAGTCTATTGTTAAGGATATTTCATATTGACAAATTTTCTACACTTATAGTGAACGTTTGGTGATTTTATGTCTTTAGAACTTAGAAGGTGTTGTTTCCATTGTTATATGTCACACCCCACCATGACGGAATATGGGGCGCGACCTATGGATATCATCACAACAATAGCGTGTCTATAGAGTTAACTAAATGAAATAGAAATGTCATAAAAAGGTGACACAATGTCATGACAATATCTCAAATAATGTAAGCGTCTAGGTAAGTAGGTAACAGGCCTACCTCTTACCAAAGACATTCAAATAAAACACATTAAGCATATAGGTATCAAACAATTTACTAAATCAAAAGACAAAATAAAATCTAAGAGGAAAGGGATTCCTCCTAATGCCATCCTAACAGCCTCTATACTCTAGTCACTTCTAACATCATTTTGCACAACTACCTCACCTGAAAATGACACTAAAATCTGTCAACATAAAGTTGGTGAGAACATAGGTTTAAGTTATCTAGAACATCATAAGAAACCTTGACATCCGCTGTAAATAAGTTGAAGAAAAATAATCTATAGTAATGGACCATAATATGATAATCATGTTACATGCATCCACAACAAAACTTAAACCAAGTACCGATCACATCTACAATTCACAAAGCACACTATAACAATCAAGAAGTATCCCGTCACACACACAAGAACACACACCATACTATCCGGATCTTTCCCACACCACTTGTGGAAGATGAACTATATCTCCGTCGAGATATCTTGCCTCCGAAGAGACGATGCACAAGTACTCAGGACGGATCGTGCCCCACGCTCCACACACATCACAACTGGTCCCATAGACGCCCATACATCTATGTACCAATCCCAATCATAACACAATCAAGATTCACATATCAGAACACATGTCAAAGCACATATGAGAACACATAAGCACGCAAGTCACACAATAACACATCTATGTCCAAACATTTATAGAATATAGTAGCAAAACATTTTAAGAACACCACAAGTGTCATCTCCATCCCATACTAGAAAAACATTTAAAAACTCAGTGAAAATATGACTATGAACTCACCTGATAAAGCTCCTCCAAGTTTCCGCACACTAGCAAAATCTAACACACAATACATACAATCAAGACAAGAACTAATGAAAACTCATAATGACTCATCAATCTATGATGGATGTCTAACCACTTATACATTTTAATACCACTTAATAACTTCATTTACATGTCTAATGCATCCCATTACACCCTTCTCTAAAGCCCTTAACTTATCCAAGTTCATAACCTATCCCGTTGAGATTTTACCCAAAACAGTCCCGATTTTCATACTCCGCATTATGCCTCAAACGCCCACCCAACCTAACCCATATTCCTTGCAATGAAAATACCATAAACTTATATGTGTTAGCTAAGTTCTAAGCCCTTGACCCAACCTCATAGCTAAATCTAAGTCCTCAATATGCAACTTATAGTTTTACCTATCCAGAACTTACTGATTTTGAGCATATGAAAAGTTTGTTATGACCAGAGGGTCTTCCATTATCCCAATTGATTATCCCTCTTCCAGATTTCTTATTTAACATATGAAATAACTCTCATGTTCGTTTGAAGGTCCAATTGTACTCCTAAGTACCCTAACCATCTTAAAACATTAATTTAAACCCGACTGATTTTAAAACTGTTTTGACCTCTGACTATTGTAAACTGTTTTTGACCCACTTCCTGACCTCCAATTTAGTTCTCGTTTCTTGCATTCAAAAGACAACTCAAATACCTTTGTAGGACTACTTCGATCGCATCATGAAAGTGTCTAGAACTCTAGATATGATCTAAACAAGTGACCTAAAAATCTGCCCAGTTTTTAAAAACGATTTTAACACAATTAACCTAATTAATTACCATCATCGTATATATTTATTAACCCTAATTATTCTAATCATGTTCATATCATTAAATTACAGATTTCATTATTAACCTAACCCTAAATCCATCATGCATTGATTAAGAACATGTAAATAACAATTAAATTAAATAGGCGAACAAGGATTTTACCTTAAGAAGACAAAAAATATGAAAACCCTAATTTTATCTTGTAGATTTCGACTCCTTCTTGATCTCTAAGGATTTTATGAAGTTTTTTGATAAATAAAAACCTTATATAATTAATCCTAACTAGTGCTTTTCCGGTCCACATAGTCTCCCGTATGATCCGAGCCCGCGTAGATAATGGTTTATACGCCGGTCCCTTTAGGATACCATAATCCTAAATGTATAGTGCCCTTAATGTATCGGAAGATACTCTTAACCACTTCAAGGTGAGAGGTTTTGGGAGTCTCTTAGAACCGAGCACAAAGGCAAACACTAAACATGATATCCGGTCGACTTGCCGTTAGGTACATCAAACTACCAATCATACCTCTATATTTGGTGTTGTCTACCGGCTCACAATCATCATCTATGGTGAGTTTAGTATCCGAGGCCATAGGGGTCTTCATCAGTCTAGAGTCTTCTAATCCAAATTTCTTTAGCATTTCTTTAACATACTTGGATTGATTAAAGAAATTACCATCGTCCATTTGTTTAATTTGGAGTCCTAAACAGAAGTTAAGTTCTCCCATCATACTCATTTCAAACTCGTCATGCATGATTTTGGCAAAGTAATCACACAATGATTGACAAGTTGAACCAAATATAATGTCATCAACATATATTTCTACGATAATGAAGTGATAACCTTTATTCTTTGTAAAGAGCGTATTGTCTACCATTCCCATGGTATACTCATGTTTAGCAAGAAACGCTTTAAGTCTATCATATCAAGCTCTGGGTGCTTGTTTAAGACCATAAAGAGCCTTCTTAAGCTTGTAACATGATCCAGTTTCTCAAAATCAATGAAGCCGTGAGGTTGAGCCACATATACCTCCTCATTGATCAAACCATTAAGAAATGAACTCCATACATCCATTTGTTGAAGCTTAAAGTCTAAGGTACAAGTGTTGATCCCAAACTTAGATCGAATAGCTTTGTGTTAACGAGATTGAATCAAGATTAACACGTAGAGAAACTTTATGTTAACAACAATCTAAGTGTTATGCAGAATTAACACTCAGAACAAAGAACAATGTTAAACACAATACAAACCAAACTTTCACTTTGATTGATAGAACTTGAGTACAATGAAAGTGTAAAACGTATATCAATACTAAACCCTAATACTTCCTTTTATAACATAAGGAGTCTTGTACAATAAGCAAACTTGTCAACTATTCTAGGAAGATATATTAAGATGAACATAGAAAATACAATATACAATGCATATCTTCCTAACATATAAAAACATGTTGACTAAGTATTCTGTTGTAGCTGGGATTTCACTTGTCAGTGCTTGAATATTTCTTGTTAGCGTTCAATCTGTCAGCGCCTAAATAACTCTTGTCAGCGTCTGAAATCCCTTTGTCAGCGGCATAGTGATGTAGCTAATTTTATTCCCAACAATCCTCCCCTAAACTTGATACTTATACTAACGTTCAAGTTTCTGAAAAAACAAAATTCAAAGAGGATTCTTACAAATAAAACCTACTCCTGAATCTGAGAATATATGAATCACATAATATTGGAAATACGTTTTACGTATATAGAAAGTCTCAGTCACTCTAACAATGTAGTTATAGGCTCGTAGTAATGTTAAGTTTCATATATTAAATAGCCCGACCCATGAGCATGTTCATGGGCCGGAAGCCCAAGTCCATTAAGGACTTGGGCTATTTAAACCTCTTTCCACCATGGAAAGAGGTGTTGGTTGTTTTCATTTCTTGTTTTAAATATAGAAAAGTTCTCTCATTTCTCTCTCTAAGTTTCTCTCTCTAGAAAACATCAACCCCCTTGTTTCACAAAGATTATCATTGTTCTACAATTGGTATCAAGAGCATGGGATGAAATATAGGTTTGTTTTTGGTGTTGCGTATTGTGTTATAAACATTTCGTAGAGTTCTTGCCGAATCTTCAAATTTTTTTGTGTGTTTGATCGTAGTTTCAAGTAGTGTAACGTAGTGATTCGTGTTATAGTGTTTTTGGTATCTTGGTTTTGGTTAAAACAAAATCTTTCTTGGATCAAAAGTGCAAAAAGGTATTGTGTTCATCTTTCCGAAATTCAAGCAAACATTTCCATCGGAAAGTACAAGTGAAAAGGGGCTTTCATCGCAATAACCATCACCATCGGAAAGTGATTGGTTCCACATTGCGATACTGAGGATTTCAATACTTATTCCGATCTGGACATTCCGATCGTTCTTTGCGATCTGGGATTCCGACGGTTATAAGGAAGTGTTTAAGTCGTTACTTGATGAGACTGCTTTTATACATAGTCTCATCGTCCAAATCGGGCTTAAAATGCATTAAATATCATTAAAACTGCCAAATATATGCTCGTGTTTGTTGCTTGTGTATTTTAGGTACGGATATTGAGGAAATGACAAAAAGATCACAAGAATCAATCAAAAACAAACACGGGAAACGAAGCCGCACAATGAACCGGACCCGAATCTGGAATTTACAAAATAGTCCTTGAAGAATTGAAGATTGTCAACATTGGTCCCTTATTTTTGAAGTTTTGGCAAGAATAGCCCTTGAAGAAATCATCATTTGGCAACAAAGGTCCTCCATGTTTGAAGATTATACAAGTTTTACCCTTGAAGAATCCAAAATATGCATTAAAGGTCCTTGTTTACAAGCTTGAAAACATTATGTGCCAAAAATGACAAGATGGCAAACTTATTAACAAAGGAATGGAAGATTGGTGCTGTTATTTACAAAGTAAACAAAAATGAAGACTTCAGGGACTAAAGTGGGGAGACACACAAACTTAACCAGCCAACCCCTACCTTACACGTCACCATACCCACCCATTTACCCAAACCCTTACCCATTAACCCGTCCAATACCCAACCCAAACCCACCAGGTTTATTTAATAAACCTGGTCAAATTGGTCAAACAATTTTCCCACTAAACATCATTTTTAAAATTAATAACTCCCAATTCAGATTAAAACATACCTTCATCACCCTTAAAACCCTAAAAACCCCCAGACCCAATTGAACTAAAAACAAAGGGGTTTTACCCCTTATTATCCAGAATGGTAATTAACCATGTTGTCACCAAAACCCACATAAAAAACCATCCACCACTCAACCCATGTGACCACCCCATGGTCCCCTGCTCACGTCCCTTTCCACAAAACCCTAGGAGGGGACATAATGAACGTCCTAGATGGTTTTACTTGTCCTCCACACATGATAAACGTCCCAAGATGATTCAAAACAGCTGGCATCTTCAGAGATCACATGAAGGCAAAATTTTGACCAAGACTTCAAGATTCGTCCAAGGGCCTTTATGGCATTTCATGTATTAGGGTTTTTAGACCTAGAAAGTTCTATCACTAGTATATATAGAGGTCGAATGTGACCTCTATCACTTGTTCCAGTTTTTGGCTTTCACATTTGTAATTCCTTTTTAGTAAAATAAAAGTTTGGTATTTGTTGAGCAATTTAATTCCTATTTATGTTTATTAAAAGTTGTGTGTGTGTTGAAAGCTAATACTGAGTTCCAAAATTGTTTGTGAAGTGTTTTTGAGTTTTCAAAAGCTAACTTCAAGGTTTCTGAAACATTGATTTCTTTTGGGTGAAATCTTGTTTCATGGTTTGATTTTCAGGGATCATTAGTCATATTTTAAGTGTATTAAAAGAAGGTTATTTGAGAGGATTTTGAAAAGGTATTAAAAAGTTTGAAAGAAAAATCAGAAACATTGGATACTTGCTTGTGTTCTTCATTGTTTATTGCAGGTTCCATTGGAGCTTTTCTTGTCCAAGTGTTCAGCACAGGCCCGGGCCTGTTTGGAGGTGGTTAAGCAACCACCGAGGGACCTGGATGTAGGTCCCTCTTGGTAAAAATCTTGTCCCTTTTTCAGTTTTTTTTGTTATTTGTGATTTGGTATTAATTTTGTGCAAAGTGTTTGAGTAACTGTTTATTTGGTTTGATATTGCTATATTAGTGCCTAATATGCATGTTAGTAGCATTTAGAATCACTTTGGTGTGGATTGAATGTGATTTGGTTTGAAAAAATTATTTTCAGAAATTTAAAGGGGTGTTTAGATTTGGTGTTTAATCAAGGCTGTTGAAATATTTTTGGGGTATAATCTGGTTAGATACACTCATTAGTCAGTTATTAGGTGATATAAGTGGTAGATTTCAGTTTGGTAGGTTTTTGAACAAGTTTGCATGCATATAAATTGGCTTAAGTTGTCAAAATCAGAAAGTGCATTTTCTGCCAGTTTTTGTGTAATTTTGTGCCTGAAATCTTGGTGAATGCTAGATACTAGGTTTATTTAGGAATTGTGATTGATTGTATGTCATTAGCTTAGCTTGTGTGTAAGTTTTTGTGCATTGAATCTCACTTTTATGCCATTTGAACCAGCATACTATTCATCAGTCAACATAAGCTTAATCAGAAACTTTGGTGTACCATTTGTGTTTAATTTTGTGAAGTGACTTTGTGTTTTGTGTTTACTCAGACTCCCCACAACCCCATTGGTGTGGGGGTTCCTTTTGTCCAAAAAACAAGCTCACAATAAGCTCTCCTGAGCTTATTTGGTCTCCTGACCAACAAAATACACTAGCAGTGGGAACTCCTTTCCCACTGGTAGCACACTTGTTTCCACTGCCAAGCAACAAGACAAAACCAGATAAATGTCACTATCAGTTTTTGAGAATTTTTGTCTTTAGTGGGTAAAAAGTAGAATTAGGACTTGAAATTTGTTTTATTATTTTTCTTATTTTATTTAGGATTTTTTAGTTTAAAAAGAAATTTTATTACTGTTCATTTACTATTTTTTAGTTTAAATAACATTTTTAAATACTTTTTATTATTCTGTTTTTTGGCATCTAGTGTAGAAAATTAATATTTTTAGATTTTAAAAATTTTGTTAGATTCAGAAAAACATTTTAAGGTTTTTGGTTTAAAAATATTCTACTGTTCACCTTTTTATTATTTTTTAGAATTAATTTAATTTAATTAGGGTTTTAAATTAAACTGTTTTTGTCTTTTAGTGGTGAATTTATTATTTTTCAAACTTTTTCATTTTTCTACTGTTCATCAAAGTAAAGTAGGATTTTTTAAAATTGGTAAATTAATTTTAGCATTATTTTATTATTTTTTATAATTATTTTAGTTTAAAAATAGTTTTTAGTGATTTAAAAATAGGAAAATAGTTTTCAAAAATTAGGAAAAATACTTTCTAGTCTTTAGATAATATAAGTAAGTTATTTGTTCAATAAAATCATATTTTGGACATTTTGATTAATTATATTTAATTTTAGGACTTTAATTAGCATTTAAAATTGAATATTTAATTAATAAAAGGTTTTAAAATATTTTTATTAGATTTTTATTCTTATTTATATTATTTTATACTACTTTTAGCTTTTAATTAATTGTAAGGTTTTAAAAATTTTTAATTTTGTAGTTTTTAACGGTTTTACGTGAACGCTTTTCGTATTAGCTCGATCCGTCTTCGTAAACGTCTTTTCTTTCTTATTTCTATCTTCTTTTTCTCAATATAATCACAAACACATAATCAATGCATTACACAACACACATGCCTCCTCGAGAACGAACTCACTTAGGGTCATTCACACACGGTTTTCCTAAATCGTCGTGCACACTTGCCCTATATTTTAGTTGCTTGTTTTTCCTAAAGCAAGTATCTAATTTTACAACTATCATTTATGGCGCCGCTGCCGAGGAGGCGTGTTGTGTTTTGATTGAACAATTGTTGTTTTTTTATATATACTAACCATAATTAGTATTTGTATTAGTAGCACTCTACTAATACGTATTATCGTTTTTCGGATTTTGTGTGAATACTATTACTATATTGTATACGTAGAACAATAAATTCACAAGTATTCCAAATACGTGAGAAATCACAACCTTGACTTGGGAGGTCATTACCCAATCATTGTATTCGAATCTCAAACCAAAGAAAAAAGGCAAAAATAGATAAATACTTTCGTGAAGCTCGATTTTGAAAATACAAACTATAAGGTGGGTATAAGGCGGTTGTATTTCACGACCTAAAGGAAAAAGGCTCTTAAGTGCTTCGCGCCGCCTCGTTTCCTCCGCTTGCTTGTGCGTATTTGATTTTGAGAGTGAATCGAGGGTTTTGCCGCCCAACGTATTATTAAGTATCATATATATTTTCTTGGTTTCTATTGATTAAACCCTCTTGAACGATTTGGTGTTCCACCATCGTTCTAAAGTCATCGAAGGCGTTCACTTCACGTGATCGTTTTCATTCCTTGAGGCTTCTTTAATCGAGAGATTTGATTAAGGAGGAGATTTGTAGATTTGTGTCTACTTAATACATTCACCAATTTCCAAAAAAGTTAATACCATCAAAAACCACAAAAAAATTGAAAAATTAAAAACACCAAAAATAATCTTCTTTGCTCGTCTACTCGTTGTACGTGACGTTTATGCTAACTCGTAATCAAGCAAAACGTGCACGTAGACGAAAGAACAAAACTCCCACTCCAACTCATTCTAGTGAGGAGTCTCCTATTGACGAACCCATTGTACGAGAAGCACCAACCATGGCGAATCGAACTATGATGGAGTTACTTCAAGCACCCACCGAGGGTTATGGAGAAGCCATTGTGATTCCCGCTATCCTTGCGGAGAATTTTGAGGTGAAAACGGGTTTGTTGTCGATGATCCAAAACAACAAATTCCGTGGTGATGAGAAGGACAATCCCCACAACCATATCCGCCAATTCAATCGTCTTACCGCCACTTACAAATTTAAGGATGTCTCGAATGACTCGATTAAGATGATGCTTTTTCCGTATTCCTTAGCGGGGCCCGCTAAAATTTGGTTAGAGAAAGAGCCACCCAATTCTATATTGACGTGGAAGGATCTCTTTTCAAAATTCGTGAACCAATTATTTCCGCCCTCTAAGACTACGCATTTGAAAAATGAGATTTCTAAATTTTCACAAGAATCAAATGAAAGTTTTTCAACGGCTTGGAATAGGTTTAAGGAGATGTTACATGAATGTCCTCATCACGGTTTTTCCGACTTGCACCAAATAGACACGTTTTACAATGGACTTAATGATCATGAAAGAGATTATCTAAATGCCGCCGCGGGTGGTAATTTTTTGTGTAAAACGGTCGAAGAAGCTTTGGTCATAATTGAGAATAGGTCTAAGGTTTATAGCCCTCGTAACACAACGAGTGTTGCCAAAATGGGCTCATCATCGTCTCGTAGCATTAATGCTTTACAAGATGAAGCAAATGAAGAAAATCGGTTTTTTGATAGATTTGCTAGCCTTATGTCCCATTGGAAAGCTCAAGAAGCTTCGAATTCCGCTTCGGTTAAAGCGGTTTCTAAGAGTTGTTTGTCGTGTGGTGGAGCCCATGATCTTTCCGAGTGCATTACCGCGGATGGTAACACTTCGAGTGCTTATATAGCCACGGGAACTTATAACCAAAACGGCCAAGGTTCCCGCCAAAATCAAGCTCCCCCAAATCAAAATGCTAATAACTATCGAAACAACAACCAAGGTGGTAATTATCAAGGCAATCAAAGGAATTACAACAAGGGTAATTATCAAAGTGGAAATGGGCAAATTTCAAACCAAAACAAAAACCGTGATTTTCAAACTACGACTCAAGGTTTTCAAAATGATCACACCAAAAATCTTCAAGGAGAATTTTTGAATTATGCTAAGGCAAACGATGCTAAGTTTGACAATATGCAACGTGAAATGGTTAGCTTAAGATCCGAGTTGAAAAACAAGCTTAAAAACGAACTTGCTAATGAACTTAAAACTCTTGCTAATAAAATGGAAGGAAATGTCACACGTCTCCAACAAAATCAACAAAAAATGGAGCAAGGACAACATGAGATTAAGCAAGAATTGTTAAAAGCGGATGCTAGGCAATCTAAATTTGATGACCGAATGGCTAAAATGTTTGAAGCTATCATGTGTAAGCCCTCTTCTTCGGGTGGTCTTCCTAGTGATACCATCGTGAACCCGAAAGGAGAATTGAAGGTTATTACTACTCGTAGTGGTAAAACTTTCAAAGAACCCATTTCTCGTCCAAGTACTTCTATGGAGAAGGAAAAAGAGAAAGAACCCGAGGTGGTGGTTGAAAAGGAGCAAATTCCACGCCCACGAAGTACCGCTCAAACCACGCCTACGGTTGAACCAATACCAATCATGGAACCCGAGATTCCAAGGCCGATGCCTATGCCCCAACCCACACCACCTTTACCCTACCCTTCAAGACGAGACAAGGAAAAGGCACAAGAACGAAATAATTATCAATTTGAACTTTTTATGAAAATATTTCGTGACTTGCATTTTAATATAAGTTTTGCCGACGCCTTAGTCATGATGCCTCGATTTGCCGCGAACTTCAAAAGTATGTTGAATAACAAAGAGAAATTGCAAAAATCGTCTAGTTGTTCTTCGGTTTTTCTTAGCCGCATACCTCAAAAATTCGGTGATCCTGGCAAGTTTTTAATCCCATGTGCTATACAAGACATGGAAGAATGCTACGCCTTGGCCGATCTTGGTGCTAGTATTAATTTGATGCCTCTTGAGATTTTTAAATCGCTCAATCTTCCCAATCTCACTCCTTCAAGAATGTCAATTGAAATGGCCGATCATTCTACGATTCTAGCTTGTGGAGTTGCCGAGGACGTCTTTGTGAAAGTTGGAAAGTTCTACTATCCTGTAGACTTTATTGTTGTTGACATACCCATCGATCCTAAAGTTCCGTTAATTTTAGGTCGATCATTTTTGGATACCTCGAGAGCACTTATCAATGTGCATGCAAGGAAAATCACTCTTCGTTTCAATGAGGAAGAACTCGTCATTAATGCAACCCAAAACTCCACACTTTCTCATGTGTATTCTATCACGTCTTTGTACAATGTCAATCCCATCAAAAACATTTGCAAAAGAATTTCAAATAGAGTTTTAGGAGTTGTTGAGAAAAATGAAGTTCCGTCCCCTCCGCCGGTGGAGGTTAAGAGTGTTAAGCCTACGATTCCAATTGTGAATGATTCTTCGGATAATGAATGTGTTGATCCCGATGGGGGAGTTTTCTTTGTTGACAAACGTTTTGAAAACTTACCACCACCTTTACCAAAACGGTTTTCAAATGTGAGAATTTTTAGTGTGACTAACATTGCTTTAGATACACCAAATATATTTGACATAATTAAATCGGGTTTTCACAAGGAGAGTTTAAAAGATGAAAAAGGAAAAGATTTTGAATTGAATTTAAAAGATTTTTCTACAACTCTAACTCCGTCATCACCACGTGTTTTGAGTACTACAAGCTCGTCTTCTCCTTTTGACGATGCTTTGTGTGGACTTAGTGTGGGGGAAGCCCCTTATGTTCCCTCCCCTTTCTCCACCGAGGACGAGATATTTGATCATGGAATTGCTTATAAACGGAAATCTCGGTCTTCCACCGATGCAATAAATGGAAAATCTTTTCATTTGATTGGTGCGAGTCTACCTCGAGTAGCTCAATGTTTCTATGACTTACCCATTGTCCCACCCTTCTATTTCCTCTCATCTATTTTCTTGAAACTCTTTGAGTTTTTGTTGACTCATGACGAAGTGGCGTTGATTTGTTTTTCCAATGAAAACGAGAACGCCATCTTCGACCCCGGTATTTTGCATCATCAAAGGACTTAGTCCTTTATACCGGCTTTTTTTGGGCCTTGTTTATCATGTAAGCCCCACCAAAAATTGACCATACCATGATAATCCCTAAATGATGACATTTATAGGGATTCGAGTCGAGCTTTTGACTCGGTTATCAAAAACAAGGTGCCTCGTGGGGGAGACCCATGCTTATCCATGTACATATTATTGCTTTCTAATGTAGTTTAATGTGAGGGGATTTGTGCCCTTCCAACCTTTGTTCCGTGGTTGTTTGTGCATTGTGGTTTTTAGATCATGATCTTCACGATTGGAGCCTCTCGTGGTCGTTTTATGGGAGCACTCGATAGTTTGCTTTGAAGACTTTCCCAATATCCAAATGATATATCCTTTGATGTTCTAACCTTAGGTTTATACCACACTTCATAAACGGCTATTAATTTATTTGTTACACCCTTTCTATGCTAGATTAGGCATTCGACTACGTCTCTAGTCTGGGGGTGTTTGCACCCCTAGACTCGAAACATTGAGGACAATGTTTAACTTTAGTATGGGGGGTGAATAGATACTTGCCTTGCCAAACCTTCATGCTTTCCAAAGTTTATCTTTTTGTTATCGTTTTTGTTGTAAAATAAGGCTAAAAATGGCCAAATTTTAAAATTTTTCTCATATTTTATAAGTGTTTGAAGACACGAATGTAGGTTTTCCGATGGCGAGAATAAGAGTAACTTTTGACTCGACCGTGCGTGTTGAGCACTTAGCTTTGATTCCTTAACTACACATTAGGCTAAGTCTCTCAAAAGAGGACGAGAAATGATAGAGTTAATAATAAGTTACTATGCTAAACGTAGAGTACTCGTCTTCTTTCAAAAACTCATGTGTTCTCGTTGTTTGCTTATTCTCCCTTCGAATGTAAATATTTTTTGCTTAATAAATATTGACTTAGCGGTTTAGTTAGGATTGTTGGGTTTCTAGTCTTTTCTAGTAGCTTCCGTGTAATTAAATTGGGAAGACATTAAGGTATCGCCAGCGTCACGGTTTTGAATTATTGGCACCCCAATAATCGAAAGCTTCACCCAATAATAAGATTTCAAGTGCTCACCTAAATCTAGCAAACAATTTGAAGTCCCACAAGGCCTAAAATCTATGCAAAATTGAAAGTGAATCAAGCCTTAATCTTCGAAGCTTTAAAGATCTAAAATTCGCTTTAGCGTGAGGATATACGTCTTTGGCTAATAAAACCACCGATGAGGCGGATAATAAAAGGCAAGGCAAGACCGAAGTCATAATAAAAGCTTCATGGCGAAGTTGAATAAAAGATGGAGGTAAACCAAAGATAATAAGGCCCTTCCGTTAGGGGGCGTATAAAAGTCTTGGTAATAAGTCTCATGTTCAAAACCGTTATAAAACCGTGTTTATCGATTCTTCTTGTCAACTTAATTTTTTTGACATCGTTGTCTATTAGGAAGGGTTATTGATTTGATGGTCTTAGTTACACCGTTAGGACTCTATTTTTAGACCTAAATCTCTATTATCGCATAAGTCAATGATGTATCCTCGTGATCATTAAGACAAAATAAAATATAAGAGATACAACTTAGGAATAATGGGAGGTTAAGTACGTGATGAGGGCATATGAGTAGTGTTAGCATTACTAACTTATAATGACAATGATCTCGTTGCACGCTTGGCATGGAATTAAGGTGAAAATCGAGGACGATGAAATTATTTCTAACGAAGCATTCACGTGTTCTTATACTATGAACCTAAACGTCCCATTTTGCGATGAAAATCATACATTATGTCCATAACACAAGTAGTAGTAATAGTAGTAGTGTAGCTAGTTTATCATTCCAATAAAATGAATAAAAATGAATTTTGGAGGTGCTACGATACTTTATTCTAGCATTGCGTGAGGGCACGGCAATGGTTTAGTATGGGGGAGTGATGAGACTGCTTTTATACATAGTCTCATCGTCCAAATCGGGCTTAAAATGCATTAAATATCATTAAAACTGCCAAATATATGCTCGTGTTTGTTGCTTGTGTATTTTAGGTACGGATATTGAGGAAATGACAAAAAGATCACAAGAATCAATCAAAAACAAACACGGGAAACGAAGCCGCACAATGAACCGGACTCGAATCTGGAATTTCTAAAATAGTCCTTGAAGAATTGAAGATTGTCAACATTGGTCCCTCATTTTTGAAGTTTTGGCAAGAATAGCCCTTGAAGAAATCATCATTTGGCAACAAAGGTCCTCCATGTTTGAAGATTATACAAGTTTTACCCTTGAAGAATCCAAAATATGCATTAAAGGTCCTTGTTTACAAGCTTGAAAACATTATGTGCCAAAAATGACAAGATGGCAAACTTATTAACAAAGGAATGGAAGATTGGTGCTGTTATTTACAAAGTAAACAAAAATGAAGACTTCAGTGACTAAAGTGGGGAGACACACAAACTTAACCAGCCAACCCCTACCTTACACGTCACCATACCCACCCATTTAACCAAACCCTTACCCATTAACCCGTCCAATACCCAACCCAAACCCACCAGGTTTATTTAATAAACATGGTCAAATTGGTCAAACAATTTTCCCACTAAACATCATTTTTAAAATTAATCACTCCCAATTCAGATTAAAACATACCTTCATCACCCTTAAAACCCTAAAAACCCCCAGACCCAATTGAACTAAAAACAAAGGGGTTTTACCCCTTATTATCCAGAATGGTAATTAACCATGTTGTCACCAAAACCCACATAAAAAACCATCTACCACTCAACCCATGTGACCACCCCATGGTCCCCTGCTCACGTCCCTTTCCACAAAACCCTAGGAGGGGACATAATGAACGTCCTAGATGGTTTTACTTGTCCTCCACACATGATAAACGTCCCAAGATGATTCAAAACAGCTGGCATCTTCAGAGATCACATGAAGGCAAAATTTTGACCAAGACTTCAAGATTCGTCCAAGGGCCTTTATGGCATTTCATGTATTAGGGTTTTTAGACCTAGAAAGTTCTATCACTAGTATATATAGAGGTCGCATGTGACCTCTATCACTTGTTCCAGTTTTTGGCTTTTACATTTGTAATTCCTTTTTAGTAAAATAAAAGTTTGGTATTTGTTGAGCAATTTAATTCCTTTTTATGTTTATTAAAAGTTGTGTGTGTGATGAAAGATAATACTGAGTTCCAAAAATTGTTTGTGAAGTGTTTTTGAGTTTTCAAAAGCTAACTTCAAGGTTTCTGAAACATTGATTTCTTTTGGGTGAAATCTTGTTTCATGGTTTGATTGTCAGGGATCATTAGTCATATTTTAAGTGTATTAAAATAAGGTTATTTGATAGGATTTTGAAAAGGTTTTAAAAAGTTTGAAAGAAAAATCAGAAACATTGGATATCTGCTTGTGTTCTTCATTGTTTATTATAGGTTCCATTGGAGCTTTTGTTGTCCAAGTGTTCAGCACAGGCCCGGGCCTGTTTGGAGGTGGTTAAGCAACCACCGAGGGACCTGGATGTAGGTCCCTCTTGGTAAAAATCTTGTCCCTTTTTCAGTTTTTTTTGTTATTTGTGATTTGGTATTAATTTTGTGCAAAGTGTTTGAGTAACTGTTTATTTGGTTTGATATTGCTATATTAGTGCCTAATATGCATGTTAGTAGCATTTAGAATCACTTTGGTGTGGATTGAATGTGATTTGGTTTGAAAAAATCATTTTCAGAAATTTAAAGGGGTGTTTGGATTTGGTGTTTAATCAAGGCTGTTGAAATATTTTTGGGGTATAATCTGGTTAGATACACTCATTAGTCAGTTATTAGGTGATATAAGTGGTAGATTTCAGTTTGGTAGATTTTTGAACAAGTTTGCATGCATATAAATTGGCTTAAGTTGTCAAAATCCGAAAGTGCATTTTCTGCCAGTTTTTGTGTAATTTTGTGCCTGAAATCTTGGTGAATGCTAGATACTAGGTTTATTTAGGAATTGTGATTGATTGTATGTCATTAGCTTAGCTTGTGTGTAAGTTTTTGTGCATTGAATCTCACTTTTATGCCATTTGAACCAGCATACTATTCATCAGTCAACATAAGCTTAATCAGAAACTTTGGTGTGCCATTTGTGTTTAATTTTGTGAAGTGACTTTGTGTTTTTTTGTGTTTACTCAGACTCCCCACAACCCCATTGGTGTGGGGGTGCCTTTTGTCCAAAAAACAAGCTCACAATAAGCTCTCCTGAGCTTATTTGGTCTCCTGACCAACAAAATACACTACCAGTGGGAACTCCTTTCCCACTGGTAGCACACTTGTTTCCACTGCCAAGCAACAAGACAAAACCAGATAAATGTCACTATCAGTTTTTGAGAATTTTTGTCTTTAGTGGGTGTTGTCCCATGTATTTGTGATGATTAAGCAATGAAGAGAGAAAGAAAATAGATGAAGAAGAGATGAATTCCTAGAGAGAGAAAGTAGTGAGAGAAAGTAGAGAGAGATATGATTAACTTGGTGAGATTAGATTAAGAAAAAGAAGTTACAAATGACCATCCACGCTCCTAACATGCTAGGAGGGTAGTATATATAGTCCACCCACATGCGGGCTTTAATGGACTATATATTGGGCCGGGCTTGTCTTTTGGACTTTAATTAGTTTAAATCCAAGCCCGTGAACCACGACTAAATAACTACTTATTACAACGTTCTACTAAATATTACAATAGAAACCTATGACCGAACATTCTTGTTTGACTCAATATTTTTGAGGCTAACAATCTCCCCCAATGTGCGGTCATTCCTCTTTGATATTTGGATTCCAATGGAGATTTATGAATTTCGTCATAAATGAGTCTTGAACGTGTAACAGTAGTTTTGTTCCTTCATGCTGTGATCTTTGAGCCTTTGTCGTTGTCTTTCGACTTTGTCTTTAAGTCTTGAGATCTTCAAATTATTCTTGACTTGTCTTTGCCATCTTGTGATCTTGTGTCTTTATCCACATGCTCACACTATCAATTGTTGGATAAGTCTTTGGGCATGAATATGTGGTTGTGAATCTTTGACTTTGCTGAGTACACCGTGACACTACCTTCTTGAGACAAAACATAGACACGGACTGAATGGCTTTGACATTCGTCCTAAATCGGTAGCGTTTTACCTCCGGTCGGTAAAGACCGTTATACGATATTAAATATCGTACCTGTGATCAGGTAGATTCAATTAAGAATCTCCTTGACAGGGTTTCGCGGCAGTACTAGCCGTTCTCTTTACTCGACCGTCTCAAAGCAAGACTGCGAACATAAAGAGTGAATCAATTGGATAAATATCCGCTTGATTAAAGTCGTCAATTCAAAGTCCTGGAACAAGTTTGATTCATTAAGAATCTTACCATTGTTGCTTTCCAGTTGACACAAGTTTGATTCATAAGAATCTCACAAGTCACCTACCGTAGCGCTGTTTGATGTTGACGCTAGAAGGATTTCCATTCGTCATTGTGAATATTAGTAAATATCACTCTGAATGTTCTGGCAAGACCATAAAGATATTGTGTAGAAACCTGAAACGAGTTTGAATCAATTCAGAATCAAACCACTGTTGCTTTTCAGTTTTACATATGTTCAATTCTTAAAGAATCTTGCATATGACCTACCGCAGTGCTATTTGATGTTAACACTGGAAGGATTTCCACTCATCATTGTAAATACTGAGTAGTATCACTCTGAGTGTTCTAGCAATATCACAAGGATATAGCGTAGGACTCTCTTGATCTTCATCCGTGTGTCCTAACGAGATTTGATTGATCTCTTGGCTCTAGACTCGATTTGTGCACTTTTAGTGGTCGGAGGCTGGAGCAGATGCCACCTATTCAATATCAACTATCTCGGAGTGAGAAAGTCAATAGAAGTCGTGTTGATCTCCGTGACAATAAAACAAACTTCTTTTGAGAGAAGCCTGAGTAGCTAGGAAAGGGTTGTGCTTCACATCACTGGGTCCATGATGAGTTTGTCTTCATGATGAGTTGACCCGGTTTCTGCCTAAGTTGTATGGAGGGCTTCTTTCTTTACACCCTTTATCCTTACATTTCTTTTTCATTCTTCAACCCCTTCAATGCTTACCAAGACATCATTAATAGCACCTTGTTGTGATTGTTCCAGTGCTATCATCAGTACTTAGTCGGCATTCAGCTACGTTCACATTCTACTCCATCTTTCCTAAGGACTTCTAATAATCTATTGGATTGTCCCTGGGAAGATCCCTCCGGTTCTGGTTGGATCATAGTACTTAAACCTAACCACCCTTTTGACACCAATAACGTCGTGAATTAAAGATGTTGTGGGTATTTGATCGTAACCATGAAAACCACTTTAAATTCTAACAAAGTGTTTGAAAAACATTTAACACCTTGCTAGTTTTGTCGTTTCAGAAATGCTCCCCCTTCACATGTGCATCGATAATCGAAAGTGTTTCGCACATGTGGGTAAGAGTTAAAGTGCTTGAGTCTTATAGATCACATTTTAATCACATTTTCTCCCCCTATCTCTAATATATAAAATCTTTTGATATTAGAGATACCAAATTTGATTAAAATATATTTTGAAAAATAGTCTTGAAAATCTTCGGGAGAAAGATGTGTTAATCTTTTGCATGAAGTTGAATTGCTCCCCCTCAAAAATTGATCCAATGGAATTGTCATTACGAGGATTTGATCCACATTAAACTTTTGAGGATAGGAGTTGTTGAACACACAATTTTTGAAAGATTTTGAATATCATTGAGAAATTCTTGAAAAAATTGTGTTCAACGCTTTTTGAAAAATCAATTCTTTTTGACGAAAAGGTTTTTCTAAAGCATAAACTTGAGTTCATAGACTATGAATGTCTTGACGAATCCACTCAAGTGTAAGAAGATTTAACTTCTTTTGCTAAGGGTAAGAGTACAAAAGCGTAGACTCCCCCGTGAATTTAGATCCGGGTTGCAATCTGAAAGTGATTACAAGCCATTGTGTTGAGCTCAAAAACGTTGAATGTTTTGTGACAAGCTCAACCCAAGATAGATTGCTCTACCCGTTGTTGGAAATATTGTCTAAAATAGACAATTTCCTTTATAAAAGATAGAAATGACATGTTTTGAAAAATATTTACAACTTTCATTCGAGCTTTATGTACACACCCGTGTCGTTATTGAGCGACATTTCTAGGTACGTCCATATTATCGATACTGAAAGACATGTCGAGAAGAATATTTTTGGATTATCAAAGATTTTTTACTTTTGTATTTTGCTTTTTGATTAATATTTACAGGTAGATGTTTGATAGATGAATCAAGCAGGCACCTTTGCCAGAACCTCCAGTTCTGCTGGAGTCAAACATCTCATACCAATTTGCCTAACTAGATACGCAAACCTCTCTTTCGAAAGAGCTTTTATAAACAAGTCAGCTAATTGGTAATTCGTTCCAACAAAGTATAGTTCAACGATACCTCTTTCAACTTGTTCCTTTATGAAGTGGTATCTGACATCAATGTGCTTCGTGCGGGAATGCTGTACCGGATTGCAGGAGATGGCTATGGCTGACTTTGAGTCACAGTACATAGGTACTTTATCAAAATGGAAGCCATAATCCGTGAGTTGTGTTCTCATCCAAAGAACTTGAGCACAACACGCAGATAGAGACACATACTCCGCTTCGGCTGATGAAAGTGACGTGCAATCCTGCTTCTTGGAAGACCATCCCACAAGCTTGTCTTGACCTAGAAATTGTGCACCACCAGAAGTACTTTTACGTGTATCAAGACACCCTGCATGATCAGAATCTGAATATGCCGTTAGAAAGAAACCGGTTTCCCTCGGATACCAGAGTCCCATGTGAATGGTATTCTTAAGGTACCGAAAGATCTGTTTAACCTCCTTGAGGTGCTTGTCAGTGGGTCGTGCTTGATATCGTGCACAATAGCATGTAGCATGATGAATATCAGGTCTGCTTGCTGTCAAGTACATGAGGGACCCGATCATGGAACGATATCTCGTTTGATCTATGGGTAATCCCTCCAAATCAGCATCTAGGGATGTGGTTGATAACGGTGTCCCAACGGGGTCACATGATGTCATACCATGCTTTTTGATTATCTCTTGACAATACTTAGCTTGGTTAATAAAGATACCACTTGGGGATTGGTGAACTTGAATTCCCAGAAAGAATTTTAGTTCGCCCATCATAGACATTTCAAATCTGCTGTGCATTACTTTTTCAAACCATTTTGAAAGTTTTGGGTTTGTAGACCCGAAAATAATGTCATCAACATAAATTTGCACAAGCAGAATGTCATCCCCATATTTATAAGTGAACAAAGTTAGATCAATGGAACCTTTTAAGAAACCTTTGGAGACCAGAAATTTCGAGAGTTCGTCGTACCACGCCCTTGGAGCTTGCTTGAGTCCATAAAGTGCTTTGTGGAGACGATACACCTTGTCAGGATAATGAGGATTGACGAATCCTTCCGGCTGCGTGACATAGACTTCTTCCTTCAAAGGACCGTTAAGAAACGCCGTCTTTACGTCCATTTGATAGACAATGAATCCCTTATGTGCCGCATAAGCAAGAAAAATCCTGAACGCTTCCATACGAGCTACTGGTGCAAATGATTCTTCGAAATCAATACCCTCTTTCTGTCCATACCCTTTAGCCACTAGCCTAGATTTATTCTTAATGATCGTGTTTTCTTTATCCATCTTGTTTTTCCAGATCCATCGAAGATTTAATGGTGTTACATCGTATGGTCTGTCAACCAATTCCCAGACTTTAAGTCTTTCAAACTGTTGAAGTTCATCCGTCATCGATTCAATCCAAGCATGATCAGCCAAGGCTTCTTTGATGTTTTTCGGTTCGGCTGAACTCACGGTGAGTGCGAACATACAAACATCGCCATCGGTGTGAAGCTGTCGTCTTGTACGAACGGGCTGTGAAGGGTTTCCAATTACATGAACCAAAGGATGATCTCGGGTCCAATGATGTGTTGAAGGATGTCGTTGATAGAAAGTATGCATATTTGATGGATCAACATGGCGAGTAGAAGACTCTCCAGTTTCGTGTACCGGTGTACCGAATGGGTTGATGAATTCGTCTTCGTCAGATAATGCATTGTCTGCTTGATTTGTGTTCTCTGGAGCAATGACAGTAGTTGTGGATGTTGTAGGATCGATTGTTGAAGTAATATTCTGAGGAGGTAAATCTGCAGCAACCCGTGTTGAAGTAGATGAAGTTGTATCTTGTTGTTGACGATGATCGGTTTCATCATTCTTATCATGAGTGACAGCGGAAGACTTCGATACAACTTGTTTCTCCCCCGTGAAATATTCATCATACATTGGTCCATATAACATTTCCAACTCTTCAATTGTCGTGTCGACTGTCATATCAGCTCTAGGAACATTTTCTGGAACCAGCGTTGAACTTGACGGTTCATTGCTGTGGTCTTGAGCTTCGAGTTCCGTGCGGTTGTGAACGAAAGTCGTGTGTCGTTGTGGATCGGGACTTAAACTGTTTTGTTCAAGTGCCATTTCTTGAGATTCATCAAATCGGATGTGAATAGTCTCGACAATCAATTTTGTTCTTTTGTTAAACACTCTATATCCCTTAGACTGAGTTGCATATCCCACAAGAATACATGCATCACCTTTTTCTTTCATCTTATCCAAATTTTCACCATCTCTTATAATGTAACAAGTACATCCAAAAACATGAAGGTGTTTGAGTGAAGGTTTTCGATCATGAATTATGTGATATGGTGTCTTTTCGTGTCTTGGGATAATTAAGGAGCGGTTTTGTGTGTAGCATGCGGTTGACACGGCTTCGGCCCAAAAGTATAGTGGAAGTTTTGAAGCGGATAATAATGTTCGAGCAGCTTCAACCAAAGTACGGTTTCGTCTTTCAACAACGCCGTTTTGTTCGGGTGTTCGAGCAATAGATGTTTCATGTTAAATCCCTTCGGCTTCAAAGTACTTTCTCAGATTTGAATTCAAAAATTCTGTACCTCTGTCAGTACGAACCACTTTAACTTGAGCTTGAAGACCACGTTGTATCAATTTAAGGAAGCTAATGAGAACATCGGGTGTTTCATCCTTGGACCTCAAAAAGTGAGTCCATGTGTACCTTGAGTAATCA
This sequence comes from Glebionis coronaria, assembly GCA_025667525.1. Classification (NCBI taxonomy): domain Eukaryota; kingdom Viridiplantae; phylum Streptophyta; class Magnoliopsida; order Asterales; family Asteraceae; genus Glebionis; species Glebionis coronaria. Next base: position 424,492,421 of record CM046882.1, read on the forward strand.
TCAACGATGACCAGAATATATTTCTTTCCATTGATACTCTGAACACGCATGGGACCACACAGATCCATGTGAAGAAGATCTAACCGTCCTTTAGAGCTTGGTGTGGTCTTTGTTTTGAAGCTACTTCATTTAGCTTTACAAAGTTCACAAGAAGAACAAAGATGATCTTTGATGAATTTCAAGCTTGGAAGGCCTCTCACAATATCTTTCTTGGAAAGCAAGTTAATGGTATCAAAGTTGAGATGAGAAAGACGTTGATGCCATAACCATGCCTGAGTCGTTGAAGCTTTAGCCATGAAGCAAATTGGAGTTGATGAAGTTGTGTCTTGAAGTGAAATTGTGTAAAGATCAGTACCCCGTGTACCGGTAAGTAAGTCATTCCCATCATAATCACGAACAAAGCATGTCTTCTTTCTGAAAGCAACTTCTAAATCCGCATCACAGAATTGACCAACCGAGAAAAGATTGTGATTGAGCCCTTCGACGTAGTATACCCGTTTAATCGTGATATTCCCCTGAACCAAATCTCCATATCCTAGGATCGGTGCAAACTGATCATTTCCGAATCGGACCGTACCCAGGAACTTCTCCACGAAGTTAATTAGAAGCTTGAGATTCCCCGTCATGTGCTTCGTGCATCCAGAGTCCATTATGAAGAGAATTATTTGTATCACCTGCAGAAGAGTTAGAACACAATGGAGCATTTGCTAAATTGGATACCACAGTAGTTGTGATAGTAGAATCATTAGTGTCCTTATCAACATTTAAAGACAAACTAACACTCGTTTTCACATTTTTTGTCCTAACTTTAGGCATCCATTTATATCCGGGAGGACATTGATTAGCAAACCACCATTTCCAAGACTTGCTAGCAGACTCATATAATTCCTTAATTTTGCTTCTAGGATTCTTAGTGGTGGAGTCTGATGCATTACTATTCTTAGTGGGGGTAGCACCAGAATGGTTCACTTTGCGTTTGGGTTTACTAGCACTAATAGGCATCACAGTTTGCTTCTTAGTTCTAGTTTCTACGCCTTTGACATTATTCATAGCACACATAGAATGATTAGCATTAGCACACTTGCCACATTTGACACAAACAAATTTCACATTCATAGCATTCAAAGTCGAATCATTCAAATCGTCATGACACGCGATTACAGACGTTTTATTCTTAGAAACATTGAAAATCCTAGGGTGTTCTTCTACTCGCTTCATCTTCCCTTGATTCTTGTGTTTCCAGACCTTATCATTCACTTGAGTGCTCTTAAGCTGAGGCCGGCTAACACTAGTAGTGGAGACTATTCCTGTAGTAGAAGACACATGAATATTAGTGTTTCTAGAAGTCTGAGGAGAGTGAGTATCTTTGTTTGTGGGCTTAGTGGACATTCTATACATCCCTGGTTTAATGACATTATTGTGCTTAACGCTTGGTGCTATAGGATTCCTTATAGGTTGAGCTTGTGGTAACCTTTCCTTTCCATCCATCTTGGGGGCAAACACAGGTTTAGCAAACGAGGAATTAGATAAAGCAGATGGTTTTCCCAAGATAGAGGATCTATTCTCTTTAGAGGCATTGGGTTGTCTAACAACATTTTTCTTAATGCTAGGTTCCACAATTTTCCCACCCATTTTAGCAATGAGTTTCTGCAACTCAGCTATCGCTCTGTCCCTGTCTTGTAATTGAGCTTTCAACCCTTTAATTTCCAAATTCTGTTCATTCATTTCTCGAAATGTTTGGGAAAGTTTTTCTTGCAATTTATTATCATGTGGAAAACGACCAACATCTTTTTGCAAAGCAAGTTCAAGTGAATGACAATGTTTTTGAAGGAAATCAGTTTTGTGTTGAAGTAACTCAAAAGCCTTTTTGTCAACATTTTCTTTACGTTTCGAAAGCTCAATTTCAAGACGTTCACATTCTTTGATCTTATCAAGATATTGACATGCAACTTCAGAATATTCATCAATATCAGCACAAGATGTAAAATAAGCACACATAACATCTTTAGAAACGCATTCTTGCAAGAGTAAATCATATTCATCTGAGAAATCAGACTTCTCCATTTGAAGATCATCAATGTGTTTCTCAATAGATTCAACATATTTTAAATCATCAAACATTTCAGTCCGAATGAACTCCTCAAGTTGAAGAACAGTTTCTTTAATCAACGCCGTGTTTGGAATTAAGAGTTCTTTGACAAGCAAGGTAATATCTTGAGGAATCGGACGTGTCCATTCAGCATTTTCACGTTTAGCCCAGTCTCGTTCAACAATAGATTTAACATTATCTATGTGATGTTTAAGAATACCTAATGTTTTCCTACTCTTGCTTTTAGATTCATCTAGAGGGAGGTAGTTGATGTATTTGTAAACATTAGATTTCTTAGGTGCAAATGCTTTATTCCATTGAATTCTCTTTTGTTTGCATTCTAAGAACACTTCCTCACGAGTTTTCTGAGTTTGTTTGTTGAACAGGCCATAAAGACTATTCTCATAAGCATAATTATATGGTTTAACAAACTCCTTATTAACAAGTGGTTGACTATCAGCATCCCAAAGGGCAGTTTCTTCACTATTGACACTAACAGGCATGCAATCAAGATCTGTCCTTTCAGTCTCATCAAGATAGAGACACGGGTTCGCAGCTTGAGCTTTGGCAAGGTACTCAGGACTTGCAAAGCTAGCTTGACCCTTAAACATCGATGGAGGTGCTAGCATTCTTACGGATTGAATAGAATCATGCGTTTTATAAACAACGTTCTTCAAAAAGTCGACTTGTGCTTCTAGTTTCGTAACTTTTTCGGTTTCTTTATCATATCTACTTTTGAAGTCTTGTTTTAACGCATCTACATCTTGTTTCTTATCCTCTAGAATTTTAGCAGAATCAGTGGTGGTCATAGAGAGCTTTTGTTCAAGTTCATTAACTTTGGTATTGGCAAGGTACGTTTTTTGACGTTCATCCATTAAGAAAATATTATATTGACGCTTCTCTTTAGCTAATAACTCAAGAGTTGTATTATATTTGTTTTCAAAATCGTCCTTTTGACTTTTTAACGCACTTCCCTTGTACCCCTCAAGCTCTTTGGTTTTCTGAAGGAGCTCATCTCTATAGCTTTCAGTCATCTCAGTAGATTTGATAAGAGCAGCTTTACATTCTTCAAAACTTTGAGTGAGCGTAGCGTTTGCCTTCTTTAATTGCTTTTGACTCTTTTTATTTTCAGTGACATCTTTTTGTAAAGTAGCAATTAAATTAGCAAGCGCAATACGTTCCTCTTCATCATATTCATTTGCATGTTGATCATCCTCAGACTCATTATTGCACATGTCTGATGAATCGGGTGTGGTATTGCTATCAACCGTTTCCATCATACACGTGTCATTAATGGCATTGGGTAGATCACTATGCTCAGGAATATCACCAAACACATTATATTCATCAGTAGTGTGTACCTTATCGATTGGCTCAGTGTCAAAGATAGGGCCATTGTCATCTTTAGTGACTTTGAGAACTTCTTCAACCTTTGCCATGTACGAGTAATGTGCATCAAGCTCTTGATCAGAATCTTCATCATCAGTATCATCAAGCATGGCTCCTTCTTCAGCTGACAATTTAACCCCTGCTTCCATCTTTTTGCATAGCAACATCTTTTCCTTGTGATAGCTGGAGTCTCTAACCCTTTTCGGCTTCCTGCATTCCTTTGCCATATGTCCATAACCTTGGCAATTAAAACATTGAATCCCGCTCTGCTGAACCACTTGACTTCCAACCGTTTCCCTATTCCCAGTAGCAGCAGCAATCCTCTGAGCATCATACTTGGCAGTTTGTCGATCATATCTTGCAGAACCCTCAACATGTATTGGATTATGTCGATCATACCTGGAAGGACTTTCACCACGTCGACGTGTGTCATACCTTGGAGGACTCTAAACATATCGGTTCTTTGTGTTAGATGATGTGCGAAGATTGTTGTTGGTGGGTTTGTAGATTTTCTTGTAAGTCTTCATTATGTAAGCAATTTGTTGTTTCATCTCTCGGTTCTTTTGAGCTTGGTCTTCATCACTATCTTCTTCAGATGATGACTCAGATGGTGGTGATGGTGCTCTTGGCGCTTTACCTCGAGATTTTGTGGAAGATGAAGACTTAGATGATGTGGAATATCGTGGTGAGGATGATGTATTGGAGTATGGCTTAGGAGCACGAGAGTGAGGATCTTGAACATGTTGAGTGGTAGTCAGTAAAGCAAGTGGATTAGCCGTCTTGGCAACACGTTCAGCTCGAATCTCATTTGCTTCATTCTGAAATTGCTTCAAGATGTCAAAGAGTCGATGATATGAGACCTCGTCTAACTTTTCTTGTTGTTTCACCAAAGTGACGAATCGTGTCCACTCGGGTTGAAGTTGTTGAAGAAATTGAACATTGACTTGCATGGTGGAGACTTGCAGGTTATTTCTTGTCATGTCATTCATCATCTTATAAAACCTGGAGTAGTAAGAGTCAATTGATTCTCCATCCCTTGAATTAAACTTGCCAAAATTCCAGAACAAGTTTGTTTTGACATCTTGTTTGTTGAGTGATTCTCCTTGTTGCAAGCGTTCAATAGCAGTCCACATTTCATGTGCTGTCGGGCATGCATCAACCGTGGAGTAAATATCATCTCCAATCCCACTTAAAACCATATAGATTGCTTCCTTCTCCGCATCATGCCAAGCATAATTTTCAGGTGTGAGATCAGCTCTTGTTTCATCACGTTCACTTGCAGGTATTGGATCAGTAGTATATGTGGCTGCTCTTGGAGGAACTAAGATCTTCTTAAATATATATGGTCCATGAGTAATACATTTCCTCAAGGCATCACCATTAGGTCTTGTATCAAGATATCGTATGAAACGTGATTGCCATTGAGCATACCTACCAGATACAAGCATTGGTGGTCTCTCTTTGTTACCCGCCACCATTATGTTGTTGTTCGTCACACGATATTCGGCAGTAGAATCCATCTCAATATTCTCTGAAATGATGAAGTGAATATGGATCTTAAGTAGATTTGTTGTGATTGTTGTTGTGGTTTAAATTCCGAAAATTGCAATTTTTCTCCAGGCCGACAATAAATTCTCCAGTCCGACTAAAACGGTAGTCCAAAAATTTTGTAATCGCCAAAATTTGAAATCGAGCTAGAAATGTCCTAAAACTAGTATGGAAAAAATTTGAATTTACTTGACGAAAAATTTTTAACTTTTTTTTTTTTTTTTTTTTTTTTTTTTTTTTTGATCTTCGTGGAAACGATATTCCGAAACTAGTCTAGATGGTGGCTAAGTCTAAAAAATACTCAAACAAAATTTAGCAAAACACATCATCGGAATGTCCAATCGGAATGTTATCGGAATAACCAATCGGAATGTTATCGGAATAACCAATCGGAATGAGCTAATCTGAATATACCAATCGGAATGTTATCGGAATAACCAATCGGAATGAGCTAATCTGAAAACACCAATCGGAATCAAATCGGAATGCCAATCGGAATAATGTTGTCCCAGTCGGAATGATGGAAGTCCAATCGGAAAGTTGATCGGAATCCCAATCTGAATCAATAAACCCTTTTCAGATTACACCAATCGGAATGTATCCCCCTTTTCTCGGACAAAACTCAACCAATACGTGATTTTAAGCCAAAAAATGATCAAAAAACCCAAAAATTTTGTGTTTTTAGCCAAAGTAAATATACCAAATCACTACTACAACTATGTATAAGATGTAGATGAAGAAGAAAAGCACGGAAACACAAAAAAAAATTTGAATCCGAGATGATTTATGGATTAAATCATTCGAATCAAATATAATAACAACAATGAATCACAAATCTACCCCGTGGCGATTGATACCAAATGTTGTCCCATGTATTTGTGATGATTAAGCAATGAAGAGAGAAAGAAAATAGATGAAGAAGAGATGAATTCCTAGAGAGAGAAAGTAGTGAGAGAAAGTAGAGAGAGATATGATTAACTTGGTGAGATTAGATTAAGAAAAAGAAGTTACAAATGACCATCCACGCTCCTAACATGCTAGGAGGGTAGTATATATAGTCCACCCACATGCGGGCTTTAATGGACTATATATTGGGCCGGGCTTGTCTTTTGGACTTTAATTAGTTTAAATCCAAGCCCGTGAACCACGACTAAATAACTACTTATTACAACGTTCTACTAAATATTACAATAGAAACCTATGACCGAACATTCTTGTTTGACTCAATATTTTTGAGGCTAACAGTGGGTAAAAAGTAGAATTAGGACTTGAAACTTGTTTTATTATTTTTCTTATTTTATTTAGGATTTTTCAGTTTAAAAAGAATTTTTATTACTGTTCATTTACTATTTTTTAGTTTAAATAGCAATTTTAAATACTTTTTATTATTATGTTTTTTGGCATTTAGTGTAGAAAATTAATATATTTAGATTTTAAAAATTTTGTTAGATTCAGAAAAACATTTTAAGGTTTTTGGTTTAAAAAAATTCTACTGTTCACCTTTTTATTATTTTTTAGAATTAATTTAATTTAATTAGGGTTTTAAATTAAACTGTTTTTGTCTTTTAGTGGTAAATTTATTATTTTTCAAACTTTTTCATTTTTATACTGTTCATTAGAGTAAAATAGGATTTTTTAAAATTGGTAAATTATTTTTAGCATTATTTTATTATTTTTTATAATTATTTTAGTTTAAAAATAGTTTTTAGTGATTTAAAAATAGGAAAATAGTTTTCAAAAATTAGGAAAAATACTTTTTAGTCTTTAGATAACATAAGTAAGTTATTTGTTCAATAAAATCATATTTTGGACATTTTTATTAATTATATTTAATTTTAGGACTTTAATTAGCATTTAAATTGAATATTTAATTAATAAAAGGTTTTAAAATATTTTTATTGGATTTTTATTCTTATTTATATTATTTTAGACTACTTTTAGCTTTTAATTGATTGTAAGGTTTTAAAAATTTTTAATTTTGTAGTTTTTAACGGTTTTACGTGAACGCTTTTCGTCTTAGCTCGATCCGTCTTCGTAACCGTCTTTTCTTTCTTATTTCTATCTTCTTTTTCTCAATATAATCACAAACACATAATCAATTCATCACAACACACGTGCCTCCTCTAGAACGAACTCACTTAGGGTCATTCACACACGGTTTTCCTAAATCGTCGTGCACACTTGCCCTATATTTTAGTTGCTTGTTTTTCCTAAAGCAAGTATCTAATTTTACAACTATCATTACTCTGCCTAAATTTTGTCAGCTATATTCCGATCTGAATCTTTCCGATAGGACTTTGCGATCTGAACATTTCGATAGCTTTGCATTGCGATCTAGGGATTCCGATACCATCATCATTCCGACAAGGTTACATTGCGATCTGAGCATTCCGATCTGAATCATTCCGACAAGGTTACATTACGATCTGAGCATTCCGATCTGAATCATTTCGACAGCTTTGTATTACGATCTGAAATCATTTCAACAGCTTTGCATTACGATCTAAGCATTCCGATAGTAAGATATTCCGATCTGGGTATTCCGACAGAAAGAACATTTCGATAGAACATGTTTTTAGATACTTAGTGGATTTCTTCTATTTGGCAATTAATTTGGTAATTTGGTAAATTTTAAAAGCAAACACAACAACAAGATAACAACACAAAAAACTCATAACCTTATTTCATTGTTCGATCATCTTTCATAATCTTTATAAAGTGATCAAAATGAATCCGAGTTCATTAATGCCTCAAATGACATCACTTATGGATATTTCCGTCATTACGGGAACGGATAATCGCCCTCCAATGCTCATTAAAGAAGTCTTTGAAGCATGGCAAGGCCGTATGATGACATACATTAAGGGAAAACCGACATATGGGAGGCTTATGGTCAAGTTAATTCTAAATGGTCCACTTGATTATGGTACCATCGTTGTTGACAATGTGACTCGACCACGGGAGTTTGAAGAACTTACACCAGCTCAACAACTTATTGCTGATGCAGACGAAAAGGCTCTTCAAATCATTCTCCAAGCTCTTCCACATGACATCTATCGAATGGTGAGTCAATATACGGTTCCAAAGGATTTATGGGAACGTCTAAAGGTTTTGCTACAAGGTACGTCTCTTACAAAACAGGAACGGGAATGTCAGTTGTATGATCTGTTTGATAGGTTCACATACAGCCCAGGGGAAACGCTTCACGACTACTACTTCAGATTCACTACTCTAATGAATGATTTGAATGTATACAATCTCGTGATTGCTCCATTCCAGGTTAACACCAAGTTTTTGAATACTTTACCTCAAGCTGAATGGGGTGAGTATATTACCGATGTTAAGTTAACCAGGGATTTGCATAAGTGCAATTTGGATCAACTCTATGCTTTTCTCCAGCAGCATGAGAAACACGTGATCATGCACCGTTCACCTCGAGGTATGTACCCTGATTCTCTAGCATTGATGGCTAATCAACCAAGCTTGTCATATAACAACACTCCTTATATCATGGGACACCAAGCTTATCATCCATCACCGTACCTGACTCCAAGCTTCCCCCAATATTCGATTCTGCCTCAACCACCCACCTCACATCAGCAACTATATCGGTTTAATGCACCTTCGTCTCAGAGAGAACCACAAGCATCACAATATGCCTCACAACCTCACCCATATTCACCAGCAAGCATTGCACCTTATGCTCAGTCATCATACCCTTCTTATCAAGAAAATGCAGCATATCCATCAAGCTATTCTGACCACATGGGTATTCCTTCTAGTGCTTATGCCGCTCAACAAGACCAAGCATTGTATTGTGATAATGATGAGGTTCCCATTCCTGAATTCAAACAAGGAACTGACCCAGTTGAAGTGTTAGTCACTATGTCTGCTTATCTCACAAGGACTTTGAGCAAACAAGGATTTAGAGGACCAGCTCCTACTAACAATCAGCTGAGGAATTCATCCAATTCTCGACAACAAGCTACCATTGAGAATGGCAGGGTAATGGTTCAACCTATACAACCTAATCAGGGGAGACCCACTACATCCACCACCAATGCACGCATGGTCAATCCTGCTCCAATGGTCAAAACTCCTCCACGGGCTAATTCCACAGGTAAGTTGAGAATGATTACATGCTACAACTGTAAGGAAGAGGGTGACATGTCTAGGGATTACACAAAACCCAAGAGGAGAAGGGATGGTCAATGGTTTGTAGAGAAGATTTATTTGGTAAACGCTCAGGCACAAGGACAGGAACTTGATGAAGAGGAGCTTGCATTTCTTGCTGATCAAGGGATTGCGGAACAAGAAGTTATCACTACACAGAATGCAGCATACCAAGCAGATGATCTGGATGCTTACGATTCAGACTGTGATGATCTTCAATCTGCTCAAGCAGCTCTTATGGCAACTATCTCTAGCTTTGGGTCAGATAAAATATCTGAGGTACCTACTAATACCACTGATACTAGTATTCAACCACATCAAGTTGGACAAGAGGGTGCTGATCCGAATGAGTCTTCGGTGGTGAGTCTTTCAAATGAGGAGACAATCAATGATAGAAATATCAATGCAAGTCCCCAGACTTTGAGTGAATCACAACTGGGAGTCATTTCGCATACGCATACTCCTGCTCAACAAGATTTAGTCATGGTTCCTGCAAAATTACTTAGCCAAATGAATACTGCACTCTTAGAAACCCTAGCTAAGAATAAGAATTTGTCTACTGAGCTTGCCTTGTACAACGAAAAAGTTCAAACTTTGGAATTAGTTCCTTCGTCCAATGTTCTAACCAATCCCGAATATGATCATTTTCGAAACAAACAAATGGGTCATTTGCAAGAAATTGAAACCTTAAGAGCAGATCTTTCCAACGAACTTAAATAAAAAGAGTTAGTGGTCACTAATTTTCATAAACTTCAAACGGATTTTGAATTACTCGAGTCTAAAACGAATGAAATGGAAATTAATGCTGCTAATAAGATTAGAAGTTTAGATTATTTTCTTTTAAGACAATACGTTGCCTCTCAACTAGTGCACTTATTTGACGCATCGTTTAGAGAATTTAACTTATCGCGTCAAAAAGACCTTCCCCCTAACCCACGGTATGCAAGACAAGCTTTTATCCATAGTCCAAGACTTTATAATGCAACCCAATTAGGATTGGTCTTAGATCCAATTGTTATTTTCGAGGATCGCACAAATAAGGATCTAGTTGATGAGAATCGGTCATACAACTTTGCAAAATATCCCTAGTGTGATTATTTTAAAATGAATCAGGAGCTTGCAAAAACGGACTTTAGAATTCGCTTCCATATGGATAAAGATCTCATCACAGCACCAACCTACATGTTAAATGAAGAAAACCCTAGTACACTTCCTACACTTGTCAAAATGGAAGGACCTAAGGAAATTCCAAAGGATCTTCCACCTGTTAGCAATGTATGGATAAACTTGCAAGAGATTAATCAATACTTTGCTAGTTTTGACAAGGTCATCCGGGAATGTACGACTTCAAATGGCCTAAACGCCAGAGAATGGGCTTTCGAACACATGAACGAGGTGTTTAAGAATGAGATCAATCCGTTTGTCGAAAGTCTAAAAGGAAGTTTTGCATCTCTTTCGGAAAATCTCGAGTTTGAAATTAAAGAAGTTCAAAAAGTGTTTTATGAAATGGACAGCGCTTACGAACTACAATTAATTGAAAAGGAAAAGATTTTATCCGAATATGACCGATTCTTGTCCCAAGTAATTTCGTGTGATGTGCTTACTACTGTGAATGTTAATTATTCGAATGAGCTAACATCCGCTATGATTAAATGTGATGCTGTGAATATATGTGATGATGTGTGTGATCTTTCTGTAAATGTTGCTGATATTGTAAATGAGGTAGATAATCATTCTTGTCACGAGTCTAACGCTGAATTTTTAAAGCTTCAAGATTCTTACAATTTACTTACAAAACGCTTTAATCAACTTGAACAACATTGTATATCTTTAGAATTAAAACAACAAACTCAAAATGAGGATCTTTTGATAACAAATGGTTGTGAAAACAGTGTTGATACGAGTGACAAGATGATTGAGATAGTTAAGACATTAGAGGAAGAGATTATGAGATTAAAGAGAGATGTGTCATCGAATGAAACACTAAACTTGGAACTAGAGGCTGCAGAGTCTAAAAACCAGGACTTAGAAATTAGACTCTCGTCTATTCTAGGGGAGATGGATCGGGCAAGACAGGGACTATCCGCTCTTTATGGTTCAATAGAAGAACGCTTCGTTTTTAATGCAGCACAACAACAATCTTATGTTGAACAACTGAAACAAAAGTGTGAGGAAATCTCTGACTTAAATATCCAGCTCATTGACAAAAACATGGTATTGGCTGAGTTAAAGGAGACACTTCTTCTCACCCGACAAGAAGTTGTTAATAACTTAGCTAACAACTCTGCACCGTCCTCTAGTGCTCCATCAACCAATTCAGTAGTGCTCTATAAGAACCCGCGCCATAAGCAAAATCTGGATACTTACGATGTTTATATGATGAATGCAATTAAGCATGTGGACCTTGTTAGGGATAATTTAGATGATTTGTATGCATTAGATCCCTCAAGCAGTCACTATTATTCAGCTCATGCATATATTCAGCGAGTTCAATATTGCTTAGCATATTTGCAATACATAGGAAAAACGGGTTCTGCACTACTCACTAATCGACCCATTGCTGTAACTACATTCAATAAGACCCTAGGAGCAAAACCGTCATTGGCACCATCAACTAAGGCACCGTTAAAATCTGTTGCTAATGTTCCCACTTTGCCTTCTTCAGGATTAAAAGAGTCTACTAGGGCTAAAGGATCGCCACTCAAGAAAGATAAGATCAAACCCTCCACTAGTAGTACCATCAAGAAGAAAGTAGAAGCTCACCCTAGGAATGTTATTTCAGATTTAAATAAAAAGAATCATGTTGCTAAGACTAAAAGCTCTGCGCCTGTGCAGAAGTCTAAACCATTTGTGAATTCTAATTTGAAATGTTGGAATTGTAATGAATGCATGTTTTCCCAACGTCATGATTTGTGTCTTATTGATCATGTGAATGAAATGAATGCCATTAGGAATGATGTAGAATGGAAGCCAACTGGGAGAACTCGTACCCAAGTTGGATGGCAATGGCGTCCTACTAGTAGGACCTTTACATTAGATGGAAAAATGTGCCCTTTAACTAGGAATGCATCCATTGAGGTTAGGTCTCAGCGTCCTTTAGTTAGGCACACTAGCACTAAAGTATGGAAACCGCACCCTTTAATTAGGTCAGCCCCCATATAGTGCCTATCAGTGAAGAAATACCTCAGGATTTAAGCCAACTTGAATCTACACCACCAACTAGGAAGAAGGCTAGGAAATCTAAGAAACCTAAAGTTAGCAAATCTAAGATCATTAAATCTGTACCTGCTAATAACAAGGAACATTCAGATTCCGAAACATATACATTATCCTCGTCTGGTGATATTTTCAGGTGGTCCAAATCATCCTCTGGTATTTGGAATCCGGTTGCTCAAAGCATATGACCGGAGATCGCTCGATGCTCCGAAATTTCGTCAGCAAGTTTCTTGGAACGGTAAAATTCGGTAATGATCATATTGCAAAGATAATGGGGTATGGTGAATATCAGATTGGAAATGTCACGATTTCAAGGGTATACTATGTAGAAGGTCTTGGTCATAATTTATTTTTAGTTGGACAGTTCTGTGATTCCAACCTAGAGGTTGCTTTTCGACAACACACTTGTTTCATCCGCAACTTGGAAGGAAAAGACTTGTTGAAAGGGTCTCGTGGTGCAAATCTTTATACTTTGTCCCTACAAGACATGCTGGCCGCCTCTCCAGTATGTCTTCTCTCCAAAGCATCTAAGACCAAGTCATGGTTATGGCAACGCAGATTATCTCATCTCAACTTCGATGCTATTAATCATTTGGCTAAAAATGAATTAGTTCGTGGTCTTCCAAAGCTCAAATTTCACAAGGACCATTTATGTTCCGCGTGTTCAAGGGGAAAAGCACCAAGAAATCATACAAGCCCAAAGCTGAAGACACCAATCAAGAAAAACTTCATCTTTTGCATATGGATCTTTGTGGGCCAATGCGAACCGAAAGTGTGAGCGGTAAGAAATTTATCCTTGTTATTGTGGATGACTTCTCCAAGTTTACATGGGTTAGATTTCTACGTACAAAGGATGAAGCACCGAAGGCTATCATCACTTTTCTGAAATTCATTCAGGTACGTTTAAATACTACTGTCCGCCGTATTCGTACAGATAATGGAATAGAGTTCGTCAACCAGACTCTTCGTGCTTACTATGAAGAAGTTGGTATTTCACATGAAACATCTGTTGCACGTACTCCACAACAAAACGGTGTCGTTGAAAGACGGAATCGTACGCTTATGGAAGCTGCTAGGGCTTTGCTGATTTATGCGAACGCTCCATTATTCTTGTGGGCAGAAGCTGTATCTACTGCATGTTTTACCCAAAATCGCTCTATCATTTGGAAACGCCATGGAAAAACACCTTACGAGCTTCTACATAATCGTAAACCCGATGTTTCATTCTTTCATGTGTTTGGTGCTCTTTGCTATCCAAACATTAATAGTGAAAACTTGGGCAAACTTCAATCGAAAAACGATATAGGTATTTTCATTGGTTACTCACCCTCAAAGAAAGCATACCGAATTTACAACCGTCGTCTTGGTAAGATAGTAGAAACTATGGACGCTGATTTTGATGAGTTGACAGCGATTGCTTCTGAGCAACGCAGCTCTGAACCCGCGCTTCACGAGATGGGAACCGGTGCTATTAGTTCCGGATTAGTTCCCAATAATCCTACTTCTACATCCTTCATACCACCTACTAGGCCCGAGTGGGATAAACTATTTCAACCGTTGTTTGATGACTTCTTTGATCCCCCAAATGATGAAGTTCCAGCACCTGTAGTGATAGCTCCAATCCCTGAAGTTGTTGCTCAAGCTAATGAAGCTTTATCAAATGCATCTTCAATTAACATTGAACCGGATGCACCTCTACCAAGTGATTCTCAAACTACACATGAATCTTCACCCTTACTCGTACCTAATGATGTGGAAGAGGATTCTATAGATCACGATTTGGAATATGCTCACCTACAAGAGCTTCCATTCTTTGGTATACCGATACCTGAAAATCCTTCAGCCGCGCCTACCTCAGAAGAAGCTCCTACAACCGTTCACTCCAGACCACCACGGATTGAAAATCACAGCACCAAATGGACAAAAGATCACCCAATTAGGAATATTATTGGAGGTCTCGATCGACCAGTATCAACACGCCATCAATTACAAGAGAGTGCACTCTATTGTTATTTTGATGCATTTCTCTCCGAAGTTGAACCTAAAAAATGGCAACATGCTATGACTCAATCATCTTGGATTGAAGCCATGCAAGAGGAACTAAATGAATTCCAAAGACTTGAGGTATGGGAATTAGTTCCTCTCCCTGACAAGGTAAACATCCTTACTTTGTTGTGGGTTTATAAGGTTAAACTCGATGAGATGGGTGGAGTCTTGAAGAATAAGGCTAGATTGGTTGCTAGAGGATACAAACAAGCCTTGGGTATCGACTTTGAAGAATCTTTTGCTCCTGTTGCAAGATTGGAGGCTATTAGACTATTCCTTGCGTATGCTGCTCATATGAACATGATCGTCTATCAAATGGATGTGAAGACGACATTTTTGAATGGTGAACTAAGGGAAGAAGTCTATGTTAGTCAGCCGGATGGGTTCGTTAGCACGGAGTTTCCTAATCATGTGTACAAGCTTAAGAAGGCTCTCTATGGGTTGAAACAAGCTCCACGCGCGTGGTATGATCTCCTTTCAACATATCTCATTTCGGAAGGTTTCTCCAAAGGCAAGGTAGACCCCACTCTATTCACTCTCAAGGAGGACAACGACATGATACTGGTACAAATTTATGTTGATGATATAATATTTGCTGCCTCTAACATAGAATTGTCAAACCGTTTTGAGAAGATAATGTCCACACGCTTTCAGATGTCAATGATGGGAAAAATTTCGTTTTTCTTAGGATTACAAATTTCTCAGAATCCCAGAGGCATCTTTATTAATCAATCCAAATATGCTATAGAATCATTAAAGAAATATAACTTTGAGAATTGTGACCCCGTGGATACTCCAATGGTGGAGAAATCCAAGTTAGATGAAGATAGGAATGGGACTATTGTCGATCCAAAACTCTACCGTGGGATGATCGGCACCCTTCTCTATCTGACTGCTAGCAGGCCTGATCTGCAATTTGCCGTATGCATGTGTGCCCGGTATCAGGCTCGGCCTACCGAAAAGCACCTACATGTTGTTAAAAGGATCTTTCGGTATCGCAAAGGAACACTTCATCGTGGTCTATGGTTTCCGAAAGATTCCTCTATTGCTTTAATATCATATGCAGATGCCGATCATGCTGGGTGTCAAGACACGAGACGTAGCACTTCTGGGTCTGTGCAACTCCTTGGAGACAGATTGATTAGTTGGTCTTCAAAAAGGCAGAAAAGCGCTGCAATTTCTAGCACGGGGGCTGAATACATTGCCATGTCCGGTTGTTGTGCTCAAGTCCTTTGGATGAGATCACAACTAACTAACTATGGTCTTGGATTTAACAAAATCCCGATATATTGTGACAACAAGAGCGCCATTTCCCTTTGCTGCAACTACGTTCAACACTCCCGGGCAAAGCACATCGACATTCGCTACCATTTCATTAAAGAGCAGGTGGAGAACGGAGTGATCGAGCTGTATTTTGTCACTACTGAGTATCAGCTGACAGATATGTTCACAAAAGCGTTAGATCGAGGACGAATCGAGTTTTTGATCGACAAGCTTGGCATGAAATCCTTCTCTCCAGCGACTCTCAAAGAGTTGGCAGAAGAATCAGCAGAATAGTGGTGGTAAACTATTCATGCGTATCCTTTGTTTGTGATCATGTATATTAACGTAAATATATAAACCACAAAAAGAAAAATACAAAAATATAAAACCAAGAAAAACCATAAAAAATATAAAACCAAGAAAACCCAAAAATATTTTTTTAAATCGGGCATGTCTTTTAGTATGGTAATATTTACGGCCTTAGAAATGTCGATCAATATTGACACGGCGCCATAAATAGAGTCCGTATAAAAGTTGCACAAGTTTTAAAACATGCCCATTATGGCTTGTAGTTATTTCAGACTGCAACCCGTTTTTCGCGTTAAAGTCACGTATTTCTTTTGAAAACGTTGGCTCACAACGGGAATTAATTTTCTCGGGCAAGGTTTACTTTAAAACCTTGTAAGGGACTAAGTTTACTTTATAACTTAGTCTAACACAAATTTGTGTACGTTTCAATGCACTTATTTTGTAAAAATAAGAGAAATCTTATTGCCACCAGAATCGTTCTATAAAAGTACTTAACCGGCAAATGTCCTCATTAATAGTTGTGTCCTTAAAATCATTGACTACAACTCTTTAAATAGAAAACGGGTCAGGGATTAAGGGGGAGCAAATATTAACTCTTCGTGGAAACAAATTTGGTCGTTAAAAAGGATTGTCAGAAAATATTAGCTATTCTTCATCATCGGTTATGCTATGTGTGCCTTGTGTGATATAGAATCTCATGAATAGGTCATTAAATTTTTGGCGTTAAGTATTTGGGGTCGTGTTTGTGAGCGGGTTTATTTTTGTTAAGTTGATTCAATTAACTTTAACTAAACATTTTAAAATAGGGGGACCATTATTGCACTTTTTGCAAATGGTGGGTGCTTGACCAAAGTTTGACCAAGTCAAAACCTTTCACCCCCTTCCCCGTCTCTACTGCAAACACACAAAACACTTCCTCTTTCCGCCATTATTGTGACCTTGAACATCATTTGTTCTTTGTTCGTGACTTATCACTTTTTTGCTCGTATTCTAGGTATTATATCTTGTTTAAGTTGCTCTCATTTAATCCGTTTCATCACATCTTATCAAAACAGTACCATCAGATCTTTTCAAGATTTAGGGTTTCGTGTTTTGCTATAGAAATGGAAATAAAGTTGTGGGATTTGTTAAGTATGCATAGATAAACATTGGTTTTGCCCAGATTTGGTTAAAACATTGCCTAAGTTCCTGATCGAGAAGTCAACGATTAAGATCGGATCCCTGTCACGGATTTCGATGCACATTATGATATCTTCATTGCGATGCCCGTCATTGCGATGAGTCATTCTGATGACTCATTGCGATGGGCTATTGTGATGAGTCATTTCGATGGCTCATTGCGATGTGTCATTGCGATGGTTCATTGCGATGGGCCGTTGCGATGGGTCATTCCGATGGCTCGTTGCGATGGCTCATTGCGATGGTCATTACGATGGCACATTGCGATGGCACATTGCGATGACGCATTCCGATGCGTTATTGCGATGGCTTCGCACTAGATATTGTGATGGGTAATATTGCGATGAATTTTCATATATTCCGATGGAAATGTACTTATTGCGATGGACATAGATATTGCGATAGGACTTTAATTTATTAGGATTATGATGCTTAATTCATTGCGATGGCTTGGATAGGATTCCGATGGATTGATACATTGCGATGAACTTAGGATTCTTATGATTATGCACTTGCCTTAGAATTTCTAATGAGTTCGGCCTAGCTTGCACTATTTCCTCATTAGGTTTAAGTACTTTAGGGCCACTTAAACGAAACCAAGTGTTATTGAAACGAGATAATTTTTATCTCATAAGAATACTTGAACGGTTTCTTATTACAGAAGTTCATCTTATTTAATAAGTTGATTCCTATGTAAACAAAAGAGATACAAATTACTTAGTCAATGTCTTGTGTTTTGTTTCCAGGCCATGGAAAACAAAGCTTCATCTTTGTTCAAGCCCACTATATTTTGGGTTGAGGATAATCCTACAATTCCTGACGTCGTGGTTGAAACTAAACCAAAACCCACTGAAGTTTTGGTTGAAACTAAACCAAGACCTACGGAGGTGTTAGTAGAAATCAAACCTAAACCTACTGAGGTTTTGGTCATGACCACCAAGAAATCCAAATATTTTAAGAACTAATACTAGGTCGTTAACTCTTTAGAATAAAAATGTCTTTGGCATATATGTCATTATCCTAAGTGTATTGCTAAATGTAAGGACCTTGTTCATCTGATGTATGTGTGAATGTTGTGGTAATAATTGTCATGAAATTTTCCTATGTTTTAACTTGGCATAGACTTAAGACATCTACATATTTTGTGTATATCATTTGTACTTATGTCATCAAATCAGGAAAATGTCAATCACCGAGGAACAACAACGACTTCGTGATCTTGAACTTGTTTCGCTCAGTAATAGGCTTCCATATGCTAAGAATAACTCTCGATTACAAGATGATTTTGATCCGGCCTTATCAGCTTTCAAAATAGCGACGAATATCCTAGACATATCACCCATCAGAGACACACTCATATGTACTGTATCTGTTCCTGAAGTCTACATGCATGAATTCTGGAACACTGCATCTTTCTCCAAAAAGACTATCTCGTTTGAACTGAACAAAACACCAAGGGTACTCAGCTTGAGCATTTTTCGGAAATTGTTTAAACTTCCTAGGTTGGCACAAGGAGAACAATTTGTGGATAACCCAAAGAATGATGAAGTGCTTGGAGTCATTCGTGCCATGAATTATGAGGGTGAAATCAACAACCTATCACAATTTAACACCTCACACATAGGGCAACCCTTGAAAGCACTTATCACCATCATCGTCAAGTGTCTTACTGGAAAAACTAGGGGCACCGATGCAATGAGACCACCACAGGCTCACTTATTTTGGGGATTGTATACTGCATCCAAAGTCGACTATGCACTTCTTCTCTGGCAAGAATTTTGTTATCAGTTTACTGGAACGAAGAAGAAATCCGTACATCTTCCATTCCCGAGATTCACCAAGCTCATTATCCACTATTTTATGAAGAATGACCCAACCATTGACACTCGCGGGAATTTCTTCTATCACACCAAAGATGATGATTATGTGATTCTCTCAATGAATGCAGACACTAATTCCACAAAGTATGCATTACTCCCTGCACTAGTACCCGACACAATGCTTAATGATGGAATCAAGGAGAGTGATAAATACCAAGAGATGCTTAATGATATTGACACACAGTTTAAGCGTGGAAATTCACATCCTTCAGAGAAGCAAAAAGGTAAACGCAAGAAACGAGTTTCAAAGCGCCAATCAGCTGCTTCTAAAGATAAAGGCACAGGAAAAATGCAAATTGTTGATGAAGATGATGAAGATGAGTTGATCCATACTGAAGAAGAACAGGAAGAAGTACCACTCCGCAGGCCTAAGAAAGCAAGGAAAGCTAAAGGCAAAGAGGCAAGTGTTGCTCCAACTGAACCTGCTCAACAACAAATTTCTGAAGCCAAAAGACTTCGTATTGTTCTTCAACAAAGCCGACAGGAAGCTTTTGGCAGATCAAGCTCAAGAGTATTTGAAGACTTGGCAGATTTTGGTAATCCTGATGATGATACGACATTTTACGACGATCCTACTGAGGAAGATACTTATGAAGATGCTTATGAAGATGCTGCTAACTATCATCTTGAAAGTCGTGAACCAAGTGAAGAACGTGAGAGCAGTGCTGACACTGATACAAGTATGATGTATCGAGATGCCAATATTACCACATCTTTGCCACAACCGACTCACATGGTGCTAAATGAAGATGCTCATGCAACTTTCATACCCTAAACGTAACTTCAAAGTAAGTCTACTTCAAACTCTGATGATGTTATGAAATATCTCAATTTAGAAGGGGAGGGTGTCGAGGTCACAAACACTGATCCGTCAACAAATGAAGGAATGGTGGATGTTCCTATAACCACTATTACATCGACCACCACTCCACTACTATCCACCCCGGTCATCAGTGAGTTCATAACCACCACTATCACACCCGCACTTGTTGAACAACCAGTATCAACCACCACCATCACCACTGCATCTACACCGTCATCCACAGCCGAACAACTTGTATCAACCACCGTCCCAACCATTGAATCTACATCAACAACTATCCCTTTACAACCAGTATCATCCACCACCACCTTAACGGTTATGGTTACACCTCCACCAACAGAACCACAAGTATCATCCATATCAAATCCTTTCCTCACAGTCAATGATCCATTGATCCAGTCTCTTCAACAACAGCTAGAGGCTCAAGCTACACAAATAGCTACGTTGACTGAAAGGTTTGCCACTCCTCCCAAGGAACCGCAACCTGATGAGCCTACTCTTCAAAAACTAACAGACAGAGTGTCAAAGCTTAAAACACAACGTAAATCATTTCTTAAAGAGAAGAAAACTCGGGATAAAGAAAATGCTGCTTTTCTCGGGTCAATTGACGAGCAGATGACCACGATCATTCGACGAGAAGTCAAGTCTTATGTTGATCAACAACTACCAAATCTTGTCGGTAATGGTTTATCTACTCTTCAACTAATGACAATATTACAGACACGTCTGCTAGATATGGGAGCTCATAAATCGAAATACAAACGCAAAGTTCTGCAATATCTCAACAAAGCAATTCTTGAAGAGAAACCTGCAGACACTACCGACTCTGAGTTTGACGATGAAGATGAGTTTGAAGAGGAAGATGACGAGGAAAACAATGAAGAGGATGATGGTAACCATGATAAAAATGAGGATAAGGATAAGGAAGGAGATGAGGAGGAAGAAGAGGATGAACAAGGAAAGAATAAGAATGAAGATGAAGATGAGGACGAGGACGAGGATACAGATGATGATCAGGATGACGATGATGATAATGAAAAGGGTAATGAAGTCAACAAGGGTGATAAGAATGACGAAACCGGTACAAATGCCGAAGAGTCAAACAAGGATGACAATGATACGGCCACTGAGAAAGGTTTAGAGGACACTGTAGAAAAGATTGCTGACACCACAGAAAAGACACTGGAGTCAACAGTATCAGAAACTCAGCAGGTTGCTACAAGTATATCTACTGCACCAGAATTCACTACTGATTCTCACATCGAATCTGTAGAATATATGCAAGCAGAAGAACCGACAGAGACAATGCTTGAAGAAGAACCTCACGATGATATACCGGTGATGCAAACTCAACCTTCAACATCATCTGCAGTTCAGCATGACGATGATATGGAAGTTGAAGATTTAAATGTTCCAGAACCGACATTTGCTGAATCCCTTATCATCGATGATACTGTACAAGAGCAACTTTGGCTAACAAATGCAGCACCACAACATCCATTTGACACTGCAACTGAAATGGAGCTGACTCAATTCCTCAACAACCCTATCGACTTCTCGACTTTTCTAAGGTATTCTCATGGGAAACCGACGATGACCCCGGATCTGATCAAAATGGCAGCTGCAAATGTGGACTTCTTTGACACGTTAAAGATCAGCCATAATGAAGCAGAATATCACCTGAATGAGCTTAAAAAAGCAATGAGAGCGACAACTACAGGAATTCACACTCCCGTGTTGCGACCTCTTACACCAACGGTCATCACCGGTTCTGCCACTATCCCAATAGAGCATTTTGTCTCTCACTATCTTGAATACCTTGAAAATGGAGCAAAGAAATATGCCACGTCACTAACAATGCTCAAGGCTGTTAACTTGGAGAATGTTCCATGGATAGAGGATAAAGTGCCTGAGTCAATATGGAGAAAGAAGCTGCTCAAGTTTTATGATACCTATGCTTCACTTGGCATATCTCACTGGAATCAAAAGAAGAAGTTAGCTTATAATCACTTCCATCGTCCTAAGAGAGGTGCTTCTATTGTCTCAGCTCACAGAATCAAAAGCATCCAAGGAGCAACCACTCAGACTGTCTTCGGTTATGATTACTTAAATGTAATCGTGTTCAAACGTACCGATGAGAAAGAATACCGCATTGACGAAAGTGATCTCCAGTACCTTCAACTTGAAGACATCGAAGATCTTTTGTTGCTATTGGCTCAAGAAAAAGTTGATCATCTATCACCAGAGATTGTCATAGCCATGAGCTCCAACTTTCGTCAATATGCCAGGAAAATAGTCATTCAAAACCGGGTGGAAGACTTTCAACTTGGAGTAGAAAGCTATCAGAAGAAGCTAAACCTGGAACGTCCCCATATGACTCCACTCAATAATTTCCATAAGAGCAAGAAGGTTTACATGGGGACTACCACGCCGGAAGCAGGGATCTTTTATCCAAATGAGACTGGCGTCATGCAATATATGCGATTCTCAGAACTGCACAAATTCAGTGATGGAACGCTAAAGAATGTTCGAGATGATCTGTCGGTTCTCAATGCCAACTTACCTCTTCCGGCAGTCAAATACACCTGGATAACCCAGTGCAGAAAGGGAGCATCGTACGCAATCAGGAAGATTGAGGAACTTCTAAGGAAGCACCGGTTGCTACGAAGTATAGAACGATTCGTCGGTGGACGACCATATGGAGCTCACCATCGGTTCACGGAACGCACCAATTAATTTTGGTTCGTCTTATAACAGGTCAACTCCATATGTCTATAATTTTGAATATGTTATCTTTTTGCTTTGTCAGCTTTTGTGGCTTGTTGTAGTGTAAAAGTATGATATTTTTTCAAGAATTTCTCTCGAGATTCTAAATCTTTCAAACAAATCATACTCAAGCACTACAACTTACCCTCATTAATTTGAGGGGGGGGGGGCATTAATATGTTCTTTGGCCAACATCTAATTTCATTTTATTACCCAAAGACCGGTTAATCCATTAATATCCAAAATATTGATGGTTAACATTTTGGAAAGGAGAGAAAATGGGATTAATGATACTCGGATAAAACAATGAAAAAGGCTTAAAAGATAAACCAACTTAACACGTGTAATGCACAAGTTAAGGGGGAGCGTTTTTGATGATCAAAACACTTAAGGCACAAAAACTTTGATTTTAATATCACAAGTGCTTTAAGTGATTTTCAAAGGATTTTTCATGGTGACTATATCAACCCAAAACACACTTAACTCACGACGGAGGTGGTGACAAAAGGGTGGTAGGTATAGGTATTAGTCCAATGATTCATCAGAATCGATGGAATCTTCCCAAGGACAACTCCCTAGATAGAACTAGAAGTCCTAGGAAAGATGGAGAATGAATGTGAACGTAGCTGAATGCCGACCAAGTACTTAAGCTAGCACTGGAACAATCACAACAAGGTGCTAGTGATGACGTATTGGTAAGCATTGAAGGGGTTGAAGAATGAAAAAAAATTGTAAAGATAAAGGGTGTAAAGAAAGAAGCCCTCCTTACAACTTTAGGCAGAAACCGGGTCAATACATATGCTATTGAGAGCATTAGTTAATGATTCTCGATATTGAAGAAAGCCATCATGGACCCAGTGATGCAATGCACAACCCTCCCCAGCTAACTCAAATATCTCTCAAAAGGTATTTGTTTTAATCACACGGAGATCAACACGTTATCTATTGGTTTATTCACTCTGAATAGACTGATATTGAATAGGTGGCACTCCTCTCCAGCCATCGATCACTAAGTCAAAACACATTATCGAGTCTAGAGCCACGAGATCATCAAAAGTCTCATTAGGACACTTTCCATTTATTCCTTGCTTCTTCACACACTGTGAAAAGTAAGAGATCTTTTATGAATCCTACGCAGTATTCTTGTAATATTGCCAGAACATCCGAGTGATACGCAAGTATTACGGTGAAGATGGAAATCCTGCTTGAGCAAACATCAAACAAGCTCATGGTAGGTGACACGTGCGGTTCTTTAAGAACTAATCTTGTGAAAACTGGAAAGAAACAGTAGTCTAATTCTTAATTGAACTTAAACTAGTTCCAGGCCTCTACGCAGTATCATATGATCTTGCCAGAACACTCAGAGTGACACTCTTTAGTGTTCACAGTGACGAGTGGAAATCCTTCTAGTGTTAACATCAAACATCACTTGGTAGGTGACAAGCAAGATTCAATTTGAATCAAGTTTGTGACAACTGGAAAGCAACGATGGTGAATATCTAAATTGAAATTCACTTGTTCCAGGTTTCATGAATTGATGGCTTCAATCATAAGGATTTTTAATCCAAATGATTCACTCTTTATGTTCGCAGTCAGCTTTGGACGGTCGAATAAAGAGAACGGGTTTACCCGCGAAATCCTGTCAGGAAGTTACTTAATTGAAACTATCCGTCACGGGTACGATATCTAATATCGTCCAACGGTCTTCACCGACCGGAGGTAAAATGCTATCGAATTAGAATAAAATGTCAAAGCTATTTTATTCGTGTCTTATTATGTTGCTGCATTCGAAGACGGTGGCGTTGCGGTGTACTTGTTGAAGACGGTGTCGTTGCTGTGTACCTGTTGAAGACGGTGGTGTTGCGGTGTACCTGTTGAAGACGTCCACACATGCTTATTCCTTCTGCATCAAATTTAAGAAATTATGACCTGAAAGTCTTCCGCTGTATCGACTCTGAAACTTTCAAGAATTCAACAAAGGATAAGTGTGTGGGACAAGAAGTCACAAAGAGGCGAACATCACAAGAAAATAAAGACTGCACGTGAAAGGCCAAAAGAACGTGTTCCAAGCAAAGGGCTGATATTATTCAACACATATTCACAAAATGACGAAAAAGAAAGAAAAGAAGACTACGAGCTCAAGAACTAGATCTAACATGCTAGATTAGGACTTTGTAAATTTGGAGTGACCTCCCTTTAGGGGGAGATTGTTGGAAATACGTTTTACGTATATAGAAAGTCTCAGTCACTCTAACAATATAGTTATAGGCTCGTAGTAATGTTAAGTTTCATATATTAAATAGCCCGACCCATGAGCATGTTCATGGGCCGGAAGCCCAAGTCCATTAAGGACTTGGGGTATTTAAACCTCTTTCCACCATGGAAAGAGGTGTTGGTTGTTTTCATTTCTTGTTTTCAATATAGAAAAGTTCTCTCATTTCTCTCTCTAAGTTTCTCTCTCTAGAAAACATCAACCCCCTTGTTTCACAATGATTATCATTGTTCTACAAAGTCCATGCTAACATCACTAGTGTAGTCAACTTCAAGTCTGGTGGTGATCAACTTCTTCAACAATTCTTGTGATAGTGGATACTTCTCATCTATCAATAAGTATTTTGCAAACTTTGTAGTACTCAAATTGTAACACCCCATTTTAATAATGGAATGTCACGCGTAATTATGGCGTGTCATCAAAGCATACAAGGATAAATGTCTAAAACATTACATGACCATAGGGATAACCGGAATCAAACATCGGTTCCCAAACATAAGCCCAAAACATAATAAAGGAAAAGAAATGACTGAAAGACTAAACAAGCATAAGTATATGAAGGCAAAAAAGGAAAAGAAGTCTCTAGCAGCCTCCATCATATGTACGTCCTCCAAATGCTCGAGTCTTTCCTAGGGTACCTGCCGTTTTGGGACATGGAAAGGAAAGTAACGGTTGATCAAAACGCTCAGTGCACGGATATAGAAATAGTGTAAATGACTAAAACATAATAAAGACTTAATAGCAGCGGAAATGTATAAATCCTGGAAAACCTGGAACATGTTCATAAAACTGGTTTTATAGTTTGAAAAGCATTATGTTTATCTTATGAAAACTGTTTAACATATTTTACCATTAGCCAATATAGGTCATGAAAATCCACCGTGCATGAATACTTGGAGGGGTGACCTCATCATGCAAATTAGAGGGGCTGCCTCTAATTTAATATACTGGTTTTGGGTAGGAGGGATCAGCTCCTTGTAAAGGATGCAAGGCACACATCACACTCACACTGAGTAATCTGCTGAAAACATGTAACTAGGATGCACCCATATGCCCCACATGATAAATATAATAATATGGCCAAAAGCTGAAGGGACGCCACGAGCAATCACTCCACCGTGGGGAAGTCATAACACTAGTGCCTCTAGTGTTATGGTACCTCCATAACTAGGTGAAACTGGTCATGCATGTATATGGATATAGGTATTCTAAATTAAACATAAGCAAATCAAACATATAAATTTAT
The DNA here is from genome assembly GCA_025667525.1 of Glebionis coronaria. Lineage (NCBI taxonomy): Eukaryota > Viridiplantae > Streptophyta > Magnoliopsida > Asterales > Asteraceae > Glebionis > Glebionis coronaria. The sequence goes on from CM046882.1 coordinate 424,518,620, forward strand.
ACTACGGGAAAACAGTTGGCTGCATACGGGAAATCCTAATAAGGAAAGAATGTCCATACTGAAAGGACGGGAATCCGTACCTTATGTCCAGTGAACGAAGAAGACGAACTAAGGAGAGTCCTACTTCGGTATCACTAATGCTACATAAATACATACGTGTATAAGTATCTAATTACCAAATACGTAACTGGTTTATGTCATGTCTTAGCTTATTTTATACGTTCATGTCATGTTTTATTGTTTGAAGCTTTATACTGTATTTATCTTACATTCTGTCTATTCTGATTAAGTATTACTTGTATTTCATGTATTATTATACTTGTTGTGTAATAATAAGTAACTCTCTAAAAATAGAAAGTTACCAAAAATAGAAAGTTTCCAAAAATAGAAAGTTTCCAAAAATAGATTTACTGCTTAAAATAGATAAGTTTCTAAAAATAGAAAGTTTCCATAAATAGATTAGCTGCCTTAATTAAATAAGTTTCCAAGAGAGAAAGTTTCCATAAATAGATTAGTTGCCTTAATTAAATAAGTTTCTAAAAATAGAAAGTTTCTATAATTAGATATAAGCTGGTTAAACAAGCTAATTCTATATGCTTAAGTGTTTTTTGATTATTATTCTAAGTCATGTTGTTATAAAGTATAGTTTATTAATTATTACATGTAAATTAAATAAACTATAGGTTAAAAGTATTTAATTAAATATATCATGTTTTTAATTAAATAAAGTAAAATACTTAGGTTAAAACATGTATTATTAATTACTAATAATATAACCTAAGTCATGTTAATTAATTAATTATAGTCATGGTTTTTAATAATTAATTAATTATAAAGTCTAATTAAAAATAAATACTTAGGTTAAAATTCATGATCTAATAATTAAATTTATAACCTAAGTCATGTTAATTAAATTAATTATGTCATGTTCTATTAATTTAATTTTTAACATATAACTATTAAAATCATAAACCTTAACATAATCAATGAACCGGATCGTGACTAGAAACCATGAACCGGAACCGTAATCAACACCATACCCTGGACCACTTCGAGGTTTCCCCTTGTTTGCTGCTGCCGTGGGACCCACACCACCAAACCGAGACCATGAGGTCTCGGTGGTGGTTCACAAGCCAAGCCGAGACCCCTTAGGGGTTCGGTTTAGGCGTCGGCTAGACAAACACCCCTAAAAACCCTTGTTTTGATCTACCCCATAATCATAGGCATGTTTAATAAATGTTTTTAATTAGTTTTAAAAAACATCATGATCTTATGTAATTTATTAAATCAAAACATAAAATAAAAATGTTAAAAAGGTTACACCGAATGCGTGGATCAATCAAGGACGAACACACAACGATCATTGTAAAAATTCCAAGGTTAAAATCAAACCGAATCACCCCTTGTTGTGATCAAAAGTGGCGGCCAAAAGAACAAAGGAGAAAGAATTAGGGTTTTGTTATTTTTCTTGTTTTGTGATAAATGACACAAGATTTCCTAATTCTATGTTTTAGTAAAAATTGATGGGCCGGGACCTTTTCCTTCTAAATTTCGTGGGTATGGGGCCCACATGGGGTAACCCGAACATTTTCCGTGTCTAATTAATAAGTGTGTTCTCGTGTTCGTGTTTTACGTGTTTTAATTAGTTATCGACCGTGACTTAATATATTTATTTGTGTTCGTAATAAATATATATACATACGTAATATTAGTTCGTGATTAATTTACGTTCATGATTTCATGATCGTATTTTCGTGATTATAATTATTATTAGAATAATTATCGTGTGTTCATACGTAATAAATATAGTGTTCTAACACGTACGTAATACTTAAAAATTCTTATACGTGAAACATAAACATGCTATAAAAGGGAAGTTCTAATCTTGTACGTACGATCTAAAGGGTACTACTCATGGTAAAAGTATGCGGGTTTTACAACTCTTCCCCCCTAAAAAGAGTAATTCGTCCCCGAATTATAGATAACGTAAACTGAAAGAGAAACATACCCGAATCAACTGAGAGGGTATGTAAGATAACTGAACGTGCAGGTGACCTGGCAGAAGGAACGCGGAACGTGACATGTCTTGAAAGTACATGGAACGTGACGTGACTGAAAGGACATATCTAATTGATAAGCGAAAAATGGATAAGAAGTCCGGAGGAACTTGTCCGTTTCCAAGTGGCCTCCTTCTTGGAACGGTTCCTTCACAAGATCTTGACGCGAAAGATAAATCTTGGTCCTCCTGACTTTGACTTGACATACGAAGAAGTTCTTGGTTATCAACGTAAGGTAGATCCCCTAAATTTGATCGAGGGAATAAGAATTTACGTGTAAGGCAACTGAAACGTTATCGTGCAAAACACTCTAACTTAACTGATACTTAGCAACGATGTGCGAGACACAAAGAAACATAGTACGTGAAAAATTTTGAACGTGACACGTGAAAATTTTTGAACGTGATACGTGGAAAATTTTTGAACGTGATACGTGGAAAATTTAATGAGTGTAGTATGAGTAACATATCGTAATCCATGATACGTGTAACATATCTTGATCTTGATATGAGGAACGTGGAATGAACATGACATGTGAAACATATCGTGAACATAGAATATAATGGCGGTAACGCCAAACGCTACAAGGTGAGACATAGAATATGACGAGAAACGTCTATCTGAGGATAGGGAGTTATACTAAACTTGGGTCTGGTCTCTCAAGTTCTTGCAAAACTTCCCAGAATGAGAAAAATGAACGTAAAATCGTAAGCCGAGATGCCATCATGAACGTGAATAGTGTCATGAATGCGAGCGCGAAAGCAAGTCGTGAATTTTGAACAAGGACGTGAAGTAAATAAGGAGCACAATTATGAATATTCGTCTGACCCGATAACTGAGGGATTGCCAAGTGATCGGATGAGCCTTGGCTGGAACCTGTCCGATCAATCTGTTGGTTCTAAAATCCTTGCGGATATAAGGATTCTACAGACTTGATCAAACTGTTCGCAATAACCCAGATAGCACCATGCTTCTTCTGAATTTGTGTTAAACTGGTAACCAAAATCCGTGGAGATCTTGTTCCATTTCAATTCACAATTTCAGATGATGAAAACATTCCAGTCTGTTGGTGTCCTATCTTAACGTGTTGGTATGTCAGGTACTTAGATATGAACGTAACTGTATCTTGCTTCGTAGAACTTGATACATAAGAGTTTGCGAAACTCTGAGTCTCTAAATCTAGACTTCTCCTAGCGTAGGATTTTCTAGAACACCTAATGTAGTGTAGGGTTCTCTCCTTTACGCATAAGCTGAGTCATGGTAAGATTAACCGTAGAAACCCATGTGATTCAGCGTGTCACTGTAATCAAATAGAATTGATATTGGAAAAAAAATTTCCAGGGTAAAATTTCGCTTGTCATAGAATTTGCAACATAGTGCAGATATGGTCTTCCTGTTCTTCTCTAGGCTTAGAGGGAAATCAGGTTATCCTCAATGAAAACACTGATGAATTTGCTATGAGTTCATGGAAACTCATTCTTATAATGCCGTTGGAGCATTGATGAGGCTAATTCAAAATCATAAATCTAGCATGACCGAGTCGTGTACGAATAGCAATCATGGACATGTCCTGCTCTTTCACTCGTCACTGTTGGCAGCATGATCATGAGTTCAATCTTAGAAAAGTGATTAACACTATAAGGTCGATTGGACATTTTGTCAATACGTGGAGGAGAATAACGGTCATGAATGGTGATTTGTTTAAGTCGACGGTAGTCGACACATAATCTCATGGTACCATCCTTCTCCTTGTAAGTTCTTCTGGAATGTATGGGAAGATTTTGGAATAATCAACTGGCTATGCATAAAAGGACTTCAGTAGTCGTGTCTTACTGACAGCTAGAAAATTTTAGCTACTATGGCTAACAACGCACATGCTTGTAAGCATAGATAATTTGTACAGATTTTCCTGATGGAAAATCAAGCTGAATGTATTCAGGAGCCTGAACATTACTGTACATAATTATGAATCGTAGCAGGGTGTGCTGTTCATAGTCCATAATTATGATAAATTCAAATCGTGTCTGTCCGAGGAAATACGTTAGCAGCTTGGATCTCATCATTAAGATGAAGGAAAACCTTCGTATACGTGGGAATACAAAAGGCGTCTTTTATGATAAGGAATCTATGAGCTATGGTTACAAGAAATGAAAGTGTCATCGGGAAACGTGATAGTTCCCACTGATGCGCCGATAATGGTACCAAAATTCTTGTGGCCTGATTAATACATGGCACAACAAAAATGGATATACCCTTGGAGGGTACCCTGAATTTCTTAGAAATGTTTCATAATTAGACGTGAGTCATGTGTCTTGACTCGTGTCTTGGAAATATAAGCATGACATATGTCTTGACTGATGTCTTGACATGTGTCTTCAGAAAGTATACGTGAGACATGTGTCTTGAATGATGTCTTGACACGTGTCTCGAGATGTGAAACAATTAGAACTACAATATTATGTCAGAATTGGCGGATCGGTTGGAATACTGGTCATTTGTACTTCTGATCACATCCACGGCGGGAGCCTCGGTTGCGATTTCTAGGATAGTTTCTGTCATAGTAGTGGTTACCATCGTCCTGTCTGTCAGTTCCATGACGGTCATTCTCATGACCGTGATTCATGTAACTATTCAGCTGAGTGGCCGGTTGGTACCGGTTTGCACTCATATGGCTGAAATGACAGCCGAATGACGCGTGACATGTAATTAAGAATTTGGGACAATGATTGATGGAAATCGTCCGATGGTGAAGCATCTTCTCGTCCAATTGCTTTGCTCTGACGCCTTTGTCTTCGTCTTTTAGGATCTTCCAGGTTGTGAACAACATCCGCATCTCGTAGCGTCTCCGAACGTCAGCAGCATCAACCTTTAGTAACATCTCTAAGTTATGAGCGGCATCAGCAATCTTGTAGAATATCAGCAATTGAAAATACGCCTGAGATGATTCAGAATCGACTAGCGAATACTCGTGAAGTATTGCAAGTGGAATACACATGGATTAAAGTACGTGTAATACACATGAAATACGATACGTGGAGTACACGTGGAATGCACACGAAATGATCGGTATGGGGTCGATCATTTATCATGATTTAAGGAAAGTATATCGGTTAAACGGTTAGGAAAACCATCATGATAACCTGGCAGTATTAGCATAGACATCATTTTGGTTATATATCGAGAAACGTTAAAGTGTGGTTACACAAAATTCAACGATGATTTGCCTGACAGCATGATCAATGAAAACCAACCATGACTATCATGAAGCAGAATTTAATGAAATCCAACTATGTCTTGCATGAAGGCATAATAACAAAAGAGGCGTAAGACGTAATCCACATGAAGACGGAATTATCATGAAGAAACATGAAATGATTTAACATGAAGGAGTGTATAACATAATCAGCATGAAACTGAGTTTAACCATGACAGTATGAAAACATACTTGACATAAAAACATAGTAACTTATGAGGGGACATAAAAAAAATTTATGCCAATAAATCATGAGAAAAATTTTATACATTAAAAACAGTGCATGAATGCGTAATGTAGTTTATAAAAACCTTTATATGTGCGAGGGGACGCCTATGGGTCGGTCCCAAAACAAAAGACATGGCGAGGGGACGCCTATGGGTCGGTCCCAAAGTTAAAAGTTTCGATAAAAGCACATGCGACTAAATAGGGCCAGTCCTGAACCAACCATTACTTAGTTATAATCCCTGCAACAATGATGCATGAAACATGAATAAACGAAACTCATCTGTCCAAAACTTATCAAAAAAAAATAATTTATGTGACTAATTATGAACTACTGAGGTTCAGTCCACATAGTCACAGTTCACGAGGAACATTATGCATGAAACAATGACACATAACTAAATATGAATGACGGTTGTCCATCCATATTAGTAAACAATATCGATGAAAACATCAAGGTTAAAACCTCAAGGTGCTGAAAACATCATGGTTAAAGCAACAATGCGCTGAAAACATCAATACGTAGAATAACAAACGTTGGCTTAGGAAGCTCCTGGTGACTACCCACTAGTCATAGGTCGAGGTTTAGAGCCTACAGGTCGAAGCCTTGGCTCTGATACCATAATTGTAACACCCCATTTTAATAATGTAATGTCACGCGTAATATGGTGTGTCATCAAAGCATACAAGGATAAATGTCTAAAACATTACATGACCATAGGGATAACTGGAATCAAACATCGGTTCCTAAACATAAGCCCAAAACATAATAAAGCAAAAGAAATGAATGAAAGACTAAACAAGCATAAGTATATGCAGGCAAAAAAGGAAAAGAAGTCTCTAGCAGCTTCCATCCTATGTACGTCCTCCAAATGCTCGAGTCTTTCCTAGGGTACCTGCCGTTTTGGGACATGGAAAGGAAAGTAACGTCTGAGCAAAACGCTCAGTGCACGGATATAGAATAATGTAAATGACTAAAACATAATAAAGACTTAATAGTAGGGGAAATATATAAGTCCTGGAAAACCTGGAACATGTTCATAAAACTGGTTTTATAGTTTGAAAAGCATTATGTTTATCTTATGAAAACTGTTTAACATATTTTACCATTAGCCAATATAGGTCATGAAAATCCACCGTGCATGAATACTTGGAGGGGTGACCTCATCATGCAAATTAGAGGGGTTGCCTCTACTTTAATATACTGGTTTTGGGTAGGAGGGATCAGCTCCTTGTGAAGGATGCAAGGCACACATCATATTCACACTGAGTAATCTACTGAAAACATGTAACTAGGATGCACCCATACGCCCCACATTATAAATATAATAATATGGCCAAAAGCTGAAGGGACGCCGCGAGCAATCACTCCGCCGTGGGGAAGTCATAACACCAGTGTCTCTAGTGTTATGGTTATGGTACCTCCATAACTAGGTGAAACTGGTCATGCATGTATATGGCTATAGGTATTCTAAATTAAACATAAGCAAATCAAACATATAAATTTATACTACGGGAAAACAGTTGGCTGCATACGGGAAATCCTAATAAGGAAAGAATGTCCATACTGAAAGGACGGGAATCCGTACCTTATGTCCAGTGAACGAAGAAGACGAACTGAGGAGAGTCCTACTTCGGTATCACTAATGCTACATAAATACATACGTGTATAAGTATCTGATTACCAAATACGTAACTGGTTTTATGTCATGTCTTAGCTTATTTTATACGTTCATGTCATGTTTTACTGTTTGAAGCTTTATACTCTATTTATCTTACATTCTGTCTATTCTGATTAAGTATTACTTGTTGATATGAGCTTAAACTCATATCCTTTTATCAACAAATAACCCTAAAACATGAAGCAAAATACCAATTTATCTTGCAAAAACAGTATTATGTGGTATGTTTGTGTTTGTGTACACTTGTGTAGGTAAAAGGATACATTTTCAAGCAAACAAGGGAAAATCAAGCTTAAATGGATGAAAAAGACAAAGAAGGATCAAAAGTGACAAGACTTTGAAGTACAAGGACCTATCTTGAGAAATTGCCAAAGTTGAAGGACTAAAGTGCAAATATTGTAAAAAGTCAAGATCAAAGTCAACAAAGTCAAAGGACCAATTCTGCTCAAAGATGAAGTTTGGAGGACTAAAAGTGTCAAAGAAATGAAGTACAAGCCTTAAAATACAATCTGCCAAACTTCAAGGGTTAAAACTGCCAAAGTGGGAAAGTTTACAAGTTCAATCCATGTGATGCAAGTTTTGGCCAATAAGAAACAAGTATACATTGCACACAGATTGCCACCTAAGGGCATTTAATACCCACTAGCAGCCGCCGCAATTAAATAACAAAATCTCTACAATTCAATCCGTGTGACTTTGTTTTGACCACTCAGAATGTGCCACGTATCATCTTCAAGCTACCAAAATATTTCTAGGATCGTTTTTGAGCTACAATGAATATCATGAAAAGTTGTAAACATCAAAAGTGCCTATTTTGGAGAGACGAACACAATGGTAACAATCAATTAACAAGAAATCAACTCTAGAAGAAAGCCCCAATTCGTGTTCTTACCTTGAAGATGAGTTTTGCAGAATCATGCCACCTGGAGACCTGGGATTGGTCTCAACACGTCATCATCCCCAAAAAACTTCCTCTTCATGTCTATAAATAGCCTGCTAGTCCTCATTTGTAAGAAGTAGTTAAAATTGTAAAAAACACACACTTCTCAATTTCCTTTCAACTTTCTTCCTTTTTAGCTTAACTACTCAAGAGTCTGACAAACTCTTGAGTTAGTTAGTTAGTTAGTAGCTTTACAACAACTTTGTAACAACTTTCCATTAATGAAATTTGAATTCTCCTTTTCCCGCCAAATCTCATATTCATCTTACTGTTCATATCCTGCTCCTATTTGATCATTGTGTTGCTGAATTGAGTTTGTTATGATCATTGGATGATCATAACTGACTTTGAAGAAGTTTGATAGCTGTTTGAGTGATTTCAGTTCAAACGCTAGCTTTTTGAAGATTCCAAGCCATGTTGATCATTTATGTTGATTTGTAGCTGTTGATGATAGTTGATTAGATGATCTAGTGATAAGTTGGTGGTTATCACTAGGATAAGAGAGTTCAGCACTCCTCTTCTTCCCAATGGATTACTTCAAAAAGGTTTTAAAGTTTTTGATTTTGGTTCACCTGAATATGTCAACTGCATGCTACATTTCCTAGTGTAATCTTGTTGATTGCCTGATCAAAGTTGTTAGTTGACTGATTGTTTGATAGTTTACTTGATTGTAGCTTATTCTTGTTTTACTTCTTTCTATTTTGGATTAAGTTCTAGTCATAGCTTATTTTCAGTCAATTTTAGTACTTGTATCCTGATTGAGTAATTGTTGTTCTTAGTGTTTGCTTGGAGTCTTGAAACATATCATTTGGAGTCTCAAGATTAGTTAGCTAAAAGGTTTCATTCAGTTTAAATCAGCACTTAAAAAGTTTTTGCAAAAGTTGTTAATCTCAGTTAAAGGAGTGTTTGGTATTATCTTTTGAAAAGTTTTCAAGTATTGGAAATTGGCAAGTTAATGTTCATTTGTAGTTGATAGGTCATAATAAAGAGTTTCAAGTCATTTTCAAGTCAAATTGTAGGTCAAACAGGCAATTGGCCATTAAAAGGATTGGGTCATTTCCATTCAGTTTTTGCTTTAAAAAGTTCTCAAATTCATTTGCCTGGCATTTACTGGATTGTTGATGAAATCTTGCCAAACTTGTTCTGATTTGTAGTCCAATATATGTAGTTTCAGATTCTATAAGCATTCTATACAGTTTTCAATAAGCCAAGAGAAATAAGCAAAATCCTAACTGCATGAGATAAGCAATGTTTCTATAACTTGAAACTGCTTTTTGAGATCTTTTGATTCCTTTCATTAACCAAGCCATTTTATTGCATAAAACCACTTAGAATATGGTTTTACATGATTTTTGAAAGATTCCGCTTTTTGTAAAAAAAAGTTTGGTCAACGCCTGGTCAACGATAAGCACATTTTAGCTTAATTCAAATTTCTAGCTTATTTCTTGATGAAATTCGTTCTAATTTGATTTCCCGTTCATCATTTGAGTTGCTTAATCAGCTTTGGCAAGAAAATCAAGTTGTGCTTGTCTGGTTTATTCTATAGCTTATTTTGGGCTTATCTTGAAGTGCTTATTTGCTTATTTTGAATTTTCAGTCAAAATCCTTCTAGAGGTCTAGCTTAATTTGAAAAAGAAGTGTTTTGCAAGTGGTTTGAACCATTTTGGTCGATTAATAAGCTCAAACGAGCTTATTTGTTCTCAAACCCGTTTTTGGCTTATAAAGTTTCAAAAATTGCCATTTGGTCCTTCTTGTTTCAAGCAGTTTGTAAAAAGGGCTAAACTTCCATCTTTTTAGGGTTTTCACAAAATAGTCCTTATAGTTGTGAGTTAGTTTAAAATCAGTTAGTAAGTTTGGAATTTTGTTACAAATTGGTTAGTTGGTTGCTAGTTTTACATTTTTGATCCTTGTAGTTTACTGATTTACACTTTCAGTCCCTAGACTTGTTAGAATTTTCATTTCAAGCATTTATATTTCCTAAAATTTACATTTTCAGTCCTTGTAGTTTTAAAATTTACATTTTGAATATTACTTGAATAAAAATTTGGTAAGTGCACTATGTTTTACATATAAGTAGGTAATATTTTTCAGTTTTTACAAGGCTTTGTTGAATTATCAAATAGAATATCCAAAAAAGATTAACAACCAGAAACAGTTAAAAACCCGATATTGGTTGGACATTCAATTAGCAAGAACTGAGAAAAACGAACTGCATTATACACAATTTTAAATGGCGCCGCTGCCGGTTCTTTGACTTTACGAGAGACTATCGATTGACGGTTTTCATTGGCTTTTGGGATCCGTTCACCTTGTGAACATTAGTTTTACGTATCATAAATCAAAAACAAATAAAAAAGCAAAAATATAAAAATATATAAAAACTAAAAAATTTAACAAAACAATTCTTTTCCTAAAGAATTGACCAAAAAAATTAAAAAATCGAAAAAGCAATCTTTTTCCTAAGAGATTGCACCCAAAAATATATATTATTGGATTCTCTCGGTTTTTATGTACATATAGTATTTTCTTTTAAAAAACTCATAAATACAAAAATATTTTCCATATATTATTATAAGTAAATACGTATACGTATAAGAACAACCAATCTACATATTCTCCATAAGTATTGCCGAGGCAATACACCGTGTTGAGGGGCGTTCCGGTCCTTGACACGTGTATCGATCAAACAAAATAAAGCAAGAATAGATAAATACTCTCAATAAGCAACAATTCTAAGAATACGGACATTTAAGTGAATAGAAAGGCGATGTGCTATAAAATGCTATCTAAGGCTCAATAGGTACTTAAGTGCTTCGCGCCACCTAACCCCCCGTTCACTTGTAAGTATTCTAAGAAGGAAGGCTTCATTGGGGGTCTTGCACCCAAGTAGTACATACGTATATTGTTATTTTCTTATGGATATTTAATACTGAAACTCGAAGAGGATAATCCATTTCTTTTCAAAGTCACACGAGAGCTTCTCTCTCATTCCTCGTATTGAGTTGCATGCTCACTCGCGGGCGTGCACAAATACTGATTGGTGTACAACCTCTTCCTCCGAAAAGGAAGAAAAAGAGAAAGAGTAAGACCACCACCGTCCACCAAGCCGATCACGAGAATCGTGCTTTGACTCCTCCACCACAAGAAGCCATGGCTATTGATAATCGCTCTTTGTTGGAACGTATGCAAACCAATATTCATGGATATGCTAGTGCTATTAAGATTCCCGACTTTCCCGCAAACACATTTGAGCTACATACATCTATGATCACTATGGTTTCACAATCACCTTTCTTTGGTAACAAGAATGAGGATCCTCATGCTCACCTAAAGAGATTCCTTTCTCTTTGCAATACCATTAAGCATAATGGAGTTCCACATGAGGTTATTAGGATGATGTTAGTGTCATTTTCCCTAGAGGGACTCGCTAAGCATTGGTTAGACACCCAACCACCCGATAGTATCACCACATGGGATGGTTTCACCAATAAGTTTTTGAACAAGTTCTTTCCTCCACATAAGACTATGGCTTTGAGGACTTTAATTATAGGCTTTCAACAAAAACCTAGTCAATCTTTTAGTGATGCTTGGGAAGAGTATAGTGAGTTATTGAGGAGATGCCCTAATCATGGATTGGATCATGTTCACCAAATCAATATCTTCTATAATGGCCTTAAATCTCACCACCAAGATTCACTCAATGCTTCCGCGGGAGGGAATATTCTTCCTAAAACCTACCAAGAGGCTTTGGACATCATTGAGACTAAAGCGATGGTTCAAACAAAAAATCAATTTGAAGAAAGGGTTCATGTTATCCAAAACAATTCTCAAACCCTTTGTGACAACCAACTCCTCAAATTTCAACAAGAGATCCTTCAACAAGTCAAACAAGGACATCAAGAAGTACTTCAAGCTTTTAAGACCATGTCATTGAACAATTCTTCAAATAATGTGAATGCCATCACTCTTTCTTGTGTTACTTGTGGAGGTCCCCATTATTATGAACAATGTGATAAGGTGCAAGTGTATCAAGGGGAATGCTATGCTTACCAAGAGGTACATCGTGAACACTTCAAGCCAAATATCAACCCAAATAACCTTTCTTACAAGTCCCAAAACTACCTTACTCCACCCGGATTCCCACCCCAACCAACCACCCAAATTCAACAAAATCCACCTCAACTTTTACCAAGGAATCAAGGGCAAAGACCACCTTACCAAGGAAATAACTACAAGGCACCCAACAATGTTTAACATCAAGGAAATACCTTTTATCCACCACAACAAGGATTTAATCAACCACTTCCACTTTTCCCCAATCAAGCATACGCTCCAATACCAAATCAAGCTTACCCTCAACTTTAAAATCAAGGATATGGGATGCAAGAGACTCAAGAGTATGTTGACAAGAAAATGCGTGAAATTAAGAAGAGAATGAATGATCAAATGAAACGTAATATGGAGGAACAAACTAATAGGGTTTTAATGGCATTAAATCAAAGACCACAATGGGCTTTACCTTCCAACACACAAACAAATCCAAGGGCCAATGTCAATGCTATTACAACAAGGAGTGGAACAACAACAAAGGATCCTTCACCTCCTAAACCTATAAATGTTCAACCCACTTGTGCTCCTACTTGTGACAAGCCCTCTACCTCTACTTCACCACCTCAAAATGTTCCCATTTCTCCAATTTCAAAGCCTACTCATGACGCACTCAATAAGGAAAATCCTTCATCAACCACTCAACCACACCCAAAACCAAGTCTTCCTTATCCTTCAAGATTGAGAAAAGAAAAGCTTAAGAACAAGGATGATATCCAAGTTTCTAACTTTTTGAGGATGTTCAAGCAACTTAACATCAATATCTCCTTTGCGGAAGCCTTAGCCAATATACCTAAGTTTGCTAAGATATTTAAGGACTTGCTTTCTAACAAGGAAAGATTGGTGGATTTGCCTAATGCTTCTTTGAATTAAAATTGCTCCGCGGTTTTGCTTAAGAAGTTGCCTACTAAGCTTGGAGATCCGGGGAGGTTTTTGATTCCTTGCAATTTCCCGGGGGTGGAAAATTGTATGGCTTTAGCGAATTTAGGAGCAAGCATAAATATTATGCCATTATCAGTTTGGAAGAGACTTTCACTTCCCGAGCTCACTCCTACTAAGATGACTCTTGAGTTGGCCAACCGTACTATAGCTTATCCGGTGGGAATTGCGGAGGATGTTTTTGTTGGGGTTGATAGATTTACATTTCCCGCAGATTTTGTGGTGGTTGATTATGATATGGATCCTAGAGTGCCTTTAATTGTTGGTAGGCCATTTTTGAGGACGGGTCGTACTTTAATAGATGTGGCGGAAGGAGAACTTACAATACGGGTAGGAGATGAGAGAGTTGTGTTTAACATGGGGAAGTTGTCTAAAAAGTCTAATGAGCCCGAAGCGGTAAAACATATTGATGTTGTGCATGAGGAGGAAACATACAATGATCTTCTTGATGAAGTTTGTGATGAGTACTTTTATGAAGCTTGCTCAAGTGGAGATTATGATTTACCGCATATTGAGACCATTGCTTCCATTACTTCATCCTTGGATTTTCATGAACTTCAAGAGCTAAACTTTGGTGAAACTCAATATGACAATCCACTTTTCCACAATGATAACCATGTTTATGAGAACTTTAGTGATGGAGAATTTTCTCTTTGTGATTCACCAACATATGATGACTATAGTGATGATGAGCTTTCTACTTGTGACTCTCCATTTGTTGATGATCATACTTCCTTTGGTTTTACGGGATCACCAATTTTTGATAGTCCAATCTATGATGTTTATGGTGATGAGGAGGATTCTATCATTGATGAGATTGATGAGTTTTTAGGAGAGGATATATCTTTTGAGTACACTTTTGGTTATCTTGATGAGGAGGGGGACATACTCTATTTAGAATCTCTATTGAATGAAGATCCTTTACCTTTTTCCTTGCCCACCTCAACCTTTCAAAGTGATAAAGGAAAACAAGTCATGATGATTCCTTCCAAGAGCTTGTTGTTACCCATGCCTTCACAACCTTTCTCTCATGATGTGATTTACAAAGAAGAGTCTTCTAAGGCAACCAACACTTTTTGTTTTCCCATCAAGGAACGGATTTTTGATCCTGGCATAGCGCTTGCTAAACCATCTCAGTATCCACCTGATGCAACAAAAGGAAGCCTTATGAAAGATTTGAGAGCTTTACACTATCACCTTGGGAAGAACATATGGGAAACCATTTTAGAGAACTACACCTCATTCTTTTCACCATTGCTTGGGAAGCTAGTTGTTGAGTTGTGTTATAAGTGGGAGGGTAATTATGTATTTGATCCTGGGGGATATTTATGGAGTTTTGATAAATGAACACTTGTTTTACCTCATCATGGAGATTTTTCTTAAAAAGGGCAAAATTTTTCTCCATGATAGGTTTTTGACACTTTTAAGTGTGGGACGAGTCGAGCTAGAGACTCATTAACTCAAGCATCGTATAACTAGGTTTAGAGTGTTGTAGGTTAGAAATAAAGGTATAGACTTGGAGATAAGTGTAGGGGAGACCTTCTTTTGTCTTCATGATTGTTTGTAGGGTTGCTCACTCATCTCATGCTTTGGAGCTTATGGAGGAGGCCCTTGTATCCGGTTCACTTCGTTACTATAGTGATTTTTCATTGACACCTTGTGCTTAAACATGATTTCACTAATAGTTGTCCTTTCCTTAACTTGGGTTAAGCAAAGTCTATTCATTGTCATAAGTGTAGGGGAAGTTTTTATACTTCCATGCTCTTAAACATTGAGGACAATGTTTAGCTTAAGTGTAGGGGGGTCTTCTATTGAATTGACCTTACCTAGAACTTGTCATTGTCTTGCATGATAACATGGAAAATTGATTTTTCAACATTTTTCAAATTTTTGATCTACTTTGGCCACCAAAAATATGCATTCATAATTTTTGCATCAATCATTTTGCATAACACATTTGCATTGTATATATTTCTTCTTTTATTCAAAAATATATAAAAAGGAAAAATATAATAAAAACATGGTTTTAACAAGTTTAGATTTCTTTGACATATTAGGCCCGCCATGGATATTTTGACTCAACCCGAGTTTGCTTATCTTAGCATTCTCTAGCTAGTATCCTTAACCATGTAGTCCTTCATTGGTCTATTAGGCTAAGCATCCACCAATTTCATTATTTGAGATTTTAAATTTGTGGAGAATGGGAAATGATAGAGTTGAAGCAAGTATAAAAGGGCTAGATAAACTTCATGATAATTACTTGTGGCTAAACCCTTCTCTTCTTTACCTCTATTTTCTTCGCATGTATATAATTGTTAATAAATAATCAAGTACGGTTTTAATTGGTTTGTAATCTCTTATGCATTTTTGGCTAATCATTCATGGTTGATATGAGTACGTCTTAAGATTCTAAGTTAGCACGTTTTATGTGTACTAGACTTATGTCATGCTCCATATTTAGCGGGTGTTTTTCCTTTTCTTCTTTTCAAATTTCTTAGTGAGGAATAAAGAAAAATAAGAGCGGCTTATGAAAAAAATGAGTGGCTAGAAAAAAAAAGAAGAAAAAGAAAAAGAAAAAGAAAAAGAAAATAATTATACAAGACTCCCAAGAGGGGCAGTGTGGTGTTAATTATAGTGACTATTGAGTTCCAATATTACCTTGACGGGTTGCGGGGATTCAATAGATTGCTCCAATCCAATATTACCTTGACGGGTTACGGGGTTGAAGATCCAAAGTCTCAAAAAGATGGCGGATGTAAATTATTGCGTGAGTTTTATTTTTCTTTCCCTAGCGAGTGTGTAGCTACTTATGAAAGCATGACATGAGGATTTTACACATAAGGCGAATGACTTATTACTCTTGAAACGGACTTGTATTAATTGTGAGCGGTTTTTCAAGTAATGGATGAGAGGATTACTTAGGATTAAAACCGTGCTTTCTTATTTTTGGATTTTACACTTCTTATACTTCACACTTGAATAAATGACAAATTTGCCCACAAGCAATTTGCTCAAATAATAACCGGTTCCACATTTAATTGTCATGAATAAGTTGATGCACTTTTTACTTGTGAATGCAATGATCCCATTTTTAAGCTTGGTATGGGGAAAGTGAAACTTGAGGGTGATAAGTGTCCATGGTACCCAAGCCCTAATCTAAGCCATTGAATTCTTTTTGAGTTATTTCCATCAAAACCATTTCAAGAAAAATCAAAAAGATATAGATAGAATTGTATTTTGTTCATTGCATTATTAAAAGTCAAAATCATGCATCATGTAGTTTAGAGTAGTGTAGATGCATTTCATATGGCCAAGGAGGGTTAAGTATGAGGAGAATGTAAATTTGAGCTTTAATATATAATATTGCATGAGGACATGACAATGTTCAAGTGTAGGGGATTTGATATGAGCTTAAACTCATATCCTTTTATCAACAAATAACCCTAAAACATGAAGCAAAATACCAATTTATCTTGCAAAACAGTATTATGTGGTACGTTTGTGTTTGTGTACACTTGTGTAGGTAAAAGGATACATTTTCAAGCAAACAAGGGAAAATCAAGCTTAAATGGATGAAAAAGACAAAGAAGGATCAAAAGTGACAAGACTTTGAAGTACAAGGACCTATCTTGACAAATTGCCAAAGTTGAAGGACTAAAGTGCAAATATTGTAAAAAGTCAAGATCAAAGTCAAAATTGGTCAACTATCAAGTCAACAAAGTCAAAGGACCAATTCTACTCAAAGATGAAGTTTGGAGGACTAAAAGTGTCAAAGAAATGAAGTACAAGCCTTAAAATACAATCTGCCAAACTTCAAGGGTTAAAACTGCCAAAGTGGGAAAGTTTACAAGTTCAATCCATGTGATGTAAGTTTTGGCCAATAAGAAACAAGTATACATTACACACGGATTTCCACCTAAGGGCATTTAATACCCACTAGCAGCCGCCACAATTAAATAACAAAATCTCAACAGTTTAATCCGTGTGACTTTGTTTTGACCACTTAGAATATGCCACGTATCATCTTCAAGCTACCAAAATATTTCCAGGATCGTTTTTGAGCTACAGTGAATATCATGAAAAGTTGTAAACATCAAAAGTGCCTATTTTGGAGAGACGAACACAATGGTAACAATCAATTAACAAGAAATCAACTCTAGAAGAAAGCCCTAATTCGTGTTCTTACCTTGAAGATAAGTTTTGCAGAATCATGCCACGTGGAGACCTGGGATTGGTCTCAACACGTCATCATCCCCAACAAACTTCCTCTTCATGTCTATAAATAGCCTGCTAGTCCTCATTTGTAAGAAGTAGTTAAAAATTGTAAAAAACACACACTTCTCAATTTCCTTTCAACTTTCTTCCTTTTTAGCTTAACTACTCAAGAGTCTGACAAACTCTTGAGTTAGTTAGTTAGTTAGTAGCTTTACAACAACTTTGTAACAACTTTCCATTAATGAAATTTGAATTCTCCTTTTCCCGCCAAAATCTCATATTCATCTTACTGTTCATATCCTGCTCCTATTTGATCATTGTGTTGCTGAATTGAGTTTGTTATGATCATTGGATGATCATAACTGACTTTGAAGAAGTTTGATAGCTGTTTGAGTGATTTCAGTTCAAACATTAGCTTTTTGAAGATTCCAAGCCATGTTGATCATTTCTGTTGATTTGTAGCTGTTGATGATAGTTGATTAGATGATCTAGTGATAAGTTGGTGGTTATCACTAGGATAAGAGAGTTCAGCACTCCTCTTCTTCCCAATGGATTACTTCAAAAAGGTTTTAAAGTTTCTGATTTTGGTTCACCTGAATATGTCAACTGCATGCTACATTTCCTAGTGTAATCTTGTTGATTGCCTGATCAAAGTTGTTAGTTGACTGATTGTTTGATAGTTTACTTGATTGTAGCTTATTCTTGTTTTACTTCTTTCTATTTTGGATTAAGTTCTAGTCATAGCTTATTTTCAGTCAATTTTAGTACTTGTATCTTGATTGAGTAATTGTTGTTCTTAGTGTTTGCTTGGAGTCTTGAAACATATCATTTGGAGTCTCAAGATTAGTTAGCTAAAAGGTTTCATTCAGTTTAAATCAGCACTTAAAAAGTTTTTGCAAAAGTTGTTAATCTCAGTTAAAGGAGTGTTTGGTATTATCTTTTGAAAAGTTTTCAAGTATTTGAAATTGGCAAGTTAATGTTCATTTGTAGTTGATAGGTCATAATAAAGAGTTTCAAGTCATTTTCAAGTCAAATTGTAGGTCAAACAAGCAATTGACCATTAAAAGGATTGGGTCATTTCCATTCAGTTTTTGCTTTAAAAAGTTCTCAAATTCATTTGCCTGGCATTTACTGGATTGTTGATGAAATCTTGCCAAACTTGTTCTGATTTGTAGTCCAATATATGTAGTTTCAGATTCTATAAGCATTCTATACAGTTTTCAATAAGCCAAGAGAAATAAGCAAAATCCTAACTGCATGAGATAAGCAATGTTTCTGTAACTTGAAACTGCTTTTTGAGATCTTTTGATTCCTTTCATTAACCAAGCCATTTTATTGCATAAAACCACTTAGAATATGGTTTTACATGATTTTTGAAAGATTCAGCTTTTTGTAAAAAAAAATTTTGGTCAACGCCTGGTCAACGATAAGAACATTTTAGCTTAATTCAAATTTCTAGCATATTTCTTGATGAAATTCGTTCTAATTTGATTTCCCGTTCATCATTTGAGTTGCTTAATCAGTTTTGGCAAGAAAATCAAGTTGTGCTTGTCTGGTTTGTTCTATAGCTTATTTTGGGCTTATCTTGAAGTGCTTATTTGCTTATTTTGAATTTTCAGTCAAAATCCTTCTAGAGGTCTAGCTTAATTTGAAAAAGAAGTGTTTTGCTAGTGGTTTGAACCATTTTGGTCCATTAATAAGCTCAAACGAGCTTATTTGTTCTCAAACCCGTTTTTGGCTTATAAAGTTTCAAAAATTGCCATTTGGTCCTTGTTGTTTCAAGCAGTTTGTAAAAAGGGCTAAACTTCCATCTTTTTAGGGTTTTCACAAAATAGTCCTTATAGTTGTGAGTTAGTTTAAAATCAGTAAGTAAGTTTGGAATTTTGTTACAAATTGGTTAGTTGGTTGCTAGTTTTACATTTTTGATCCTTGTAGTTTACTGATTTACACTTACAGTCCCTAGACTTGTTAGAAATTTCATTTCAAGCATTTATATTTCCTAAAATTTACATTTTCAGTCCTTGTAGTTTTAAAATTTACATTTTGAATATTACTTGAATAAAAATTTGGTAAGTGCACTATGTTTTACATATAAGTAGGTAATATTTTTCAGTTTTTACAAGGCTTTGTTGAATTAGCAAATAGAATATCCAAAAAAGATTAACAACCAGAAACAGTTAAAAACCCGATATTGGTTGGACTTTCAATTAGCAAGAACTAAGAAAAACGAACTGCATTATACACAATTTCACTTGTATTTCATGTATTATTATACTTGTTGTGTAATAATAAGTAACTTTCTAAAAATCGCAGGTTTCCTAAAATAGAAAGTTTCCAAAAATAGAAAGTTATCAAAAATAGCAAGTTTCCAAAAATAGAAAGCTTCCAAAAATAGAAAGTTTCCAAAATAGAAAGTTTCCAAAAATAGAAAGTTTCCAAAAATAAAATGTTTCCAAAAATAGATTTACTGCTTAAGATAGATAAGTTTCTAAAAATAGAAAGTTTTCATAAATAGATTAGCTGCCTTAATTAAATAAGTTTCAAAAATAGAAAGTTTCCATAAATAGATTAGCTGCCTTAACTAAATAAGTTTCTAAAAATAGAAAGTTTCCATAATCAGATATAAGCTGGTTAAGTAAGCTAATTCTATAAGCTTAAGTGTTTTCTGATTATTATTCTAAGTCATGTTGTTATAAAGTATAGTTTATTAATTATTACATGTAAATTAAATAAACTATAGGTTAAAAGTATTTAATTAAATATATCATGTTTTTAATTAAATAAAGTAAAATACTTAGGTTAAAACATGTATTATTAATTACTAATAATATAACCTAAGTCATGTTAATTAATTAATTATAGTCATGGTTTTTAAGAATTAATTAATTATAAAGTCTAATTAAAATAAATACTTAGGTTAAAATTCATGATCTAATAATTAAATTTATAACCTAAGTCATGTTAATTAAATTAATTATGTCATGTTTTATTAATTTAATTTTTAACATATAACTATTAAAATCATAAACCTTAACATAATCAATGAACCGGATCGTGACTAGAAACCATGAACCGGACCCGTAATCAACACCATAGCCCGAACCACTTCGGGGTTTCCCTTTGTTTGCTGCTGCCATGGGACCCACACCACCAAACCGAGACCATGAGGTCTCGGTGGTGGTTCACAAGCCAAGCCGAGACCCCTTAGGGGTTCGGTTTAGGCGTCGGCTAGACAAACACCCCTAAAAACCCTTGTTTTGATCTACCCCATAATCATAGAAATGTTTAATAAATGTTTTTAAGTAGTTTTTAAAAACATCATGATCTTATGTAATTTATTAAATCAAAACATAAAAGAAAAAGGTTAAAAAGGTTATACCGAATGCGTGGATCAATCAAGGACGAACACACAACGATCATTGTAAAAATTCCAAGGTTAAAATCAAACCGAATCACCCCTTGTTGTGATCAAAAGTGGCGGCCAAAAGAACAATGGAGAAAGAATCAGGGTTTTGTTATTTTTCTTGTTTTGTGATAAATGACACAAGATTTCCTAATTCTATGTTTTAGTAAAAATTGATGGGCTAGGCCCTTTTCCTTCTAAATTTCGCGGGGTATGAGGCCCACAGCGGGTAACCCGAACATTTTTCTGTGTTTAATTAATAAGTGTGTTCTCGTGTTCGTGTTTTACGTGTTTTAATTAGTTATCGATCGTGACTTAATATATTTATTTGTGTTCGTAATAAATATATATACATACGTATTATTAGTTCGTGATTAATTTACGTTCATGATTTCATGATCGCATTATCGTGATTATAATTATTATTGGAATAATTATCGTGTGTTCATACGTAATAAATACTTATCGTGTTCTAACACGTACGTAATACTTAAAAATTCTTATACATGAAACATAAACATGCTATAAAAGGGAAGTTCTAATCTTGTACGTACGATCTAAAGGGTACTACTCATGGTAAAAGTATGCGGGTTTTACACAAATGAAACACACCAGCAGACGAATACAAATGCCACTTTAAGCTACTAAAATAATCTAGATTCAACCAAACTGGATCTTCAGCATCATGGGCAAACATTCTTTGAAATGTTTTCAAGATTTTTATTCCATCCAAAGATGTAGGATCTTCAGCCTCATACACCTTCTTCATCAAGCTCCACAGAGCTTCAACATCCTCCCTATCCAAACTGGCAAACAAAGACACCAAAGAACTAAAAGTGTGTACCTTATCACCAGCCCGGGTGATCACCCAGAATCCAATAGAATCTTCTTCATACTTGATTATTGGATTTCTGAAATCAAGAGGCATAACTGCAGCTAAATTAGATGTCATTAGTGGAGAAAGTACCATGTTCCTCTTCAAGACTACTTCATGTGGTTTCAACTGATCAAGCATTAGGAAGTTTAACTTGAATCCCTTCTTCACTGGTTTAGGCACAATGGATGCCTTCTTAATCTTTAGCAGCTCCTCTATCTCTTCTTGTCTTTCTTCAAAAAGCATTCTAAATGTGTTTGCCTTAGAAAAATAATCCCAAATAGGATAAGCAAGGTACTCCAACTGGTCAAAAGAAATCTTTCTCAATTTATCATAAGTCCAGCCTGTTTGGTGACACCTGAGAAGCATATAATAAAGCTCTCTCCTTGTTGTTTTACTCTTGTTCAGTACCTTCTTTGCACTATATTGCAAAATCACTTTGCAGTCCCTTTGCACTCTCAACAAAATTTCTAGACCCAATATCTGCTCTGATACAGTCATGTCTGGATTTTCTACACAAGCCTCTTCCCATTTAAAATACATAGTAGATACATGAGGCACATAAAAATCCACCTGAATTTTCAACTCTCTAAGCTTTTCCCTTGCAAGCTCAACTTCTCCATACTCCAATTTCTCAAAATCCACTAGATTGCTCACATTAACAATTGAGCTTTGTGAACTTCTATCATCACCAGATTCATTTTTCTCATCTTCTTCAGATTCTGATGAGAGAATATGTGCTTCAATACTACCTTTCTCAAGCCCCTTCCTTTTTTGCTCTTGTAACTGATGAGCAAGCATCTCATCAACCTCTTTCTGGGTTGCATCTTTGGAAACATCTTCTACTACTACCACAGCTTTACCCTTACCCATAGGATCAATAGAGGGCAAAGTAGAATATTGTACCTTAGTGGAAGACTCATTGATCATGAATGATGGTTGGGATACACCAGTCACACTTGGAATCTTGTCAGTGTTTAAAGTAGGCGTGTTAGTGTTTAAATTGCCCTTGTTAGCCGTTGATAATCCACTAGCTTGTAACATTATCTCAGTGAAAGACTACTTCATAGGAGTGACAAAAAAGGTAGCATGTTGTTCTTTCATCCCTGTCAATGCTTCAGCTACCTCCTTTGTCCCATACGAACCTTCATAGGACCCCTTATCACTCACGTTAAATGGCTCGGTAGGTTCATCCTCCCCTTCTTAAGAAGCATCTTCATAGGACAAAACCATAGCTCTCCTTTTTATTGAGCCATCAACTTCTAAAATAACTATCCTCTCCCTCAGTTGATTGAGTACAAGGCCTTGGTCAGTGACTTTTTGTACAAGTTCCACATTGGACGTTTGCAAGCCAATGCAGATAGCCGTCAATTCTAAAACAAAACATGGTTGCAGACTGCCCTCCTCCAAAGTTGGGATTTGACTCCTCAAAATAGATTCATCAAGCAAACTTCTCTCAGCTTCATGGCTAGGACCACTAGAGGAGAAGACTCCAGTAGTCCTTTGTCTCTTCTCCAGGCGAAAGTCAAAAGGCTCAGACGAGGAAGTGGATTGGTGAACATGTGTTTGGGGTGGTGAGGTATCAGCGTGTGAAATGGGTATGTCAACGGCTGAAACACGAGTGTAAGCGGCTGATGGGTCAATGTGAATAGGGTTATCTTGGTGGGGTGAAGGTGGTTGTTGTTCTTGTTCAGGTGTAGGTTTAGGGTGAGGTTGAGGGTTGTTGGTTGCTTCAATAACAGCCATCATGGGAGGGGTCAAAGGTAATGGTCTGAAAGGTCTGATGTTCATGAACAGAAATTTTTTAGCTTTTTGAGTAGGGATCTTGTAAAAATTATCATGATCCCTACGACAATAATCTTGCTGCTCAAAAACCATTTATAAAAATCTAGGGTAAGAAAGAGTCATCTTGCTCCCCTTGTTTTTCAACATTCCCTCAAAAATCATATGGGAAAAATTATATTTTTGCCCAGTGGCCAAACAAACAAGAATACAACCAAATGAATGATTGATTTCATTGAAAGATGTACACTTATGAATAAGAAACTTCAAGAGGACATGTAGCAAGAACTTCCAGGCTGGGGGAAATTGTTGTTTTGAATATTTATTAATTTTGCCCTCAGCGGGAAACTCATATCCCAAGCCTCGAAGTCCTTCTTCTAACTGATCAAGAGGAAGGGTAGTCACACCATCAGCATCAACAAGCTGTAAGGCTTGACAAATAAGTGCCTCAGTGACCACCCATTTTGTCCCATGAACAGTCCCTGACAATATAATGACTCCATCAACTGTTTTAGAACTAGCAGTGTTCCAAAACTGTTTGATGTGTGTGATAGGAATGAGAGGAACATGATTCAAAGAATACCTTAAGTTAGAAGCCAATAGATACTCAATCATCCCTGTGTATTGAGGATGATGTGTATCATCAGCCTCAAGATAGGCGATCATGTTGTGTTGATCCCTGAATGCCAAAGTAGCACCAACAGTTTTAAATAAAGGAGCCATGAAAACTGTTTGTGAAAGGTTAGAAAGTATGAAAGTGATAATAGATGGTTATGGAGAAAATATGAGACAATAAAGCAAGTTACCCTGTGTAAAATAGTATGAGCCGTATTTATAGGATGGAAACTAGGATACTATTAGTTGAAAAAGAGGTAAGTTATTCAAAATATAATGATGAAAATCTTGAAAAATAATAACTTATCTCTTAGATTTTAAAGAATTTACCAAATCCCATAAAACTACGGCCCAAATATCGTAAAAGAAACAGCTAGGTGAGACCCAGTGTTCTTTAACGGTCAAAATATTAGTGTCAGCGGGCAACTGCTATATTTTGTCAGCGTGTAAATTTGCCACGTCAGCGTTTGAAAATGTGCTTGTCAGCGGGTGAACCACTATGTGTCAACGATAAAAAATAAAAGGTAATAAATAAAAAGACCTTAACCAAAAGGTTTACCCTATTGAAGATAACTCATCCCTGACAGAGACTGAAATTAGCATTCTATGTCTTTTTTTTGGTAATGGGTTTCCCTGATAAATAGATTAACCAAAAAACAGTGAAGTACAAATGGAATGTGGATAAAGTACCACATTAACCTCAAGCTAAAAACAGCTTGATAAACACCTAAATCTAGTGCTTATGACAGGCCATAAACACTTACAAAACACCTAGTACACAACGAAACAAACCGAACTAGCTTACCGCTGTCGTGAAGGAGTTTCCACCTGCATTTGTCTTAGAGAATAAATTGGTTGTTTCATCATATACCATTTCAATCTCGTCACTTCATCATCATGATCCAAAACAGAGTAAGTATTTGATGTAGATAAACCAGCACCTGACGATGACGTAACAATAGACTTCAACTTGGGCAAAGAACCAGTCTTCGCACTAGTCACCCCCTTCTTCGGGTTGCTAATTGTAGCTTTAGGCACAAATTTGACATTCGGTTAAACCGATGGACCAGTAAACTTACCACCCTTAATAGAATTCGACATATTCGTCTTTTTCTTTCTTTTGGTCACCGTTTGGAAACCATCATTATTCTCAACAACAGGAATAGCAACATAAGTAGATAGACTAGTACTAGCAGTAGGAACTATAGGAGAAACAACCACCTTATTAGAGCATTTATCAAGAGAGTGACCAAAAGTCTTACACTCAGCACATCTAGGAGGTCTCCATTCATATTCAATACGGATATTTTCCTTTGTAAAACCCTCCCCCGAAAGAGAAGGGGCACCAATTGTAATAACATCCACAAAATCAGCCTCAGCATTAACCTCAATTAAGCATCTGGCAAAACTACTCCGACCCCATGACTCCTTACACATAGAACTAGTATAGGAATCTAGCATTACAGGTTTACCAATGAAAGAAGCAATCAAACTAATTCCATCTTCTTCAAAAACTTGAATAGGCACATCATGTAATTTTACCCAAACAGGAATACGAGTCAATTCTTCTTTGATCAACCTAGTATCCATCGACCACTTTTTGAGAATGATCGGAGATTTACGAATCAACCACGGGCCCTCTTCTAACACAGCTTCCAACCCAGCAAGTGACTTGAATTTGAAAAAGAAAAAACCCTTAGAATTCATCATGATCCGTGTCAACCCATGTTTCACCCAGTTGTTTTTAACTAATCCACCACCGGGAAAGCCATTCTCTTTCCAATAAAGTAACCATATAAAGTATGTTCAAGACGATTACTGACCTAAACACCACCTAAATTTCGTTTTTTTATATATTTTATTATTAATTGATATCTTATTAATATTACCTTAATTTCCCTTAATTTATTTCAGCTCCTAAAGCCTCCAAAACCTCAAAACCGTAAAACTAGTCAGTTTTTACGCGTATACCGTAAAAGACGTAAAAATATACAGTTTTATAAAAACTCTTGAAATATGAAATAAAATAAATAACTAAGTCCTACATGACTTAAAACCATCCGAAAAATATTCCCGTGACTAATTACCTTATCTCAAACCTCCAAATGCTAAACCCTAAATCGTAAAAATACGACTTACTATAATACATATACGTACACATAAAATATTAAAATAACACCGCATTCTATCATAGGCACATCCATGTGAACTAATGAGCACGAACTATCCCCTTCGTAACATCAAATAACGTACACGCGATACACGAATTATGACTAACATCCAATCAAAGGCTCAAATATAAACAGAATGCACGTAAACGCACACTAAGCATATAATCAAAGTCAAACAGTCAAAAGTGACAAATCCAAAATCTAGGGTTGTCACATCACTCCCTCCTAATAGAAATCTCGTCCCGAGATTTACTCCCAAACTCAAACTTATTCTCAGCAATCAAACGTGGATACATATCCCTGATAAAACCTTCATGTTCAAGCGTAAACTTAGTTTATAATAAATAATCTCAACCAACAACACATGAGCCTTAACCGTCTGCGAGGAAACTTGTTAAAACCATAAATTTATGTAATCAACCTAACTAAATCTCGCAACTCATCAAACAAGAACTGTCTTGAAACCAAGTTAGGAGCCATCACATAACTCGACGATTTTAAAACTGTCACCCCGATTTCGTTCTTACTCATAAATACCATAAACCAAAACTCATCAAATATAACCACGTATTCTAATGTCTAAAGAGCTCTCAAATTCCATCCCAACTTATCTCTATGTTAACCCTCCAAGTGTTCATTACCCCAAAATACCCAAAACACGAGTTTAAACCATGTTGTCCGAAAATTAACCTTGAACTCGACACTTGTATAATTAATTAGACTTAGCTACTGGCCTCCATTGGCTAAACATTCTGAATATTTGAAAAGTACGTTCTGAGTATATAATTTTAGGCTTTTGAATCACCCAAGAAGCTTTAAAAATGAACAAGTTATGACCAAAAAGATTTTTACCTAAAACCTGCCTAAGCATTAGCGACAGTTTCTGACATTTAGCGACAGAATTTGACAGTTTAGCGATAGTTTCTGCCTACTCTGATTTAAATACAAAAAAAAACGATTTTAAACCCTAAAATCCCTTATTAATTACCAAATTCAAGCCCTAATTTATTTTAATTCCAGAAAATTAAAACTCTCACCCATCATATAATTAAATACATGATTTTAACATATTTAATTTAATAAAAAAATTCTAACTAAAAAACAATAACTTTAGGTGATCAAAACCAAAATATTTTAAAATAAACAAGCCATACTTAAATGTAAAAAAAAAATTATATTCCACCTTATTTCAAACACGTTTTCGACACTTTACCCTCATTTTATCGACTACTAACAACTATTTTTTTTACTATTTGCAAGTTCTATTTTTTACCATGTAAGACTCAAAACAAAAGATATCTTTATTCCAAAATAAATCTCCATCCTCTCAATAGCTTCTATACCAAAAGTACCATACAAACAAACACGTGAAATGAGGACTCGATAAATGCGCTACTATAGAAGTTGAACATCCCAAAGAGAAAAGAGCTAGAAAACCATTCTAAGAATACAACCGATAAGTAGAAGGGATATATACATATATAGGCATACGCGTACATACACTCGAGTCCATCCAACATATACTATACAAGCATGTATTAACCCTGTTTCATGCAACCATACTTAGGAATCCATTGATGTCGTGGTACTTGTGTAACTATGTTGGCCACCATACTTAAACAAGTCCTCTTTCACCAATGCACTCCCTCCTATGATGAAACTTATAAGAATTAATACTACACATAACATAACGGTCTACCAACTCAAATAAGCACATGAAAACGTAATTAAACGAAATCCAACAATGACTAGCGTATACGACTATAGTTCAACCCGCACTATTCAAAACTCGAAAAGAAAATAATATGTAGATAAGTATGAACCATAGTAGTTCATAACCTAACAAATACTGCGAAAATAACATTCAAACACATCAATTACTATTTAATGCACTCATACTCCTATGACGCCTATATGCAGGGACCCTTAAGCTATAGACTAGGCAATGCGACAAGGCAACCTAATTCTCTATAACCATTGTCTCTGATACCATTCTGTCACACCCCACCATGGCAGAATATGGGGCGTGACGTATGGATATCATCATAACAATAACGTGTCTATAGAGTTAACTAAATGAAACAGAAATGTCATAAAAAGGTGACACAATGTCATGAAAATATCTCAAATAATGTAGGTGTCTAGGTAAGTAGGTAACAGGCCTACCTCTTACCAAAGACACTCACATAAAACACATCAAGCATATAGGTATCAAACAATTTACTAAATCAAAAGACAAAATAAAATCTAAGAGGAAAGAGATTCCTCCTAATGCAATCCTAACAGCCTCTATACTCTAGCCTCTTCTAACATCATCTTGCACAACTACCTCACCTGAAAATGACACTAAAATTTGTCAACATAAAGTTGGTGAGAACATAGGTTTAAGTTATCTAGAACATCATAAGAAACCTTGACATCCGCTGTAAATAAGTTAAAGAAAAATAATTTATAGTAATGGACCATAATGTGATAATCATGTTACATGCATCCACGACAAAACTTAAACCAAGTACCGATCACATCTACAATTCACAAAGCACATTATAACAATCAAGAAATATCCCGTCACACACACAAGAACACACACCACACTATCCGGATCTTTCCCACACCACTTGTGGAAGATGAACTATATCCCCGTCGAGATATCTTGCCTCCGAAGAGACGATGCACAAGTACTCAGGACGGATCGTGCCCCACGCTCCACACACATCACAACTGGTCCCATAGACGCCCATACATCTATGTACCAATCTCAATCATAACACAATCAAGATTCACATATCAGAACACATATCAAAGCACATATGAGAACACATAATCACGCAAGTCACACAATAACACATCTATGTCCAAACTGTTGGGAATAAAATGAAGCCAGTCCACTTGAGTGCTGACAAGAGGAAAACAAGCGTTGATAAGAAGAAAACAAACGCTGACAGATCAAGCGTTGACAAGAAGAAGTCAAGCGTTGATAGGTTGAAGACAAGCACTGATAGAAAGATATGGTCTACGCGTATTTTGTTTCTAGTTTGTTTCTAGTAAAGATAAGTTCAACATTGTATTTTCTATAATTATATTTACCTAGAATAGTTGATACGCAGACTCTTGTACAAGGCTTCTTATGTCTATAAAAGAAGACCTTTAGGTTATGTTTCATAATAAGTTTTCATACGTTAAACACTTTCATTGTAAGCAAGTTCATTATTATCAATCAAGTGAAAGTTTGTTTTACATCTTTGTGTGTTCTTGTTTAAGTGTTAATTCCGCATAACACTTAGATTACTTTATACATAAACAAAGTTACTCTACGTGTATAACTTGATCTAATCTCGTATACACAAGCTTAATCGATCTAAGTTTGGGATCAACAAGTGGTATCAGAGCTTGTTGAGAAACTTTTGATCTTAAAGAACACAAGAACCCTAAAATCACCAAAACCCTAACTTTCACAAAACCCTAAAAACATCATGTCCACTCCAGAAGCAACCTCCTCCTCCTCAAACCACAACACCAAGATTCCCATGCTTGATGCAAACAACTTTGAGCTATGGAAGTTCAACTTTGAGCAATATCTGGGGATCTATGACTACAATCTCTGGGAGATTATTGAATATGGAAACACATTCAATAAAGCTGAAAAGATTACTAATGCCATTGCTACAAGATCAGCTGTTCAAGGATGTTCAGAAGAAGATAAGAAAGAAAAACCTGATGATGGTAGAGCTATGTTTGCTGAAGACATAGTAAAGAAAAGGGTTGATATGAAAACCCTAAACATTCTGAAACTCTCTTTGAGACTAGAGAATCAGCACAAATACAGAGGTTATGAGTCTGCAAAAGACCTTTGGGCAGCCCTTGAAGTTGCATATGGTGGCAATGATGATACTAAGGAAGAGAAGAAGAAGCAACTCTTGCATGAGTATGCTGTTTTTAAGGCTCAATCTAATGAGAAGCTTAGCAGTGTGAGAAGCAGACTGCTTGACATTACAAGCAAGTTGTCCTTCATGGTGACACAAGTTGGTAATATTGACATTATTGCCACTTTTCTTAAAAGCCTTGGTGATGCGTGGAAGATTGAGGCAAGATCTATAATTGCCAATAACACTCACAAAAGTTCTACTTTTGATGATATCTACAACAAACTGAGGCTGTTGGAGAATGAAACTCTTTTGAAGCATGGAAGTAAGTCTACCAATAGTAACATGGCCTTCTTCTCACATAGTGAAGGTCAATTTGATTAGGGGAACTCATACATGCACCCAGTTACTGGATCAACATGTGTCAACGCTGGATCATATCCTATCAACGCCTCACATTCAGACGCTGACACATACAAAATTGACTCACCAAGAGTTAAGCCTGCTGGTTTGGATCTGGATACTATGTGTGCATACATTGCTTCTTTGCCCAATGGTTCAGTGATTACATATGAGGACCTTGAGCAAATAAGTGATGAGCACTTGGAGGAGATGGATATAAAGTGGAACATGGATCTTGCAAGTATAAGAGCAAACAGATGGAATAGAAGGTTTAAGAAGAAGATGACCTTTAACGCAAAGGACACTGCTGGATTTGATAAATCCAAGGTTGAGTGCTACAATTGTCATCGTATGGGGCACTTTATGAGGGAATGCAGATCTCCAAGAAGATCTGATGCTCGAAAACCCTCAAGCCAAATTGTTAAGGCTTAGGATCCTAAGGCCATGGTAGCAGTGCAAGAAATTGATGGTATTGGATGGGACTGGAGCTATTTGACTAAGGATGGGGAAGAGGATAAAGCTTTGGTTGCTGAGATAGAAGAAGAAGAGCATGTTCAATATGCTCTCATGGCACACTCCTCCTCTTCATCAGATAATGAGGTATACGATGATGCTTTTTGTAGTAAAGGTTGTCGTTTAAATACTGAAAAGCTTAACAAAGAGGTTTTAAGATTGTTAAGTGATGTGAGTACTGAGAGATGCAAGTTGTCTAACTATCAAATTGCTTTTACTCAAACTGAAAAGACAGTTTAGGAGTATAAGAAAATGGAACTTGACCTAAAAGATAAAATAAATATCTTAAAACATGAATTAAATGCTAGTAATGATGTTAGAAACATCATGGAAAGGGTCAATGCTGAATTACAGGCTAAGTAGATGAGGCTATTAAGAATAAGGATAATGTAGACCTTAAAATTCAGAGATTTGATAAGGCCTCACAAACCCTAGGAGAATGTGTTAATAAACAGAGGGATCCTATGGACATGACTGGGATTGGGATGAAAGACTATACTGTTGTTCCACCACCAGCTGGGGACTTCTATGGTGTCCAAAGAAAGGACTTATCTTGGACTGGTTTACCAGAACTCCAAGAAGAGGAATTTATTCATCCACCAAGAGTCCTTACCCTAGTTGAAGAGTATAGGCAAAAGTTGACTAACTTGAATGAATGGAAGAAAGCCAACCCTACCTTGTTTTTCAAGGGTGGCATGCTTTGTGATAGTACAAATGAGTCGACCCCTATCAAAGTAACAAACCCAATCACTGGAAAGACTGTTGACCTTGGCTCAAACAATGTTAAGAAACCTAGCATTAAGTATGCAGAAATGTATAGGAATACTAGGTCACCAAAAAGCCAAGTTAGTAATGATGGAACAGGTTTCTTTTCTTCTAGACCTAAAGTTGTGTCTAGAAAAGCCTGTTACACTTGTGGTAGCTTTTCACATTTAGCATATAAGTGTGTCAACGCTTCCAAGGTCAACGCTGTTAAAAGGTCAAACACTGTCAAACCCAAAACTTTTGTGGAGCAAAGTCTACAAGTTGTTAGACCAGCCCCATTTTTCACTAAAAGGTCTAACACTCATGGACAAAGACCATTTCAGAAGACCAATACTTGGTCTAATAGGCAATGGGTTTCTGTAGCAAACCCTAAGTTCAAAGCTGACAAGGGTAATTTCAGCGTTGACAAGACCAAATCCAACGCTGAAAGAAACGTTGCCAGACCTAAATATTTGCAACCACAGGGAAAGGGGTCTAAAGCTTCTTCTAGCTTGACATGGAGACCTCATCAAGATCAAAACCCTAATTCTAATGGGATTTCTATGACCGACAACAGATTTAATTATATTCCAAAAGTCATTACAAAACCAATTGGGGTTAACTGGGCATTTCATCCAAAAAGGGATGAACAAGGGGTTGTTATGAGAACTAAGTCTGTTCTTGTTGAACAACCAGATGAATCCAAGTTTGCTCAGGCTTGGGTTCCTAAAGAAAACTAATATGTTTTCTTTATGTGCAGGGCATTCAAAAACAGTTCAACGATTATGGATATTGGGATAGTGGATGCTCAAGGCACATGACTGGGAAGGAAGATTATCTGATAAACTTCACTCCCATTAAGGATGGTGATAAAGTTTACTTTGGAGGAGGATATGGAACTATCACAGGCAAAGGAACTCTTCTCACCAAGAACTTGCGTTTTGAAAACGTGTTTCTCGTAAAAGAACTTGATTACAATCTTTTTAGTGTATCACAAGTCTGTGATAACAAAAATAAAGTTATGTTTACTGATACTGAATGCTTGGTGTTAAGCAAGAATTTTAAAATACCAGATGAGAAATATATTGACTATAGAACACCTAGGCATAAAGACATTTATAATGTGAATCTTAATGGGATTAGGATGAATAATAATATGTCATGCTTTTATGCTAAAGCTTCAGTTGATGAGAGTAATCTATGGCACAGGAGACTAGGGTACATAAACTTTAAAAATATAAACAGACTTGTGAGACTTGGTTTGGTTGATGGTTTGCATGAAAAGGCTTTCCACAATGACCACTCTTGTGTTGCATGCCTTAAAGGCAAGCAGCACAAGGTCTCATTTAAGTCTAAACAGGTGCATTCTAGTTCTAAACCACTTCACTTACTGCATATGGACCTGTTTGGTCCAACTAATATAGAGAGTTTGAATGGTAAATCATACTGCTTTGTCATCACAAATGACTTTTCTAGGTTTATTATACAATGATTTTACTAGTTGAAAAAAAGTTCGTTTCTCGGTATCTTAACGAATTGATTTCCGGTAAAATGTGTGACTCAGTTGTTTTTGGTTAAGAAAAAGGGAAGTTGATTATCTATAACTAATTAAAAAGTAAATGCGAAAAGTATTTAAAAACAAACTAAAGACAAGTACAAATAATAAAAGTAAAACAAGGTGAATATTAAAAACTAAAACTTAAAACGATATTAAAACGAATATTGAAACAAATAATAAAATGAAATTTAAAGTGAAATAATTAATAAAAATAAATCTAAAAGACAATATTAACTATCGACTCGAAAATAAAGTTTACTAAATGAAAAAGGAGAGAATAAAACTAAAATGGTACTTTAAAGCTAAACGAGGGAAAACCTAAAGCGGGTACTAAATAAAAGATAAAACTTGAACTTTACGAAAAAATATTAATACTAAAAATCGACGAAAAATTCAACTAAAAATATGTAACTTTCAGAAATAAAATCGGAACAACTTTCAGATAAAACTAAACAATTACGGAACAATACTATTAAATAAACAAGCAGGCAGGCTAGCTGCTGGAAGCAGCCAGCCTAGCTGCTCATTTTGGCGCTAAATCAATAAGCATGCATTTCCATGCATCGTACTATTATGCATCGTACTATTGATTATGCATGCATCGCACTATGCATGTCTAATTCCAGCCATCGTACTCAACATGAAGCTTCCATCGTAACATGCATGTTTGGATCCATCGTAATGTTGGATCGTAACATGGATCGTACCCACGGATCGCACCCACGATCGTACCCACGATCGCAACAAGTGATCGTGGTGAGGATTATGGAGTGTGATCGTGGTGACGATCGTACTATGGATCGCAGTAATGGATCGCAAGTAGAAACCCTCGGGGTTTATGCGATCGCACTTACTGTATCGTACTGGTAAAACCCTTAAGCATTACAATGACATACAATAAGCAAATAAGCAAATACCAAATAAGCACTTATCTAAAAACTTAACCAAATCAAATTTAAGAAAAAGCTAATATACCAAAATTTAAAAACTTTTAAGAATACTAAATAATAAAAATATTTGAAAACATCTTTTTATAAAAATTAACTAAAAAGCACTTGATCAAAAATAAGAAAATTAACACAATAAGCACTAAAACACTTTAAGCTATAAAAATCAAACATTAAAAGATCAATAAGCATAAATTTGAAAACTTTTAAAATACGAAATAAGCAAACTTTAAAAAGACTAAACTTTTTAAGAAAACTAAAAAGTAAATAAGCTAAATACAAAATAAGCCAATAAGATTGTCAAACTTATAGCTTAATTCGTATAAAAGCTTAGATGAAATAAAAAGATGAACTTTTTAATCAAACATCAAAATCAACAAGACATGTATATAAAGAGATCGGATTTAAGATCATATAAAAAAACTAAGAAAGATAGAATAAGATTAAGATTAAAACAGGAATTAAGCTATTTGAAAGTAAAGTTTTGATTACAAACAAGAAAGGAAGATAAAAGATTTAGATCCTAGTGAGAGAAACTGTCACTTCCTCTCTCTAGAATAACCTACCAAAATGAAAATGGAAACTACTCTAAACTAAAACTAACCAACCCTCCTAAATGAGTTTAGGAGGGTATTTATAGGAAAATGGGGAGGTGCATGTGTTGCCTCCTCTTTCTTTCTTTCTTCACGTCTTCTCGTTTTTTTAAGTTCTTCGACTTTATCGACTTTGTCTCGGGATTAATTAAACTCGTCTTATAATTTCTTTATTTATTAGACTTGAGTTCTTCGGCTTTATTAAACTTCCGTCTTTAGACTTGTTCTTCGATAAATCTTCAAAATAGGCCTTGGACTTCCGTTCTTTTTGCACTCTTGATCTCTTGACTTCGTCTTGTCGTTTTCTTCGATAAAAGCCCGTGAATGCCCGTGTTTTCTCTACTTTTCACCTTTTCGTCCTAAATCACAACAAAAACACAAACCACGCATAATTCCGACATTTACGACATAAAATACACGTTTTGGCTCGGTTATTATTGTAATTAAGTGGTAAAAAGATGGGTGTTTTCACACCTATCAAATCCCCTACACTTGACCATTGCAATGTCCTCATGCAATGCATTAATTACAAAGCACGATTACATTTTTCATCATAATCAATCCACGTTGGCTTTTATTAAAGAGATAGAAAACTATAAACATTCAAAGTAAAGAAATCAAAAACATACCTTAGGGTTTTGGAAATGTCATGAATGATCATCATCCTCAAGTTTTCACTTTCTCCAAACCAAGCTTAAAAACGAGATCATTGTTATTATAAGTTAGCAAACTACCACGAACTCATGTGGGCCAATTATTCACTTAGACTCCCTTATTCCTAGGTGTATCTCTTATATTTTATTGTTGTCTTGAATGAT
Organism: Glebionis coronaria; assembly: GCA_025667525.1. NCBI lineage: Eukaryota > Viridiplantae > Streptophyta > Magnoliopsida > Asterales > Asteraceae > Glebionis > Glebionis coronaria. The sequence goes on from CM046882.1 coordinate 424,554,321, forward strand.
CACGAGGATGCATTGTTTGACTTATTTCGATAGTTATTTAGGCTGAAAATAAAGTGAACGATTTAATCAATAGTTAGCTAAAGGACAAAATCTTTTAAAACTGCTTCTCGGGACCTCAAAAAGTTCATATCTTGGCATAACTCGCTTCGCGATTTGAGACCTTTCTCGGACCGATATTTGGCAGAGACTTCATACCTCAAATCTTGAGAGACGTTCATGAAATAATGGTCTTCTCTATATAATAGGAATTTCTTCACTTGAAATTTTGAGAGATTCTTCATATATGGACCACGACTTCTTCATTTTTCTCCAATCTTTATTTTGGACTTTGATATACAACGATCCGCCTCCTTTTAGGACTTGGATCTATTTATCCTCATACCTTGTTAGGGCCTTTTTGGATAGACTTCTCCATGATCTTTTGGGAGTACTTGCTTTTCGTCGTGTGTCTCGATCCTTCATATTGATTTTCGATAAATGATTCTTCACATCACTTTTGGATCTTTAGCAACAAAATGTAGCCCTCATGCCTTGTTAGGGCCTTTTTGGACTCGCCAATCTTCGCATCCCGCTTCAATAAGTTATGCCTTAGCTATGAACTCTAATTAATACCGAGCAACTTTTAAACGATCTTGGGCTAGAAGCTAAGTAACTTTTCAAATCGTACAACCTTATTTATTGCAGATAAATTTATTAACAAGCGCTGGGAGAATAGGCTCATAATTAACTCACATAAATTCACGAAAGAATACCAAACTTATAATTGGCTCTATCATTTGTCGTTCTCCACAGTTTAAAATCTCAAGTAATGAGACTCGTGGATGCTTAGCCTATTAAATCAAAGTTTTGGGTTTTCGAGTCGCCTATAGGATCTTGCAAATTCTTAGACTTTTTCAAGTTTAGAAATCGCGTTTTAAAGTTCCCTTGATAAACGACTCTCTAGGATCAATTATAGGAACTTGCGAAAAGTTCTTGTTCTTAACCCATGAGAGTTAAGACTTTCGCGTTTTATAGCTCCCTATATAAAAGGCTAGCAAAACTTGATTTAAACACGTTAAGGATACTAGCTAGAGTAACTTAGATAAGTAAACTCGGGTTGAGTCAAAAGATTCACAACGTATTAAAACCACTTTATTAAAGTTTATTCTAGCAAAGAAAGAAAATAACTATACAAAGGGAAAAACTAATAGGCCAAAATAGATCAAAAATTTTAAAAGGTGTCGAAAAAAATTGATCTTCCGGTTAAAATGAGGACAAATACAAGGAAAAGGCCACTTAACTTCGATAGAAGTCCCCCTACACTTAACATAAACATTGTCCTCAATGTTTAAGCATGTGGGAGTAAACTCCCCTACACTTAGGACATTGTGCACTTTGTTTAAATCTTGCTAAGGAAAGGACAACTAAAGAGATTCCTATTTTAATATTGGAAAATATAAAATAGTGAATCGAAAAGAGTTTAGGATAGAACCGGGAAGAAGGGAACACGGAATCACGGTTCATCAAAAGTCATCAAGAGTGTGTCTTTGAAGCTCGAATCCCTGCACATGATAAGAAAGAAAACAAGAAACACCACGGGGCTCCCCCTACACTTATGGTGAAAATAGATAGATAATTGGGTTGCCTCCCAAAAAGCGCTTGTTTATTTTAACCGAGTTACGAGCCTGACTCGTCCCCGAATTAAATGATCCATGGGGAAGCCTCGAATGTGATACCGGGGTCAAAGACCTTGTCCTCGTTCCCGGTTGACATTAAAGAAGGATAGGCGGGAGGATAAGTCTTGTATGGGAGAAAGGTTCTTTCAACATACAAAAAGTATGTGAAATCAAGGTCCACGGGAGGTGGGGTGGGTAAAGTAAGCACATTGTCCTCCCCCAAAGACAATGGATGCTGAGCAAGCGGCAAAGCCGTAATAGTATTAATCATAGCATAATCAATGTCACCTCCCGGGTCAAAGCACTCATCCTCCGTGATGGTGGCTAAAGAGGAGGATGAAAGGTGCTCGGGAGGGGGACTAGGGTCACTACCTTCCTGCAGCAAATTATCAGAAATAATATCCCCCTCCATGTCATCGTCATCAATACCTGGAGGTATGGAGTGAATGTCGATTTCTTCCAGCAATGGGTCATTATCTTCAACGGGAGGAATAGATGGAGGCAAAGACTCGGAAAAAGGAGGAGAAGTCAACTCTTCGATTTTAGAAATTAGAAGGTGCACTTTTCGTAATCTATCGCGAAGAAGCACGTCTTCCACCTCATCCACAAGATCAAGTTCATCGGTGAACTTCTCGTAAGCCGGAGAGAATAAATCGTCATCGCCCGCGTCTCCCGGTGGAGATTGAGAGATTTCAAAAGTGAAAATCTCATAGCGGAGGGAAGAATCGTCATCACTAGGATCGACCTCTTCTGTAAGAGCAACGTCGTCCTGAAGCTCCATAGCAGGTAAGTCACAAACCTCATCATCCAATACTTTGTCGAGACCAACATCACTAAGCTCATTCAACGAATCTAGATCCTTAGACGTAGTAGGAATATCGAGAGTAGGAGCAGTAACTTCAGAAGATGTGTTGAAAGTGCATACAACATCATCGTCATCATCATAATAGTATTGACGTACAAGAGGAGGGGTATAATCACTAAGATTAGATACTTGCTCTTGTTGCAGTCGGTTTTCCTCCGCCCATGCTTCTTTTGTTAGAGCAACGGCTTCTTGAAGTTTCATAATGATGGAGTGTATTTTGGCATTCAAAGTAGTGCGTTGTTGGTCAAGATTAATTTGCTGAGAGGATTGATGATTGAGGGTGTGATGTGGGGGCTCAAAATGTTGAAAACCTGAATTATAGCATGGGTGTGGCTCATAGTAGTTCATCGGTTGAGAAGAATTAGAACACGGATTTGGTTCATAATAATCCATTGGTGAAGAAAACTGAGGACACGGATTTTGCTCATAATAATTCATTGGTTGACAATAAGAAGTATCGTGAGGAATGTAGAATCTTGATAACCTATGAATCTATGAAGTGGGTTGATGTTTTCTAGAGAGAGAAACTAGAGAGAGAAAGTCAGAGAAAATGTGTGTCTTCTTTATTGAATGAAAACTTGAAATGAACAACAACCACCCCTTTCCAAGGAGGAAAGGGGTATTTATACTTCCAAGTCATATGTGGACTTGGGCCGGTCCATGACAAGCCCATGGACCGGTTCTTACTTAACTTAATAAGCATACTCTAACTACGAGCTATTACAACATAAATAATATTGTGGAGTGACCGATACTTCTAATATACGTAAAAACGTATTTCTAACAATCTCCCCCTAAGGGAGGTCACTCCACGTTACAAAGTTCTAAACCTAGCATACTATACTAAGTCTTCGTTCTTTAGCTCGTAGTCTTTTCTTCTTTTCTTTCTTTTGTTGTGAATATGTTGGTTTGATCTTTTAGGCTTTGGCTTGAGAGCATTGTTCTTTTGGCCTTTCACGTGCGATCTTTGCCTTCTTGTGAATTTTGCCTCCTCGTGACTCCATGTTCCACACACTTATGTCTTTTTGTTGAATTCTCGAAAGTTTCAGAGTTTGGTACAGCGGAAGACTTTATCTTGTACTTTCTTGAATTTTTGCTAAACTTTGATGCAGAAAAACATAAGCATGTGGGAACGACTTCTACAGGTACACCGCAACACCGCCGTCTTCACTGGTACACAGCAACGCCACCGTCTTCAACAGGTACACAGCAACGCCACCGTCTTTAACAGGTACACAGCAACGACACGAATAAAATGGCTTTGAACATTTTATTCTAATTCGGTAGCATTTTACCTCCGGTCGGTGAAGACCGTTGGACGATATTAGATATCGTACCCGTGATGGATAGTTTCAATTAAGTAACTTCCTGACAGGATTTCGCGGGTAAACCCGTTCTCTTTATTCGACCGTCCAAAGCTGACTGCGAACATAAAGAGTGAATCACTTGGATAAATTATCCTTGTGATTTGAAGCCGCTAATTCATGAAACCTGGAACAAGTGAATTTCAATTAAGATTTTCACCATCGTTGCTTTCCAGTTATCACGAGCTCAATTCATATAGAATCTTGCACGTCACCTACCAAGTGCTGTTTGATGTTAACACTAGAAGGATTTCCACTCGTCACTGTGATCAATAAAGAGTCACTCTGAGTGTTCTGGCAAGATCGTATGATAATGCGTAGAGGCCTGGAACGAGTTTAAGTTCAATTAAGAATTAAACCACTGTTTCCTTCCAGTTTTTCACAAGATTGGTTCTAAAAGAACCGCACGTGTAACCTACCATGAGCTTGTTTGATGTTGGCTCAAGCAGGATTTCCATCTTCATTGTAATACTTGCGTATTACTCGGATGTTCTGGCAATATTACAGGAATATTGCGTAGGACTCATGAAAATCTCTTACTTTTCACAGTGTGTGAGAAAGCAAGGAATAAATGGAAAGTGTCCTAATGAGACTTTTGATGATCTCTTGGCTCTAGACTCGATTGTGCGTTTTGATTTAGTGAGCGATGGCTGGAGAGGAGTGCCACCTTTTCAATACCAGTCTATTCAGAGTGAATAAACCAATAGATAACGTGTTGATCTCCGTGTGATTAAAACAAATACCTTTTGAGAGATATTTGAGTTAGCTGGGAAGGGTTATGCATTGCATCACTGGGTCCATGATGTCTTTCTTCAATACCGAGAATCATTAGCAAAAATGACCTCAATAGCAAATGTATTGACCCGGTTTCTGCCTAAAGTTGTAAGGAGGGCTTCTTTCTTTACACCCTTTATCTTTACAATTCTTTTTCATTCTTCAACCCCTTCAATGCTTACCAATACGTCATCACTAGCACCTTGTTGTGATTGTTCCAGTGCTAGCTTAAGTACTTGGTCGGCATTCAGCTACGTTCACATTCTTTCTCCATCTTTCCTAGGACTTCTAATTCTATCTAGGGAATTGTCCTTGGGAAGATTCCATCGGCTCTGATGAATCATTGGACTAAACCTATTCCTACCACCCTTTTGTCACCACATTCGTCGTGAATTAAGCGTGTTCTGGGAAGGAATTGCCACCATGAAAAATCCTTGAAAATCACCTAAGGTACTTGTGATATTGAAATCAAAAGTTTTGTACCTTAGGTGTTTTGTTCATCAAAAACGCTCCCCCTTAACACGTGCTTTACACATATTAAGTTGGATTATCGTTAAGTCTTTTTCATCTTTTAGCCAAGTATCATTTAAGTCTCCTTAATCCCATTTTCTCCCCTTATCCAAAATGTTAACCATTAATATTTGGGATATTGAATGGATTAACCGGTATTTGGGTAAAAATGAAATCGATGTTTCGCCATAGAACATGTTAATGCTCCCCCTTAAATTAATAAGGGATAGTTGTAGTGCTTCAGTATGATATATTTTGAAAGATTTAGAATCTCGTGAGAAATTCTTGAAAGATTATCATACCTTAACACTACATCAAGCCGTAAAAGCACAATATTCACAAATTTACATATTCACAATTAAAAAACCAATATAAAGTAGACCTGAAATGTACGACCCATTAGATGGATCGTTGCAGTAACTTGTGGTGCACTCCATATGGTCTACCACCAACGAACCTTTCTAATCTCCTCATCAATCTTCGTTCAAGGGTTCTTGCTTCGGCAATTACGGCTGCTCTAGAATCTTGGAGTGCTTGTACTGTTGGATTAGTCATCGTATTTGCTTAAGATAAGACATGAAAGGTTAATGCACAAACAATATATAGATATATATCATTATGACTTCTAAGCATAACACATTTCAACAAGTAATTATATTAGGCAAACAACTATCAATCCAACAACTCTTCATCCGGAAGTCCTTGGAACTCTTCATCCGGAAGTCCTTCATTCGGAACTCTTCATCCAGAAGTCCTTCATTCGGAACTCTTCATCCGGAAGTTCTTCATTCGGAAGTCCTTCATTCGGAAATCCTTCATTCGGAAGTCCTTCATTCGGAACTCTTCATTCGGAACTTCTTCATTCGGAACTTCTTCATTCGGAACTTCTTCATTTGGAACTTCTTCATTCGGAACTTCTTCATTCGGAACTTCTTCATTCGGAACTTCTTCATTCGGAACTTCTTCATTCGGAACTTCTTCATTCGGAACTTCTTCATTCGGAAGTTCTTCATTCAAAACTTCTTCATTCGGAACTTCTTCATTCGGAACTTCTTCATTCGGAACTTCTTCATTCAGAACTTCTTCATTCGGAACTTCTTCATTCGGAAGTCCTTCATTCGGAAGTCCTTCATTCGGAAGTTCACTCGGAACTCCTTCATTCGGAACTTCCTTCATTCGGAACTTCCTTCGGAACTTCGTTCGGAAGTTCACTAGCCATGTTCATTCGGAAGTTCACAAACCGTCCCCCATGAAAGATTATTCTAAAGCAAGACCACTCATAAACCATTTAGCTATTTAATTTTCCACAAAAACTTTTGAAAAATCGTTTTGATGACGAAAATGATTTAATATTTTCTCCCCCTTAAACGATGACCCGTTTTCTATTTAAAGAGCTGTAGTCATTATTTAAAGAGTCAAATATTGATGAAAATATTTCCAATTAATGTCTTGAAAAAGATTGATTCGTGGTGTCAATAAGATTTCTCTTATTTTAACAAATTAATGCACTAAGACGTACATAAATTCGTGTTAGACCAAGTTCTAAAGTAAACTTGATCCCTTTGCATGATTTGGCTTGTAAATCATGCCCGAGAAAATTAATTCCCGTTCTGAGCCAAAGTTTTCCAAGGAAATACGTGACTTTAATATGAAAACCGGGTTGCAGTCTGAAATAACTACAAGCCATTATGGGCATGTTTTAAAAATGTACAACTTTTATACGGACTCTATTTATGGCACCGTGTCAATATTGATCGACATTTCTAAGGCCGTAAATATTACCGTACTAAAAGACATGCCCGATTTAAAAACGAAAAATATTTTTGGTTTTTCTGGATTTTATAATTTTTATGGTTTTTGTAGGTTTTATATTTTTTATGATTTTTGTTGGTTTTATATTTTTGTATTTTTCTTTTGTGGTTTATATATTTACGATAATATACATGATCACGAACAAAGGATACTCTGAATAGTTTACCACCACTATTCAGCTGATTCTTCTGCCAACTCTTTGAGAGTCGCTGGAGTGAATGATTTCATGCCAAGCTTGTCGATCAAAAACTCGATTTGTCCTCGATCTAAGGCTTTGGTGAACATATCCGCCAGCTGGTACTCAGTAGTGACAAAATACAGCTCAATCACTCCGTTCTCCACCCGCTCTTTAATGAAATGGTAGCGAATGTCTATGTGCTTGGCCCGGGAGTGTTGAACATAGTTGCAGCAAAGGGCAATGGCGCTCTTGTTGTCACAATACATCGGGATTTTGTTGAATCCCAAACCGTAGTCAGTTAATTGTGATCTCATCCAAAGGACTTGAGCACAACAACCGGACATGGCGATGTATTCAGCCTCCGTGCTTGATATTGCAGCGCTTTTCTGCCTTTTTGAAGACCAACTGATCAATCTATCTCCAAGGAGTTGCACAGATCCAGAAGTGCTACGCCTCGTGTCTTGACATCCAGCATGATCGGCATCTGCGTATGATATTAAAGCAATAAAGGAATCTTTCGGATACCATAGACCACGATGAAGTGTTCCTTTTAGATACCGAAAGATCCTTTTCACAAAATGTAGGTGCTTTTCGGTAGGCCGAGCCTGATACCGGGCACACATGCATACAGCAAATTGCAAATTAGGCCTGCTAGCAGTTAGATAGAGAAGGGTGCCGATCATCTCACGGTAAAGTTTTGGATCGACAATAGTCCCATTCCTATCTTCATCTAACTTGGATTTCTCCACCATTGGAGTGTCCACGGGGTCACAATTATCAAAGTTATATTTGTTTAAAGATTCTAGAGCATATTTGGATTGATTAATAAAGATGCCTCTGGGATTTTGAGAAATCTGTAATCCTAAGAAAAATGAGATTTTTCCCATCATTGACATCTGAAAGCGTGTGGACATTATCTTCTCAAAGCGATTTGACAATTCTATGTTAGTGGCAGCAAATATTATATCATCAACATAAATTTGTACCAGAATCATGTCGTTGCCCTCCTTGAGAGTGAATAGAGTGGGGTCCACCTTGCCTTTAGAGAAGCCTTCCGAAATGAGATATGTGGACAGGAGATCATACCACGCGCGTGGAGCTTGTTTCAACCCATAGAGAGCCTTCTTAAGCTTGTACACATGATTAGGAAACTCTGTGCTAACGAACCCATCCGGCTGACTAACATAGACTTCTTCCCTTAGTTCACCGTTCAAAAATGCCGTCTTCACATCCATTTGATAGACGATCATATTCATATGAGCAGCATACGCAAGGAATAGTCTAATGGCCTCCAATCGTGCAATAGGAGCAAAAGATTCTTCAAAGTCTATACCCAAGGCTTGTTTATATCCTCTAGCAACCAATCTAGCCTTATTCTTCAATACTGCACCCATCTCATCAAGTTTAACCTTATAAACCCACAACAAAGTAAGGATGTTAACCTTGTCAGGAAGAGGAACTAATTCCCATACTTCAAGTCGTTGGAATTCATTTAGTTCCTCCTGCATGGCTTCAATCCAAGATGATTGAGTCATAGCCTGCTGCCAATTTTTAGGTTCAACTTCAGAGAGAAATGCATCAAAGTAGCAATAGAGTGCACTCTCTTGTAATTGATGGCGTGTTGAGACTGGTCGATCTAGATCTCCAATGACATTCCTAATTGGGTGATCTTTTGTCCATTTAGTGCTATGGTTTTCAATCCTAGGTGGTCTGGAGTGAACAATAGAAGGAGCTTCTTCTGAGGTAGACGCGGCTGAAGGGTTTTCAGGTATCGCTACACCAAAGAAAGGAAGCTCTTGCAGGTGAGCATATTCCAAATCGTGATCAGTAGAATCCTCTTCCACATCATTAGGCACAAGTAGGGGTGACGATTCAGGTGTAGTTTGAGAATCACTTGGTGAAGGTGCATCCGGTTCAATGTGAATTGAAGATGCATTAGATAAAGCTTCATTAGCTGGAGCAACAACATCAGGAATTGGAGCTATCACTACGGGTGCAGGAACTTCATCATTTGGGGGATCAAAGAATTCGTCAAACAACGGTTGAAACAGTTTATCCCACTCGGGCCTTGATGGTGGTAAAAATGATGTAGAAGTAGTATTATTGGGAACTAATCCGGAAATAATAGCATCGGTTCCCATCTCATGAAGCGCGGGTTCAGAGCTGTGTTGCTCAGAAGCCATCGCTGCCAGCTCGTCGAAATCTGCGTCCACAGTTTCTACAATCTTACCAAGACGACGGTTGTAAATTCGGTAGGCTTTCTTTGAGGGTGAGTAACCAATGAAAATACCTATATCGGCTTTCGGTTGAAGCTTACCCAAGTTCTCATTATTAATGTTTTGATAACAAAGAGCACCAAACACATGAAAAAATGAAACATCGGGTTTACGGTCATGTAGAAGCTCATAAGGTGTTTTTCCATGGCGTTTCCGAATGATAGAACGGTTTTGGGTAAAACATGCAGTAGATATAGCCTCTGCCCACAAGAACAATGGAGCGTTCGCATAAATAAGCATAGTCCTAGCAGCTTCCATAAGTGTACGATTCCGTCTTTCAACGACACCGTTTTGTTGTGGAGTGCGTGCAGCGGATGTTTCATGTGAGATACCAACTCCTTAATAGTAATCACGAAGAGTCTGGTTGACGAACTCTGTTCCATTGTCTGTACGAATACGGCGGACAGTAGTATTCAAACGTACCTGAATGAATTTCAGAAAAGTGATGATAGCCTTCGGTGCTTCATCCTTTGTACGTAGGAATCTAACCCATGTAAACCTGGAGAAATCATCCACAATAACCAGAATGAATTTCTTACCGCTCACACTTTCAGTTCTCATTGGCCCACAAAGATCCATATGCAAAAGATGAAGTTTTTCTTGATTGGTGTCTTCAGCTTTGGGCTTGTAAGATTTCTTGGTACTTTTCCCCCTTGAACACGCGGAACATAAATGATCCTTGTGAAATTTGAGCTTTGGAAGACCACGAACTAATTCGATTTTAGCCAGATGATTGATAGCATCAAAATTAAGATGAGATAATCTGCGATGCCATAACCATGACTTGGTCTTAGATGCTTTAGAGAGAAGACATACTGGAGAAGCGGCCATCATGTCTTGTAGAGACAACGTATAAAGATTTGCACCACGAGATCCCTTCAACAAATCTTTTCCTTCCAAGTTGCGGATGAAACAAGTGTGTTGTCGAAAAGCAACCTCAAGGTTGGAATCACAAAACTGTCCTATTGAGAATAAATTATGACCATGACCTTCTACATAGTATACCCTTGAAATCGTAACGTTTCCAATCTGATATTCACCATACCCCATTATCTTTGCTATATGATCATTCCCGAATTTAACCGTACCAAGAAACTTGCTGACGAAATTTCGGAGCATCGAGCGATCTCCGGTCATATGTTTTGAACAACCAGAGTCCAAATACCAGAGGATGATTTGGACCACCTGAAAATATCACCACACGAAGACAATGTAGAGGTATCGGAATCTGAGTGTTCCTTGTTATTAGCAGGTACAGATTTAATAATCTTAGATTTGCTAACTCTAGGTTTCTTAGATTTCCTAGCCTTCTTCTTCCTAGTTGGTGGTGTAGATTCTAGTTGGCTTAAATCCTGAGGTATTTCTTCACTGATAGGCACTATAGTGGGGGTTGACCTAATTAAAGGGCGTTGTTTCCATACTTGAGTGCGAGTGTTCCTAACTAAAGGACGCTCAGACCTAACCTCAATGGATGCATTCCTAGTTAAAGGGCACATTTTTCCATCTAACGTAAAGGTCCTACCTGTTGGCTTCCATTCAAGACCATTCTTAATGGCATTCATTTCATTCACATGATCAATAAGACACAAATCATGACGTTGGGAAAACATACATTCATTACAATTCCAACAGTTCAAATTAGAATTCACGAATGGTTTAGGCTTCTGCACAGACGCAAAGCTTTTAGTCTTAACATGATTCTTTTTATTTAAAACTGAACTAGCATTCCTATGGTGAGCTTCTACTTTCTTCTTTTTGGGGCTACTAGTGGAGGGCTTGATCTTATCTTTCTTGAGTGGCGATCCTTTAGCCTTAGTAGTCTCTTTTAATCCTGTAGAAGGCAAAGTGGGAATATTAGCAACAGATTTTAAAGGTGCCTTACTTGATTGTGCCAGTGACGGTTTTGCTCCTGGAGTCTTATTGAATGGCGTTACAGCAATGGGCCTATTAGTAAGTAGTGCAGAGCCTGGTTTACCTATGTATTGCAAATATGCTAAGCAATATTGAACTCGCTTAATATATTCATGAGCAGAATAATAGTAGCTACTTGAGGGATCTAAGGCATAAAGATCGTCTAAAATATCCCTAACAAGATCTACATGCTTAATGGCATTCCTCATATAATCATCGTAGGTAACCGGGTTTCTCTTATGAAGCGGATTCTTATAAAGCACTACTGACTTGGTTGTTGGAGCACTAGTGGACGGTGCAGAGTCGGTAGCTAAGTTATCAACAACTTCTTGTCGGGTGAGAAGAAGTGTCTCCTTTAACTCGGCCAAAACCATGTTTTTGTCAATGAGCAGGATGTTTAAGTCTGAGATTTCCTCACACTTTTGGTTCAGTTGTTCAACATAAGATTGTTGCTGTGCCGCATTAAAAGCGAAGCGTTCTTCTAGTGAACCATAAAGAGCGGATAGTCCCTGTCTTGTCCGATCCATCTCCCCTAGAACAGACGAAAGTCTAATTTCTAAAACCTGGTTTTTAGACTCTGCAGCCTCTAGTTCCAATTTGAGTGTTTCATTTGATGACACATCTCTCTTCAATCTCATAATCTCTTCCTCTAATGCCTTAACAATTGCAATCATCTTGTCACTCGTCTCAACACCGTTTTCACAACTATTTGTTATCAAAAGATCCTCATTTTGAGTTTGTTGTTTCAGTTCTAAAGATATACATTGTTGTTCTAGTTGATTAAAGCGTTTTGAAAGTAAATTGTAAGAATCTTGTAGCTTTAAAAACTCAGCGTTAGATTCGTGACAAGAATGATTATCTACCTCATTTACAGTATCAGCAACATTTACAAAGAGATCACAAACATCATCACAATTATTCACAGCATCACAATTAATCATAGCGGATGTAAGCGCATTCGAATAATTAACATTTACAGTAGTAATCACATCACACGAGATTACTGCAGACAAGAATCGGTCATATTCGGTTAAAATATTTTCATTTTCAATTAGTTGTAGTTCGTAAGCGGTGTCCATTTCATAAAACACTTTTTGAACTTCCCCAATTTCAAACACAAGATTTTCCTTAAGAGATGCAAAACTTCCTTTTAGACTTTCGACAAATGGATTGATCTCATTTTTAAACACCTCGTTCATATGTTCGAAAGCCCATTCTCCAGCGTTTAAGCCATTTGAAGTCGTACATTCCAAAATGACCTTGTCAAAATTAGTAAAGTATTGATTAATCTCTTGCAAGTTTAACCATACAGTGCTAACAGGTGGAAGATCCTTTGGAATTTCCTTAGGACCTTCCATATTGACAAGTGTAGGAAATGTACTAGGGTTTTCTTCATCTAATTTGTAGGTCGGTGCTGTTATGAGATCTTTGTCCATATGGAAGCGAATTCTAAAATCCGTTTTAGCAAGCTCCTTATTCATTTTAAAATAATCACACTCGGGATATTTTGCAGAATTGTATGACCGATCCTTATCAACTAGATCCTTACTTGTTCGATCATCAGAAAAACCAATCGGGTCTAAGGCCAATCCTAATTGAGTTGCTTTCTAAAGTCTTGGACTATGTCTTAAAGCTTGTTTCGCATACCTTGGGTTAGGGGGAAGGCCTTTTTGACGTGATAAGTTAAATTCTCTAAACGAAGCATCAAATAAGTGCACTAGTTGAGAATCAGCGTATTGTCTTAAAAGCAAGTAATCTAGACTTCTAATCTTATTAGTAGCATTAATCTCCATTTCATTCTTCTTAGACTCGAGTGATTCAAAATCCGTTTGAAGTTTTTGAAAATCAGTGACCACTAACTCCTTTTCTTTAAGTTCATTAGACAGATTTGCTCTTAAGTTTTCAATTTCTTGCAAGTGACCCATTTGTTTGTTTCGAAAGTGATCATATTCGGGATTAGTTAGAACACTAGACGAAGGCACTAATTCTAAAGTTTGAACTTTCTCGTTGCTTAAGGCAAGCTCATCAGACAAATTCTTATTCTTAGCTAGGGTTTCTAAGAGTGCAGCATTCATTTGGCTAAGTAATGTAGCAGGAACCATGACCAAATCTTGTTGAGCATGAGTAGGCGTATGCAAAATGGCTCCCGGTTGTGATTCACTCAAAGTCTGGGGTCTCACATTGATATTGCTATCATTGTTTGTCTCCTCATTTGAAAGACTCACCACCGAAGACTCATTCGAATCAGCACTCTCTTGCACAACTTGATGTGGTTGAATACTAGCATCAGTGGTATTATCGGTGGTATTAATAAGTACCTCAGATCTCTTTTCTGGCCCTAAGCTGGAGATAGTTGCCATGAGAGCAACCTTTGCAGATTGAAATTCATCACAGTCTGAGTCATACGCATCGAGATCGTCTGCTTGGTATGCTGCATTCTGTGTGGTGACAGTGTCTTGTTCAGCAATCCCTGGATCAGCAAGAAATGCAAGCTCCTCTTCATCAAGCTCCCTTCCTTGTGCCTGAGCATTCACCAGATAGATCTTCTCTGCAAACCATTGTCCATCCCTTCTTCTCTTGGGTTTCTTACAATCCCTGGACATGTGACCCTCTTCCTTGCAGTTGTAGCATGTAATCATTCTCAACTTTCCTGTGGAATTAGCCCGTGGAGCAGGATTGACCATTGGAGCCTGATTGACCGTGCGAGCATTGGTAGTTGATGTGGTAGGTCTCCTCTGATATGGTTGAATAGGCTGAACCATTACCCTGCCATTCTCAATAGTAGCTTGTTGGCGAGAATTGGATGAATTCCTCAACTGATTGTTGGTAGGAGCTGATCCCCTAAATCCTCGTTTGCTTAAAGTCCTTGTGAGATAAGCAGACATAGTGGTTAACACTTCAACTGGGTCAGCACCTTGTTTGAATACAGGAATGGGGACTTCCTCATCATCATAGTACATTGCTTGGTCTTGATGAGCTGCATAATCACTAGAAGGAATACTCATTTGATCAGGGTAGCTTGTTGGATATGCTGCATTCTCTTGATAAGAAGAATATGAAGATTGAGCATAAGGTGCAATACTTGCTGGGTGAGGTTGTGTAGCATATTGTGATGAAGGTGCACTAAACCGATATTGTTGCTGATGTGAGGTGGGTGGTTGCGGTAGAATCGAGTATTGGGGAAAGGTTGGTGTCATGTAAGGTGATGGATGATAGGCTTGATGTCCCAAAATATAAGGAGTGTTGTTGTGAGACAAGCTTGGTTGATTCGCCATCAAAGCTAATGAATCAGGGTACATACCTCGAGGCGAACGGTGCATGATCACATGTTTCTCATGCTGCTGAAGGAAAGCATAGAGTTGATCCAAATTTCACTTATGCAAATCCCTGGTTAACTTAACATCGGTAATATACTCACCCCATTCAGCTTGAGGTAAAGTATTCAAGAATTTGGTGTTAACCTGGAATGGAGCAATCACGAGATTGTATACATTCAGATCATTCATAAGAGTGGTGAACCTAAAGTAATAATTGTGAAGCGTTTCCCCTGGGTTGTACGTGAATCTATCAAACAGATCATACAACTGACATTCCCTTTCCTGTTTGGTGAGAGACGTACCTTGTAGCAACACCTTTAGACGTTCCCATAAATCCTTTGCCACCGTATACTGACTTACCATCCGATAGATGTCATGGGGAAGAGCTTGGAGAATGGTTTGAAGAGCTTTTTCGTCTGCATCGGCAATAAGTTGTTGAGCTGGTGTAAGTTCTTCAAATTCTCTTGGTCGAGTCACATTGTTAGCCACGATGGTACCATAGTCAAGTGGACCATTTAAAATTGACTTAACCATAAGCCTCCCATAAACCGGTTTTCCCTTAAGGTAAGACATCATCCGGCCTTGCCATGCTTCAAAAACTTCTTTGATGAGCATTGGCGGGCGATTATCCGTTCCCGTAATGACGGAAATATCCGTAAGTGATGTCATCTGAGGCATTACTGAATTCGGATTCATTTTGTCAACTTCAAAGAGACAAAGATTATCGGTTGATCGATCAGTGAAGTAAAGCTTGTGAATTCTGTTGAGTTTTTGTTGTAAGAAACCAAGATTAAATCCTCTAAAAAATCGTCGAAAAAACAAGCAAAATAACCCTTGATTCGGAACTTTTTGTTGATTCGGAAGTTTGATTCGGAAGATTTTGGCTTGGAAATACCTTGATTCGGAACTTTTGGTTCGGAAGTCTTGATCCGGAACTTTCCCTTGATCCGGAACTTTTCCTTTGATCCGGAACTTTCCCTTGATCCGGAACTTTCCTTGATCCGGAACTTTCTCCTTGATCCGGAACTTTCCTTGATCCGGAACTTTTTCCTTGATCCGGAACTTTCCTTGATCCGGAACTTTCTCCTTGATTCGGAACTTTCCTTGATCCGGAACTTTTTCCTTGATCCGGAACTTTCCTTGATCCGTAACTTTTGGTTCGGAACTTCCTTGATCCGGAACTTTTGTTGATCCGGAACTTTTTGGTTGATCCGGAACTTTTTGGTTCGGAACTTTTTGGTTGGTTCGGAACTTTTTGGTTCGGAACTTTTTGGTGATCCGGATGTTCTTGATTCGGAACTTAGTCTGGGTAAACAGAAACTTGTACGTATGAACAGTCGACCAAAAAAACCAAGATTAAACCCAGATTTTTACCAAATAACCCAAAAAGTTTTGTGATTTCTACAATAATAAGTAAAAACTAATACTTATCCACTAATCCCAATCACAAAAACACCAAAAACACCAAGAATCAAGATGGATCTTCTTAAAGAACACTAATACAATCAAAAACTAAAAAACCACACAAATCATTACCTTAAATCACCCCATAGCGCTCTGATACCAAATGTAGAATCTTGATAACCTATGAATCTATGAAGTGGGTTGATTTTTTCTAGAGATCGAAACTAGAGAGAGAAAGTGAGAGAAAATGTGTGTCTTCTTTATTGAATGAAAACTTGAAATGAACAACAACCACCCCTTTCCAAGGAGGAAAGGGGTATTTACTTCCAAGTCATATGTGGACTTGGGCCGGCCCATGACAAGCCCATGGACCGGTTCTTACTTAACTTAATAAGCATACTCTAACTACGAGCTATTACAACATAAATAATATTGTGGAGTGACCGATACTTCTAATATACGTAAAAACGTATTTCTAACAAGGACCCCCACAGTTGTTGCAAAACGGGTAAGGAGAAAGACTGGGTGCGTCTTGTGGATAGCTATTATCATTGTCATAATTGTACCCCGGTTCTTGCTCGTGACCATACGGGTATCGAACCGGGCACGAAACATGCCAATGAGAATCGCTTCCACAATAGATGCACGGGGGAACAGGAGGTGGATTCAAAAAGGACGAATTAGTCGAGTTGCACAAGGGACAAAATCCAAATTGTGTGTTATCGATATCGTTTCCGCACCGCTCACATGTACACCATTGACAAGAGTCGTTCCCGTATAATCGTCTCCCACACCCGACGCAATGGACATAAGAATCCATAAAGAAAAATAGATAAGCAAGAAGAATATTTTTGGTGCAAAACTTTGAAAAAGAAATGCTTTTTATGATTTTTCAAATGTTTTTGGATTTTTGAAAATTTTTGACACGAAAAAAATAACGTTCACGAGTGAACGGATCCCAAAAGCCAACGCGTCTCTCACAAAAAACCGTTAATCTTCACGAAAAGAGCCGGCAGTGGCGCCATTTTATACAATGATTTTACTAGTTGAAAAAAAGTTCGTTTCTCGGTATCTTAACGAATTGATTTCCGGTAAAATGTGTGACTCAGTTGTTTTTGGTTAAGAAAAAGGGAAGTTGATTATCTATAACTAATTAAAAAGTAAATGCGAAAAGTATTTAAAAACAAACTAAAGACAAGTACAAATAATAAAAGTAAAACAAGGTGAATATTAAAAACTAAAAACAAAAACGATATTAAAACGAATATTGAAACAAATAATAAAACGAAATTTAAAGTGAAATAATTAATAAAAATAAATATAAAAGACAAAATTAACTATCGACTCGAAAATAAAGTTTACTAAATGAAAAAGGAGAGAATAAAACTAAAATGGTACTTTAAAGCTAAACGAGGGAAAACCTAAAGCGGGTACTAAATAAAAGATAAAACTTGAACTTTACGAAAAAATATTAATACTAAAAATCGACGAAAAATTCAACTAAAAATACGTAACTTTCAGAAATAAAATCGGAACAACTTTCAGATAAAACTAAACAATTACGGAACAATACTATTAAATAAACAAGCAGGCAGGCTAGCTGCTCATTGGCGCTAAATCAATAAGCATGAATTTCCATGCATCGTACTATTATGCATCGTACTATTGATTATGCATGCATCGCACTATGCATGTCTAATTCCAGCCATCGTACTCAACATGAAGCTTCCATCGTAACATGCATGTTTGGATCCATCGTAATGTTGGATCGTAACATGGATCGTACCCACGGATCGCACCCACGATCGTACCCACGATCGCAACAAGTGATCGTGGTGAGGATTATGGAGTGTGATCGTGGTGACGATCGTACTATGGATCGTAGTAATGGATCGCAAATAGAAACCCTCGGGGTTTATGCGATCGCACTTACTGGATCGTACTGGTAAAACCCTTAAGCATTACGATGACATACAATAAGCAAATAAGCAAATACCAAATAAGCACTTATCTAAAAACTTAACCAAATCAAATTTAAGAAAAAGCTAATAGACCAAAATTTAAAAACTTTTAAGAATACTAAATAATAAAAATATTTAAAAACAACTTTTTATAAAAATTAACTAAAAAGCACTTGATCAAAAATAAGAAAATTAACACAATAAGCACTAAAACACTTTAAGCTATAAAAATCAAACATTAAAAGATCAATAAGCATAAATTTGAAAACTTTTAAAATACGAAATAAGCAAACTTTAAAAAGACTAAACTTTTTAAGAAAACTAAAAAGTAAATAAGCTAAATACAAAATAAGCCAATAAGATTGTCAAACTTATAGCTTAATTCGTATAAAAGCTTTGATGAAATAAAAAGATGAACTTTTTAATCAAACATCAAAATCAACAAGACATGTATATAAAGAGATCGGATTTAAGATCATATAAAAAAACTAAGAAAGATAGAATAAGATTAAGATTAAAACAAGAATTAAGCTATTTGAAAGTAAAGTTTTGATTACAAACAAGAAAGGAAGATAAAAGATTTAGATCCTAGTGAGAGAAATTGTCACTTTCTCTCTCTAGAATCACCTACCAAAATGAAAATGGAAACTACTCTAAACTAAAACTAACCAACCCTCCTAAATGAGTTTAGGAGGGTATTTATAGGAAAATGGGGAGGTGCATGTGTTGCCTCCTCTTTCTTTCTTCACGTCTTCTCGTTTTTTTAAGTTCTTCGACTTTATCGACTTTGTCTCGGGATTAATTAAACTCGTCTTATAATTTCTTTATTTATTAGACTCGAGTTCTTCGGCTTTATTAAACTTCCGTCTTTAGACTTGTTCTTCAATAAATCTTCAGAATATGCCTTGGACTTCCGTTCTTTTTGCACTCTTGATCTCTTGACTTCGTCTTTTGTCGTTTTCTTCGATAAAAGCCCGTGAATGCCCGTGTTTTCTCTACTTTTCACCTTTTCGTCCTAAATCACAACAAAAACACAAACCACGCATAATTCCGACATTTACGACATAAAATACACGTTTTGGCTCGGTTATTATTGTAATTAAGTGGTAAAAAGATGGGTGTTTTCACACCTATCAGTTTACTTGGACTTTCTTTTTAGCTATGAAAAGTGACACTGCTAATACTTTAATTAGCTTTATTACTCAGATTGAGAAGAAAACTGGTAATGAAGTTAAAATGCTTAGAAGTGATACTGTTGGATGACTTTTGTGCCAAGAAAGGGACTACTAGGCAGTTTAGTCTTGCCTGAACTCCACAGCAAAATGGGATTGTTGAGAGAAAGAATAGAACCCTAATTGAAGCAGCCAGGAATATGTTGGCTGATGCTCACTTTCCCATAGCTTTTTGGGCTGAGGCTGTGAATACAGCTTGTTATGTTCATAATAGAGCATTGGTCAACAAGATACATAACAAAACACCTTATGAGTTACTTTGGGGAAGGAAACCTAATATTGGTTTTCTTAAACCTTTTGGTTGTCATGTAGTTGTACTAGATACTAGTGATGCCTTAGGTAAATTTAGTGCTAAAGGTGATGAAGGCTATTTCATGGGTTATTTAGTGCAGAGTAAGGGATATAGGGTTTACCTTAAGAAGGAAAAACGTATACTTGAAAAAGTACATGTTAGGTTTTTAGAGAGTAAACCTAGTGATCATGAAAGTGGTCCAAATTGGTTGTTTGACTTGGAACCTCTATCTAGGACTTTGAATTATATGCCTGTTAATAATCCAGACATTGTGAAGGTAACTTCAAATGTTATGGAAGAACCAGTTGTTGATGTTTCAGGTACACAGGTTAATGAAGAGGTTGGATCACAAGCAGACAAGTCATCTCCCATACAAGAGTATGTCACTATTCCCATATGGACAGATGCTTTTGCTGCTGCTGCTGCTGGAAAGGAAAATGGTGGTCCCCAAGTATCACCAGTTAACAACATTCATGGTCCTTCAGGCGATGACAAAGGAAAATCTAGCGCTGACAGGACTAATTCAGGCGTTGATGGCTCAAACGTTGACAACACCATTTCAGGCGTTGATGATCCAAACGCTGACAACCTTGGTTCAGGCGTTGACAGCACTTTTGAGCATATTTTCTCTTCCAATTTTGAACAAGGTGAACCTTCAAGCATACATGAAGAGGTTCATACTAATATTGATGGAAGAGAGTCTGAAGAAGATATTGGCAACTTGGAGGATGAGATTAAAGACAACAGACTTTTTGAGGGAGGAGTTCTTACTTCCACTATGAAGAATCACCCCACTTCTCAAATTATTGGAGATGTCATGACTCCTGTTCAGACTAGAAGATCTCATCAAAGTCTTGGTGGATTCATTGCCAATATCCACAAGAAGGTTGATACTCCTCTTGTTCAAGCATGTTTGTTTACCTGTTTTCTATCACAACAGGAACCCAAGAAGATTTTTGATGCTCTTAAAGAACCTAGTTGGGTGGAAGCAATGCAGGATGAGCTTCACTAATTTTCTATTCAGGATGTTTGGGAGATGGTTGATTGTCCCAGGTATGTCAGACCTATTGGGACAAGTTGGATTCTAAGAAACAAGAAAGATGAAAGAGGCATTGTGGTCAGAAATAAGGCACGTTTAGTGGCTCAGGGATATACACAAGAGGAAGGCATAGACTATGAGGAGGTCTTTGCACCAGTTGCAAGGATTGAGGCTATAAGGATATTTCTAGCCTATGCTTCCTGCATGGGCTTCACTGTCTATCAAATCGATGTAAAGAGTACTTTCTTATATGGCACAATTGTTGAGGAGGTATATGTTATGCAGCCTCCTGGTTTTGAAGATCTAGAGAATCCAGACAAAGTGTATAGAGTCAAGAAAGCTATGTATGGAATTCATCAAGCCCCAAGAGCATGGTATGGCACATTGTCCACTTATTTGGTGGAAAAGGGATTCAAAAGGGGCACCATAGACCAAACATTATTTACAAAGAAGGCTGGTAAGGATGTCTTACTTGTTCATGTTTATGTTGATGATATCATCTTTGGTTCCACTAATCTAAAGATGAGTGAAGACTTTTCCAAGCTTATGACAAACAAATTCAAGATGAGTGCAATGGGGGAGATGAACTTCT
Organism: Glebionis coronaria; assembly: GCA_025667525.1. Taxonomy (NCBI): domain Eukaryota; kingdom Viridiplantae; phylum Streptophyta; class Magnoliopsida; order Asterales; family Asteraceae; genus Glebionis; species Glebionis coronaria. The sequence continues at coordinate 424,575,503 of CM046882.1, forward strand.
TTCTAGGGTTACAAGTTCAGCAGAAAGAAGATGGTATCTTCATCTCTCAGGATAAGTATGTAGCAGAGATCTTGAAGAAGTTTGGCTTTTCTCTACATGAAAAGAGGGCTACTACTCCTATGGATAGAGAACACCCGTGGGGAAAAGTTGGAGATGGAAAAGATGTGGATGTCAGGAACTATAGATCAATGATTGGTTCATTGATGTATCTCACAGCCTAAAGACCTGACATCATGTTTGTTGTATGTGCATGTGCACGCCATCAAGTGACTCCTAAAGAATGTCACCTTTATGATGTCAAGAGAATCTTTAGGTACCTTAGATGTTATCCAGATCTTGGCTTATGGTACCCAAAAGATTCACCATTAGAGCTTATTGCATATTCAGACAGTGACTATGGTGGTGATAAATTTGATAGAAAATCCACAACTGGTGGATGTCAGTTTCTTGGGAGTAGGTTGATATCTTGGCAATGCAAGAAACAAATAGTGGTGGCCAATTCTACAACTGAAGCAGAGTATGTAGCTGCAGCTGCTTGTTGTGGACAAGTCTTATGGATTCAGAACCAGCTGTTGGATTATGGGTATAAGTTCATGCATACCAAGATTTTTGTTGACAATAACATCACTTTATGTATTATTAAAAATCCTGTACATCATTCTAAAACAAAACACATAGAAATTAGACATCATTTTATAATGGATTGTTTTGAAAAGGGTTTAATACAACCAGATAGGGTTGACACAGAAGAAAATGTGTCTGATTTATTGACTAAACCTTTTGATGCTGGAAGGTTTCAGTACTTGGTAACAAGTATTGGAATGATCAATCTCACATAATATGTGTTTTCGGGTCTTATTGTAAAAGTATGTACAGGATAATGCATTGTTATTGGTATTTTGAAGTTAGATTCTCCACTATATTTTTCTAACGCTGAGAAAGGTTATCTTAACGCTAACAAGTGTTATCGTGGCGTTGTCAGCAACAATGTTAGTTTTGTGGTTTTTAATCTAAGTGTGCAGGTGGTGTTAGCATTATACCATTGGATACAAAGTTGCTTATGGATCCTTGGAGAATCATTTGATCATGTTTTTATTTATAGATAATGGTTGGAATATTTATATTCCTATCTTGACATAAAATTTTATGTTCATGCATATTATTGGGCAACATATGTATCACAGTTTAAGGGGAGGTTTTAGGAACCTTTAGGACTTTTGGGTATTCTTATAATACTCTTATCACAATTCTAGATTGTGTCCACAGGTGAGTATGAGTTAGTTTTACTAAATCATGAGGCACTATATCATGCAAAGTTGATATACTATGCATGCTGCCAAGACATTTTTGGCCTAGAATTAGTTGTGGTCTGTTGGGAGACTTGGGAATGATTTCTTATGGGTTTTACCTGGGAGTTACAAGGAATTTTATGAGATAACTTAGTTGTTAAGAGTTTTGGTTAGCAAGGGACACTAGAGGACTGATATGTCTATCTTGCATAAGCAAGTGTGCATAACTGGACAGTGCTTGCCGCCCTATAATAATTATCAACTTATAGGTTATCTTCACTAGGATAAATTACTTTGTTAAGGTCCTTTTTCATTTTTATTACTTTTATTTTTGGACGCTGACAAGTATTTTTCCAAGCGTTGTTATGACCAATTTAGACGCTGACATGGCTTTGGCAAACGTTGACAATAATATAGCTGTTGGGCGTTCATGGGTTATTTTGACCGTTGAGACTCATTGGGACCTACCCAGTTGTTACTTTTTGATGAATTTTGGGGCTGTAATTTTGGGAGTAGATAACTTTTAATTAATGCATGGGATAACTTATTTTCTTTTCAATATTTTCATGATTATATTTTGAAAATAGTTGCCTCATTTTTTACCAATCACATGCACCTATCTCTTCTATATATTTGGCTCCTATTTTTAAACAGGGTATCTCATATTCTTGTCTAACACTTTTCTCCTATAATTCATCTTTTTCAATATTCACAAACAGCTTACTTTTACAATGGCACCAAAATTTAACCCAAGTGATTTGGTATTGGGATTCAGGAGTCAACACAATATGATTGCATATTTGGACGCTGATGACACTCTGTTTCCCTAATACACCCAAATGGTGGTGTATTTGAATGCATCCCCAATTAGGTATGCTATTCCTCATGCTCCTCTCATCTTTGTCACACATATTAAGCAGTTTTGGAACACTGTCAGTTCCTCAACTGTTAATAATGTGACTACATTATCATCTATTGTTCATGGGCGTACATGGGTGGTTACTGAAGCCTTGGTTCGCCAGGCTTTGCATCTTGATGATGCAGATGGTATAACCACCCTTCCCATTCATGAAATAGAACAAGGACTAAGGGCTTTGGGTTATCCTTTCCCTGATGAGGGAACTTTAAACAAATATCATAAACAGGAGTTTCCCCCAGCCTGGAAGTACCTCATACATGTCATCTTACAATGTTTGAGTCCCAAGTGCACTACACACAATGAAATTAATAGATCAATTGCTAGTGCAATTGTATGCATTGCACGTGGGCAAAAGTTTAATTATTCAAAAATGATTTTTGATGGAATGTGTAAAACAAAGGGAATAAGATGACTTTGGCTTATCCCAGATTTTTACAAATGGTTTTTGATGAGCAAAATTACTTCACAAGGGATCATGATAATTTTTATGAGATCCCTGTGCAAAAGAAAGCTATTTTTACAAAGATGAATTCACCTCCTCACCGTGACTTACCCCTCACCCCAGCTATGCTTACTGTTATTGCAGCAGCACAACCCCAACTAGACCCACAACCACAACTTGACCCAATACCAGAACTTTTACCTTCACCTCAACGCATGGAAATTGACCAAGAACCCTTCAACGCTGACACCTTAAATATTGGCGTTGACACACCTAATCCAAACGTTGACACCTTTCCTTCACAGACCCAAACACCCCTTAACCTTCCCACATCCACCCAATCCACATCATCTTCTACCCCACCACAATATAGGTTGCAAAAACGCCAAAGGACTACTGGAGTGTTCTCCTCTAGTGGTCCTAGCCATGTAGCAGAGAGAACCGCCACCACAAGTATGGTTGGTGCTATGGATGAGGCTGGGACTATTGGTTCTGGCTTAGATGCAGGCCAAGACAGTCCTATCGTCTTTAAGACCTCATCCATGCTCCATGAATCTAACTTGGGAGGTCAAATACCCATTTTAGAGGAGGGCAGATTGGAACCATACACATTAATAGAATTGACGGTTGTCTGCATTAGCTTGCAAAAGCAAAATGCAGACTTGGTACACATTGTCGTACACAAGGCCTTGAACTCAAGCAATTGAGGGAGAGGATTGTTATTTTGGAGAATGCTAGCACTAGGCGTGGGATGGAGGAATCATCCAAAGAGGAGGATAAGCAGATTAATGTGAGTGATAAAGGCTCACATGATGGTGAATCTTTGAGTGTTGCTGAGGCCCTAACTGAATTGAAGAAGCAACCAGGTTTTGATATATCTCTGGTAACTCCTACCAATTTAGACTTGTCTTTTACAGCTATGTTGGAGCAAATTACAAGAGGCGCTGAGACAAGTAATTTGGGCGTTGACAAGCAAAATTTGTACGCTGACACACCAAGCGCTAACAAGAGTAATTTGGGCGCTGACACAAGGAATTTGAGCGTTGACAGACCTGCAGATGAGGTTGATGTATTCTAGTCATTAGCTATCATCAAAGAAGTATCTTCGCAGGTATTACCATCATCCCTACCCATCATTGATCCATTAGATAAGGGTAAAGGAATCATGGTAGAAATAGAAGTTCTAAAGGATGCAGCACAGGTAGAGTTTGATAGAAGGTTGGCTGCACAACTTGTGGAACAAGAAATAAAGAAGGTGGATGAATCACCATTTGTTGTCACTTCAGAGGAACAAGAAGGAAGTGATGAAGCCAGTTCAGATTCAAGTGTGATGATAATTGAGCAACTTGAGAGACTTGAATATGGTGATGATTTGGCAAGAGAGAAGCTTAGAGAGTTGAAATTGCAAGTAGATTTTGATATGCTAGAAGTTGTTCAGATGTACCATGCTTGGGAAGATAGGTGTATGGAGAATCCAGATTTGACTATTTCAGACCATATTTGGGGTTTGGAGATTCTTCTAAGAGTTTAAAAAGACTGCAAGGTAATTCTGAAACACAAAGCTAGCAATGTTCTCTCACTACTGAAGAGGGATAGAAGGGAGTTGTACTACATGCTACTCAGATGTCATGGAACAGGATGGACCTATAAGAAATTGTTGGGATTATCCTTTGAAGAGTTGGAGTACAAGGCTTATCCCATTTAGGTAAAAGTGCAGGAAATGAACATTCTGAGACTTCTTTCAGATGAAAGGAAAGAAGAACTTGCAGAAGAGATGGAGCTTAAGAAGGTAATGGTTGTTCCAAGACCTTTGAAGAAGGGAGTTCCTCTTGAGTTTCCTAAAGATATGGACAGATTGAAGCCCAGTGAAGCTGTTATAAGAAGGAGCATCAAGCTCTCACCCTTGGAAGCTTCAGATACGGTACAAGTGTTACCTCTTGATGCCAGAAACCCTATTATAAGCTATGAAGAAGATGAAAGTGGGGTTTGGAAGATTGGCAGGTATAGGAAAGACTTAGTAGACCTTTGGAGGTTGTTGGAGGCCAAGTATGAGACTAAAGCTCCTACTTCAGTCAATGGAATAAAACTTTGGTCAACATTCAAGAGAATGTGTGGACCAAAAGAAGAAGATCCTGCTGTTTGGAAGGATCTTGAGGATGATCTCAGTGGTCTTCAATGGCGTTTGTATTCAGCTGTTGGTGTGTATTATTTGAGCTCTACAAAGTTTGCTGAGTATCTTCTTGTAGATGGTCAGTATTCCATGTCCAAAGAAGTTTTGGAGAAGATGAAGACAACACAGCTGGAGATTGACTATTCAAGTGACGTGGCCAAAGATTTGATCAGACATGTTTATTACCAATATGATAAGAGTTGTAAGATTCCTTCTAGTTCTTAATTTTATTAAGAAACTTGTTTACTAGAGTAGATATCAAGTTTAGGGGATGATTGTTGGGAATAAAATGAAGCCAGTCCACTTGAGCGCTAACAAGAGGAAAACAAGCGTTGATAAGAAGAAAACAAACACTGACAGATCAAGCGTTTACAAGAAGAAGTCAAGCGTTGATAGGTTGAAGACAAGCACTGATAGAAAGATATGGTCTACGCATATTTTGTTTCTAGTTTGTTTCTAGTAAAGATAAGTTCAACATTGTATTTTCTATAATTATCTTTACCTAGAATAGTTGATATGTAGACTCTTGTACAAGGCTTCTTATGTCTATAAAAGAAGACCTTTAGGTTATGTTTCATAATAAGTTTTCATACGTTAAACACTTTCATTGTAAGCAAGTTCGTTATTATCAATCAAGTGAAAGTTTGTTTTACATCTTTGTGTGTTCTTGTTTAAGTGTTAATTCCACATAACACTTAGATTACTTTATACATAAACAAAGTTTTTCTACGTGTATAACTTGATCTAATCTCGTATACACAAGCTTAATCGATCTAAGTTTGGGATCAACACAAACATTTATAAAATATAGTACCAAAATTTTAAGAACACCACAAGTGTCATCTCCATCCCATACTAGAAAAACATTTAAAAACTCAGTGAAAATGGGACTATGAACTCACCTGATAAAGCTCCTCCAAGTTTCCGCACACTAGCAAAATCTAACACACAATACATACAATCAAGACAAGAACTAATGAAAACTCATAATGACTCATCAATCTATGATGGATGTCTAACCTCTTATACATTTTAATACCACTTAATAACTTCATTTACATGTCTAATGCATCCCGTTACACCCTTCTCTAAAGCCCTTAACTTATCCAAGTTCATAACCTATCCCGTTGAGATTTTACCCAAAACAGTCCTGATTTTTATCCTCCGTATTATGCCTCAAACGCCCACCAAAACTAACTCATATTCCTTGCAATGAAAATACCATAAACTTATATGTGTTAGCTAAGTTCTCAGCCCTTGACCCAGCCTCATAGCTAATTCTAAGTCCTCAATATGCAACTTATATTTTACCTATTCAGAACTTACTGATTTTGAGCATATGAAAAGTTTGTTATGACTAGAGGGTCTTCTACTATCCCAATTGATTAGCACTCTTCCAGGTTTCTTACATATGAAATAACTCTCATGTTCGTTTTAAGGTCCAATTGTACTCCTAAGTACCCTAACCATCTTAAAACATTAATTTAAACCCGACTGATTTTAAAACTGTTTTGACCTCCGACTGTTGTAAACTGTTTTTAACCCACTTCCCTACCTCCAATGTAGTTCTCGTTTCTTTCATTCAAAAGCCTACTCAAATACCTTTCTAGTACTACTTCGATCGCATCATGAAAGTGTATAGAACTCTAGATATGATCTAAACAAATGACCTAAAATTCTGCCCAGTTTTTAAAAACGATTTTAACACAATTAACCTAATTAATTACCATCACCGTATATATTTATTAACCCTAATTATTCTAATCATGTTCATATCATTAAATTACAGATTTCATAATTAACCTAACCCTAAATCCATCATGCATTGATTAAGAACATGTAAATAACAATTAAATTAAATAGGTGAACAAGGATTTTACCGTAAAATTAATAGAAGACAAAAATTATGAAAACCCTAATTTTATCTTGTAGATTTCAATTCCTTCTTGATCTCTAAGGATTTTATGAAGTGTTTTGATAAATAAAAACCTTATATAATTAATCCTAACAAGTCCTAGCCCAAGTACAAAAGCCCGGTTCCCTTTTTCCTTTTTTCCTTTTCTTGCGTCACATAACCGACCAAACACCACCTAAATTTCTTTTTTTATATATTTTATTATTAATTGATATATTATTAATATTACCTTAATTTCCCTTAATTTATTGCCTCCAAAACCTCAAAACCGTAAAACTTGTCAGTTTTTACGCGTATACCGTAAAAGACGTAAAAATATACAGTTTTATAAAAACTCTTGAAATATAAAATAAAATAAATAACTAAGTCCTACATGACTTAAAACCATCCCGAAAAATATTCTCGTGACTAATTACCTTATCCGAAACCTCCAAATGCTAAACCCTAAATCGTAAAAATACGACTTACTATAATACATATACGTACACATAAAATATTAAAATAACACCGCATTCTATCATAGTCACATCCATGTGAAATAATGAGCACGAAATATCCCCTTCGTAACATCATATAACGCACACGCGATACACGAATTATGACTAACATCCAATCAAAGGCTCAATATAAACAGAATGCACGTAAACGCACACTAAGCATATAATCAAAGTCAAACAGTCAAAAGTGACAAATCCAAAATCTAGGGTTGTCACATTATATATACTTGGAGTTAAAATTAATCTTGCCTCCCTGATTTAAATATGAGATTTTGATGTCAACTTTTCTTGTGCTGCTATCTTTTTAGTGGAAAATGTTACATATACTTGAATCAAGGTCATTTATCCAATTTTCTTATGCTGGTATATGTACATGTACCATCATTTGGGGGATGTATATTTGTAAAAAAATTATTGTGCTTTTTGGTTTCATTTTGCTATTATGCTATGTACTTTATTGGTTAAACTATAAATTTTGCTTTTTTACTATTATATTTTTGTCAAAAAGAACTTCTGAGAGTAGATCTAGTGTAAATATCTTATCGAACTATTTATTTTCTTGCAAAAAACCTCTTGAGACTTTAAAATTTAACTATCTGGGTTATCTTCTCTCATATGCCATACACATAAGAGCATTTTCGTTATTTTAAGAAAGCCACTACCACCGCTACCGCCACCAGACTATTTTGAGCGGTATCACACATAATAGTATGATGAAATGAGCTTAGTTTATATCGTTGTTGTATGCACATTCTGTAACGACCCACTTTGAAAAGTAGACCGTTACGTAATAATTATGGCTTGTCATTAAAGCATGCAAGGTAATATGTCTTAAAAACATAAATGACCAAAAAGGAAAGCCGGAATCAAACATCAGCCCCCAAACATAAGCTCAAACCTGTATAAAGTAAAGAATGTAGAAAAGGACTAAACATTGTCCAGCCAAGCATAAGTATGTAAAATCCATAAGGAAATGAAGTCAAAGAGAGCCTCCATCATATGCACGTACTCTCAATAGCTTATGTTTGTCCTTGGGTACCTGCTGTATGGGACATGAAAAGAAAAATACGGTTGAGCAATACGCTTAGTGAACGAATATAATGACATGAATAGCATAACTAAAAAATAAGCAAAAGATATGAAATGCAGCAGAATATGTATAACTCCTGAAAAACCTAGAACAGGTTTTATAAACTGGTTTATAACTGAAAAGTCTTAAATTTTATACATGCAATATAATTTAAATGCCAAAGAGCTCATATAGGTCATGATATATATCAACGTGCATGAATAAATAGAGGGGTGACCTCGTCATGCAATTAGAGGGGTGACCTCTAATTATATAAGTCTGGGTGGAGGGATCAGCTCCAATGCGACGGATGTAGAGCACACACCACAGTCACCTTGTAAACCTGCAAAACATGTACAAGAATGCACCCATACGCCTCACATGATAATAATAATAATGGCCAAAGTAACTGAAAAGGACGCCACGAGAAATCACTCTCGTCGCGAAAGAGTCATGACACCGGTGCCTCAAGTGTCATGGTTATGGTACCTCCATAACTATGTGGACATGGTCATGCATGTATATAGCTCAGGAAATTTAAATTGATAGCATGGCAAACAATGAAAAGTTTTATGACATGTAAACTAGGGAAAACAGATGGCAGCAAACGGAGAATCCTAATCATGCATAGAAAGAGAATGTCCTTACTGAAAGACAGAATAACCGTACCTTATATCCAGTAACGAATGAAGATGAAAGGCGGAAAGTAAATACTCCGACTTCATGAGTGCTACATAATAAAGGACGTGAATGAGTTTTATGTTTATGTATAACTTACTGATTCTTAGTTTAGTAAATTTACTTGTCCTTGACTTCCTTTACTTGTTCTTAACTTGTTTTACTTGTTCTTGACTTGTTTTACTATTTCATGTTTTATCCTGTATTTCTTAGTGTTTCATGTGTTCCTGATTAACGTATTTCATGTTTCATGTGTTATTATACTTGATATTTCCATAATGAGTAACTTTCTAAAAATAGTAGGTTTCTATATATAGTAACTGAAAGTCCCAAATGTTGTCCCTATAATTATTCACTTCACTATGGTTGATTATAAGAAATAAATATGAAAAGATATTAATTCTAAAGAGAGAAAGTAGAGAGAATTGCTTGGAAACTTATGGATGATTAGATTGAGAGAGTAATGTAATTTATGACCAACACCCTCCTAACATATGCTAGGAGGGTGATATATAGCCAAGCCTACATATGGCTTATGGGCTATATGATAATGGGTCGGGCTTGAATCCATTAACTAAATAATCTTAAACATGGACTATTAGCTATTTTATCAAGCCCGTGATTCCCGAATTTTCTACTATCTACTACAACGTTCTAAGAATAATACATAATAATCCTATGACCGAACATTCTTGTTTGACTCAATATTTTGAGGCTAACAATCTCCCCCAATGAGAGGTCATTCCTCTATGACATTTGTAGATTTATAGAGATTACTAATCTCACCATAATTAAGTTAGAGACGTGTAATAGTAGTCTTGTTCCTTCATGATGTGATCTTTGAGCCTTTGTCGTTGTCTTTTGACTTTGTCTTTAATCTTGAGATCTTCAAATCTATGACCGAATCATTCTTGATGACACAATATTTTGAGACTAACATCTCACTCAGTGAGAGGTCATTCCTCTATGACATGCAAGTATTTATGGAGATAATTAATCTTTAGTATTGCAATCTTCAAAATGACTGCTTCATTCTTACTGGTCACCATCCTTGACTTGTCTTTGCCATCTTGTGATCTTGTTTCTTTAATATTTGACTTTACTGAGTACACCATAACGCCACCTTCTTGAGACAAAACATAGACACGGACTGGATGGCTTTGACATTCGTCCTAAATCGGTAGCGTTTTACCTCCGGTCGGTGAAGACCATTATACGATATTAATACAGTACCTGTGATTCGGTAGATTCAGTTAAGAACCTCATTGACAGGGTTTCACGGCTGTATAATCCATTCTCTTTACTCGACCGTCTCAAAGCAAGACTGCGAACATAAAGAGTGAATTAATTGGATAAATATATGCTTGATTAAAGTCGTCAATTCAAATTCCTGGAACAAGTTTAATTCATAAAAATCTTACCATTGTTGTTTTCCAGTTGACACAAGCTTGATTCATAAGAGTCTCGCAACCTACCGTAGCGTTGTTTGAGGTTGACGCTAGAAGGGTTTCCATTCGTCACTATGAATATTAATGAATATCACTCTGAATGTTCTGGCAAGACCATAAAGATATTACGTAGAAACCTGAAACGAGTTTGAATCAATTCAGAAACCAATGTTTTTTCAGTTTACACATGTTCAATTCATAAAGAATCTTACACATGACCTACCGCAGTGTTGTTTGATGTTAACACTGGAAGGATTTCCACTCATCATTGTGAATACTAGGTAGTATCACTCTGAGTGTTCTAGAAATATCGTAAGGATATAGCGTAGGACTCTCTTCTTTGTCATTCCGTATGTCCTAACGAGATTTAATTGATCTCTTGGCTCAAGACTCTATATGTTCACTTTTAGTGGTCGGAGGCTGGAGCAGATGCCACCTATTCAATATCAACTATCTCGGAGTGAGACAGTCAATAGAAGTCGTGTTGATCTCTGTGAGAATAAAACAAACTTCTTTTGAGAGAAGTCTAAGTCAGCTGTGGAAGGGTTGTGCATTACATCACTGGGTCCATGATGCATGTCTTCATGATGTGTTGACCCGGTTTCTGCCTAAGTTGTAAGGAGGGCTAATTTCTTTACACCCTTTATGCTTATTAAGACATCATTACTAGCACCTTGTTGTGATTGTTCCTGTTCTAACTTAAGTACTTAGTCTGCATTCAACTACGTTCACATTCTACTCCATCTTTCCTAAGGACTTATAATAATCTATTGGATTGTCTATAGGAAGATCCCTCAGATTCTGGTTGGATCATAGGACATATACCTAACAACTTTTTGACACCAATAATGTCGTGAATTAAAGAGGTTGTGGGTATATAAGATTGTAACCATAAAACCATAAACTTTCAAGTGGTTTAAAGTGCTTGAGTCTTAGATCACATTTCTCCCGTATCAATAATCTATAAATCTTTTGATATTAGAGATACCAAATTTGACTAAAATATATCGCGAGAAATAGTCTTGAAAATCTTCGGGAGGAAGATGTGTCTAACTAGCATGAATTTTTGGAACGCTCCCCACAAAAATTGATCCAGTTGAATTGTCATTGTGAGGATGTGATCCACATTTTGCTTTTTGAGGATAGGAGTTACTGAACACACAATTTTTTGAAAGATTTTGAATAATCATTGAAAAACTCTTGAAAAAATTGTGTTCAACGCTTTTCGAAAACCAATTCTTTTTGGCGACATGGTATTTCTAAAGCATAAACTTGAGTTAATATACTTTGTATGTCTTGACGAATCCACTCAAGTGTAAGAAGATTTCTCTTCTTTTGCTGAGGGTAAGTGCACTAAACCGTACACTCCCCCGTGAATATAAATCCGGGTTACAATCTGAAAGTTATTACAAGCCATTATGCTGAGCTCAAAACTTGGAATATTTTGTGACAAGCTCAACCCAAGATGGATTTTTCTACCCGTTATTGGAAATGTTTTCCAAAAGAGACAATTTTCTTTATTAAAATAGAAATGACATGTTTTGAAAAATATTTACAACTTTCATTCGAGCTTTATGTACACACCCGTGTCGTTATTGAGCGACATTTCATGGCACGTTCATATAATCGATACTAAAAGACATGTCGAGAAGAATATATTTGGATTTTCAAAGATTTTTAATTTTGTGTTTTGCTTTTAAATGTTTTATATTTTTGTATTTTTCTTTTTCAATGATATTTACAAGTAGATATTTGATAGTGAATCAAGCAGGCACCTTTGCCAGAATCTCCAGGTCTGCTGGAGTCAAACATCTCATACCAATTTGCATAATGAGGTACTCAAACCTATCTTTTGACAGAGCTTTCGTAAACAAGTCGGCTAATTGGTAATCCGTTCCAACAAAGTATAACACAATGATACCTCGTTCAACTTGTTCCTTTATGAAGTGATATCTGACATCAATGTGCTTCGTGCGGGAATGTTGTACCGGATTGTAGGAGATGGCTATGGCCGACTTTGAGTCACAGTACATAGGTACTTTATCAAAGTGGAATCCATAATCAGTGAGTTATGTTCTCATCCAAAGAACTTGAGCACAACACGCAGATAGAGACACATACTCTGCTGCGGCTGATGAAAGCGACATGCAATCCTTCTTCTTGGAAGACCATTCCACGAGCTTATCTTGTCCTAGAAATTGTGCACCACCAGAAGTACTTTTTTGAGTATCATGACACCCTGCATGATCAGAATCTGAATATGCCGTTAGAAAGAAACCGGTTTCCTTCGAATACCAGAGTCCCAAGTGAATGGTATTCTTAGGTACCGAAAGATCCATTTAACCTCCTTGAGGTGCTTTTCAGTGGGTCTGGCTTGATATCGTGCACAATAGCATGTAGCATGTGAAATGTCGGGTCTGCTTGCTGTCAAGTACATGAGAGAGCCGATCATGGAACGATATCTCGTTTGATCTATGGCATTTCCCTCCAAGTCAGCATCTAGGGAGGTGGTTGATAATGGTGTCCCAACGGGGTCACATGAGGTCATACCATGCTTTTTGATCATCTCTTGACAATACTTATCTTGGTTAATAAAGATACCACTTGGGGATTGGTGAACTTGAATTCCAAGAAAGAATTTTAGTTCGCTCATCATTGACATTTCAAATTTGCTGTGCATTAATTTTTCAAGCCATTTTGAAAGTTTTGGGTTTGTGGACCCAAAAATAATGTCATCAACATAAATCTACACAAGCAAAATGTCATCCCCAGACTTATAAATAAACAAGGTAAGATCAATGGAACCTTTTGATAAACCTTTGGATACCAGAAAATTCGAGAGCTCGTCGTGCCATGCCCTTGGAGCTTGCTTTAGTCCATATAGTGCTTTGTGGAGACGATATACCTTGTCAGGATAATGTGGATTAAGAATCCTTCAGGCTGCGTAACATAGACTTCTTCTTTCAAAGGACCATTAAGAAATGATGTCTTCACGTCCATTTGATAATCGATGAATCCCTTATGTGCAACATAAGCAAGGAAAATCCTGACTACTTCCATACGAGCTACTTGTGCAAATGATTCTTCAAAATCAATACCCTCTCTCTGGCCATACCCCTTAGCCCCTAGCCTAGATTTGTTCTTGATGATCGTGTTTTCTTCATCCATCTTGTTTTTCCAGATCCATCGAAGATTTAACAGTGTTACATCGTATTGTCTGTCAACAAGTTCCCAGACTCTAAGTCTTTCAAATTGTTGAAGTTCATCCGTCATCGATTCAATCCAAGCATGATCATTCAATGCTTCTTTGATGTTTTACGATTCAGCTGTACTCACGACGAGTGCGAACCTACAAACATCTCCATTGGTTTCTAATGTTCGTCTTACACGAACAGGCTGTGAAGGGTTTCCAATTACTTGAACCAAAGGGTGATCTCGGGCCCAATGATATATTGACGGATGTCGTTGGTAGAACGTTAGCATGTTTGACGGATCAACATGGCGAGTAGAAGACTCTCCAGTTTCATGTACTGATGTACCGAATGGATTGTGAAAATCGTCATAGTCAGATAATGCATTGTCTGCTTCATTTGTGTTCTCTGAAGCAATGACAGTAGTTGTGGATGTTGTAGGATCGATTGTTGAAGTGATATTCTGATGAGGTAAATCTACAGCTACCCGTGTTGAAGTAGATGAAGTTGTATCCGTTTGTTGACGATGATCAGTATCATCATTCGTATCATGAGTGACAGCGGAAGACTTTGATACAACATGTTTCTCCCCCATGAAATATTCATCATACATTGGTCCATATAACATTTCCAACTCTTCAATTGTCATGTCCACTGTTATATCAGCTCTTGGATCACTTTTTTAAACCAGCTTTGAACTTGACGGTTCATTACTGTGGTCTTGAGTTCCGAGTTTCGTGCGTTTATGTACAGAAGTATTTTATCGTTGTGGATCGGGACTTAAACTGTTTTGTTCAAGTGCCATCTCTTGTAATTCATCAAATCTGATATGAATAGTCTCGACTATCAATTTTGTTCTCTTGTTGTAAACTATATATCCCTTAGACTAAGTTGCATATCCCACTAGAATACATGCGTCACCTTTCTCTTTCATCATATCCAAATTTTCACCATCTCGTATTATGTAACAAGTACATCAAAAAACGTGAGTTTTTTGAGTGAAGGTTTTCGATAATGAATTTGTGATATGGTGTCTTTTCGTGTCTTGGAATAATTAATGAACGGTTTTGTGTGTAGCATGCGGTTTACACGGCTTCGGCCTGAAAGAACAATGGTAGTTTAAAGCGGATAATAATGTTTGAGCAGCCTCAACTAAAGTACGGTTTCGTCTTTCAACAACACCGTTTTGTTCGGATGTTCGAGCAATAGATGTTTCATGTTCACACCCTTCTTCTTCACAATAATTCTTTAGAGTTGAATTCAAGAATTATGTGCTTCCGTCAGTACGTACCACTTTTACTTGAGCTTGAAGACCACGTTGTATCTGTTTAAGGAAGTTGATGAGAACTTCTGGTATTTCATCCTTGGATCTCAAGAAGAAAGTCCATGTGTACCTTGAGTAGTCATCGACAATAACCAAAATGTATTTCTTCCCATTGATACTTTGAACACGTATGGGACCACACAAATCCATATGAAGAAGATCTAAAATCCATATGAAGAAGATCTAACCGTCCTTTAGAGCTTGGTGTAGTCTTTGTCTTGAACCTACTTCGTTTAGCTTTACAAAGCTCACAAGAATAACAAAGATGATCTTTGATGAATTTCAAGCTTGGAAGGCCTCTCACAATATCTTTCTTGGAAAGCAAGTTGATGGTATCAAATTTGAGATGAAATAGACGTTGATGCCATAACCATGCCGGAGTCGTTGAAGCTTTATGATGGAGGAACAAGAATAATCTGGTTATTTAGTTTCCTAGTTTATGATATCTTTTATTTGGTTTTCTTATATTGTGGTATCTTTTATTTTATTTTTTTTAACAATAAATTATGGTAAAGAGAATATTTAATTTCCAATTATAGGTTTAGAAAAATAGAAAGCAATATGAATCTTTATTTAGATTGATTCTCATTTTCCTAAAAATGTTAGGCTTTTCATTTGTATTAGGGATCTTTGAGTTTTGATAATGAAAGCTTTTGCTTTGTTCTTGGCAGTTTGCTAAGATTCTCTTAATAATCGGTATTCGTTGAATCAACGATTGTTGGAGTTTTCCTAATTATTCGTATTCTTTTGAATCAACGATAGTTGGAAGAGTTGTTTCTTGTATTCTTTGTGAATCAACGGATTCATTTATTTATCTTCTTTTTTGCTACATCAGTTGGTATCAGAGCCGAAGTTCCTGATTAAGATGTCTCCAAAGAGAAGTAGGAATCTTCAAGGTGTATATGGAGAAGCGTGTTATGGCAAGATTGGATGAGAGATTGGATCAGTTAATTAATCAATTGAGTGGCCAGATGGATCACTTGATGAACAAGCGTGGTGATCGTAACGGTTGGGGTGCCAAAGATGAAGAGATAGAAAACCCAGTTGTTGATCCCGATGACGATGATGATGATGTCGTGTGTGTTGATTATGAAGCAGCCCTGGTTTATGATGAAGAACCCGAGGAAGAGGAGTATCCTTTTGTTGACATTTATCAGAATTGTCAAGAAGAAGAAAATGATGTGCCATCTTCAGATGTTATGTAGGGTGTCGAAGAATCAATGGCAGTTTATGATACTGATCTTGAAGATGTCATTGAGGAGGAAGAAGGGTTTTTTGGGGAAGGAAGATTTGGTGGCAAAGAAGACAACAACAAATACGTTATAGTTGTATCTAATGATCTTTGTTCTTCAATGATCAAAACTACATTAGGTGTTGATTATTCAAAAACCATAGGTTCAATCCCTCATGAGTTAACTTGGTTGCAAAAAGGTAAATGGGTGGATGTTAGTATCTTAATTAAAACAAATAAATATCAAGAAGTTGTACCTATGGTCAGTAAGTTTGGTTTTAAGACGATCAATATTCGAGGTCGATTTATTATAAATAAAGGGAATTTGATGCAAGGGATACAAATTTGGATTCTACGAGTACAAGGGACAAGTGAGACAAACTCGAGGATGAGTTTTTTGAAGTGATGGAGAATGATAGAGGAACAAGAATAAACTGGTTATTTAGTTTCCTAGTTTATGATATCTTTTATTTAGTTTTCTTATTTTGTGGTATCTTTTATTTAATTTTTTTTATTTTGTGTTTTCTAGGAAGAATATTGTTTTCTTTTTCCCTAAGTTTAGTTTTCCTTTAAAACTAGGACTTGAGTTTATTGTATTGAATTATGAAGCTATGAATAAAAAAATACAAACTTTTAGTCTTTTGTTAATCAACTTAAATCCATTTTAGGGTTTATTGTTCAATTTCATCCAAATAATCGGGTATTCGTTGAATCAACGATTGTTGGAGTTTACTTGATTATCGGTATTCTTTTTGAATCAACGATAGCTGAAAGGATTGTGTCTGGCATTCTTTGGAATCAACAGATTCAATTATCTATCTTTGTTACCTTGTTTTTTCCGCTACATCACCGGAAAAGAAGAAGGATTTATCGAGAAAGAAGAATTTTGTGCAGAAGAAGATACTATTGAAGACACTGTAGTTGTGGCTAATAATCTTTATTCTTCAATGATCTAAACTACCATGGTCGACAAGTTGGGTTTTAAGACGATCAAGGTTCGAGGTCGAGTCATTATAAATAAAGGATTTTTGATGCAAGAGATGCAAACTTGGATGCTACGAATATAAGGAAAACTCGAGGACGAGTTTTTTTAAGGGAGAGAGAATGGTTCGGTTCAACTCCAAATAAAAGATATTGATGTTCTTTTTATTTATTTATGTTTCCTGTTTAACAATAAATTCTGGTAAAGAGAATATTTAATTTCCAGTTATAGGTTTAGGAAAATAGAAAGTAATATCAATCTTTATTTAGATTGATTCTCATGTTCCTATAAATGTTAGGCTTTTCATTTGTATTAGGGATCTTTGAGTTTTGATAATGAAAGCTTTTGCTTTGTTCTTGGCGGTTTGCTAAGATTCTCTTAATAATCGGTATTTGTTGAATATACAATTGTTGGATTTTGCCTAATTGTCGGTATTCTTTTGAATCAACGATAGTTGGAAAAGTTGTTTTTGGTATTCTTTGTGAATCAACAAATTAAATTATTTATCTTCTTTTTTCGCTACATCACTTTAGCCATGAAACATATTGGAGTGGAGGAAGTTGTGTCTTGAAGTGAAATTGTGTAGAGATCTGTTCCCCTTGAACCGTTGAGTAAATCATTCCCATCATAATCACGAACAAAACATGTCTTCTTTCTAAATGCAACCTCCAAATCCGCACCACAGAATTGACCAACAGAGAAAAGATTGTGATTGATCCCTTCGACATAATATACCCTTTTTATCGTGATATTCCCTTGAACCAAATCTCCATATCCTAGGATCGGTGTAAATTGATCATTTCCGAATCGGACCATACCCAGGAACTTCTCCACGAAGTTAATTAGAAGCTTGAGATTCCCCGTCATGTGCTTGGTGCACCTGGAGTCCAGTATGAAGAGAATTATTTCGATCACCTGCAGAAGAATTAGAACACGATGGAGCATTTGCTAAATTGAATTCCATGTTAATTGTGATATCCGAATCCTTAGTGTCCCTAGTTTCAACACTTAAAGGCATGCTAACACTCGTAGTCACATTTTCTGTCCTAACCTTAGGCATCCATTTATATCCTGGAGGACATTGATTAGCAAACCACCATTTCCAATACTTTCCAACAGACTCATATAATTCCCTAATTTTGCTTCTAGTGTTCTTAGTGGTGGAGTCGGATGCAATACTTTTCTTAGGTGGGGTTGCACCAGAATGGTTCGCTTGGCATTTGGGTTTACTAGCACTAATAGGCATCGCAATTTGCTTCTTAGTTCTAGTATAAGCGCCTTTGACATTATTCGAAACACACATAGCATGATTAGCATTAGCACATTTTCCACATTTCACACAAACAAACTTAACATTCATATCATTCAAACTCAAATCATTCAAATCGTCATTACATGTGATTACAAACGTTTTATTCTTAGAAACATTCAAATTCCTAGGGTGGTCTTCTACTTTCTTCATCTTCCCTTGACTCTTGTTTTGCCAAACCTTTTCATTCATTCGAGTGCTCTTAAGCCGAGGCCGGCTAACACTAGCAGTGGGGACTACTCCTGTAGTAAAAGACACACGTCTATTAGTGTCTCTCGATTGAATTTCTTTATTGTGTGTGGGTTTAGTGGCTAATCTATACATCCCTGGTTTAATCACATTAGTGTTCTTAATGTTTTGTGGTCGAATATCTGTTTTGGGAGTAATCTGTGGTAACCTATCCTTCCCATCCGTCTTGGGGGCAAACCCAGGTTTTTCAAACGCAGAATTTGAGAAAACAAATGGATTTCCCAACACAGAGGGTTTAGTCACTTTGTACGCATTGGGTTGTCTGACAACAGGTTTCTAACGCTAGGTTCCACAATTTTCCCACCCATCTTAGCAACGAGTTTCTTCAACTCTACTATCGCTATGTCCCTGACTTGTAACTGAGCTTTCAAATCTGTAATTTCCATACTCTTTTCATTCATTTCTCGAAACATTTGGGAAATTTTTTCTTGCAAGTTATTATCATTTGGACCTTTTCTGACTTTGTCTTGCAAAGCAAGTTCAACATAATGACAATGTTTTTGAAGGAAATCAGGTCTATGTTGAAGTACCTCAAAAGCCTTTTTATCAACATTTTCTTTGTGTTTTGAGAGCTCAGTTTCAAGACGTTCACACTCTTTGGTCTTAGAAATATATTTGCATGCAACATCAGAATATTCATCTATAGCAGCAAAAGATGTAACAGCAACACACAAAATATCTTTAAAGAGACATTATTTTAAGAGTAGATCATATTCGTTTGAAAACTATGATTTGTCAGTTTGAAGTTCATCAAGTTCTTTTTCTAGAGACTCAACGTATTTCAAATCATCAAACATTTCTGACCGAATTAATCTTTCAAATTCAAGAGCATTTTCTTTTATTATCTTCGTATTCGGTATTAAAAGTTCTTTCACAAGCACAGTTATATCGTGAGAGATCTCTTTTTTCCATTTGTCATTTTCACGTTTTTGCCAATCTCTTTCAACGTCTGATTGAATATTATCAATGTGATGTTTAAGAATACCAAGTGTCTTCCTACTCTTTCTTTTAAAAGCATCAAGAGGTAGATTGTTTATAAATTTAGAAACGTTAGTTTTCTTAGTGGAAAAAATTTTCTTCTATCAAATTCTTCTTTGTTTGCTTTCAAGAAACAATTCCTCACGAGACTTCTGTTTTTGTGGAGTGAAAAGTCCATAAAGACTGTTTTCAAAAGCATAATTATATGGTTTCATAAAATCTTAATTGACCAGTGATCTATTCTCCTCATCCCAAAGGGACGTCTCATCACTATCGAGCCCAGTTACTGGGCAATCATGATCGGTCCATTCGGACTCATCAAGATATAAGTAGGGGTTCGCAACTTGAGCTTGGTCGAGGTACTTAGGACTTTCAAAACTAGCTTTAACCTTAAAAAAACGACCGAGGTACTATCATTCTTATGGTTTGAATGGAGTCATGCATTTTATAAACAATTTTCTTCAAAAAATCGACTTGTTCTTCTAGTTCCATTACTTTTCAGTGTCTTTGCCTTGTCTATTTTTGAAATCTTGTTTTAACTTTTCAACCTCTTGTTTCTTTTCCTCAAGAATTTTAGTAAAATCGATGGTATTCATAGAATCCTTTGTTCAAGTTCGTTTACTTTTGTTGTGGTAAGGTACGTTTTTTAATGTCCATCACATAAGAAAACATTATATTGACGTTTTTCTTTACCTAACAAAGCAAGGGATTCGTTATATTTATTTTCAAATCGTCCTTTTTAATGTTAATTAAACGAACTTTGTACCCCTCAAGCTCTTTGTCTTTTTGAAGAAGCTGAGCCCTATAACTATCAATGGTCTCACTAGATTTTATTAGAGCGACATTGCTTTCTTCAAAGTTTTGAGTGAGCGTTGCGTTTGCCTTCTTTAATTGCTTTTGACTCTTTCTAGTTTCATTGACATCTTTTTGTAAACTAGAAATGAAATTAGCAAGCACGACACGCTCCTCATCATCATAATCATTTGCATGTTGATCATCCTCAAACTCATTATTGCACATGTCTGATGAATTGGGTGTGGTATTACTATCAACCGTTTCCATCATACATGTGTCAGTAATTGTTGTTGGTAGATCACTATGCTCATGTGTATCACCAAACACATTATATTCATCATCATGTGGTACCTTATCAATTGGCTCGGTATCAAAGATGGAACCATAGTCATCTTCAGTTACGTTGAGGACCTCATGAATAGTTTCCATGTATGATTAATGTGCCTCGAGTTCTTGGTCAGAGAGTTCATCATCTGTGTCGTCAAGCATTTCTCCTTCCTCAGCTGATAACTTGATTCCAGCTTCCGTCTTCTTACATAGCAACATCTTTTCCTTATGATAACTATAATCCTTAACCCTTTTTGGCTGCCTGCATTCCTTAGCCATATGCCCAAAACTGGTGCAGTTAAAACACTGAATCCCACTTTGTTGCACAACTTGAGTACCAACAGTTTCCCTATTTCCAACAACATTAGCAACCCTCTGATTATCACACTTAGCGGTATGTCGATCATACTTTGGAGGACTCTCAACACGCCTTCGTGTTTCATACCTTGGAGGACTTTGAACATAGTTGTTCCTCGTGTTTGATGATGTTCTGAGGTTGTTGTTGGTGGGTTTGTAGATTTTCTTGTATTGCTTCATAATGAAAGCCATTTGTTGCTTGAAATCCCTATCCTTTTTAGCTTGTTCCTCATCACCGTCGTCTTCAGATGATTTCTCAAGTGGTGGTGATGGTTCTTGATATAGTAAAATCGTACACGTTTTAGGAAGAACGCGTATGAGCGGCAAGTATTAAGTTTTATAATTTAGGAAAACGGTAAAATCAAATAAGTGCGAGTTCGTTCTCGGCGGATGTGTTTGATGTGTATGCCAATTATATAAAATCAAAGTTTGGATTAGTGTCGTTTTTGGTTGAGAAAAGAAGGAAAATAAAGACGATTGACGTTAAAAACTACCCTACGACATAAAAAACGCAAAATCGTAAAACTCAACAAAAAATGAAAGTCCACTAAAATAAACCAAAATTTTATTTTAAACTAAAAAAATATAAATAAAACAAAAATGAAAACAAAAATTTCCAAAATCTTTTTAATTATTTTATATTAATATTTAATTTTTAATAAAAAACTAAAAAATTAATAAAATGCATAAAAAGTGAAAATGAAAATCTTTCTTAATTTAAACCTCAAAAATATTTATTAAAACTTAAAAACTATTTTTCAAAATTTTTAAAGCACTTTTTCTATTTTTAAATTACTTTCTAGAATTTAAAACAAAATAAATGATAAAAAATAAATAAATAACGTGAAAAATAAACTTTTTGTACCAAAAAGTCCTAAACTATGATTAAAACACAGGAAAAATGAAAAAAAAGGCTAAAAGTGCTTAAACAATAAGCTAAAACCAGCTTATAACATTCGAAAACTAATATAAGCTAAAAATGAAACACCCCTTAACAACCAACCCTAGGGAACTTTATACTGATAAAGTCCCTAGGGCAAACGGTAAGTGTGTATGTGTGTGGTGTGAGTGGCGCAGGTTCGAGTCCTGGCCACAGTTTTTTTAAAACCTTTTTTTTATTTTTTATTTATCAACTACTGATTATTGGTGAACTAATACTCCCTAAAACAAAAACAAAATCAAAGAAAAAACGATTTTAAGCTATAAACAAAGATCAAAAAGCAAACAGACATGTAATATATAAAATTTAACCAGGCTACTTGTTGTCCGATATAAACAAAAAACAAAATAATCGTTCTCTGATGAAACAGGAATGTCACTGGTGAAATGATGAGCCTGATTTTGCTTTATTTGCTTGATTAGTTGTTGTTTTTGGCAAAGCAAGGCATCCCTACACTCAGTTGAGTGTAGGGAGTCACAAATAACAGTAAAAACACCAAGTATAAGCACAATTAATCACATAATAGGTCAAACTTATGTTGCTGATGCAAAAGGTAGGGCCTCGCACGTTTTTGCTGATGTAGTGTGCACTATGGGTGAGATTTTAATCCCCAAATCTTGCTTAAGGCACTACCAAAATACAACTATCAAACACACAGACCTAGTTTACAATATCTTCTAACAGTAAACAAGATTTCAGCAAGAAAAACTTAAAAATTACCTATACCAGCCTACTGATTGTTTTTGACTATTTTGAACCAAACTTGAAACAAGCAAAACCTGTTTTAACCTACTAAACTGGAAATAAACTTTTACTAACACCTAACCCTAACATAGTGAGTATGTATAACCTGAATTAAGGCCAAAGATTGGTCAAAGACCTGTCTAAAAACCTAATCCCAAACAACCCCTTAAGTTTCAGAAATCAAACTTTGACAAAGACTAGCATGCAAATCAACTTAGAACCATTTTAATATAACATTAATTAACACAAAACATTCAGAAAACACAAATTAAACACAAACTTAAAACAAAAACAACAAATCAACTCATTTCATAAATTCACAAAATCACAACAAGTAAAAGTAAATAGGGTTCAAGCCAATGATAACCTGGCTGATGCCTTCTATTTTGAGTCTTTTGAGCTTATGCGAGCTTATGCAAATGTGTAGAGAGACCCTGTTGGGGTTCAATAATTAAACCAGGGTTTAAATATCTTCAAAATGAAATGAGAATGGAATAAATGGGTCTTGTTGTGACTTGTATCCTGCACAACACAAACAACAGGGAACAAATTCAAGTAGTCTAAACCTACTGATAAGACTCTTTGTCAAAGAGCTTATCAGTAGCTTAAGCTACAGTAAGGCTTAATAGAGAAAAATGAACAAACCCCTTTTAAAAAAACAGATTTCTATTTAAATGAACCATGAAAACCTTTAACTCTTGAAAATTCCAAATGTAAACAACAAGTCTTAACTCAAAAACAGAAACCAAAGCATAAGATCCACTTTCACTTCCTTATGCTTGGATTCAAATTTAAAAAAAAACTTTTGAACCAAAAATATTTTGATAAACTAAGTTATCTTGCATAAAAACTAAACATTAAACTAACAAAAACAGTAAAGGAAAATTGGAACTTAGTTTGCAAATGTTTTAAATGTTTATTTTCATTAATAATAAAAAAACATGTACAAAGCTGGAACAAAATTAAAATGGGTACAAACCACCCATTTTATACTACATAAGAGAACTATCTAGAATCTAAAATAAAAAATTACAATTGAGAAACCCTAATACTGGCAATTCCAATGTTGCCCTTTGGTCTTGTTCTTGAAAATCAGTCAATGTGGTATCATGTGACTAGATAGCTTGGATTTTGATCTTGGGCGTTTATCTCAACCATTGGGACCAAGGTTTGTATATGAGCTGTTGATCTTGTTGGTTTTTTGGGGTTTGGGGAAAGTGACGGGTGCAAGGAATATCGTGTGGGGTCCTTGGGTGAGTGGAAGAAGGGTTTATGATGTGGGTTTTTGTGAGGTTAAGGGGAATTATCATTCTAGAAATAATTGGCCAATAACCCCTTGATTTGACTGATTTAGAATTAGGGTTTATGGTGGGTTTATGTGGGAGAGAGATTAGGGAACAATGGTGTTTCATTTAATTTAGGATTTAAAACAATGTTTACCAATAAAAATTATTTACTAAACAAATTTCAAAAATTTGTTAATAAAATATTTTAGTGGAAAAGGGACGTGGAAGGGAGTGTAAGGTGGAGAGGTGTGAGTGGTGGGGGTGATGAGTTGGCAGCTGGTGAGTGGTGGGGTGTGGTTATGATATTTGACAAAAACAGTCCCCCTAATCCTATAACTTTGTCACTTTATATTAAATCATCCAAAACATGGAATCCCTTTGTAATCAAACTTTGTATTTTCCCACTTTGGCCACTAAAAGTTATGCAAACATGTTTAAAGGACCATATATGCAATTTATGCATTCTTCAAGGGCTTCTTTTGACAAGTCTTTAATCTTCAAGGACAAATCTTGTATTAATGAGTTCTCCAAGGTCCTTTCTTGCCAAATCTTTAAAAATGAGGGACCAAAGTTGACAATCTTCAAAACTTCAAGGGTATTTTTGGAAATTCATTTCTCGGGTCCGTTCTTTGTGCGACTTCGTTTCCCGTGTTCGTTTTTGTTTTATTCTTTTGATCTTTTGTTGATTTCACGATATCTGTACCTAAAATACACAATGAACAAACACAAGCATATTTTGGGGTATTTTAATGATATTTTAAGCGTTTTAAGCCTGTAGAATAATGATAATCTTAGATCTAATCAAGAGGGTTGTTGTTTCTCTAGAGAGAGAAACTAGTGAGAGAAAGAAAGAAAACTTGTATTAATGAAAATATGAAGTAAACAACCAACACCCCTTTCCATGGTGGAAAGGGGTTTATATATCCAAGTCCCTAAGTGGACTTGGGCCTCCGGCCCATGAACATGCTCATGGGTCGGGCTAAACATAAAGATTAACTTAACAATACTACGAGCCTATAACTATATTGTTGGAGTGACCGAGACTTTCTTAAATACGAAAAACGTATTTCCAACAATCTCCCCAAAGGGAGGTCACTCCAAATTTACAAAGTCCTAATCTAGCATGTTAGATCTTCGTTCTTGAGCTCGTAGTCCACTTTCTCTTTTCTTCTTTAACTTTCTTCTTTTTGTGAATATGTGTTGAATAACATCAGGCTTTTGCTTGGAACATGTTCTTTTGGCCTTTCACGTGCAATCTTTGTCTTCTTGTGATATTCGCCTCTTCGTAACTTCATGTCCCACATACATATCCTTTGTTGAATTCTTGAAATTTTCAGAGTCGATACAGCGGAAGACTTTTAGGTCAGACTTTCTTGAATTTGCTGAAATATTTGATGCAGAAGGAATAAGCATGTGAGGACGACTTCAACTGGTACCCCGCAACGCCACCGTATTCAAATGCAGCAACATAATAAGACACGAATAAAATGGCTTTGACATTTTTTTCTGATTCGGTAGCATTTTAACTCCGGTCGGTGAAGACCGTTGGACAATAATAAATATCGTACTTGTGATAGGTAGCTCTAATTAAAGATCTCCTTGACAAGATTTCGCGGGTAAACCCGTTCTCTTTATTCGACCGTCCAAAGCTGACTGCGAACATAAAGAGTGAATCACTTGGATATTAGATATCCTTATGATTGAATCCGTCAATTCATGAATTCTAGAACAAGTGAATTTCAATTAAGATTTTCACCATCGTTGCTTTCCAGTTGTCACGTGCTTGATTCAAATAGAATCTTTCTTGTCACCTACCGCAGTGCTGTTTGATGTTGACACTGGAAGGATTTCCACTCTTCACTGTGAACACTAAAGAGTGCCACTCTGAGTGTTCTGGCAAGATCACTTGGATTTTGCGTAGAGGCCCTGGAACAAGTTTAATCTCAATTAGAGTTAAACCATCGTTTCTTTCCAGTTATCACAAGATTAGTTCTTAAAGAACCGCACGTGTCACCTACCATGAGCTTGTTTGATGTTGGCTCAAGCAGGATTTCCATCTTCATTGTAATACTTTCGTATTACTCAGATGTTCTGGCAATATTAGAAGAATATTGCGTAGGACTCATAAAAATCTTTCTTGTTTTTAAAATCGTGTCCTAATGAGACATTTGATGATCTCATGGCTCTAGACTCAATAGTGCATTTTTGTTTTGGTGAGCGGAGGCTGGAGAGGATTGCCACCTTTTCAATATCAATTTATTCGGAGTGAATAAACCCATAGATAACATGTTGAACTCCGTGACATTAAAACAAATATCTTTTGAGAGATATTTGAGTTGGCTGGGAGGGGTTGTGCATCGCATCACTAGTTCCATGATAATTTGTCTTCAAGATAAGTTGACCCAGTTTCTGCCTAAGTTGTAAGGAGGGCTTCTTTCTTTACACCCGTTATCTTTACATTTCTTTTTCATTCTTCAACCCCTTTAATGCTTACCAATACATCATCACTAGCACCTTGTTGTGATTTTCTAGTGCTAGCTTCAGTATTTGGTCGACATTCAGCTACGTTCACAAACCATTCTCCAACTTTCCTAAGGAATTCTATTTTCTAACTATGGAATTGTCCTTGGGAAGATTCCTCCGGTTCTGGAAGATTCATTGGACTAGCACCTAATCCTAACACCCTTTTGTCACCACATCTGTCGTAAATTAAGTGTGTTTTGGGTAAGTACTTGTCACCATGAAAAATCCTTGAAAACTCACTTAAGATACTTGTGATATAAATATCAAAGTTTTGTATCTTTAAGTGTTTTTATTCATAAAAAATGCTCCCCCATTAACATGTGCAATAGACATATTAAGTTGATTGATACTTAAAGTCTGTAAGCCTTTGGAAGACTTTAGTGCGTAGTTTTGAAAGATTGAGTTTCTTTTGATAACTTTCTACTCCAAGTTGCAGATCTTCAACTCTTTTCTTGATGACAACTCGACGTGTGTACATTCTAAGAGCTGAATTTAAGGCAATTATTTCTTCAGAGTTCAAGTGTCTGAGGGAGCTGTGAGTAATCAAAAGCAGCATGTCTTCAATATCTTCGAGACGAAGAAGTGGAAAATCTCATTCCTGGATAATGTAGACTTTTTCATCTTCTCTTATGAGTCTGATCTTTGTCAAGTGTTGATAGCCAGTTTTGGGTTCAATCCTAACTCCTTGGATGCTTTTGATTCGAATTAGGGAGAAGACTTGAGAACCTGAATTGTGTAGACATGCATAGTTGTAGGCGCGTCGCACACGCTCATCCCAATGTGAAGCATCCAATTCGGCATATCGATCATATTCAGGATATTTTTGTGGAACCCAAAGACGATTAACTTTTTCTTCTATCCAAGGTATCAAATCCCAAGTTGCAGCTTTTACCAATGTTAAAGAGGTTGCATACTTGTTTGCTCCGTTGACCAAGTATTCGAGATCCTTGCAGACGAAGAATTCAAGTGCTATTTGATCATCATCTGCAGCTATAGGGAGAGGAGGTTTTTCAGTTGCATGAAGACCGTCCCTTTGAGTAGTTCTCAACGCTTTCAGAAGCTCATTTGCGTTATACTCGTATTCTGTACTACTGATCTTGGATTTAACACAAAGTTTAGGATTTTTTAGTCCTCTCACAACCATTGCTTGAGTTATGTTAGACCCATAGGTGTACTCCAAGAATCTTGAAAAATCTATTGGATTGCTTAGGAATTGGGAGAATTCAGCTTCATCAGCCTTTGTCAATGGACGAAGTGCAGCAGCGTTTGACACCCAAGGTTGTACCGGTGCATTTTCATCTTCCTCAAGTGTATCCACCCATGCTGGTTCACTTGAGTCTGGAGCATCAAGAACTGGAGTAGAGACAGGAACATCAACAACAGGTTCTGCTACTACTTCAGTGTCTGGTATGCCTGGGACTGGATCGGAGACTGGAAAATCTGGTATAGGTTGATCAGGTTCCGTCCGTTGTTGTTGCACTAAAGGTGTAGTAACTAAAGCAACTGAGGCAGATGTGACAGGAACGTATGTGGTTGCAGGAGCGGTTGTGGCTGGAGTATGTGATGAGGCTGTATTAGCATCTACATCATGAAACTTCTTGGTGCGTTTTCCTTGGCGAGGTGGAGGTTTTGGAGTTGATTTACCCTTGGTAACATCGTCTTTGTGAGATTTGTCACCTTTAGACTTGTCTTTATCAGACTTGTCTTGCTTATCTCCATCCTTTTTCCCTTCTTCTTCATCATCACCATTTTTGCCGTCACCATCACCATTATCATCACCATCACTGTGTTTATCACTTCCTTCTTCGTCATTACTACCGTCTTCGTCATCACTACGTCGTTCTTCATCACTCCCTCCTTCGTCATCACTACCTTTGTCGTCATCACCATTGTCATCATCATCATTGTCGTCATCAGCGTCATCGTCATCATTGTCGGATTCGTCTTCCCCTTCATTTAGGATATTATAGGGAACTAAAGTACCATGTTTCTCGAATATCTTAGTATCTTCATCCATAGCCGTTTTAAGAGCTTTGTGAAGGTTCTTTTGAGCTTTGGTTTTGTTGTAGGACCCGACTTTAATCATCCGAGCATGTAAGAGTTTCTTCAACTCATAATCTGTGAGCCTTTGAGCAATGAGAAAATTTGACTTTTTAGTGTCAGAAGACTTGATCATGACTTTGCTTGCAGAAATTTGTTTCAACTCGTCTCGCAGATTGTCAATAGATTCCTTAACCTTGTCATCAAGTGATTCAACAATTGATTCGTTAGCTTCGGCAAGAATCTCTTTCTCAGCTCGGTACTTTTTGTTAAGTTCTCGAAGACGTATGAACGTTGCTTCGTTTTTGGCGGTTTCATTTCCTTTGACGTGAGCTAGTTCTTCTGCATGTAGTTTGCGAGATAATTCTAGCTCTTCTTGGAATTTAGCAATTGCGTCTTCTTGAGCTTTTCTTGTGGATTTTTCACTTTGTTGTCTACAAGCTAACTCCTCTTTAATTCGAACCATCTATTCTTGTTGAGCTGTCATGAGTTGTTCCATTTGAATCATGAACATTGCTGATAATGATGGAATCAACGATATCGGTGTTGCTGGGGTTTGTTGTGTAGGAGAAATGGTCATGGCAGTGCTTGAAACTGAAGCGGAGAGAGGTCGACTTGGTAGAGTTAAAGGAAGTTGAATTGACGCAGTTGGGGTCACTGTAATAACTGGTGGAGGTACTGTTGAAACTAGTGGAGGCACTGTAGAAACTAGTGGAGGCATTGTAGTAACTAGTTGAGACATTGTATTACTTATGGATTTGGTAGTATCAACATTTGTAACTATATGTTCAGTGTGGACAAATGCTGTCGTATCAGTAGACCCGGTTATGTCCATATCCTTCAATCCGGCATGAACTTTTTGTTCATCATGAATGTTGACATTGTCATCAACTTGGGCAGATTTCTCACGAAGAGGTATGTAATCATCAGGTTTCCCAAATTCAGCAATATCAGGAAGTAGCATGGTTTCCTTTGCCTTCATACCCGAACCACTACCCCACGTGTCTTTCTTACTTTGCATGATAGCTTGCTTTACATTTCGTCTTTCAGTTTTGCGAAGCAGTTCTTCTCATTAATATCTTCATCTTCATCCTCAAGCATTAGCTCCTTCCCACTAGACTTGGCAACACTTTTCTTCTTTTTGGGCTTAGGTGAACCTGTTTCTTCTTATGGTTCACTTTGTTTTCGTTTGCCTTTGCCTTTAGGTTTTTGTGAAGAAAACTCTCCAGACTAAACTCTCTTCTTTTGGTCTTCCATTTCTTCCAACAATTGCTTGTATTCATCACTTGCCTTGATTGCATCATTTAACATGTGATCAGGAATTTGAGCTGGAATACCTGTATAGATACGTAGTGGTTTGTCTTGTTTGATGTAGAATGGTATCATCGTCATCTGGCGTGTGATTAGAGCTCCCTTCACGCTTATCAATTGAGTTATCTTCTTGCATGAAGTAATGAATGATGAGCTTAATGAATCGTGGGAATTGAAAGTACCCAGCCTTCTTCTTTGTTCCAGTGTGGAAAAGTTGATAGTGAAACTCATCCCATAGCAGTTGCGCATAATTCACATTGTTACCTTTATAGATACCCCAAAAGATGCAAGCTTGTGGAAATCGCAAAGGATCATATCCAGTGGTTTTGGCGATAAGACAGCGAATGAGTGTAGCGAAGATTGCTTTCCAGGGTTGTAAAACCCGCATGCTTTTACCATGAATAGTACCCTTAGGATCGTTCGTACTAGATAAAAACTTCCTATTATAGCATGATTACGATTACGTGTTAGGATTTTACGTATTACGTACGTGTTAGAACATGATAAGTATTTACTACGCACGAGCACGTAATAATTATTTGACAATAATTAATCACGAACATACGATCATGAAATCATGAACGTAATTAAATCACGAACTATTATTAATTACGTATATATATTTATTACGAGCGTAAATAAATATATTAGATCACGATAATTACGTAACGAGAACACATAAAACGCGAACACAAATAATCACGAACGAATAACTAAACATCGAGACACGGAAAAAGGTACGGGTACCCCATGTGGGCCCCCCTACCCGCGGCTACAAGGAAGAAATGGGCCAAGCCCATTTCAATTTTTCACTAAAAGGAGGTTAAGGAAAATTACACTACTCATTTAACTTTACAGAAGAATTTTACAGAAAACCTAAAATCCTCCTCCTCATTCTTTTCCTCTTTTTGGCCGCCACCTTCAAAACACCAAAAGGGGTGTTTGTTGATCTTGGATCTTGGAATTGTTGTTGGTGTTCGTGTTTGTTCATCGTTCTTTAGATCCACGTATTCGGTAATCCTTTTAAAACTTTTTCTTTTGATTTAATCTTTTAATTAATTAACATGTTATGTTTTTTAAAAAACCTAATTAAATCATAGATCTAACATGAATTTGGGTTTAAATAAAATCAAAAGTAATGTTTTAGGGGTGTTTTGTTTTGGCCGCAGCCTACACCGAACCCAAGAGGGTCTTGGTTTGGCCACTTGACCACCACCGAGACCATATGGTCCCGGTTGGTTGGTGTGGGTCCCACGGCAGCATCAAGACAAGGGGTACCCCGACTTGGTTCGGGATATGGTGTCGATTTCATGTCCGGTTCATGGTTCTTAGTCAAGATCCGGTTCATGTTGTATGTTTAGTTTTTATTTTTATGATATTATGTTAAAATTAAATTAATAACATGACATGATTAATTCAATAACATGACTTAGGTTATTTTAATTATTAATAATCATGAAATTATTAACCTAAGTATTTTCATATTTTAGACTTATAAATTAATTAATTATTTAAAAACCATGGTTATAATTAATTAATTAACATGACTTAGGTTATATTATTAATAAATAATAATACATGTTTTAACCTAAGTATTTAACTTTATTTAATTAAAAACATGTTATACTTTAATTAAATATTCTAACCTATAGTTTAATTTAATTACATGAAATAATTACTAAACTATACATTATATCTTATGACTTAGAAAATAATCATGAAAACACTTAGGCTTATATACTTAGCTTATTTAACCAGCTTATTTCTAATTATGGAAACTTTCTATTTTTAGAAACTTAATTAAATAAGGCAGCTAATCTATTTATGGAAACCTTCTATTTTTAGAAACTTATTTATTTCAGGCAGCTAATCTATTTATGGAAACTTATTTAATTAAGGCAGCTGATCTATTTATGGAAACTTTCTATTTTTAGAAACTTATCTATTTTAAGCAGTAATTCTAGTTTTGGAAACTTTCTATTTTTGGAAACTTTCTATTTTTGGAAACTTTCTATTTTTGGTAACTTTCTATTTTTGGAAACTTTCTATTTTTGGAAACTTTCTATTTTTGGAAACTTTCTATTTTTGGAAACTTTCTATTTTTGGAAACTTTCTATTTTAGGAAACCTGCTATTTTTGGAAAGTTACTTATTATTACACCGTAAGTATAATAATACATGAAATATCAGAAATACTTAATCAGATTAAACATAATATAAGATAAACACAGTTTAAGGCTTTAAACAGTAAAACATGGTAAGAACATATAAAATAAGCTAAGACATGACATAAAACCAGCTACGTATTTAGTAAGCAGATACTTATTCATGTATGTATTTATGTAGCACTAGTGATACAGAAGTAGGATTCCTCTCAGTTCATCTTCTTCGTTCACTGGACATAAGGTACAGATTCCCGTCCTTTCAGTATGGACATTCTTTCCTTATTAGGATTCCCCGTATGCAGCCAAATGTTTTCCCGTAGTGTAA
This sequence comes from Glebionis coronaria, assembly GCA_025667525.1. Classification (NCBI taxonomy): domain Eukaryota; kingdom Viridiplantae; phylum Streptophyta; class Magnoliopsida; order Asterales; family Asteraceae; genus Glebionis; species Glebionis coronaria. Next base: position 424,608,006 of record CM046882.1, read on the forward strand.
GTTATGTGTTTGATTTGCTTATGTTTAATTAAGAATACCTATAGCCATATACATGCATGACCAGTTTCACCTAGTTATGGAGGTATCATAACCATAACATTAGAGGCACTGATGTTATGACTTCACCACGGCGGAGTGATTGCTCGTGGCGTCCCTTCAGCTTTTGGCCATTTATATTATATTTATCACGTGGGGCGTATGGGTGCATCCTAGTTACATGTTTTCAGTCAGGATTTCATGATGAATGTGGTGTGTGCCTTGCATCCTTCACAAGGAGCTGATCCCTCCTACCCAAATACCAGTATATTAAATTAGAGGCAGCCCCTCTAATTTGCATGATGAGGTCACCCCTCCAAGTATTCATGCACAGTGGATTTTCATGACCTATATTGGCTAATGGTAAAATATGATAAACAGTTTTTACAAGATAAACATAAGGCTTTTCAAACTATAAAACCAGTTTTATCAAGACTTAACCAGGTTACTCGGGACTTAGTTTCTTCCGCTGTTATATGTTATATGCTTATCATATTCATGCTTTATTGTACATCCGTGCACTTAGCGTATTGCTCAGCCGTTTTCCTTTTCTATGTTCCCAAAACGGCAGGTACTCAGGGACGCTCGTAGACTTTAAGAGTACGTGCATATGGACTGGAAGCTTTCTAGCCTTCTTTACTTTATGCATTTCCTTTCTTATGTACATTTGCTATGGACATTGTTTAGTCCTTTCCTTTACTATACTTATGTTTGTGTGTGATGAGCTTTACTTTTGTACTACCGATGTTTGATTCCGGTATTTTCCTTTTATGGTCATGTAATGTTTAGACATTTTTCCTTGTATGCTTTGATGACACGCCATAATATCATGTGAAATTTCCATTATCAAAATGGGGTGTTACAATTATGGTATTAGAGACAAGGCCTCGACCTGTAGGCTCTCAAATATGACTTGTGATTAGTGGGTAGTCACTACGGTCTTCCTAGAACTGACAGTTGTTTTCATGCATTCATCATTTTTAAGCATACATATACATGTCATTGTCGCAGATTTTTGACAAAGTAATGGTTGGTACAGGACTGGCCCTATTTAGTCGCATGTGTTTTATCGAAACTTTTAAATTTGGGACCGACCCATAGGCGTCCCCTCGCTATGTCTTTTGTTTTGGGTGAACTGACCATAGGCGTTCACTCTCGAGCATACAAAAGTTTTCATAAAACTGCATCATGCATTCATACACAAAATTTTCTTGCATCAAATTTTTCTCGTGAAATTTTGGTATAATTTTTTTTTTCATGTATATATATATTTTATGTTTTGATCTGTTTAATCATATATTTTATGTTATACTGTCAGATGGTTCTCACACGCGAACAGGAGCAGCTCAATGCTGCAATTCAAGTTGCTATGCAAGCTTTGCTTCCTCAACTGAGGATTGACATCAGGGCTAAAGTTCAAGCTGCCAACAATCAGCAGCATAATCAGGCACCTCCTCCTTCTCCTCCAGTGACATTAGTAGTATGGCTGGAGAGATTCAACAAGCTCCGCCCTCGAGCTTTTGAGAAGACAGATAACCCTAGTGATGCTGAAAGTTGGTTGGCTCACATCGAGAAGATTTTCAATGCTATGGGTTGTGACCCCACATACAAGGCGAGGTTGGCATCATATCGGTTCGAAGGCGATGTGCTAAATTGGTGGTTAGCGTTGATGTAGTCTGAAGGCGGTGACGAGTGGGTTGCTGGTTTGACTTGGGCTCAGTTCAAGGACAGGGTGATGGAGCAGTTCTTTCCCAAGGCTGAGCAGGACAAGCTCAAGAGAGAGTACCATGGGATCAGACAGAGAGCTGGGGAGAATAGCAACGAGTTTATGCAGCGCTTTCTTCGCTTAGCTGGTTTCCTTGGTGCGACAGCAGGTACTCCTGAAGAGCAGGCACACCACTTTAGGTGGGCTCTTCGCACATCGGTCGCAAACAATCTAGTGTGTGCTACGTTCAACACTGTAGCACAAGTGGCCGATGCAGCACGTAAGCTGGAGATGCTGCAAGAGAGAGATGAGTTCGGGGAAGCTGAAAGACCCGACAAGAGGTAAACATTCGTATTCAAGCGGTGATCAATCCGTATACTTTCCATATATGTCAATTATTCATCTCTTTAAATGTATCTTCTAGGCAGAAAATTGCGGACCAGTCTCAGCCGGCTACTCAGCAGCAGCCTCATCAGCCCAAGGGAAACAGTCAGACTAACGACCGTTCTGCTACGGATAGGCGTGGCGGTAATGATAATTACCGTAACAACGCTGGACACTCCAACAGCAGCAGGTCCTAATACTTACGCATTTCATTATAATTTCATGTTATAACTCATATTCTGACACTCTAGCAAACTTCTACCAGGAACCATGGAAACGGTAGGGACCAGAACCAGAGAGGTTCACAGCCTAGCCGTCCAGCTATCACTGGTATTCAATCTTGCGACTTTAAGCATTGTCCTTTGTACCCAATTATCATGTCTTATGTAAAATGTTTTATCAGGTTTCCAACCAGCCAGAGCACCTGCTGGAGGATTTACCCATCCTATTTGCTCTACTTTCCACTGTAGGCACCCAGGGCCATGTCGCCGTAATACTGACGTGTGCTTCAAGTGTGGTATTCCTGGCCATATCATGAAGGATTGCCGTAAGGGCGAGATGGAGGGTACATCGGGACATGCTGATACCAAGCCGCCTCCTACTACCGGGCGTGTCTACACGACATCTCCAGACCAGGCCAACAAGTCTACAGGTACCATCACTGGAATCTTGTATATGTATGGTCAAGCTGCATGTGTTCTTTTCGATACGGGTGCTACTCACTCGGTTATTTCTACTGCTTATGCTAAGAACATTAGGATGCTCCCCATGCCACTAGAAAATAGGCTTACTATTTCCACGCCTTTGAGGGACTCTGTATTAATCACTCATGTATACAAGAGTCTTCCCCTAGAACTTGACGATAAGGTTCGACCTGTTGACGCACTTCCGCTGGACATGAATGACTTCGACATGATTTTGGGCATGGATTGGCTATCCAAGCATCATGCTACCATAGATTACCATTCATATCGAGTTATCTTCGGTGATGTTAATGCACCAGAGTACATTCATAACGGGTTCATACCCGGATGGTATGTACAAGTCATATCTACCCTGTAAGCGCGTGCACTACTGTCACATGGCTGCGAGGGTTACCTAGCTACGGTTCACCACATGGATTCTGAATCCCCATCAATTCAGGATCAACCTATAGTGTCGGAATTCCAAGATGTCTTTCCAGCAGAACTTCCGGGCATACCACCTGTACGTGAAGTGGAATTTAGTATCGAGCTTATTCCAGGAGCTGAACCAATCTCCAAGGCTCCTTATCGCATGGCTCCCATAGAGCTGCAGGAGCTGAAGGATCAACTGCAAGAACTTCTTGAACGACGTTTCATTCGACCGAGCGCATCTCCATGGGGCGCACCGGTCTTGTTTGTTAAAAAGAAGGACGGCAGTATGCGTCTTTGCATAGACTATCGCGAGCTCAACAAGATTACTATCCGGAACAGATATCCACTGCCACGTATTGACGATCTGTTTGACCAACTCCAAGGGGACAAGCACTTCTCCAAGATTGATCTTAGGTCAGGCTATCATCAGCTACGGGTCAAGGAGCAGGACATCGCTAAGACTGCTTTTCGTACCCGCTATGGCTACTACGAGTTTGTAGTTATGCCATTCGGCCTGACAAATACTCCAGTAGTGTTCATGGATTTGATGAACAAAATCTTCCATGAATTTCTAAACAAGTTCGTCATTGTTTTCATCGATGACATCCTGATTTTCTCAAAGTCCAAGGAGGAACACGAAGACCATCTTCGTACAGTACTACAGATTCTTCTCCAGAAGGAGCTGTATGCTAAATTCTCCAAGTGTGAGTTCTGGTTAGACAAGGTGGCATTCTTAGGTCACATTGTATCAGCAGAAGGAATCACTATGGATCCAGCGAAGGTTGAGGCCATTACTAAGTGGCCAAGGCCGACATCAGCGACGGAAGTCCGCAGTTTCTTAGGCTTAGCTGGCTATTACCGTAGATTCGTGGAGAACTTTTCCCGCCTAGCACTACCATTGACCAAACTGATGCGGAAAGGGGAGAAATTCGTCTGGACTGAAGATCGAGAGAAGAGCTTTGAAGACCTGAAGCAGAAGCTAGTATCTGCACCTATTCTTACTCTACCATCTGGTACGGGTGGATTTCAAATCTACAGCGATGCATCGGGGAAGGGACTTGGTTGTGTTCTCATGCAACATGGGAAAGTGATCGCGTATGCTTCACGGCAGCTTAAGCCTTATAAAGAAAATTACCCCACACATGACTTGGAACTTGCTGTACTCGTGTTTGCATTGAAGATATGGAGGCACTACTTATATGGAGAATCATGTGACATTTTCACGGACCACAAGAGCTTGAAGTGTATCTTCACTCAGCGTGAATTGAACATGAGGCAGAGGAGATGGTTAGATCTGTTGAAGGATTATGACATTAATCTACAGTATCAATCCGGAAAGGCAAATGTAGTAGCAGATGCTCTTAGCAGAAAGTACGGAATGATCAACGGCATTAAAATTGAAGAGGAAATCATAAGAGACTTGGAGCGACTTGACATCGAGATCATGGTACGTGGACAACACGGTTACTGGGCTAATCTTAGAGTAGAACCCGAGTTACTCTCTAAGATCAAGGAAGCTCAGAAGGATGACGGAGAAATCTGGGTGATAGTGCAGAATTTGGAGAAACAGACATAATTCAGAGTAGATGCAGAAGGTATCGTATGGCAGGGCACGAGACTTTGTGTTCCTGATAACCAAGAACTCCGGGAAGCTTTGTTAGATGAAGCTCATAGCTCCCCATTCTCTATACATCCTGGTTCGACTAAGATGTACCACGACATCAAGCAGTACTTTTGGTGGAGTGGTATGAAACAGGATGTGGCCACTTACGTCTCCAAATGTCTTACCTGCCAGCAGGTTAAGATCGAGCATCAGTGATCTGGCGGTCTCCTTCAACCGTTAGATATTCCAGAGTGGAAGTGGGACAAAATCACCATGGATTTTGTTACTGGTCTTCCGCCTACCAAGAGGAAGCACGATGCAATTTGGGTTATCGTAGATCGACTTACCAAATCAGCTCATTTCTTACCGATCCGCAAGGAAGATCCGGTAAGTAAACTCACAGAATACGTACAGAAGAGAGATCATGAGATTCCACGGTGCACCATCCAGCATCGTCTCAGACAGAGATCCTCGATTCACTTCGCGCTTTTGGAAGAGTCTGCAGAAAGCTTGGGGTACACAACTTAAGCTTAGCACGGCTTTTCATCCTCAAACGGACGGACAGTCAGAGCGAACCATTCAGACATTGGAAGATATGTTGAGGTCATGTATGTTGGAATGGACGGGTGATTGGGACGATTACATCTGTTTGGTGGAGTTTGCATACAACAACAGCTGGCACGCAAGTATCAAGTGTGCTCCTTTCGAGATGTTATATGGCAGAAAGTGTCGCGCTCCAATCTGCTGGGATCAGGTTGGCGAGCAAACACTTGAAGGACCAGAAATCATAGATATGACCAATGAGAAGATCGTAGTAGCTAAGCAGAAAAGTCAGGAAGCACGGTCACGTCAGAAGCGTTACGCCGATAAGCATCGTAGGGACATACACTTTAACGTAGGAGATCACGTCTTCCTTAAGGTTTCGCCGGCACGTGGTGTTAGACGCTTCGGGATTAAAGGGAAGCTCAGTCCTCGTTTCATCGGACCGTTTGATATCATTGAAAGAGTCGGTGAAGTATCTTACCGATTGGCGTTACCTCCGCAGCTTTCACATGTGCACAATGTGTTTCATGTGTCCTTACTCAGAGGGTACCAGCATCATCCCCTTCACATGGTTCAGTATCCAATGGAACAGATACGTGAAGATCTCACTTTTATAGAAGAACCCGAACGAGTTCTTGACAGACAAGAACGAGTCATGAGAAGGAAGACGATTCCATTCGTCAAAATCCTATGGAGGGATCATACCGAGTGGGAAGCCACTTGGGAAACAGAGGAGTCTATCCGGGCTTCTTACCCTCATTTCATATTTTGAATTCAGGTATGTTCTTCTTTTCCACTTTACTTTATCTATAATTCGGGTACGAATTATTCTTTGTAGGGGGAAGAGTTGTAAAACCCGCATGCTTTTACCATGAATAGTACCCTTAGGATCGTTCGTACTAGATTAAAATTTCCTATTATAGCATGATTACGATTACGTGTTAGGATTTTACGTATTACGTACGTGTTAGAACACGATAAGTATTTACTACGCACGAGCACGTAATAATTATTTGACAATAATTAATCACGAACATGCGATCATGAAATCATGAACGTAATTAAATCACGAACTATTATTAATTACGTATATATATTTATTACGAGCGTAAATAAATATATTAGATCACGATATTTACGTAACGAGAACACATAAAACGCGAACACAAATAATCACGAACGAATAACTAAACATCGAGACACGGAAAAAGGTACGGGTACCCCATGTGGGGACCCCTACCCGCGACTACAAGGAAGAAATGGGCCAAGCCCATTTCAATTTTTCACTAAAAGGAGGTTAAGGAAAATTACACTACTCATTTAACTTTACAAAAGAATTTTACAGAAAACCTAAAATCCTCCTCCTCCTTCTTTTCCTCTTTTTGGCCACCACCTTCAAAACACCAAAAGGGGTGTTTGTTGATCTTGGATCTTGGAATTGTTGTTGGTGTTCGTGTTTATTCATCGTTCTTTAGATCCACGTATTCGGTAATCCTTTTAAACCTTTTTCTTTTGATTTAATCTTTTAATTAATTAAGAACATGTTATGTTTTTTATAAAACCTAATTAAATCATAGATCTAACATGAATTTGGGTTTGAATAAAATCAAAAGTAATGTTTTAGGGGTGTTTTGTTTTGGCCTCAGCCTACACCGAACCCAAGAGGGTCTCGGTTTGGCCACTTGACCACCACCGAAACCATATAGTCCCGGTTGGTTGGTGTGGGTCCCACGACAGCATCAAGACAAGGGGTACCCCGACTTGGTTCGGGGTATGGTGTCGATTTCATGTCCGGTTCATGGTTCTTAGTCAAGATCAGGTTCTGTTGTATGTTTAGTTTTTATTTTTATGATCTTATGTTAAAATTAAATTAATAACATGACATGATTAATTTAATAACATGACTTAGGTTATTTTAATTATTAATAATCATGAAATTATTAACCTAACTATTTTCATATTTTAGACTTATAAATTAATTAGTTATTTAAAAACCATGGTTATAATTAATTAATTAACATGACTTAGGTTATATTATTAATAAATAATAATACATGTTTTAACCTAAGTATTTATCTTTATTTAATTAAAAATATATTATACTTTAATTAAATATTTTAACCTATAGTTTAATTTAATTACATGAAATAATTACTAAACTATACATTATATCTTATGACTTAGAAAATAATCATGAAAACACTTAGGCTTATATACTTAGCTTATTTAACCAGCTTATTTCTAATTATAGAAACTTTCTATTTTTAGAAACTTAATTAAATAAGGCAGCTAATCTATTTATGGAAACCTTCTATTTTTAGAAACTTGTTTATTTCAGGTAGCTAATCTATTTATGGAAACTTATTTAATTAAGGCAGCTGATCTATTTATGGAAACTTTCTATTTTTAGAAACTTATCTATTTTAAGCAGTAATTCTATTTTTGGAAACTTTCTATTTTTGGAAACTTTCTATTTTTGGAAACTTTCTATTTTTGGAAACTTTCTATTTTTGGAAACTTTCTTTTTTTGGTAACTTTCTATTTTTGGAAACTTTCTATTTTTGGAAACTTTCTATTTTTGGAAACTTTCTATTTTTGGAAACTTTCTATTTTAGGAAACCTGCTATTTTTGGAAAGTTACTTATTATTACACAGTAAGTATAATAATACATGAAATACCAGAAATACTTAATCAGATTAAACAGAATATAATATAAACATAGTTTAAGGCTTTAAACAGTAAAACATGGTAAGAACATATAAAATAAGCTAAGACATGACATAAAACCAGCTACGTATTTAGTAAGCAGATACTTATTCATGTATGTATTAATGTAGCACTAGTGATACGGAAGTAGGATTCCTCTCAGTTCATCTTCTTCGTTCACTGGACATAAGGTACGGATTCCCGTCCTTTTAGTATGGACATTCTTTCCTTATTAGGATTCCCCGTATGCAGCCAAATGTTTTCCCGTAGTGTAAGTTATGTGTTTGATTTGCTTATGTTTAATTAAGAATGCCTATAGCCATATACATGCATGACCAATTTCACCTAGTTATGGAGGTACCATAACCATAACATTAGAGGCACTGGTGTTATGACTTCACCACGGTGGAGTGATTGCTTGTGGCGTCCCTTCAGCATTTGGCCATTTATATTATATTTATCACGTGGGGCGTATGGGTGCATCCTACTTACATGTTTTCAGTCATGATTTCATGGTGAATGTGGTGTGTGCCTTGCATCCTTCATAAGGAGCTAATCCCTCCTACCCAAAAACCAGTATATTAAATTAGAGGCAGCCCCTCTAATTTGCATGATGAGGTCACCCCTCCAAGTATTCATGCACGGTGGATTTTCATGACCTATATTGGCTAATGGTAAAATATGATAAACAGTTTTTACAAGATAAACATAAGGCTTTTCAAACTATAAAACCAGTTTTATCAAGACTTAACCAGGTTACTCGGGACTTAGTTTCTTCCGCTGTTATATATTATATGCTTATCATATTCATGCTTTATTGTACATCCGTGCACTGAGCGTATTGCTCAGCCGTTTTGTAACACCCCACTTGGATAAGTGGACCGTTACGTGTATTTATGGCGTGTCATCAAAGCATAAGGTAAATGTCCTAAAACATTAACTGACCATAAAGGAGTACCGGAATCAAACATCGGTAATCCAAACATAAGCTCAAAACATGAAAAGTAAAATACTGAAGGAAAGGACTTAACAATGTCCAAAAGCAGAATAATGTAAGAAATGCATAAAGTAAGAAGTCTGGATAGCTTCCATCCAAATGCACATGCTCTCAGAATCCTAAGAGCGTCCTGGGGTACCTGCCGTTAGAACATGAAAGGAACTACGGCTGAGCATAACGCTCAGTGAACGGATATAAAGCATGATAAGAATATACTGAATGAAACAGGCGATAGAATACTGAAGCTGTAAGACTGATATGTAACATGTGGTAGAACTCTGCATAAAATTCTGAGAATCCTGGTACATATATACTGATACTGAAATATAATTATTAATTCTGAAAACATGCATTTACTGTATTTTATTTGCCAGAGCTTATATAGGTCACGTGCTGTAACAACCGTGCATGAATAACTGGAGGGGTGACCTTGTCATGCTGTAGAGGGGTGACCTCTAAATAACTGTGCTGGGTGGAGGGATCAGCTCTAATGTGAAGGATGTAGAGCACACACCACATTCACCCTCATAACTTGTAACACATATAAGCCTAGGATGCATCCATACGCCCCACTAAAAATACTGATAAAATGGCCAAGCTGAGCTGAGTGGGACGATGCAGGATATCACTCTCCTGCATGTGAGTCACGACACCGGTGCCTCTAGTGTCGTGGTTACGGTACCTCCGTAACTAGTACATAAACTGGTCGTGCTTGTATATAATGCTCAGGCAATTTATTTAGTTATTAATATGATTTCTGATAAACTTAAACATATATACTAGGGGAAAAACATTTGGCTGAAGACGGGAAATCCTAATCATGCATAGAAAGGAAGTCCTTACTGAAAGGACGGAAAATCCGTACCTCTAGTCCAGTAACTGACTGAATGGAAGACTGAACGAAATACTACTCGGGCTTCACGAAAACTACAATAATAATATACGCGAATAAGTTATCTGATTGTATTGAATTTACTGTTCTTATCGGCTTTCTCATTTATTTATTTTATTCTGGAAATCTGTACGTATTTTGACTGATGAATCTGAACTTATAATAATTCTTTTAATATATTAACGGTCTACTAATAATTACGATACGAACGTATTCTGGCGTGATATTAATACTATAATAAGTGACCCGTAATTAATATAAGGTTTTCTAAATAATAAAGTTTTCAAAATCTTTTAAATTTTCTATAATAGAATCATACCCTTTTTAAATATTACAAATTATTTTAATTTAATTCCTTTTTAAAATGAAATTTAAACATTTATAAAATATAAGTAATAAAAGGTATAATAGAAAAATCTTCATCTTATTTATTATAATTATGTCTCGAGCCTACCGAGATACCCTTCTCGGTCGCACTAAACAAATCAACAAAGTATATATAATCTGTCTATTTGAATCTGCGACAGAAAAACTGTCGCTAAAAACTGTCAATAAAAGCTGAAATTCAAAACTGTCAATAAACAGTCCTGCGACAGAAAGTTCTGTCGCAAAACTGTCACTAATTTCATTTTAAAACTTACTATTATTTTCTGTCTAAACTTCCCACTGCTTTCTATATGAGTTCCCACTGTTTCTTTGATTTAGTTCCCACTATTTACTACATTAAAGCCAAACGCACCCTTATGGTTTACCTACTGTTTACCAATCCAAACGCCCCTTGATTGGACAGTATACACCCCACTTGGGGTTTTTATAGCTGCAGTTTTACACACGAACACACCACCGTATCCCCTTTGGGTCGCGGCAGGGTCAAAACAGCAACATCGAGACACCATTGTCTCGGTCTTCGTGACAAACAACACCACAACCGACATCACATCATGTTTATACAGATTATATGTTCATATAATTTTCTTTATAAGTCTTCTACTGCTCTTGATTTAAAACTAGTAGGATGTGATTATTGAAAACAAATGATAGGTGTAATACCTTTACACGATTAGGAACGAATATGATTACCACAAATCAACATCACAAGACGAAGTGAGGCCCTCCTTTCTATGGTTTTCAGCCGGCGGCCCTTTTTTTCTCAAACCCTAGTTCTCTTTTCTTTTTTTGCTGCGTCTGACATTCACACAAGGGGTAAGCCCCGCTTATTTTTTTTTGCACTAAATGGGCTTAGCCCAATTTCTTTTTCTTTCTTTTTACTATAAACCAAACTGGCCCAAAACTTTCTTTTTCTTGTTTTTTTTAAAACAACCCGGCTACCTTATAAAGTATATATACTTTCATTTTTTTTAAACGTAAACATATGCTTGTATTTAATTCTCGCGTTTTTTTATTTCTGTAAGCTAATAATACGTATATAGTTTATTTAAAACCAAAACTGCGTATTTAATATTATTATATAAAATACGGGTTTTACAATTCTTCCCCTCTAAAAAGAATAATTCGTCCCCGAATTAATGATACGACCGTACTGGGTTTTACAATTCTCCCTCTCTAAAAGGAAAATTCGTCCTCGGATTATAAGGTATTTAAGCTGACGGGGGTAAAAGCTGGAAGTATACGTAAGCTGAAAGACGTATAAGCTGAAGGAACACATATACTGAAAGAACATGAAAGCTGGAAATGTCTATGAGCTGAAAGGATATTTCGTCTTCCAATTAAGACATAATGCTGCTGAAAAGTATAAACATGACATGACTGAAGTGAACATGTAACGTGACGTGACTAAAGAGGTCATGGAACGTAACATGACTGAAAGGACATTATTGAATTATTGAAGGAAAATGATGAGAGGTCCTGATGGACTCCTCCGTTTCGAGTGGCCTCCCGCTCGAAACGATTCCTTTAAAAGATCTAAACATGATAAAAATCTTGGTCCTGTTGACCCTGTCCTGATGAATGCTGAAAAATTTCTGGTTCCATACTTAAGATGGATTTTTCTGAATCTGATAGAATGAATAAGCTGTAGCATGTAGGGTACATGAAACGATACGTACAAATATCCAGAAAAGATAATATTTATATCTCTGGGTAAGCTGCTGAAATATAGGGACGAACTACGTGAACAATTGTGAACGTGCTAAGTGAGCAATTGTGAACATGGTTCGTGATCATAAGAGGAACGATGTGCATGAAATATGCTGTGAATGTGATACTCAAAACATACTTTGAACGTGATCTAGGACGTATCATGATCGTATACTGACTGGGGAAAGAATGTCAAACGGTACGGCCTGAGATGTGAAACGTCTGCCTGAGTATGGAAAAGTTGAGCTAAATTTGAGTCTGGTTTCTTAAGCTTTCCGTAACTATCTTTAATAACCATCTGCGAAATGCGTATCGCAAGCTGACACAAGAACCTGAACATGAACAATGTCATGAATGCGGACGTGAACTTAAATCACGAGATAGCATAAACTATGGATTGAGATAACATCTTAATGTGAACGTGAGATATAAACGCGAATGTGAACGTAAACGTGAACATGAGAATAAATGTGAACGTGAATGTGAAGGTAACCGTGATCGTGAGCATGAATTTCTATCTGATAAGATGTTTGATGGAATGCCTAGAAATCATACGATTTACTGCTGAATTTTCTGCAGGTTCGCTACTGCGTAATCCTTCCGGATGAAAAAAATGTGCAGGCTGATTACATGGTTGAAGATAACTTAGATAGTATCGTACTTTTCTGAGTCTGCGATAACTGATAACAATTTCATGGAATCTCGTCTCATTTCTGCTCAGGAATTTCTAGGGATTGTAGTAACTCACTATCATGACGGCGTTCTATCTTGAACCTGCAGTATGTCAGGCGTCCAGATATGAACATAATTTCATAAATGTGTGATACTGCTTCTATCAAAATTCTGCCTGGAATTATGGAACAATCTGGTGAAAATCTGGTTGAATAGTCATGGAAGATTTTTTTAGTGAGAAGTGTCAACAATTTCTGCGGTAGCAGTTAATTGAGTTCTAGAAAATTGTCGTACTTCGTTCACAGGCGTCGGTCGAGACCATCAGGTGATGGCCTTCACCTTCGCAGGATTGTCTGAAATTTCTTTCTGCTGAAATAGGGTGGTTCAGAAATGCCACTTCGTTCAACTGAAATTCACATTTGGAAAACTGCTTATATAATTTCCTCCTATCGGAGAATCTGCAGGATCGTGAAAAGATGATCCTCATGTACTTCTCTTAGAATTTAGCAGATCAGAATGTTATCAATGAATATACTGACGATTTTGTCTAAGAAACCATGGAAAAAAATTATTCATAATTTCATACTATAGCTGGAGTATTAGGGAGACTATAATGTGTGCACATCAGTCTGAAAAAAAAAATTCTCATATTCTTTCTCTCACCATTGCTGGTGGCATAATCAGGAATTGTTCTAGAAATGTGTAAGACATCATAGCAGATCAGAGAAACCTTCCATACATGAGATGAACATCGAATATGAATAGTGATCTTGTAAAATTTTTGGTGATCGATATATGATCTCATGTTACCAGCCTTCTTCCTGATAGACGGAAACGATGCACTTCCTGGTGGTTCGCTAGGACGAATAAAGCCTCGTGTCGGTAATTTTTGCATCAAATGCTGTAACTCTTTTAACTCCACTGAAGCCCTAAAATAAAGATTTTGAAACATGTTCTGTACTTGAGACAAGTCCTATGTTAAACCCTGTCTTGTGGTTAGGAAGGAATTTCTGGAACTGTAGAATAAAATCTGCTGATCATAAATTCAAGCAACTTCAGAGGTGGATTATAACTAGTGGCTAGAAAATCTTCGCAGCTATGGACTGATAAGTCACGCGCTTGTAAGGCAGAAACAATTTGTACTGATTTTTCTGGCAAAATATAATGAATATATATGGAATTTAGTAAGACGAATCTCGTCGTTAACTGAAAGGAGAACTTAATAAATATGGTGGTACTGTGGCGACTTTTACTGAATGTATTCTTCTGTAACCTCACCGAATGAATATTGCGCGTCTAACCTGAATAATACTCCAGTGGTGGTAGCTGAATTTTTAATGGTCTGATTTATGCATGGCATGACAAAATAGGGTAAACTCCCTTAGAGGATACACTGAATTTCTGAAGGCATGGTTTAGAAACATACGGAGTTATGAGTTCTGACTCGTACTTTGAGCAGATATTCTTATGACGTGTACCATGACTGGTGTCATGATGTGTGTCTTCCGAAATGATATCTGAGACCCATGTCTTGACTGATGTTTTGATATAGGTTCTAGTGGGCGAATCTAGACAAGGCTGAAAATTTTGGTAACTACTAGGATTGGCGGACCGATTAGACTACTGACCTCTGTATTTTTGGTCACGTCCGTTCCGGAGTTTCGATGGTTACTGACTGGTTAATTATAATCACGGTGGTTGTCACTACTGCTTTGTCTGTCAATTTATGACGGTCATTATCATGACCGTGATTCATGTAACTATTCTGCTGAGTGACCGGCTGAGTTCCGGTTCCCACCCTTCTGAATAAACGGTTAGCTGAGTGAAGTGTGACATCTAACTGAGAAGGTAAAAGTATGGAATGGAATGGTAGTGTCTGTTGGTTAAAATATATTCTTGTCAGTAATTTCGAATTTTTAGTTTTCGTCCTTGTTCTGTAGTGTCTTTATAGTATAACAACATCAGTATCAGCATCTTGAGAAATCTCCAAAGTATCAGCAGCATTAGTAATTGTGAGGTCTTCAAAGTGTTCGCAACATCAGCATCTGGTAAAATCTTCAACTCCCGAGTAGCATCAACACCTAGTAGAATATCGACAAGTGGAAACGCCTGAGATGACTGAGGATCGATTAGCAATATCCATGTGGTAGGGTACTTGGTGCACACCTGGACTACTGTACATGAAGTACAAAATGAATAATGCACATGGAGCATATCTGAGACACTGTACGTGGAGTACACATGAAATACTGTACATGGAGTATAACTGAGACACTGTACATGGGGTACATATGGAATACTCTACATGGCACTGGCGGAAATTTTATGAGATGATCGTACTGGTGTTGCTTGTCTGACATGATCAAGCAAATAATTTGATTTAAAGGGTAGTAACTGAACTAAATGAGTAACATGATAGACTGGTAATTCCTGCGTAGACTTAATGCTGGTTGATAGAGGTTCAATAATATGATTAAATGGACTTTCAAAAATGGTCAGCATAAGGACACGACTGATGAAGACCAAACATGATTTATCATGAAATAGGATGATACTGAAATCCTTATGTATGTTAGGATGAAAACATTATCACCCTGCTGAAAACATAATCCTCATAAGGAGACATGAACTAAGTCAGCATGAAAACGACATTCCCGTGAAAGTATAAACTTGACTGATACAAATAACATAGGAGAATAATCAACTGAGGTTTAACATCAACTGATGTGGATAGTTATGTTTTAATCCACAGTATTCAAAGTAGGAAGCATGTGACTAGGTATGGGCGATTCTGTTTCGATCCATACTTGTCAAAATTTTCTGAGAACTGTCATGAATAGAAATGTACAATCTGGGACTAAATGTGGTTGGTTATAGTCCAATTCATATTTGTCAAGATTTTATGAAACGTCATGATATCACAAAGGTGAACAACTATAGATCGGTTCACAAAACAACATTAAACTGAAAAACATGAAATTTGATCTGAACATTGGTGAACGTATATGGGCTGGTTCACCAAGTAATATTCGACTGAAAACATGAATCTGTCAAGAGTAAGGATGAACGTCGTTGGGTCGGTTCACCAATACAAAAATCTGAACGAGCAAGGGTGAACGCCTATGGGTCGGTTCACCAAAACAAAATTTTGCAGAAAAGCACATGCGACTAAATATGGCCAGTCCTGTACCAACCTTTTACTTAGTCAAAAACTTTAAGAAAATGACTGATAATTGGAGAAAACTGACTAATAAATGCATGAGACACATGAAAGATAACAACGCCAAGATCTGGGAAGTTCCTGGTGACTACCCACTAGTCACAGGTCAAGTTTTAGAGCCTACAGGTCGAACCTTGCGCTCTGATACCATAATTTTAACACCCCACTTGGATAAGTGGACCGTTACGTGTATTTATGGCGTGTCATCAAAGCATAAGGTAAATTTCCTAAAACATTGACTGGCCATAAAGGAGTACCGGAATCAAACATCGGTAATCCAAACATAAGCTCAAAACATGAAAAGTAAAATACTGAAGGAAAGGACTAAACAATGTCCAAAAGCAGAATAATGTAAGAAATGCATAAAGTAAGAAGTCTGGATAGCTTCCATCCAAATGCACATGCTCTCAGAATCCTAAGAGCGTCCTGGGGTACCTGCCGTTAGAACATGAAAGGAACTACGGCTGAGCATAACGCTCAGTGAACGGATATAAAGCATGATAAGAATATACTGAATGAAACAGGCGATAGAATACTGAAGCTGTAAGACTGATATGTAACATGTGGTAGAACTCTGCATAAAATTCTGAGAAACCTGGTACATATATACTGATACTGAAATATAATTATTAATTCTGAAAACATGCATTTACTGTATTTTATTTGACAGAGCTTATATAGGTCACATGCTGTAACAACCGTGCATGAATAACTGGAGGGGTGACCTCGTCATGCTGTAGAGGGGTGACCTCTAAATAACTGTGCTGGGTGGAGGGATCAGCTTCAATGTGAAGGATGTAGAGCACACACCACATTCACCCTGATAACTTGTAACACATATAAGCCAAGGATGCATCCATACGCCCCACTAAAAATACTGATAAAATGGCCAAGCTGAGCTGAGTGGGACGATGCAGGATATCACTCTCCTGCATGTGAGTCACGACACCGGTGCCTCTAGTGCCGTGGTTACGATACCTCCATAACTAGTACATAAACTGGTCGTGCTTGTATATAATGCTCAGGCAATTTATTTAGTTATTAATATGATTTCTGATAAACTTAAACATATACTGGGGGAAAAACATTTGGCTGAAGACGGGAAATCCTAATCATGCATAGAAAGGAAGTCCTTACTGAAAGGACGGAAAATCCGTACCTCTAGTCCAGTAACTGACTGAATGGAAGACTGAACGAAATACTACTCGGGCTTCACGAAAACTACAATAATAATAGACGCGAATAAGTTATCTGATTGTATTGAATTTACTGTTCTTATCGGCTTTCTCATTTATTTATTTTATTCTGGAAATCTGTACGTATTTTAACTGATGAATCTGAACTTATAATAATTCTTTTAATATATTAACGGTCTACTAATAATTACGATACGAACGTATTCTGGCGTGATATTAATACTATAATAAGTAACCCGTAATTAATATAAGGTTTTCTAAATTAGAAAGTTTTCAAAATCTTTTAAATTTTCTATAATAGAATCATACCCTTTTTAAATATTACAAATTATTTTAATTTAATTCCTTTTTAAAATGAAATTTAAACATTTATAAAATATAAGTAATAAAAGGTATAATATAAAAATCTTCATCTTATTTATTATAATTATGTCTCGAGCCTACCGAGATACCCCTTCTCGGTCGCACTAAACAAATCAACAAAGTATATATAATCTGTCTATTTGAATCTGCGACAGAAAAACTGTCGCTAAAAACTGTCAATAAAAGCTGAAATTCAAAACTGTCAATAAACAGTCCTGCGACAGAAAGTTCTGTCGCAAAACTGTCACTAATTTCATTTTAAAACTTACTATTATTTTCTGTCTAAACTTCCCACTGCTTTCTATATGAGTTCCCACTGTTTCTTTGATTTAGTTCCCACTATTTACTACATTAAAAGCCAAACGCACCCTTATGGTTTACCTACTGTTTACCAATCCAAACGCCCCTTGATTGGACAGTATACACCCCACTTGGGGTTTTTATGGCTGCAGTTTTACACACGAACACACCACCGTATCCCCTTTGGGTCGCGGCAGGGTCAAAACAGCAACATCGAGACACCCTTGTCTCGGTCTTCGTGACAAACAACACCACAACCGACATCACATCATGTTTATACAGATTATATGTTCATATAATTTTCTTTATAAGTCTTCTACTGCTCTTGATTTAAAACTAGTAGGATGTGATTATTGAAAACAAATGATAGGTGTAATACCTTTACACGATTAGGAACGAATACGATTACCACAAATCAACATCACAAGACGAAGTGAGGCCCTCCTTTCTATGGTTTTCAGCCGGCGGCCCTTTTTTTCTCAAACCCTAGTTCTCTTTTCCTTTTTTTTGCTGCGTCTGACATTCACACAAGGGGTAAGCCCCGCTTATTTTTTTTTTCACTAAATGGGCTTAGCCCAATTTCTTTTTCTTTATTTTTACTATAAACCAAACTGGCCCAAAACTTTCTTTTTCTTGTTTTTTTTAAAACAACCCGGCTACCTTATAAAGTATATATACTTTCATTTTTTTTAAACGTAAACATATGCTTGTATTTAATTCTCGCGTTTTTTTTATTTCTGTAAGCTAATAATACGTATATAGTTTATTTAAAACCAAAACTGCGTATTTAATATTATTATATAAAATACGGGTTTTACACGTTTTCCTTTTCTATGTTCCCAAAACGACAGGTACTCAGGGACGCTCGTAGACTTTAAGAGTACGTGCATATGGACTGGAAGCTTTCTAGCCTTCTTTACTTTATGCATTTCCTTTCTTATGATACATTTGCTATGGACATTGTTTAGTCCTTTCCTTTACTATACTTATGTTTGTGTGTGATGAGCTTTACTTTTGGACTACCGATGTTTGATTCCGGTATTTTCCTTTTATGGTCATGTAATGTTTAGACATTTTTCCTTGTATGCTTTGATGACACGCCATAATATCATGTGACATTTCTATTATCAAAATGGGGTGTTACAAGGGTTGTCCCAATCTCACGGTGTTGAATTGAGACGCGGTCCGTAAATCAGGATCATCATATCCAAGATAAAAATACATCTTAATGAGTTCTTTCTTGTCACGGTTGTCTGCAAACCTTTTACCTGGAGGTGGAGTCGTCAAGTCGAATATTTTACGAAAGAGAGGCATAGTGAGAAGCTTTTCCTTTTCGTTGATTGTGAATGTAATCTTGGTGTCTGATAGCCTTTTCTTCGATGCCCAAAATTCATGCATGTAAACAGAAGGAACCGAAGCAGTAGCCCTTAATTCCTTCCTGATTAGTGTGCAATCAAGAATTTATGTTGCGAGTTTGTATGCATATTGATCTGATGTGTTGTCTTCCTTTGGCCTAAAATTGTTTGGTATAAACTGGAGAGGCGTGTCATCGGTGACAGGTGTTTGATCATCTTGAACTTGTATTGACATGTTTACTGCTTCACATAAAACATACAAGTTGATACAAAACTATATATGGCACAATGCATAAAACCTCTAAGCATATCAAACATATCTTATAGTACATACACTGCCAATAAGACAATTACTTTCGAAGAAATAAACTCTCGAAGAAAAGATTGTAGAAAAAAAATTTCGCAGAAGAAATCATTTCGTAGAAAAAATCTTTTCGTAGAAAAAATCTCTTCGCAGAAAGTCTTTTCGCAGAAAGCCTTTCGTAGAAATCCTGTCGTAGAAAGAAATCTTTTCGTAGAAAAGCTTTTCGCAAAAAGCCTTTCGTAGAAACAATCTTTTCGCAAAAAAATTGATTTCGTAGAAAAAGCTTTCGTAGAAAATCTTTTCGTAACAATTGATTTCGTAAAAAAAACCCTTCTTAGAAAATCTTTTCGTAACAATTGATTTCGTAGAAAAATCTTTTTGTGGAAAACATTTCGCAGAAATCCTTTCGTAGAATAAATCTTTTCGTAGAAAAACTTTTCGCAGAAAGCCTTTCGTAGAAGCAACCGTTTCGCAAAAACAAAAATTGATTTCGTATAAAATCTTTTCGTAACAATTGATTTCGTAGAAAAACCCTTCTTAGAAAATCTTTTCGTAACAATTGATTTCGTAGAAAAACGTTTCGTAGAAAAAATCTATTCGTAGAAATCGTTTTGCAGAACTCCTTTCGTAGAAAATAAACTTTTCGTAGAAACAGTCGTTTCGTAGAAAGTTGTTTCGAAGAAAGCTTTTTGTAAAAAAAATCTTTTCGCAGAAGATGATTTCGTAGAAAAACCCTTCTATTTAATCACAGATATGCAGACACCACATATCCAAAGACGGATCAAATCATAGATTTATCTATCAAACACAACTAGGAATAAACCTAAGGCCAATTCATAGTGATGTAGGCATACCCATCTTAAACGAATGCTATACCACTCAAAAACCCACTAATCAATTCATTATTTTGATTCAATTAAATTCACAAACCCTAATTTGATAATTGGGGATAAGCTAATTAAACTAAGAAACAAAATGAATTATGAGTACCTTAGTAGTTTGTATTGAAAGAAACAGAACATAATCAGGGTGTGAGAAGCTTTTAGCAATGGTGGCAAGAACTTGGATGTTTTTGATTGAGTGAAAAATAATGAAACGAGAAATAAAAGGGAGGGGGCGGGTATAATATGTTTGACCTAGGTCAATGTTTGGCAAGTTACGCTCTTGGTCCTCCTTTTTCTTATATCTTTCGTTTAGTGACATTTAAAATTCATTGTTACGAAAACAGTATAGTAACTATTATTCACACGCAACAAAACACCTTAGTTAAACTTCTATGCCTAAGCCCGAGTCACATAAATCATGAAAGTCACGAAGCACAACAAATACACACTAAAGATAATGAAATGTTAAGCATGAGACCAATTATTTTTTTGCAGAATTTCTGAAGACTGATTTGATGATGAAAATGATTTGAAATATTCTCCCCCTTAAATACAGACCCGTTTTATATTTAGAGTTGTAGTCATTGTATGAAGGAGTCAAATATCAATGAAGGCTTTTTCCGTTTAATGATTTAAAAGAACGATTCTTGGTGGCAATAACATTTCTATTATTCTAACAAAAGTAAGTGCACTGAAACGTACACAAATTTGTGTTAGACCAAGTTATAAAGTAAACTTGATCCCTTGTATGGTTTTAAAGTAAACCATACCCGAAAAAATTAATTCCCGTTGTGAGCCAACGTTTTCGTAAAAAATTCGTGACTTAAATGCGAAAAGTGGGTTGAAGTCAGAAATAACTATAAGCCATATGGGCATGTTTTAAAATATGTACAACTTTTATACGGACTCTATTTATGGCGCCGTGTCAATTTTAATCGACATTTCTAAGGCCGTAAATATTACCGTACTAAAAGACATGCCCGATTTAAAATGAAAAATATTTTTGGATTTTCTTGATTTTATATTTTTTATGGTTTTGTATGTTTTATATTTTTGTATTTTGCTTTTGGTGGTTTATATATACGATAATATACAAGATCACGATAAAAGGATACTCTAGAATAGTATACCACCACTATTCTGCAGATTCTTCTGCCAACTCCTTCAGTGTCGCTGGTGAGAATGATTTCATGCCTAGCTTTTCGATTAAAAACTCGATACGTCCTCGATCTAAGGCCTTTGTGAATATATCTGCCAGCTGATACTCAGTGTTGACAAAATACAGTTCGATCACTCCATTTTCCACTTGCTCTTTGATTAAATAGTAGCGAATGTCAATGTGCTTTGCCTGGGAGTGTTGAACGTAGTTGCAACATAGAGCAATGGCGCTTTTGTTGTCACAGTAAATCGAAATTTTGTTGAATCCAAGACCGTAGTCAGTTAATTGTGATCTCATCCAAAGAACTTGAGCACAACAACCGGACATAGTAATGTATTCAGCCTCTGTACTTGATATCGCAGCGTTTTCTGCCTTTTGGATGCCCAACTAATCAATCTATCTCCAAGAAGTTGCACACTGCCAGAAGTGCTACGTCTAGTATCTTGGCACCCAGCATAATCTGCATCTGCAGATGATATTAGTGTAATAGAGGAGTCCTTCGGATACCACAGAACACGATGAAGTGTTCCTTTAAGATACCGAAAGATCCTTTTCACAACATGTAAGTGCTTTTCGGTAGGCCGAGCCTGATACCGGGCACACATGCATATAGCAAATTGCAAATCGGGACTGCTAGCAGTCAGATAGAGAAGGGTGTCAATCATTCCACGGTAAAGTTTAGGATCGACAGCAATCCCATCCCTATCCTCATCTAACTTGGATCTCTCCACCATTGGAGTATCCACGGGTTCACAGTTTTCAAAATGATACTTTTTCAACGATTCAAGAGCATATTTAGATTTATTAATGAAGATGCCTCTAGGATTTTGAGAAATTTGCAACCCTAAGAAAAATGAAACTTTTCCCATCATTGACATCTTAAAACGAGTGGACATGATTCTCTCAAAATGGTCAGACAGTCTTTGATTAGTGGCAGCAAAAATTATATCATCAACATAAATTTATACCAGTATCATGTCATTGTCCTCCTTGAGAATAAACAATGTAGGGTCCACTTTTCCTTTGGAGAAGCCTTCCGAGATGAGATAAGACGATAGGAGATCGTACGCGTGGAGCTTGTTTCAATCCATAAAGAGCCTTCTTGAGCTTGTACACATGATTAGGATACTCCGAGTTGACAAATCCATTCGGCTGGCTTACGTAGACATCTTCCCTCAATTCACCATTAAGAAATGCCGTCTTAACATCCATTTGATAGACGATCATATTCATGTGAGCAGCATAAGCAAGGAATAGTCTAATCGCCTCCAATCATGCAATAAGAGCAGAGGATTCTTCAAAGTCAATACCCAAAGCTTGTTTGTAACCTCTAGCAACCAATCTAGCTTTGTTCTTTAACACTACACCTAACTCATCGAGTTTAACCTTATATACCCACAACAATGTAAGGATGTCAACATTGTCGGGTAAAGGAACTAATTCCCATACTTCAAGACGTTGAAATTCATCAAGTTCCTCTTGCATGGCTTCAATCCAAGAAGATTGAGTCATGGCTTGTTGCCAATTTTTGGGTTAAATATCAGAAAGAAATGCATCAAAATAGCAATATAATGCATATTCTTGTAGTTGATGACGTGTTAAGACTGGTCAATTAATGTCACCAATAATATTGCGGATTGGGTGATCCTTTGTCCATTTCGTATTGTGATTTTCAATCCGTGGGGGTCTGGAGTGAACGATTACAGGAGCTTCCTCTGAGGTAGACGCACCGTTAGGGTTTTCGGTTATTTGTGAACCAAAGAATGGAAGCTCTTGTAGGTGAGAAATTTCCAAATCATGATCAAAGAAATCCTCTTCAACATCATTAGGAACGAGTGGGGGTGATGATTCGGGTGTAGTTTGAGAATTGGTGGGGGATGGTGCATTTGGTGCAATAGTAACAATAGATGCATCAGACTGATTTTCATTATCTTGAGCAACAACTTCGGGAATCGGAGCTACTGCTGCAGGTGCTGGAGAATCATCACTAGGTGGATCAAAGAATACATCAAACATAGGTTGAAATAACTCATCCCACTCGGACCTTGTAGGTGGTGTGAATGATGGAGAAACAGGATTGTTGGGAGTTAATCCGGAACTAATCGTACTGGTTCCCATCTCATGTAATGCGGGTTCAGAGATGTGTTGCTCAGAATCCATCGCTGTCAGCTCATCAAAATCGTCATCCAAAGTTTCTACTATCTTTTCAAGACGACGGTTATAAATTCGGTAAGCTTTCTTTGCGGGTGAGTAACCAATGAAAATTCCAATATCAGCCTTCGGTTGAAGTTTGCCCAAATTATCACTATTAGTATTTGGATAACACAGTGCACCAAACACATGAAGAAATGAAATATCAGGTTTATGTCCATGAAGTAGCTCATATAGAGTTTTTCCATGGCGCTTACGAATGATGGAGCGGTTTTAGGTATAACATGCGGTTGCCACTGCTTCAGCCCATAAGAATAAAGGAGCATTCGCATAAATCAACATAGTTCTAGCAGCTTCTATTAGTGTACGGTTACGTCTTTCCACGACACCGTTTTGTTGTGGAGTGCGAGCAACAGAAGTTTCATGTAAAATACCAACCTCTTCATAATAGTCTCGTATAGTTTGATTAACGAACTCAGTTCCATTATCAGTGCGAATGCGGTGAACAGTAGCATTAAGACGTACTTGGATCATCTTTAAGAAAGTAATAATATAATTTGGTGCTTGATCCTTGGTTGTTAAAAACTTTACCCATGTAAACCTTGAGAAATCATCCACCATGACAAGGATGTATTTTCTACCACTCACACTAGCCGTACGTATTGGCCCGCAAAGATCCATGTGCAAAAGATAAAATGGTTCTTGGTTGGTGTCTTCAGCTTTAGGTTTGTATGATTTCTTGGTGCTTTTCCCCAAAGAACACGCGGAACATAAATGATCCTTGTCGAACTTAAGTTTTGGAAGACCACGAACAAGTTCGTTTTTAGCCAAATGGTTTATAGCATCAAAGTTAAGATGAGATAACCGGCGATGCTACAACCATGACTTGGGCTTAGATGCTTTGGAGAGAAGGCATATAGGAGAGGCGGCCATCATGTTTTGAATGGACAGTGTGTAGATATTATCCCCTCGAGAACCTTTTAACAAATCATTTCCTGCAAGATCGCAAATAAAGCAAGTATGTTGTTAAAAAGCAACCTCAAGGTTTGAATCGTAAAATTGTCCCACTTGAAATAAATTGTGACCAAGTCCCTCCACATAATATACCCTTGAAATCGTAAGATTCCCAATTTGGTATTCACCATAACCCATAATCTTCGCAATATGGTCGTTGCCAAATTTAACCGTTCCTAGAAACTTGCTGACGAAATTTCTGAGCATCGAGCGATCTCCGGTCATATGCTTTGAGCATCCAGAGTCCAAGTACCAGAGGATGATTTGGACCACCTGAAAAGATCACCAGACAAAGACGATGTATTTATCTTAGATTTGCTAACAGAAGAATGCTTAGGCTTCCAAATTTTCTTCCTAGATGCTGGCTTAGATTCTAGTTGTCTAAGATCCTGAGGTACTTCTTCACTAGTAGGCACAACAGTGGGGGCAGGCCTAGTTAAAGGGCGCTTTTTCAACTTTTTAGTGCTAGTATTCCTTTTTAAAGAACGTTGAGACCTAACTTCCTTGGATGTGATCCTAGTTAAAGGGCACGTTGTTCCATTTGCAGTGAAGGTCCTACCAGTGGGTTTCCATTACCAACCAACTTGGGTGAATTTTTTCCCCGTTGGATTCCATTCAAGATTATTCCTAATAGCATACATTTCATTCACGTGATCAACAAGACATAAATCATGACACTGAGAAAACATGCATTCATTACAATTCCAACATCGCAAATTAGAATTCACATTTTTCTTAGGTTGCTGCACAAGCACAGGGCCTTTAGTCGTAGTTACATGATTCTTTTTATTCAAATTTGAAATAACATTCCTAGGGTGAACTTCTACTTTCTTCTTCGCAGTCCTACTAGTGGAAGGCTTGATCCTATTCTTCTTGTCTTGAGATCCTTTAGCCTTAGTAGATAGAATTACTCCTGTAGAAGTCAAAGGAACATTAGTGACAGATTTTGATTTTGCCTTGATGGGTGTGTTTAATATAGGCTTAACTCCTGGGTTCTTATTGAATGGAGTCAAGGCAATGGTGGGGGTTTGTTGTTTCAGTGATGCGGAACTAGGTGGACCTATGAAATTTAGATATGATAGGCAACATTGAACTCGCTCTATATATAAATGAGCAGCATTGTATTCGTTGTTTGTGGGATCAGATTCATATAAGGCATCTAAAATGTCCCTAGTAAGAAGCACATGCCTAATTGCCTTTTTCATATAATCCATGTAAACCGTTGAATTCATAAGGGCCGGGTTCCTAAAAATCACCACTTCTTTTGTTTTTGGAGCACTAGAGGGCGGGGCAGAGATTGTAGTTGGATTATCA
Organism: Glebionis coronaria; assembly: GCA_025667525.1. Classification (NCBI taxonomy): domain Eukaryota; kingdom Viridiplantae; phylum Streptophyta; class Magnoliopsida; order Asterales; family Asteraceae; genus Glebionis; species Glebionis coronaria. Next base: position 424,634,017 of record CM046882.1, read on the forward strand.
ACAACTTCTTGTCCGTTGAGTTAAAGTGACTCCTTTAATTCAGCTATAACCATGTTTTTATCTATGAGCTAAATATTTAGGTCAAAGATTTCCTCACATTTCTTGTTTAGTTGATCAACAAGTGACTTTTGCTCTGCCGTATTAATAGTGAAGCGTTCTTCTATTGAACCAGAAACTTGTGAGACATCCTACCTTACTTTTTCAAACTCCCCTAGCATAGAAGTAATTCTATCTTCTAGGGCATGATTTTTAATCTCTGCAGCCTCTAGTTCCAATTTCTCTGCTAATGATTCTCTCTTAAGTCTCATAATTTTTTCCTCTAATGCCTGAACCACCTGAATCATCTTGTCACTAGTCTCAACGGAGTTTTCACAATCATTTGTTTTTGAAAGAGTTTCATTTTTAGATTGATTTTCAATTTCAAGAGATATACAATGTTGTTGAAGCTCATCAAAACGTTTTGAAAGTGAGTTATAAGAATCTTGAAGCTTTAAAAATTCAGCGTTAGATTTGTGACAAGAATGATTATCTACAGTATTCACAGGTTCAACAATATTCACAGATATATCATGCATATCATCACATTTATTCATCGCAGATGTCAACTCAAAAGCAAATTTAGTAGTAACAGCTTGCATCACTTCAAGAGACACTATATGTTCCAAGAATCGGTCATATTCGGACAAAATCTTTTCTTTCTCAATTAGATGTTGTTCATAAGTATCATCCATTTCATAGAAAACTTTTCGAACTTCACCCATTTCAAAGTTAAGATTGTCCCCCAAGATCTAGAAAACCCTCTTTAACATTGTTTACAAACGGAACGATCTCTTTCTCAAACATCGTTTTCATGTGTTCGAAAGCCCATTCTCCAGCGGTTTGAGCCGTTGAAGTCGTACATTCCGCGATGACCTTGTCAAAGTCGGTAAGATATCGCCTAATCTCTTTCAAGCTTAGCAATACCGTACTTACCGGTGGAAGATCCTTTGGAATTTCCTTAGGTTCATCCGAATTGACAAGTGTAGGAAGTATACTAAGGCTTTCTCTAGTAGGCATGTAAGTTGGTGTATGGATAAATTCCCTTTGCATATTAAATCGAATTCTAAGATCTGTTTTTGCATTCTCTTTATTAAGTTGTTTATAATCATACTCAGGATATGTATAAATTACTTTTGACCGATTTTCTTCATGTAGTGACATATTCTCTGATTCATTTGAAAACACAATCGGATCTAAAACCAATCCTAACTTTATTGCATCATAAAGTCGTGGGTTGTGGTTAAATTCTTGCTTTGCATACCCCGGGTTAGGTGGTAGGTCTATTAGACGCGATAGAGTGAATTCCTTAAAAGAAGAATGAAACAAGTGTACTAAATGTGAAGTAGAGTATTGTTTTAAAAGCAAAACTTCAGTCTTTTTAACTTTCTCAAACGCCTTAATTTCCGTTTCAACCCTTTTAGACTCGAGAATTTTGAAATCCATTTGTAGTTTTTGAAAATTATTAACGACTGACTCTTTTTCTTTAAGTTCTTTCAAAAGATTTGCTCTTAAACTCTCAATTTCTAGCAAATTATCCATTTGGACTTTCCTAAACCTATCAAATTCAGGATTGGTTAAGGTAATGGTCATTGGAGTTAATTCTAAGGTTTTAACCTTTTCCTTATACAAAGCAAGCTCGGCAGATAATGTCTGATTAACACCGAGGGTTTTAAGGACCGCATTCTTCATTTGGCCAAGCATAGATTCCGACACCATAACCAAATATTGTTGAGCAAACAAATTTGTAGACATAATAGCTCCCAGGTGTGTTTCACTCAAAGTCAGGGGACTTGCATTGATATTGCTATCATTTTTTGTCTCCTCGTTTGAGTTACTAACCACCGGAGGCTGTTCCGGATACTTTGACATTTGCTCAACTGGATAAGGTACAATACTAGTATCACTGGCAGTATTTGGTACCTCATAAATTGTGCCAGCTTCATAAAGTGAAAGATTTTCCATGAGAGCTGCCTTGGCGGTATTGAGATCATCACAGTCGGAATCGTATGCATCAAGATCATCACATTGATATGCGACATTGTTCGTGATGGCTGTTGTGAGTCCGTCAGTGTCCGCAACTCATGGATCTGCGAGAAATGCTAACTCTTCTTCATCGAGCTCTCGTCCTTGGGCTTGAGCATTAACCAAGTAGATCTTCTCCTGAAACCATGTGCTATCCCTTTTCCTCTTTGGCTGCTTACATTCTCGAGCCATGTGCCCTTCCCCTTTGCAGTTATAACATATGATTATCTTCATTTTGCCAGTGTTATTACCCCTTGTAGTAGCAGTGTTAGATGGACGTGCACCAGTATTAGATGAACTTGGTCTCCCCTGAAGTGGTTGCATAGTAACTCTGCCATCTTGGATTGTAGCTTGTTGACGAGAGTTAGAAGAGTTACACAACTGATTATTTGTTGGAGATGGTCCTCTGTAACCTATTTTGTTCAACGCTTGAGTGATGTAAGCAGACATTTGAGCAAGTATATTAGTAGGATTATCCCCTTGTCTAAACTCAGGGACTGGAATCTCATCATCATAATAGAAAACCAGTGATGGTGGAGCCACATGCACACTGGAAGGAGTACTAACCTGTTGTGAGTAGTGAGGTTGAGGAACATTATGTTGCTGATAAGTGATAGCAGGATTTGTTGGTGATTGATAAGGAGAGTATGGTTGTTGAGCACGTTGTGATGATGATGATAATGCTGGTTGCTGAAATTGTTGATATGATGTAGGTAGTTGTGGAAGAATCAAATACTACGGAAAGCTTGGAGTTTGATACAATGGCTGATAGGAAGATTGGTGTCCCAAAGCATACGGAGAGTTGTGATATGACAAAGTTGGATGATTTGCCATTAACGCCAATGGTTAGGAATAAGATCCCCGAGAGATGCGTTTTTAGATCACGTGCTTCTCGTGTTGCTGCAAGAAAGCATAGAGTTGATCTAAATTTGACTTGTGCAAATCCCGAATCATCTTAACATCAGTGACATATTGGCTCCACTCTTGGGGTAACGTGTTCAAGAACTTGGTGTTGAGTTGAACTAAGCACTCCTTAGATTATACACGTTCAAATCGTTCATCAAAGTAGTGAAACGCCAGTAGTAGTCATGAAGTGTTTCCCCTGGAATGTATGTGAACCTATCAAACAAGTCATACAACTGACACTCTCGTTCCTGCTTAGTTAGTGAAGTCCCTTGTAACAAAATAGTTAAGCGATCCCAAAGATACTTTTCCACTGTGTGTTCGCTTACCATTCGATAAATATCGGGTGGAAGAGCTTGAAGTATGGTCTGAACAGCCCTTTCATCCGTATCGGCAATGAGTTTGTTAGCATTCGTTAACTCATGAAACAACCTTGGCCACGTCACATTGTCGACAGTAACTTCTTCCCAATCGAGTGGACCTTTCTCAATAGATTGAACCATAAGTCTCCCATTAGGTTTACCCATAATATAAGTTCTCATGCGACCCTGCCATGCTTCAAATAAGTCTTTGATGAGCAACGGTGGGCGGGTATCGGTACCCGAGATGATTGAAATACCGGTAAGTGATGTCATTGTAGGCATAAATGAATGAGGATTCATTGTTGAACACTTGATGGAAAAAGATTATCTTTTGATCGAGCAATGAAATAAAGTTGTTAAACAATGTTGTTGTTGTTGTTGTTAGTTTTTGGGTGTTGAGAAACTTTGGTAACAATTGATACTGAAACTTTTCGTAACAAAATTCCTTTCGTAAGAAATTCCTTTCGCAACAAATCCTTTCGTTACAAATCCTTTCGTAACAAATCCTTTGGTAACAATTCCTTTCGTAACAAGAAGATTTCGTAACAAAATTCCTTTCGTAAGAATATCCTTTCGTAACTAATCCTTTTGTAACAATTCCTTTCGTAACAAGAAGATTTCGTAACAGAATTCCTTTCGTAAGAATATCCTTTCGTAACTAATCCTTTCGTAACAATTCCTTTCATAATAAGAAGATTTCGTAACAAGAAGATTTCGTAACAAAGAAGATTTCGTAACAAAGAAGATTTCGTAACAAATACCTTTCGTAATAATTCTGATGGCTTTCGTAACACAATTCCTTTCGTAAGAAACTGAAGGCTTTTCGTAACACAATTCCTTTCGTAAGAAACTGAAGGCTTTTCGTAACATAATTCCTTTCGCAAGAAACTGAAGAATTTCGTAACAAAAATTCTTTTCGTAAGAATCTCCGTTCGTAACTATTCAAGCCCTTTTTACAAAACCCTTTTACGAAACCAAACTTTCACTCTTACTCCTAAAACCCTTTTACGAAAAGGTCACTTTTGGAAGTAATCCTAAAACCCTTTTACGAAAAGATTAAACAGTAACTCAAATATCTCAAATTAATACCACTAAAACACCACTTGAATCGAAAAAATTTGTGATTTCTTTCAATAACACGTAAACTAATTCAATACAACAACTTTGTAGATGATTTGATTACAAACCTAAACCATAAATTCACAAAAAATTTCAAGACTTGAGATAAACTAGCCTAAAACCCACTAATACAGTCAAAAACTAAATAACAACACTAATCAAACCTTAAATCATCCCATGGCTGTAACACCCTATTTTGATAAATGAAATATCACGCATGATTATGGCGTGTCATCAAAGCATACAAGGATAAATGTCTAAACATTAAATGACCATAAAGGAAATACCGGAATCAAACATCGGTACCCCAAAAGTAGAACTCATCACACACAAACATAAGTACTATAAAAGAAAGGACTAAACAATGTCCATGGAAATGAGTATCAAAGTATAAAGAAATGCATAAAGTAAAGAAGGCTAGGAAGCTTCTGTTGGAAATACGTTTTACGTATTAAGAAGGATCGGTCACTCCAACGATAGTCCATGTAATAGCTCGTAGTTTAGTTAACTTTCTTTATTTAACAAACAAGTCCAAGCCTAGCCTACAACTTGTGTAGGCCGGCCCAAACGTGTAAACCCAAGCCCATTACAAGGTTTGGGTATATAAACCCTCTCCTTTGATGGAGAGGGTGTGTGGTTTCATAATTTACACATAGTTCTCTTAACTTTCTCTCTCTAAAAACATAAGCAAGATTTACATTTCTTCAAATGGTATCAAGAGCCATGGGATGATTGTTTAGTTCTTGTGTTTGTGTTCTTGATTCTCGCCATTTTTTATCCATTTTTACACGAACCAATTTTTTTGTGTGTTTTTATGGGTTAATCTTGATATACTTCATCTTGTTACTTGTTATAGTGATTTGGTCTTGTTATTTGGGTTAAAAACACAAAATTTTTGGTTGTTTGATTCATATTTTGGTTTTGAATCTTGATTTGATTGTGTTATTGTACTGTCCGAGAAATAAGGTAAGTGGGTATTCAGTTCGATCTGACTTTGTGTTTACATAAACCCTGGGGGTTTCTACTTGTGATCCATAGTCACGATCTGTTGTTACGATCTAACTACGATCCCTAGTACGATCCATCAATCCAAGTGCTTAGTACGATCCTTCAGTACCATCCACACTACGATCAAGGTAAGATTGCTCAGTGTGATAGCTCACTTAGCTCAAAGTACGATCCATCACCATGATTGTAGAATACGATCACTTGTTGCGATAAGGGAGTGCGATCAGGGTACGATCGTTGGGTACGATCTTGGAGTCCGATCTGAGTGCGATAAGGGAGTGCGATCAGGGTACGATCATTGGGATACGATCTTGGAGTCCGATCTGAGTGCGATCATAGGGAGTGCGATCACAACTACGATCTGAGTCCGATCACCACTGCGATCTGAGTACGATCCAACATTTTTTTCAAAAACGTGTTTTTGAAAATTTTTAACAAACTGCGTCGTGTGTAATTTTGACTTGGATTTTTTGGTTTATCGAGGACACAATTTAGGGGATTTTAACATTATTTCTCGGTTTTAACACACTACAACAAACACATTTACTTTCTTTCATTGATCGATCATGTTTGTAAATCTTAACTTATCGAAATGGAGTACACATCTCTTACGGATAAGTCCATCCTCTCGGGTACGGATAATCGTCCACCAATGTTGGAGAAGTCTATGTACGAGGATTGGACTTCCCGAATGGAACTTTACATGTTGAACACGGAGAACGGACATCTTATTTTGGCATCGGTGCTCAATGGACCATTAGATTATGGTACAGTGACGGAAGGTACAACTACTCGTCCTCACACAACGGGTGAATTGACTGGAGATATGAAGATTCAAGATAAATGTGATAAGTATGCTACAAACATCATTCTCCAAGCCCTTCCTCCAGATGTCTACAAACTCGTCAGCAAACATAAAGTTGCCAAAGAGTTATGGGACAGAATTCGTGTTCTCATGCAAGGCACCTCGTTAACTAAACAAGAACGAGAGTGTAAGCTTTATGATACTTTTGATAAGTTTGCCTATGTGCCAGGGGAGACTCTCAATGATTACTATCTGAGATTTACCCTATTGTTGAATGATCTTAATATCTATGGCATGGCAATTCCTACCTTTCAATTGAACACCAAGTATTTGAACACTCTTCCTCCAGAATGGAAAAAATACGTGACGGATGTTAAATTGGCTAAGGACTTGCATAACACCAATGTGGATCAACTTCAAGCTTTTCTTCAACAACACGAATGCCATGTGATCGAGGATCGGTCGTCTACACCTTAAGTTCATGATCCACTTGCAATGTATGCTTCTCAACAAAACATGACCTATAGTTATCAACAACCATCATACTTGCAGCAGCCACCACCACACACCTATCAGCAACCACAGCAACTATCTTATCAACCACCAATGATGCCACAGCAAGCATATCAACAAAGTGTTCATCAACCATATTTTCCACAGCAACCACCATATCAGACATCACCATCACAAGCCAACACTTCTCCAATGGGCTATACCCCTCAGCAAGGATACTTTCTTATTGAAGCACAACCAGCACAAGCTTTCTACTCTAATGAACTTCCACCAATCCAAGCACCGGTCTTTACTCCAAATGATACGCCAGCTGATGTACTAACCCATCTCACTGCTTACTTGTCAAAACTTGTTGCAACTAGAGGATTTCCACCAACAAACAATCAGCTCCGTACCTCATCAAATCCTCGACAACAAGCCACTGTTCAAGATGGTCAAGTAACGGTGCAACCTATTCAGGGAAGGCAAAATTCATATGGACCTCATACAAGGACTGGGAACAATCAAGCTGTAAATTCTCAAGCTAGTGGAAATGGGAGTCCTATTGGTCCTAAGAAGGTTGTGACTTGCTACAATTGCCGAGGACAAGGTCATATGGCTAGGGAATGCACTCAACCAAGGAGGAGAAGGGATGATGCATGGTTTCATGAGAAGATGTATTTGGTTGATGCTCAGTCTAAGGGGAAGATTTTGGATTCAGAGGAGTTAGCATTTCTTGCAGACCCAGGGGCAGCAGATACTGAAGGCATTGCAGTCGTTTCCATTTCTAATGCAGCTTATCAAGCAGATGATCTTGATGTATATGATTCGGATTGTGATGACATTCACTCTCCCCAAGCTGCTCTCGTTGCTAATCTCTCTCACTACGGTTCTGATGTCGTCAGTGAGGTACCAACCACATCTAATAATATTGATGATAACCAACATCAAGTTGGGCATGAAAAGGACAACCATGAACAGCATTCGGGAACTAGTAACTCAAATGATGTGGTACCCAACCCTACACATTTGAGTGAACCTCAACCAAATGTTATGACGGGTATGGAATCTTATGCTCAACATGATTTGGTCATGGTGCCTAAACATATTATTGATCAAATGCATATGGCCCTCAGACAATCCATAGATACCAATTCCACCCTAACTGCTAAGCTTGCGTTGCATAAAGAAAAGGTCAAAACTTTTGAAATGGTCCCTCAAGCAGAGAAAATAACATGTTCTGAATTTGACCAATTTCGTTTTGAAAAGATTGAACACTTGAAAGAAATAGAATCATTAAAAGCTAATCTTTCTAATGAATTAAAAGAAAAGGAGTCGGTTGTCAATGATTTTCAGAAACTCAAAATGGATTTCGAAACTCTCGAGTCTAAAAAGGTTGAATCAGAAATTAATGCTACCAAACTTCTTAAATTCAAGGAACAACAGCTTTTAAAACAATACGCTTTCACAGAAAAGGTTCATCTTTTAACTAAATCATTTAAAGAACTCGAACTTAAACGTCTTCAAGATTTACCACCTAATCCTGGTTATGCAAAACAAGCTCAGGAATATATTCCCGGTCTTTATGATATGACTATAATTGGCAAATCGAAAGAAGCACCTTTTGTTCGTAGTACTGAGGAGACACAGTTACTTGCGGATGAAACTCATTCTAAAATGCTTTCAAAATTCCATACAATTGATTATGATCAACATAACAAAGATCAATTTTCGAAAAAGACATGCATTCGCTTACAAAAGGAATTAGCAGAATTAACAGTTCTTGTGCCCCAAAGTTTGTCAAATGAAAACCTTCCTAGTACGTCTCCTACACTTGTTAAAACGGATTTAATTCCACCGGTAAGTAAGGCGTCCGTTAACTTAAATGCGGTACACCAACACTTAGCCGATTTTAACAAGGTCATTTTGGAACGTACGACGGCTTCGGTCATAACGGAAGGTGAATGGAACTTTGAGCACACTAGAGCTGCGTTTCGAGATGAAATTGTTCTGTTTGTAGACAATGTTAAAGATTGTCTTAGTAATCTTGATCAAGATTTGTTTTTGGAAATAGAAGAAGCTAGACGTGTTTTCAATGAAATGGAAGATGCTTTTGAAAACAGTTTAATTGAAATATAACGGGTTTCACGCCAAAATGATCAGCTTCTGAAGCAAGTGATGTCTCATGATCTAGTTTCCGTCTGTGTGAATAACAGTGTTGATGATTCTATTGTGCATAATGTTGAATTTGTGGATACTGTGGTAGATAGTACTTGTCACAAATCTGACGCTAAATTTTTAAAGCTTCAAGATTCATATTCTTCGCTTTCAAAACGTTTTGATGAGATTCAAACACATTGTATTTCGCTTGAATGCAAGCAACAATTTATTCAAGAAATCTTTGAAACGTCATTCGAAGGTGTTAATATCGATGATGCAAACTTTGAAAAGAATTTTCGATTGAATTTACAATCAAAACAGCGTCAGCCAAGTGACAAAGTTGCTACATCTTTGCCGATAGAAATAGAGAAATCTAAGAAGCTTAACTGTGTGAACGTACTTGAGGCCGCTGAGAATTTTAAATTTGATCTAGATAATCAATTTTCAAGATTTTGTCCAAAGTTGATAACTTAAAACAGAAAAATACACGACTCTTCGATTCAGTAAAGCCCGCATGTGTTGATACCACTGCACAGAATCAATCATTGATTGAACAATTGAATCGAAAGTCGATGGAAATATCTGATTTGAGGGAACAAAATTGTGATAAGAATCTGGTCTTGGCTGAGTTAAAGGAAACACTTCGTACTCTAAAAGGTAAGAATGTTGTGGATAACGCAGCCACTGTCTCAGCATCGTCCTCTAGTGCAATCAAAAGGAACCTTATAGCCGTCACACCACTTAACAAGGGACCTAGGAATAAACCATCTCAAACTTTGGTCACTAAAGATAAGGCGGAATCAAAACCAGCTTCTAATATTCCCGTGTTGCCTTATACAGGAGTAAGCACCACTACTAAGGCTCAAAGATCTAAGCTTAAAAGAAACAATAAGAATGATAGGATCTTGCCCCCATCTAGTAGTCAAGTGAAGAAGAAAGTAGAAGCCCATCCTAGGAATGTTATTTCCGTTTTGAATAAAAAGAATCATGTAGCTAAACCTAAAGGCTCTGCGGTTGTGCAGCGTTCTAAGCCTAGTGTGAATTCTAATTTGAAATGTTGGAATTGCAATGAATGTATGTTTTCTAGTCGTCATGATTCTTGCCTTATTGACCATGTGAATGAGATGTATGCCCGGAAAAATGGATTAGAATGGAAACCGACTGGGAAAGTGTTAACCCAAGTTGGTTGGATGTGGCACCCAACTGGTAGAACTTTCACTATAGTAGGAAATATGTGCCCTTTAACTAGGATCACTCCCACTAAAGCGAAGAAAGCGTGCCCTTTAACTAGGAGTACCAAGGCTACCAAAACACAAGCGTGTCCTTTAACTAGGAACACCGACACTACTGTAGGAACAAAGTGCCCTTTAAATAGGTCTACTCCCACTGTAGTGCACGCGAATAATCCAAAACCTAAGAAAGTTGGAACAGTAAAACCTGTTAGTGCTAAAACTCACATTAGAAAACGCAGGAAATCTAAGGGTCTCAAAAATGTTAGCAATTCTGATAATTCTATATCTGTATCTGCTAACACTCCGGAACCAATAGTTTCCAATGCATTGTCTACTGTTGTTATTGAAAACAGGTGGTCCAAATTGTTCTCTGGTATTTGGACTCTGGTTGCTCCAAGCATATGATCGGAGATCGCTCTCAGCTCAGAAATTTCGTCAGCAAGTTTCTTGGTACGGTTCGATTTGGAAATGATCATATTGCAAAGATAATGGGTTACGGTGAATATCATATTGGGAATGTTATTATTTCAAGAGTGTATTATGTGGAAGGTCTCGGTCACAACTTATTTTCCGTGGGACAATTTTGTGATGCAAACCTAGAAGTTGCTTTTCGAGAGCATACCTGCTTCATTCGGAATTTGGAAGGGGTTGATTTATTGAAAGGTACTCGAGGGAATAATTTGTATACTTTGTCTCTACAAGACATGATGGCCGCCTCTCCCGTATGTCTTCTCTCCAAAGCATCGAAGACTAAGTCATGGTTATGGCATCGACGGTTATCTCATCTTAACTTTGACGCTATTAATCACTTGGCGAAAAACGAACTTGTTCGTGGTCTTCCTAAACTATCATTTCACAAGGATCATTTGTGTTCCGCGTGTACAATGGGGAAAAGCGCTAAGAAATCATATAAACCCAAGACGGAAGACACCAACCAAGAGAAACTTTATCTATTGCATATGGATCTTTGTGGGCCAATGCGTGTTGAAAGTCTTAGTGGCAAAAAGTAAATCCTCGTCATTGTCAATGATTACTCTCGGTTTACATGGGTGAAATTTCTTAAATAAAAAAATGAGGCACTTAATTCATCATCGGATTTCTCAAGATGATTCAAGTGCGTCTCAACACTACTGTCCGACGCATTCGTACAGATAATGGAACCGAATTTGTGAATCAAATCTTGCGTGATTATTATGAATAAGTTGGTATATCTCATGAAACATCAGTTGCACGCACTCCACAACAAAACGGTGTCGTTGAAAGGCGAAATCGCACACTTATGGAAGCTGCTCGAACGATGTTAATTTACGCAAAGGCTCCATTATTTTTATGGGCAGAAGCAGTATCTACCGCAGTGTACACCCAAAACCGTTCACTAATTCATAAACGCCATGGTAAAACACCTTATGAGATTCTCCATGGAAAAGTACCAGATTTATCATATCTTCATGTATTTGGTTTTCTTTGCTATCCAAATAATGATTGTGACAATTTGGGAAAACTTCAACCAAAGGCTGATATTGGTATTTTCATTGGTTACGCCCCCGCAAAGAAGGCATACCGAATCTACAACCGTAACTCTCGCAAGATCCTCGAAACTATGAATGTTGATTTTGATGAGCTGACAGCAATGGCTTCTGAGCAAAGCAGCTCTGAACCCGCACTTCATGAAATGGCACCCAGTAACATTAGCTCGGGTCTTGACCCAAACAACCCTACTTCATCATCATTTACACCACCTTCTAGGAATGAATGGGATACGTTGTTTCAACCGTTCTTTGATGAATTATTTACTCCTCCAAGTATTGTTGCTCCAGAACTTGAGGTAATAGCTCCGATAACCGAAGTTATCGCTCCAGCAACCGTTGCACAATCAGACACATCTGCACCTACAATTGGACAAGATATACCTACAACAAGTAATTCTCAACCAACACATGTTTCAACTACCCATGTCATGCCTATTGATGATGAAGAGGATGATGATGATCACGATTTGGAATTCGCTCAAATGCGTGAACTTCCATTCTTTGGTGTACCTATTCCCGACCCTAATCAAGCCGGGTCGTCCACCTCAGAGGAAGCTCCTAGTACGGTTTACTCCAATCTACGGATTCGTGAACATGACAACAAGTGGACAAAGGATCATCCTATAGATTCTATTATTGGTGACCCTAATCATCCGGTATCCACAAGAAGTTCGTTACAAGAAAATGGAATGTTTTGTCATTTTGATGCTTTTCTCACTGAAGTTGAACCTAAGACATGGCAACAAGCTTTTACTCAATCCTGTTGGATAGAAGCTATGCAAGAAGAACTTAATGAGTTTATACGTCTTGAAGTATGGGAACTTGTCCCATGCCCGGATCAAGTAGAGTTACTCACTTTGAAATGGGTTTACAAGGTAAAACTCGATGAGTTAGGCGGAATATTGAAGAACAAAGCTCGACTAGTAGCTCGTGGATACAAGCAATTATTAGGCGTCGAATTTATGGAATCCTTTGCACCTGTTGCCCGTTTGGAAGCTATTCGACTATTCCTCGCTTATGCAGCCCATATGAATATGATCGTCTATCAGATGGATGTGAAGACGGCATTTCTTAATGGTGAACTTAAGGAAGAGGTCTATGTTCAACAGCCGGATGGTTTTGTGAATCCTAATTATCCTAATCATGTGTACAAGCTTAAGAAGGCTCTCTATGGGTTGAAGCAAGCTCCTCGCGCATGGTATGATCTATTGTCACAATTCCTCATTACGCAAGGCTTCGCTAAAGGCAAGGTGGATCCCACGCTGTTCATTCAGAAACGAGGTAAAGATATGATTATGGTACAAATATATGTTGATGATATTATATTTGCAGCCTCGACCCAAACCTTATCGGATGAGTTTGGGACACTCATGTCTTCCAAGTTTAAGATGTCAATGATGGGCAAGGTATCATTCTTCTTAGGTCTTCAAATATCTCAGAGTCCCAGAGGCATCTTTATCAATCAATCCAAGTATGCCCTTGAATCGCTAAAGAAGTATAAGATGGAATCTTGCGACCCCGTGGATACTACAATGGTGGAACGAACTAAGCTTGATGCAGATCCACATGGAGTTGCCGTTGATCCGACACTTTATCGTGGAATGATAGGTACTCTTCTGTATATCACAACCAGTAGACCTGATCTTCAGTTTGCTATATGTATGTGTGCTAGATATCAAACTAGGCCTACTGAGTTACACTTAGCTACTGTTAAAAGGATCTTTCGATATCTTAAAGGAACCATTAATCGGGGACTTTGGTATTCGAAGGACTCTTCTATTGCACTAATAGCATATGCATATGCGGATCACGCGGGTTGCCAAGATACAAGGCGTAGCACGAGTGGAACTTTGCAACTACTAGGAGATCGACTAATTAGTTGGGCATCAAAAAGGCAGAAAAGCGCTGCAATATCAAGTACAGAAGCAGAATACATAACTATGTCCGGTTGCTGTGCTCAAATTCTTTGGATGAGATCGCAATTAACCGACTATGGTCTAGGTTTCAACAAAATTCCGATGTACTATGACAACAAGAGTGCAATTGCCTTATGCTGCAACAATGTTCAATTCTCCCGGTCGAAGCATATTGACATTTGCTACCATTTCATCAAGGAGCAAGTGTAAAATGGAGTAATAGAGCTTTACTTTGTCCGATCTGAGTATCAATTGGCGGATATTTTCACGAAGGCTTTAGATTGCGCTCGAATTGAATTTATGGCCGACAAGCTAGGAATGAGAACTTTCTCGCCTGAGACTCTAAAGGAACTGGCAGTTGAAGCGAAAGAATAGTGGTGGTAAAACTATTTTTCGTATCCTTGGTGATCATTTGTATATATTGTTTATATTTTTATCCACAAAAGCAAAATACAAAAATATAAAACCATATAAAAACCATAAAAATTGAAAAATTCATAAAAATCCAAAAATATTTTTACTTTATTTTTCAAAGGCATGTCTTTTGGTACGATAATATTTACGACCTTAGAAATGTTGATTAATATTGACACGGCGCCATAAATAGAGTTCGTACAAAAGTTGTAAATATTTCATAAAATATGCCCTAATGGCTTGTAGTTATTTCAAACTGCAACCCGGTTTTCACATTAAAGTCAAGTATTTCCTATGAAAACTTTGGCTCACAACGGGAATTAATTTTCTCGGGCAAGGTTTACTTTAAAACCTTGTAAGGGATCAAGTTTACTTTATAACTTGGTCTAACACAAATCTATGTACGTTTCAGTGCATTTATTTGTTAAAACAAGAGAAGTCTTGTTTTTATGAAGCTATCATCTCTACAACCATGCTATCTACAATTGGTATCTACATACTCGACGATGCGACTACTCAACTGACGACTACAGCTCTTTCGATAGAACACGGGTCAACAATTGAGGGGGAGCAACTGTCAAGCATTCAGAATCTTTGATGCCGAACGTGCCAAGTTCACAAGTTGGTGTCAAGACAACAATACCAATCGTACATGTGGTGTCAAGAGATGACTTCAGACGTGACGAGGCGACCAACATATGCTGACAAGAACCATTTAATCTTATCATATGATGTTATCATCTATCAGGTCCAACCTTGTCAATTCTTTTCTAATAGGGTGAATATGTGATCATGTTACCAATCGGTATCATATCTCATGCGTTTGATATCATGAAGATAAAATGGACTTGCATTTTTCTTCCCAAAACCTTTGTTAAAACTTCATTAAATCAATTGATATTAAAAACATCGATTGGGTTAATAATTTTAATATGGGGGAGAAAATGTGATTTAATATGGGATATTATCACAAATGGTTTCACTTAATGTGTTGGCTCGTCCCGACTTATGCGAGATGTTTTCGAATATCGTGGCATATGTTAAGGGGGAGCAAAATGGATTTGCATATCAAAATGGATTTTCATGGTGACATATACTTACCTAAAACCCATTTATTTCATGACGATGAAGATTGTGGTGACATAAGGATGGTAGGATAGGTTAAGTCCTATGATTCTTCCAGAATCGGAGGAATCTTCCCAAGGACATTCCATAGCTAGAAATAGTAGTCCTTAGGAAAGTTGGAGAAAGATTGTGAACGTAGCTGAATGCCGACCAAGTACTTAAGTTAGCACTAGAACAATCACAACAAGGTGCTAGTTATGACGTATTGGTAAGCATTGAAGGGGTTGAAGAATGAAAAAGAATTGTAAAGATAAAGGGTGTAAAGAAAGAAGCCCTCCTTACAACTTTAGGCAGAAACCGGGTCAATACATATGCTATTGAGATCATTTTTAATGATGCTTGATATTGAAGATAAGACATCATGGACCCAGTGATGCAATGCACAACCCATCCCAGCTAACTCAGATATCTCTCAAAAGGTATTTGTTTTAATCACACGGAGACAACACGTTATCTATTGATTTATTCACTCCGAATAAATTGGTATTGAAATGGTGGCACGCCTCTCCAGCCTCCGATCACTAAAATCCAAAATGCACGATCGAGTCTAGAGCCATTTGAGATCATCAAATATCTCATTAGGACACACTTTCATGTTTCCTTGCTTCTTCACACACTGTGAAAAGTAAGAAAGATTTTAAGAGTCCTACGCAAAATCTTCATGATGTTGCCTGAACATCCGAGTAATACGAAAGTATTTACAATGAAGATGGAAATCCTTCTTGAGCGAATATCAAAAAGCTCATGGTAGGTGACTTATGCGATTCTTTATGAATCAAACTTGTGATAACTGGAAAGCAACAGTTGTTTAATTCTTAAATGAATTTAAACACGTTCCAGGCCTCTATGCAATATCTTAGTGATCTTGCCAGAACACTCAGAGTGATACCTTAGAGTTCACAGTGATGAATGGAAATCCTTCTAGTGTTAACCTCAAACAGCACTTGGTAGGTAACTTGCAAGATTCTATACGAATCAAGCTCGTGACAACTGGAAAGCAACGATGGTGCGGTTCTTAATTGAATTTCACTTGTTCCAGGAACATGAATTGACGGCTTCAAATCATGCGGATATTTTTATCCAAATGATTCACTCTTTATGTTCGCAGTCAGCTTTGGACGGTCGAATAAAGAGAACGGGTTTACCCGCGAAATCCTGTCAGGAAGTTACTTAATTGAAACAATCCGTCACGGGTACGATATCCAATATCGTCCAACGGTCTTCACCGACCGGAGGTAAAATGCTACCGATTTAGAATGAAATGTTCAAAGCCATTTCGTTCGTGTCTACTTATGTTGCGGCATTTGAAGACGGTGGTGTTGCGGAATCCAAGAAGAAGTCGTCCCCGCATGCTTATACCTTATGCACTTAATACCTCATCTAATTCAAGAAAGCCTAAAAGTTAAGTCTTCCGCTGTATCGAACTCTGAAGCTTTCAAGAATTACGAAGGTATAAGTATGTGGGACGTGAGGTCACGAAGAGGCGAAGATCACACGTGATGGATGCACAAGATCAAGGCAAGAGATTAATGCTCAAGATTGATATCAAAGATCACATCAGCATGTTCACCAGAAAAGAAAAAGAAAAAGAAAGACGAAGACTACGAGCTCAAGACAAGCATAGTATGCTAGGTTTATTTTATTATTGTAACTTGGGTAACGCCCTTGTTTGGAGTGACCTCCCTTAGGGGGAGATTGTTGGAAATACGTTTTACGTATTAAGAAGGATCGGTCACTCCAACGATAGTCCATGTAATAGCTCGTAGTTTAGTTAACTTTCTTTATTTAACAAACAAGTCCAAGCCTAGCCTACAACTTGTGTAGGCCGGCCCAAACGTGTAAACCCAAGCCCATTACAAGGCTTGGGTATATAAACCCTCTCCTTTGATAGAGAGGGTGTGTGGTTTCATAATTTACACATAGTTCTCTTAACTTTCTCTCTCTAAAAACATAAGCAAGATTTACATTTCTTCAGCTTCCAATCCATATGCACGTACGCTTATAGTCTACGAGCTTCCCTGAGTAGAACTCATAAAGGAAATACCGGAATCAAACATCGGTACCCCAAAAGTAGAACTCATCACACACAAACATAAGTACTGTAAAAGAAAGGACTAAACAATGTCCATGGCAATGAGTATCAAAGTATAAAGAAATGCATAAAGTAAAGAAGGCTAGGAAGCTTCCAATCCATATGAACGTACGCTTAAAGTCTAGGAGCGTCCCTGAGTACCTGCCGTTTTGGGAACATGAAAAGGAAAATGGCTGAGCATAACGCTCAGTGCACGGATATACAATTAAAGCATGAATAATATAAGCATATAAACATGAAGCAGCGGAAAAGACTAAGTCCTGGATAACCTGGTTATATCTTAGCAAAACTGGTTTTATAGTTTGAAAAGCCTTATGTTTATCTTGTAAAAATTGTTTAACATATTTACCATTAGCCAATATAGGTCATGAAATATCAACGTGCATGAATACTTAGAGGGGTGACCTCGTCATGCAAATTAGAGGGGCTGCCTCTAATTTAATATACTGGTTTTGGGTAGGAGGGATCAGCTCCTTGTGAAGGATGCAAGGCACACACCACATTCACACTGAGTAATCTGCTAAAAACATGTAAACTAGGATGCACCCATACGGCCCACCTGATAATAATAATATGGCCAAAAGCTGAAAGGGACGCCACGAGCTATCACTCCGCCGTGGTGAAGTCATAACATTGGTGCCTCTAGTGTTATGGTTATGGTACCTCCATAACTAGGTCAAACTGGTCATGCATGTATATGGCTTTAGGTATTCTAATTAAACATACGCAATTCAAAAACATATAAAACATCTACTGGAGAAAACAGTTGGCTGCATACGGGGAATCCTAATAAGGAAGATAGTCTATACTAAAAGGACGGAGAATCCGTACCTTGTGTCCATTGAACAAAGAAGACAAACGGAAGAGAGTCCTACTTCGGTATCACTAATGCTACATAAATACATACGTGTATAAGTATCTGATTACTGAGTACGTACTGGTTCTATATCATGTCTTTGCTTGTTTTATATGTTCATGTCATGTTTTACTGATTTAAGCTTTATACTGTGTTTATCATATATTCTGTCTATTCTGATTAAGTATTACTTGCATTTCATGTACTATTATACTTGGTGTATAATAATAAGTAACTTTATAAAAATAGCAGGTTTCCTAAAATAGAAAGTTTCCAAAAATAGAAAGTTTCCAAAAATAGAAAGTTTCCAAAAACAGAAAGTTTCCAAAAATAGAAAGTTTCCAAAAATAGATTTACTGCTTAAATAGATAAGTATCTAAAAATATAAAGTTTCCATAAATAAATTAGCTGCCTTAATTAAATAAGTTTCTAAAAATAGAAAGTTTCCATAATTAGATATAAGCTGGATAATTAAGCTAATTATATAAGCTTAAGTGTTTATTGATGAATATTCTAAGTCATGTAATTAGTAGTATAGTTTATTAGTTATTTCATGTGAATTAAATAAACTATAGGTCAAAGTATTTAATTAAATATAACATGATTTAATTAAATAAAGGTAAAAATAAATACTTAGGTTAAAACATGTATTATTATCTATTAATAATATAACCTAAGTCATGTAAATTAATTAATTATAGGTCATGATTTTAATAATTAATTAATTATATAGTATAATTAAATGGAAAAATACTTAGGTTAAAATTCATGTATTAATAATAAAATTAATAACCTAAGTCATGTAAATTAAATAAATCATGTTCATGCTTTTAATTAATTTAATTTAAGTCCTGTAAAAAAATATAACTTGTAAAAATATTTAACCTTGTAAAAATAACTCATGAACCAGACCATGTTTTATTCTAAACATGTGTGAATCGGACCCGTGTTTTAACCCGTGAACCGGACCCAATTGCACCACCATGCCCCATCCTAGGTCGGGGTCTCCCTTTTCCGTGCTGCAGTGACACCACCACCACCAAACCGAGACCTTGAGGTCTCGGTGGTGCGAGTTAAAACCAAGCCGAGACCCCCCTTGGGGCTCGATTTAGGCGTCGGCCACAAAACTAACACCCCTTAACCATTATTTTATTTACCCCATGTTTAATTACATGTTTTATATCTTGTTTTTAATTTGTTATTATAAACATTCATGATTATATGTGATTAGTAAATCAAAAACATAAAATAAAAGAGGTTTGAGTTTATACCGATCACGTGAATCAAAGGAGGATGAACACACAACGATCCTTGTAATAATCGAACACCAAAAATCAATCAAACACCCCCTTTGGTGTGTGTAAACCCGGCGACCAAAGAAAAAAGAGAAGGAGAAAAGATTTTTAGGGTTTCTTGCTTTTCTAAATTTTTGTTATTATGAAATAACTTTTCCCCTTAATCCTTGTTTAGTAAAAATTAATGGGCTAGGCCCTTTTCTCTTGTTGTAGCCACGGGTAGGGGCCCACATGGGGGTAACCCGAACATTTTCCGTGTCTAAATAATAAGTGTGTTCTCGTGTTCGTATTTTACGTGATTTAATTAGTTATTGTTCGTGACTTAATATATTTATTCGTGATCGTAATAAATATACATACATACGTAATATTAGCCCGTGATTAATTTACGCTCATGATTCATGTTCGTATGTTCGTGATTATATTTATTATTGAAATAATTATCGTGTGTTAATATGTAATAATACTTATCGTGTTATAACACGTACATAATACTTGTAATTCTTGTTCGTGAAACGTAAACGTGCTAAAAAGGAAAGTTCTAATCATGTACGTACGATCGTAAGGGTACTATTCATGGTAAAAGCATGCGGGTTTTACAACTCTTCCCCCTAAAGAGAATAATTCGTCCCCGATTTATAGATAAAGTAAACTGGAAAAGAAGAACATACCCGAATTGAAAATATGAAATGAGGGTATGAAACCCAGATAGACTCCTCTATTTCCCAAGTGGCTTCCCGCTCGGTATGATCCCTCCAAAGGATTTTGACGAATGGAATCGTCTTCCTTCTCATGATTCATTCTTGTCTGTCAAGAACTCGTTCGGGTTCTTCTATGAAAGTGAGATCTTCACGAATCTATTCCAGTGGATACTGAACCATGTGAACGGGATGATACTGGTACCCTCTGAGTAAGGACACATGGAAAACATTGTGAACATGAGAAAGCTGCGGAGGTAACGCTAAACGGTAAGATACTTCACCGACTCGTTCAATGATATCAAACGTTCCGATGAATCGAGGACTGAGCTTCCCTTTGATTCCAAAATGTCTAACACCACGTGCCGACGAAACCTTAAGGAAAACGTGATCTCCTACGTTAAAATGTAAGTCCCTACGATGCTTGTATGCATAACTCTTCTGACGTGACCGTGCTTCTTGTAGTTTCTACTTAGCTACTGCGACCTTCTCATTAGTCAACTCTATGATTTCTGGTCCTTCAAGTGTTCGCTCACCAACCTGATCCCAGCAGATTGGGGCACGACACTTCCTGCCATACAACATCTTGAAAGGTGTACACTTGATACTTGCGTGCCAACTGTTGTTGTATGCAAACTCCACCAAACAGATGTAATCGTCCCAATCACCCGTCCATTCCAACGCACATGACCTCAACATCTCTTCCAATGTATGAATCGTTCGCTCTGACTGCCCGTCTGTTTGAGGATGAAAATCCGTGCTAAGCTTAAGTTGTGTACCCCAAGCTTTCTGCAGACTTCTCTAGAATCGCGAAGTGAAACGAGGATCTTTGTCTGAGACGATGCTGGATGGAGCACCGTGAAGTCTCATGATCTACCTTCTATAAGTATCAGCGAGTTTACTGACTGAATCTTCCTTGCGGATCGGTAAGAAATGAGCTGATTTGGTAAGCCGATCAACGATAACCCAAATTGCATCATGCTTCCTCTTTGTTAGCGAAATACCAGTAACAAAGTCCATGGTGATTTTGTCCCACTTCCACTGTAGAATATCTAACAGTTGAAGAATACCGCCAGATCGCTGATGCTCGATCTTGACCTGCTGGCAGGTAAGACATTTGGAGACGTAAGTAGCAACATTCTGTTTCATACCACTCCACCAAAAGTACTGCTTGATGTCATGGTACATCTTGGTCGAACCAGGATGTATAGAGAATGGGGAGCTATGAGCCTCAGCTAACAAGGCTTCCCGGAGTTCTTGATCATCAGGAACACAAAGTCTCGTGCCCTGCCATAAGATACCATCTGCATCTACTCAAAATTCTGTCTGCTTCTCCAAATTCTGAATTATCGCCCAGATTTCTCCATCATCTTTCTGAGCTTCCTTAATCTTAGAGAGTAACTCGGGTTCTTCTCTAAGATTAGCCTAGTAGCCGTGCTGTCCACGTACCATGATCTCTATGCCTAGTCGCTCTAAGTCTCTTTTGATTTCCTCCTCAATCTTAATGCCGTTGATCATTCCGGACTTTCTGCTAAGTGCATCTGCCACTATATTCGCCTTGCAGGGATGATATTGCAGATTAATGTCATAATCCTTCAACAGCTCTAACCATCTCCTATGTCTCATGTTCAATTCACGCTGAGTGAAGATATACTTCAAGCTCTTGTGGTTTGTGAAAATATCTCATGATTCTCCATACAAGTAGTGCCTCCATATCTTCAATGCAAACATGACTGCTGCAAGTTCCAAGTCATCTGTAGGGTAATTTTCCTCATAAGGCTTAAGCTACCGTGAAGCGTACGTGATCACTTTCCCATGTTGCATGAGAACACAGCCAAGTCCCTTCCCCGATGCATCACTGTAGATTTGAAATCCACCCGTACCAGATGGGAGAGTAAGAATAGGTGCAGATACTAACTTATGCTTCAGGTTTTTAAAGCTCTTCTCTCGTTCTTCAGCCCAGACGAATTTCTCCCCTTTCCGCATCAGTTTGGTCAATGGTAGTGCTAGGCGGGAAAAATAATCCATTAACCTACGGTAATAACCAGCTAAGCCTAAGAAGCTGCAGACTTCTAACGTTGATGTCGGCCTTGGCGATTTGGTAATAGCCTCAACCTTCGCTGGATCCATAGTGATTCCTTCTGCTGATACAATGTGACCTAAGAATGCCACCTTGTCTAACCAGAACTCACACTTGGAGAATTTAGCATACAGCTGCTTCTGGAGAAGAATCTGTAGTACTGTACGAAGATGGTCTTCGTGTTCCTCCTTGGACTTTGAGAAAATCAGGATGTCATCGATGAAAACAATGACGAACTTGTCCAGATATTCATGGAAGATTTTGTTCATCAAATCCATGAACACTGCTGGAGCATTGGTAAGGCCAAATGGCATGACTACAAATTCATAGTGGCCATAGCGTGTACGGAAAGCAGTCTTGGCAATGTCCTGCTCCTTAACCCGTAGCTGATGATAACCTGACCTTAGATTAATCTTGGAGAAATGTTTGGCCCCTTGGATTTGGTCAAACAGATCGTCTATACACGGTAGTGGATACCTATTTCTGATGGTAATCTTGTTGAGCTCGCGATAGTCTATGCAAAGACGCATACTGTCGTCCTTCTTCTTAAAGAATAAGACCGGTGCGCCCCATGGAGATGCGCTCGGTCGAATAAAACCTCGTTCCAGAAGTTCTTGCAATTCATCCTTCAACTCTATGGGAGCCATGCGATAAGGAGCCTTGGAAACCAGCTCAGCTCCTGGGATGAGCTCGATATTAAATTCTACTTCACGTGCAGGTGGTATGCCCGGAAGTTCTTCTGGAAATACATCTGGAAATTCTGACACTATCGGCTGATCTTGAATTGATGGGGATTCAGCATGCATGTCATGAACAGTAGCTAGATAACCCTCGCAACCATGTGAAAGTAGTGCACGTGCTTACAGGGTTGATATGATTTGTACAGACCTGCCGGGTACGAACCCGTTGTGAATGTACTCTGGCGCATTAACATCACCGAAGATGACTCGATATGAATGGCAGTCTATGGTAGCATGATGTTTGGATAGCCAATCCATGCCCAAAATCATGTCAAAATCATTCATGTCCAGCGGAAGTGCGTCAACAGGACGAACCTTGTCGTCAAACTCTAGGGGAAGGCTCTTGTACACATGGGTTATGCGTACAGAGTCTCTCAAAGGCATGGAAATACTCATTATATTCTCTAGTGTCATGGGGAGTATCCTAACATTCTTGGCATAAGCAGTAGAAATGACCGAGTGAGTAGCACTCGTATCAAATAGAACACATGCAACTTGACCATACATATATAAGATTCCAGTGATGGTACTTGTAGACTTGTTGGCCTGGTCGCGAGATGTCGTGTAAACGCGTCCACTAGTAGGAGGCGGCTTGGTATCAGCATGTCCTGATGTACCTTCCATCTCGCCCTTGCGGCAATCCTTCACCGCGACGACATGGCCCTGGGTGCCTACGGTGGCAAGTAGAGCAAAGAGGATGAGTATATCCTCCAACAGGTGTCCTGACTGGCTGAGAACTTGATAAAAACACTATACATGAGACATGAAAATAGGATACAAAGGATAATGCGGATAATCGTAAGATTTAATACCAGTGATAGCTGGATGGTTAGGCTGTGAACCTCTCTGGTTCTGGTCCCTACCGTTACCATGATTCCTGGTAGAAGATTTGCTAATGTGTCAGAATTAAGAATCATAACATGTAATCATAAGAAGATGCGTAAATATAAGGACCTGCTGCTGTTGGAGTGTCCAGCGTTGTTACGGTAATTATCATTACCGCCACGCTTATCCATAGCAGAACGGTCGTGAGTCTGACCGTTTCCCTTGGGTTGATTAGGCTGTTGCTGTGTAGCCGGCTAAGACCGGTCCCCAGTCTTCTGCCTGGAAGATACAATTTAAAGAGATGAAATATTGACATACACTAAAAGAATACAGATTGGTCACCGCTTGAATACGAATGTTTACCTCTTATCGGGTCTCTCTGCTTCCCCGAACTCATCTCTCTCCTGTAGCATCTCCAGCTTACGTGTTGCATCGGCCACTTGTGCTACCGTGTTGAACGTAGCACACACCAAGTTGTTTGCGACCGATGTACGAAGAGCCCACCTGAAGTGGTGTGCCTGCTCTTCAGGAGTACCTGCTGTTGCACCAAGGAAACCAGCTAAGCGAAGAAAGCGCTGCATGAACTTGTTGCTATTCTACCCAGCTCTCTGTCGGATCCCATGGTACTCTTCAACTTGTCTTGCTCAGCCTTGGGAAAGAAGTGCTCCATCACCCTATCCCTGAACTAAGCCCATGTCAAACCAGCCACCCAATCATCACCTCCCTCAGTCTGCTTCAGTGCTATCCACCATGCTAACATCACCTTCGAACTGGTAGCATGCCAATCTAGACTTGAAAACGGGGTCACAACCCATAGCATCGAAGATCTTCTCAATGTGAGCCAACCAGCTTTCAGCTTCACTGGGGCTATCTCTTCTCTCGAAAGCTCGAGGACGGAGCTTATTGAATCTCTCCAACCATGTGGCCAATGTTACTAGAGGAGCAGAAGGAGGTACTGGGTGATGATGCTGATTGTTGGCAGCATGAACCTCAACCCTGATTTTGTTCCTCAGTTGAGAAAGCATAGCTTGCATTGCAGCTTGGATTGCTGCATTGAGTTGTTCCTGCTCGCGTGTGAGAACCATCTGACAGTATAATATAAAATACATGATTAAACTGATTAGAACATAAACTATATACATGAAAAAAAAATTATACCAATAAATCATGAGAAAAAATTTATGCAGGAAAACTAGTACATGAATGCATGATGCCGTTTTATGAAAACTTTTGTATGCGCGAGAGTGAATGCCTATGGTCAGTTCACCCAAAACAAAAGACACGGCGAGGGGACGCCAATGGGTCGATCCTAAATTCAAAAGTTTCGATAAAACACATGCGACTAAATAGGGCCAGTCCTGTACCAACCATTACTTAGTCATAAACCTGCGACAATGACATATATATGTATGCATGAAAATGATGAATGAATGAAAAATCGACTATCGGTTCTAGGAAGACCATAGTGACTACCCACTAATCACAAGTCGTGTTTTGAGAGCCTACAGGTCGAAGCCTTGGCTCTGATACCATAATTGTAACACCCCATTTTGATAAATGGAATGTCACACATGATTATGGCGTGTTATCAAAGCATACAAGGATAAATGTCTAAACATTACATCACCATAAAGGAAATACCAGAATTAAACATCGGTACCCCAAAAGTAGAACTCATCACACACAAACATAAGTAATGTAAAAGAAAGGACTAAACAATGTCCATGGAAATGAGTATCAATGTATAAAGAAATGCATAAAGTAAAGACAGCTAGGAAGCTTCCAATCCATATGCACGTACGCTTAAAGTCTACGAGCGTCCCTGAGTACCTACCGTTTTGGGAACAAGAAAAGGAAAACGGCTGAGCATAACGCTCAGTGCACGGATATACAAGTAAAGCCTGAATAATATAAGCATATAAACATGAAGCAGCGGAAAAGACTAAGTCCTGGATAACCTGGTTATATCTTAGTAAAACTGGTTTTATAGTTTGAAAAGCCTTATGTTTATCTTGTAAAAACTGTTTAACATATTTACCATTAGCCAATATAGGTCATGAAATATCAACGTGCATGAATACTTGGAGAGGTGACCTCGTCATGCAAATTAGAGGGGCTGCCTCTAATTTAATATACTGGTTTTGGGTAGGAGGGATCAGCTCCTTGTGAAGGATGCAAGGCACACACCACATTCACACTGAGTAATCTGCTGAAAACATGTAAACTAGGATGCACCCATACGCCCCACCTGATAATAATAATATGGCCAAAAGCTGAAAGGGACGCCACGAGCTATCACTCCGCCGTGGTGAAGTCGTAACACTGGTGCCTCCAGTGTTATGGTTATGGTACCTCCATAACTAGGTGAAACTGGTCATGCATGTATATGGCTTTAGGTATTCTAATTAAACATAAGCAATTCAAAAACATATAAAACATATACTGGGGAAAACAGTTGGCTGCATACGGGGAATCGTAATAAGGAAGAATGTCCATACTGAAAGGACGGAGAATCCGTACCTTGTGTCCAGTGAACGAAGAAGACGAAAGGAAGAGAGTCCTACTTCGGTATCACTAATGCTACATAAAAACATACGTGTATAAGCATCTGATTAATGAGTACGTACTGGTTTTATATCATGTCTTAGCTTGTTTTATATGTTCATGTCATGTTTTACTGATTTAAGCTTTATACTGTGTTTATCATATATTCTGTCTATTCTAATTAAGTATTACTTGTATTTCATGTACTATTATACTTGTTGTGTAATAATAAGTAACTTTCTAAAAATAGCAGGTTTCCAAAAATAGATAGTTACCAAAAATAGAAAGTTTCCAAAAAAAGAAAGTTTACAAAAATAGAAAGTTTCCAAGAATAGAAAGTTTCCAAAAATAGATTTACTGCTTAAAATAGATAAGTTTCTAAAAATAGAAAGTTCCATAAATAGATTAGCTGCCTTAAATAAATAAGTTTCTAAAAATAGAAAGTTTCCATAATTAGATATAAGCTAGATAATTAAGCTAATTATATAAGCTTAAGTGTTTACTGATTAATATTCTAAGACATGTAATTAATAGTATAGTTTATTAATTATTTCATGTGAATTAAATAAACTATAGGTTAAAGTATTTAATTAAATATAACATGATTTAATTAAATAAAGGTAAAAATAAATACTTAGGTTAAAACATGTATTATTATCTATTAATAATATAACCTAAGTCATGTAAATTAATTAATTATAGGTCATGATTTTAATAATTAATTGATTATATAGTCTAATTAAATGAAAAATACTTAGGTTAAAATTCATGTATTAATAATAAAATCAATAACCTAAGTCATGTAAATTAAATTAATTATGTTCATGCTTTTAATTAATTTAATTTAAGTCTTGTAAAAAAATATAACTTGTACAAATACTTAACCTTGTAAAAATAACTCATGAATCGGACCATGTTTTATTCTAAACATGTGTGAACCGGACCCGTGTTTTAACCCGTGAACCGGACCCAATTGCACCACCATGCCCCGACCTAGGTTGGGGTCTCCCTTTTCCTTGCTGCCGTGACACCACCAGCACCAAACCGACACCTTGAGGTCTCGGTGGTACGAGTTAAAACCAAGCCGAGACCCCCTTAGGGCTCGGCTTAGGCGTCGGCCACAAAACAAACACCCATTAACCATTATTTTGTTTACCCCATGTTTAATTACATGTTTTATATCTTGTTTTTAATTTGTTATTAAAAACATTCATGATTTTATGTGATTAGTAAATCAAAAACATAAAATAAAAGAGGTTTGAGTTTATATCGACCACGTGAATCAAAGGAGGATGAACATACAACAATCCTTGCAATAATCGAACACCAAAAATCAATCAAACACCCCCTTGGTGTGTGTAAACCCGGCGGCCAAAGAACAAAGAGAAGGAGAAAAGATTTTTAGGGTTTCTTGCTTTTCTAAATTTTTGTTATTATGAAATAACTTTTCCCCTTAATCCTTGTTTAGTAAAAATTAATGGGCTAGGCCTTTTTTTCTTGTTGTAGCCGCGGGTGGGGGCCCACATGGGGGTAACCCGAACATTTTCCGTGTCTAAATAATAAGTGTGTTCTCGTGTTCGTATTTTACGTGATTTAACTAGTTATCGTTCGTGACTTAATATATTTATTCGTGATCGTAATAAATATACATACATACGTAATATTAGCTCGTGATTAATTTACGCTCATGATTTCATGTTTGTATGTTCGTGATTATAATTCTTATTGAAATAATTATCGTGTGTTAATACGTAATAAATACTTATCGTGCGTACGTAATACTTGTAATTCTTGTTCGTGAAACGTAAACGTGTTAAAAAAGGAAAGTTCTAATCATGTACGTACGATCGTAAATGTACTATTCATGGTAAAAGCATGCGGGTCTTACAACTCTTCCCCCCTAAAAAGAATAATTCGTCCCCGAATTATAGATAAAGTAAACTGGAAAAGAAGAACATACCCGAATTCAAAATATGAAATGAGGGTAAGAAGCCCGGATAGACTCCTATGTTTCCCAAGTGGCTTCCCGCTCGGTATGATCCCTCCAAAGGATTTTGACGAATGGAATCGTCTTACTTCTCATGACTCGTTCTTGTTTGTCAAGAACTCGTTCAGGTTCTTCTATGAAAGTGAGATCTTCAAGAATCTGTTCCAGTGGATACTGAACCATGTGAAGGGGATGATACTGGTATCCTCTGAGTAAGGACACATGGAAAACATTGTGAACATGAGAAAGCTGCGGAGGTAACACTAAACGGTAAGATACTTCACCGACTCGTTCAATGATATCAAACGGTCCGATGAATCGAGGACTGAGCTTCCCTTTGATTCCAAAACGTCTAACACCACGTGCCAGCGAAACCTTAAGGAAAACGTGATCTCCTACGTTAAAATGTATGTCCCTACGATGCTTGTCTGCATAACTCTTCTGACGTGACCGTGCTTCTAGCAGTTTCTGCTTAGCTACTGCGACTTTCTCATTAGTCAACTCTATGATTTCTGGTCCTTCAAGTGTTAGCTCACGCCCTTATCCTAGCAGATTAGGGCGCGACACTTCCTGCCATACAACATCTCGAAAGGTGCACACTTGATACTTGCGTGCCAACTGTTGTTGTATGCAAACTCCACCAAACACATGTAATCGTCCCAATCACCCGTCCATTCCAACGCACATGACCTCAACATGTCTTCCAATGTCTGAATCGTTCGCTCTGAATGCCCGTTTGTTTGAGGATGAAAAGTCGTGCTAAGCTTAAGTTGTGTACCCCAAGCTTTCTGTAGACTTCTCCATAATCGCGAATTGAAACGAGGATCTCTGTCTGAGACGATGCTGGATGGAGCACCGTGAAGTCTCATGATCTCCCTTCTATAAGTATCAGCGAGTTTACTGACCGAATCTTCCTTGCGGATCGGTAAGAAATGAGCTGATTTGGTAAGTCGATCAACGATAACCCAAATTGCATCGTGCTTCCTCTTTGTTGGCGGAAGACCAATAACAAAGTCCATGGTGATTTTTTCCCAATTCCACTCTAGAATATCTAACGGTTGAAGAAGACCGCCAGATCGCTGATGCTCGATCTTGACCTGCTGGCATGTACGACATTTGGAGACGTAAGTAGCAACATCCTGTTTCATACCACTCCAACAAAAGTACTGCTTGATGTCATGGTACATCTTAGTCGAACCAGGATGTATAGAGAATGGGGAGCTATGAGCCTCAGCTAACAAGGCTTCCCGGAGTTCTTGATCATCAGGAACACAAAGTCTCGTGCCCTGATGAGACTGCATTTATACATAGTCTCATCGTCCAATTAGGGCTTAAAATGCATTAAATATCATCAAAATACCCAAATATATGCTTGTGTTTTTTGCTTGTGTATTTTAGGTACGGATATTGAGAAAATGACAAAAGATCACAAGAATCACGCAAAAACGAACACGGGAAACGAAGCCGCACGATGAACCAAGCCCTAATGAAGAATTTTCCAAAGAAAACCCTTGAAGATTTGAAGAATTATGAAGATTGGTCCTCCAAGTTTGAAGAATTGACACTTTATACCCTTGTATCTTCATAATTACAAGTTTGGTCCCTAAAGTTTGTCAAAATTACAAAAAAGACCCTTAACTTTGAAGAATTGGCAAATTTAGTCCCTCAACAAAACTAAATTGTAAATAATGGTCCTCCAAGAAGTCAACAAACAAGTCAAAGCCTTGAAGTATGAAGACATGTCAAAAACAGCCCTTGAAGATTGCCAAAATTGCACTTTTAGTCCTTAAAACAAGTTCCAAAACTTTGTGTGCCAAAACTGCCAAAGTCCAAAAGTTGTGATGTGTTATATTGGCGTTGATAGGCATTTAATACAACTTGAACAAAGAATGAAACAAAAGGGGGCATTCCTGCCAGACAAACAAACTCTCACCCTCCACTCCCTGCTTGACACCTCACCCACTCACACCCATTACCCAATCAAAACGCCCCTTTTCTCCACATCACCTCTCCACTCACCCAATAACTGATTAATTAATCAGTTTAAAAACTCCCTCCAAACATTTATTTAAAAACTTATTAATCCCAAACCGGATTAAATCACCTCCTAATCCACCCTTAAACCCTAAATATTTCCAGGAAGAACACCAATTAAAACAAAGGGTTTTTGGGTAATTCGCTCCAGATCATTGATTAAACATCACTTAAACCCAAAACCACCCTTAAACCCCCATCACCATCACCCCACATGCTTGTGCCACCCTCCCCTGCCCCACTATTCACTCCCAAACAGAAAATGGACAGCAGGATCAACAACCCACAACAATTTCATGTTCCCAAAGGATAAATGGACGATCAAGATCCTCTTTTCATCACTGGCATCTTCACAAACTGCCAAGATCATCACATGGGCTCTTGACAAATTCAAAAAATGGCATCTTCAAATATTCGTCCAAGGTCATTACTGGAAGTTCAAGTCATTAGGTTTTAGCTTCTTATCAGTTCTAGAATCACTTGTAAGCCTCTATATAAAGGCATGATAGGACTTAGCTTGTTTCTGTTCTTGATTTTTTCTCCTTTTTCACAATCCTTGTAAATCCAGTTTATAAAGTAATATAAATGGTATTGAGTTTGGTGATGCGAAAGATTGAGTTCCTTTTACATTTCATGTTGATTTAAGTTCATTGTTTGAGTTTGGTTTAATTTTCAGCAAAAGTTTTCAAGTTTTCAAAGTTTCTGTTTCTTTTCAAGGTTTTCTTATATCTAAAATTTTCATGCAATTCTGATAGAATGGTGATGAAAGGTGTTAGTTTGATGTTGTTTGAGCTTGTGTATGTCCAAGACACCATGGCTTGTTCTGGTGTAGTGGGTACCCAAGCTTGAATAGTTCATCTGTTTGGTCATTTTTTAGCTTATCATAACCTTACCCATAAGCTAAGGCTCTCCTCTAGCTTAATCTATAAGCTAGGGGCAAGCTCTTAAGCTTTTACACAGTCTCCCTTGTTCTCTCTTAGCAGGTTCTAAACAAGGAACATTTTCATCCATTTTTGTTAAGTAAAACTTCATCAGCATTTCAACAAAGTTCTGCATAGGCCCCAGCCTATAGGGAGGTGGTTTTTCAACCACTAAGGGTCCAGGATGTAGGACCCTTAAGGTAGCTCCTTGTTTCTTATTTCAATTTTTAGTTTTCTGAAAAAAATTATGTGCTTTATGTGATTCTGCATGTTAAGTTGTTAAGTGAATGTTTGAATGCTTAAAACTGCTTATATAGGTCTTGTATGTATGCTTAGATAGTGTTCAATCAGTTTGGATAAGTTTTGATTGAAGTTGCTTTGAAAATTTTGATTTCAGTCAATATAAAGGGGTGTTTGGATTTGCATATTTATCTGATCTTCTTTGGAAATTTGTGTGTTAAATCTTGTTATAATCTCGCATCTGCTTGTCATTAGGTTATAGGTTGGTTTATTTTTCAGTTTGGGTAGGTTTTAAATACATTTGTGTGCTTAAATTTTGGAAATATAGCTAAATTCAGAAAACTGCCATTTGAGCTTGAATTTGTGTGAATCTTGCCTTCAAACCTTTTAATTTGTTAGGGTTACAAGCATAGAAGTGTTTTGAATCAGTTTCATGCCATGATATTGAGTTGTATGCAAGATTTTGAGGTCTAAAATTCAGATTTGTGCAAGTATTTGTTCACTTGTTCATCAGTAACAACATATAGCTTTATCAATCATCTTGGTGAGAATTTGTGCTTGATTTTGTGTGCTACCTGCCTGTTTTTGAGTTTATTTTGACTCCTTATACTCCAAAGAGTATAAGGGTGCCTGATTGTCCATCAATACATCACCAAAATCAAAACCAAGCTCCTCTTGGTAAAAACTACACAAGTGAAGAAACACTCTAAGTGTTCATCAGAAACTTTGCCTTAACTGGGCACGTTTTGGTTTCAATCTTGCTATAATCTTGTTATTTTGGGTTTGTATTTGTGTTTTTTAAGCAAGTTTAAGTACTGGTTTGTAGTTTTTAAAAGTAAAAAAAAAAGAAAAAAAAAAGTAAAAAACTCACCTGGCCTGGGCTCGAACACGCGACCTCCCGTTTGGAGGAGTAACGTGTTAACCAGTGATCCTGATGGTTTTTTACGTTATTGTCTCATTTCATTATCTATTTAAGGGCTTTTGGTTTTATAGCTTATTTGTTTAGCAGCTTTTAAATAAGCTGTTTTAAGCTTATTCCTTTAAGTTTTTTTCTGTTTAGTATTTTTCCTAGGTTTTTATAAGGTTGTTTGACTTTTCAGTCCAAAAAGTATATTTTTCCCATTATTAATTAATTTATTAGGATTATTTCAAGTTTTAATTTTAAAAAGTCATAAAAAATAGTAAAAGGTATATTAAAAATCTAAAAAAATAATTTTTAGGTTTTTAATCATATTTTTGAGGTTTAGAGCTATTTAGGTTTTCAATTTAGCTTATTTTTTATTTTATTGGATTTTAGGATTTTTAGCTAAATTTAAAATTCAATATAAAATTATTAAATAGGTTTCAGAAAATTTGGATTGCATTTTTGTTTTAGTTACATTATTCTAGATTTTTGGTAATTTTTTAGAATTTATTTATAAACTTTTTATTTTTTTGAATATTTTAATATTATTTTATTATTAAAAATTGAAGTTTTATTTTTTTAGTTTTTACATTTTTCCTAGGTTAAGGACACTTAATTAGGAGTTTTGTCACTTTCCAAATATTTTTAGGACTTTTCAATTAATTTCTAGAATTAATTTAAGATTTAATAGATTTTAATAGTTTTTAAGTGTTTAAAAATAGTTTAATTTGGTTTTAAAATTTTTAAAAATAGTTTTTAGCTTAATTAGCATATTTTTGAGGTTTACAAACTATTAGATCTTGTTTAAGGCATTTTAATAATTAAAAGTGATTTTTAGGGCTTTAATTAGCATTAAAAAGTCATTATCTAATTAATTAAAAGGTTTTAGCAAGTTTGGATTTTTTGTAAACTCTTAGAATATTATTGGGGATTTTTAGTAATTTTTAGGAATTTTTAGGTTAAAATTTTAATTTTGGCACTATTTACGATTTTACGTGTTCGCCTTTTTCGTCATAGTTTAATCCGTTTTCGTAACCGTCTTTCTCTTCTAATCCCATTTCTTTCTCAATCATATAATCACAAATCAATATCAATTCAATATACAACTCA
This sequence comes from Glebionis coronaria, assembly GCA_025667525.1. Classification (NCBI taxonomy): domain Eukaryota; kingdom Viridiplantae; phylum Streptophyta; class Magnoliopsida; order Asterales; family Asteraceae; genus Glebionis; species Glebionis coronaria. The sequence continues at coordinate 424,667,468 of CM046882.1, forward strand.
CTTTCCTCCTCGAGAACGAACTCACCAAGGGTCATTCACACACGGTTTTCCTAAATCGTCGTGCTCACTTGCCCTATTTTACGTTCTTTTTCCTAAAAGACGTAATTTTACAACATCATTTTGGCGCCGCTGCCGGGGAGGCGTGTTGTGTTTTGGTTGAACCATTGTTGTTTTTATATTAGCGATAAATAGCTAATTGTATTAGTAGCACTCTACTAATACGTATTATCGTTTTTCATTTTTTGTGAATACTATTACTATATTGTATACGTAGAACAATAAATTTACAAGTACTCCAAATACATGAGAAATCACAACCTTGACTTGGGAGGTCATTACCCAATCGTTGTATTCGAATCTCAAACAAAAGAAAAAGGCAAAAATAGATAAATACTTTCGAGAAGCTCGATTTTGAGAAATACAAACTATAAGGTGGGTATAAGGCGGTTGTATTTCACGACCTAAAGGAAAAAGGCTCTTAAGTGCTTCGCGCCGCCTCGTTTCCTCCGCTTGCTTGTGCGTATTTTGATTAAAGCTAATCGAGGGTTTTGCCGCCCAAAGTATTACTAAGTATCATATATATTTTCTTGGTTTCTATTGATTAAACCCTCTGGAACGATTTGGTGTTCCACCATCGTTCTAAAGTCATCGAAGGCGTTCACTTCACGTGTTCGTTTTCATTCCTTGAGGCTTCTTTAATCGAGAGATTTGATTAAGGAGGAGATTTGTATATTTGTGTCTACTAATACATTTCAAAAATCCAAAAAAGTAAAAACAATCAAAAACCACGAAAAAAAATTGAAAAAGTAAAAACACCAAAAAGAATCTTCTTTGCTCGCCTTCTCGTTGTACGTAACGTTTATGCAAACTCGCTCTAAAGCAAGACGTGCTCGTAAACGAAGAAACAAATCAATCACTCCTTCTAGTGAGGAGTCTCCTATTGACGAACCCATTGTAGTGAAAGAAGCACCCATGGCTAATCGAACTATGATGGAGTTGCTTCAAGCACCCACCGAGGGTTATGGAGAAGCGATTGTGATTCCCGCTATCCTTGCGGAGAATTTTGAGGTTAAGACGGGTTTGTTGTCCATGATTCAAAACAACAAGTTTCGAGGTGACGAAAAGGACAACCCTCATAACCACATTCGCCAATTTAATCGTCTCACCGCCACTTGCAAGTTTAAGGACGTCTCAAACGACTCGATTAAGATGATGCTTTTTCCGTATTCCTTAGTGGGGCCCGCAAAAATTTGGTTAGAGAAAGAGCCACCCAATTATATATTGACGTGGAAGGATCTCGTTTCAAAACTCGTGAACCAATTTTTTCCACCCTCTAAGACTACGCACTTGAAAAACGAGATTTCAAAGTTTTCACAAGAGTTTAATGAGAGTTTTTCAACGGCTTGGAATAGGTTTAAGGAAATGTTGCACGAATGTCCTCATCATGGTTTTTCCGACTTGCATCAAATAGACACGTTTTACAATGGCTTGAACGATCATGAGCGTGATTATCTTAATGCCGCCGCGGGTGGTAATTTTTTGTGTAAGACGGTCGAGGAAGCCTTGTTAATCATTGAGAATAGGTCTAAGGTCTATAGTCCTCGTAGCACGTCGAGTGTTCGTAAGACTTCGTCTTCGCCTTCATTGTCACACACCGTTGATGCTTGCCAAATCGAGGCTAATTTGGAGAACAAGATTTTTGATAAGTTGAAAGGATTGTTAATTGAGTTTAAAGTTGGTGAACAACCCGCTCCCGCTACGATTAAAGCGGTTGAGGTTTCTTGTATGTATTGTGGTGGAGCTCACGATTATTCCGAGTGCATTACCAACGGTGGTAACACTTCAAGTGCCTTCGCGGCCGCGGGAACTTATAACCAAAACGGTCAAGTTCCTCGCACTAATCAATTGACTCCACTGGGTTTTCCACCAAATCAAAATGCTAACAATTATCGAAACAATCAAGTTGGTTACCAAAGCAATCAAAGGAACAATTACAAGGGTAATAACAACTATGGGAATCAAGGAACTAGTAGCCAATTGCAAAATCAAAATCAAAACCGTAATTTTCAAAACACAAGTCAAGGTCTTCAAATGTTTACACAAAAGAACTTCCAATGGACTTTTTGAATTGCGCCACGGCAAATGATAAGATTTTCGAAAATATTCAAGAGCAATTGGCTAGTCAAGCTAGGGACACAGCTAAAAACACTAAGGAGTTGGCTAACTTTGTGAAAGAAAATCTTAACATGAGAAATGAGTTAAAAAATGATTTTGCTAATCAAATTAGAGGTCAAAACAATAAGATTGAACAAAGTCATGCTAGGCTTGAACAAAGAATTGACCAAAAAGCCGCTAGTCAAGATTTGAAGTTTAATAGCCAAGATGCTAAGCTTAATGCAATTTTAGAAGCCGTCATGGGGAACAAAGCCTCTACTTCGAGTGGTCTACCTAGTAACACCATTTCAAACCCGAAGGGAGAGATGAAAGTGATTACCACACGAAGTGGTAAGACACTTAAAGAACCGACTCCTCAACCAATTACTCCAACGGTGGAGGAAATTGAGGAAGAACCCGAGGTGGTGGTCGAAAAGGAGCATATTTCAAGCCCACAAAGTACCGCTCATGCCACACCTACGGTCGACCCTTTACCAACATTGGAACCCGAGATTCCAAACGCTATGCCTATGCCCCAACCCACACCATCCTTGCCTTACCCATCGAGACTTAGGAATGAGAAACGACAAGAGCACGACAACTACCAATTTGAGCTTTTTATGAAAATGTTTCGCTAGTTGCACCTTAATGTGAGTTTCGCCGATGCTTTGGTCATGATGCCTCGATTTGCCGCTAACTTTAAGAGTATGTTGAACAACAAGGAGAAATTACACCAAATGTCTAGTTGTTCGTCGGTTTATCTTAATCGCATACCTCAAAAAGTCGGTGATCCCGGTAAATTTTTGATACCTTGTGCCAGTCATGATATGGAAGAATGCTATGCCTTGGCCGATCTTGGTGCTAGCATTAACTTGATGCCACTTGCAATCTTCAAGTCGCTCAATCTTCCTAATCTTACTCCTTCACGAATGTCTATTGAGTTGGCCGACCATTCCACGATTCTCGCATGTGGTTTGGCGGAAGACGTTTTTGTGAAAGTGGGGAACTTCTACTATCCCGTAGACTTTATCGTTGTTGATATCCCCACGGATCCTCAAGTTCCTCTTATTTTAGGTCGTTCGTTTTTAGATACGTCTATGGCTTTAATTGATGTGCATGCTAGAAAGATCACCTTACGATTCAACGACGAGGAACTTGTTATAAACGCAACTCAAAATTCTCAACTTTCTCATGTTTATTCCGTTGCTACCATAAACCTCGTTGATATGATCGACGTGGTTTGAGAGGAATTTTCACAAGAAGTTTTAGGGTTTGGTGATGAAGAAACTAGTGGCAATCCCACTATGTTAGATCCAATTCTTGATAATTTGACACCAACCTTCACTCCTTTCGAAGGTGGTGGTTTTACGTTGGAAGAATGCAATGTTCCACGTACTTGTGACGAAGACCTCGACAACGATGAGGACTTCTCGATTATCAAGGATTTTCTCAACGATTTCCCATTTCCTCCACCCGAGGAGGTTATGAGTATCGAGCCCAAATCTTCACTTGAGGAACCACCTATCCTCGAGTTGAAAGATTTACCTCCTCACCTCGAATATGTCTATTTGGAGGAGGACGACAAGTTGCCGGTTATTATTGCGAAGGATCTTTCGAATGATGAAAAAACCGCACTTGTCGATGTTCTAAAGGATCACAAAGGGGAGATTGCGTGGAAGTTATCTGACATTAAGGGAATCGATCCCAAGTTTTGTACCCACAAAATCTTAATGGAGGAGGATTTCAAGCCAACAATCCAAAGTCAAAGGAGGGTGAACCCCAAAATTCACGACGTCATCAAAAAGGAGGTCCTTAAACTCCTTGACGCGGGAATGATTTACCCTATTTCCGATAGCCCTTGGGTGAGTCCTATTCATTGTGTCCCTAAAAAGGGAGGAATGACCGTTGTGCCAAACGATGCCAACGAGTTGATTCCCACTAGACTCGTGACCGGATGGAGAGTGTGCATTGACTATCGCAAGTTGAATGAATCCACTCGAAAAGACCATTTTCCCTTGCCCTTCATGGACCAAATGTTGGAGCGTCTTGCGGGAAACGATTTCTATTGCTTTCTAGATGGTTTTTCCGGTTACTTCCAAATTCCCATCGATCCTCGTGATCAAGAAAAAACTACGTTTACGTGTCCATATGAAACGTTTGCCTATCGTAGAATGCCATTCGGACTTTGCAATGCACCGGGAACTTTTCAACGATGCATGATGGCTATTTTTCATGATATGATCGAGAAGACGATGGAAGTCTTCATGGATGACTTTTCCGTGTTTAGTGATTCTTTCACTTCGTGTTTGTCGAACCTAGAGAGAATGTTAAAACGTTGTGAGGAAACCAACCTTGTGCTCAATTGGGAAAAATGTCATTTTATGGTTAAGAGTGGAATCGTCTTAGGACACAAGGACTCGAAAGCGGGGATTGAGGTAGATCAAGCTAAGGTGGACGTCATCGCCAAATTACCTCATCCCAAATCCGTCAAGGGAGTTAGGAGTTTCCTAGGCCACGCGGGCTTTTATCGTCAATTCATCAAGGACTTTTCAAAGATTTCTCGACCTATTACACATCTTCTTGAAAAAGAGGCACGTTTTGTCTTTGACGAAGATTGTGTACGAGCCTTTGAGATCCTTAAGAGGAAACTTACCGAAGCTCCCATTCTTGTTGTGCCCAATTGGAACCTCCCCTTTGAACTCATGTGTGATGCTAGTGATTACGCTATAGGGGCCGTTTTGGGGCAACGTCATGATAAGCACTTCTTTCCTATTCACTATGCTAGCAAGACGATGACCGAGGCTCAACTTAAATACACTACAACGTAAAAGGAGTTCCTTGCCGTGGTGTATGCATTTGAGAAGTTCCGACCTTATCTCGTCTTGACGAAATGCATAGTGTATACGGACCATTCGGCTATTAAGTATCTTATGGCAAAGCAAGATGCTAAGCTGAGATTACTTCGTTGGATTCTCCTCCTTCAAGAATTTGATCACAAAATCGTTGACAAAAAAGGAGCCGAGAATCTAGCGGCCGATCATCTCTCTCGTTTGGAAGATCCTCACCAAAGTGTTTACGAGCCCAAGGAAATCACCGAAACATTTCCGCTCGAGACACTTGGTGTAGTGAATTCTAAGCTTGATTCTTCTACCCCATGGTTTGCGGATTATGCAAATTACCATGCGGGCAACTTCATCATTAAGGGTATGACGACTCAAGAAAAACGAAAATTCTTTCGTGACGTCAAGTTCTACTTTTGGAACGACCCTTATTTGTTTTGAACTTGTGCGGATCAAATCATCCGACGTTGTATATTTGGCACCGAAGCTTCTAACATCCTTAGAGCTTGTCATGAGGGACCCACGGGTGGTCACCACGGTGCTAATCTCACGGCTAAAAAGGTGTTTGATGCCGGCTTCTTTTGGCCTACTATTTACCGAGATGCACAAGATCTTGTGAAGTCGTGTGATGCATGCCAACGACAAGGAAAAGTCTCACAAAAAGATGAAATGCCACAAAATATCATTCAAGTATGTGAGATCTTTGACGTTTGGGGCATAGACTTTATGGGTCCGTTCCCATCATCTCGTGGTAATAAGTACATTCTCGTTGCGGTTGACTACCTTTCTAAGTGGGTGGAGGCCAAGGCCTTGCCCACCAATGATGCTCGTGTGGTAGTCAAGTTTTTGAAGCAATTGTTTTCTCGGTTTGGAACCCCTCGTGCTATCATAAGCGATCGTGGAACCCATTTTTGTAACGACCAATTTGAAAGGGTTCTAAGGAAATATGGGGTTACACATCGTCTTTCTACGGCTTATCACCCACAAACGAGTGGGCAAGTCGAGGTTTCAAACCGAGCGTTGAAGAGGATCTTGGAGAGATCCGTAGGAGAAAACCGACAAACTTGGTAGGATAAGTTGGACGATGCTTTATGGGCCTTTAGGACCGCTCATAAGACGCCCATTGGGTGCACTCCCTATAAGCTTGTGTATGGAAAGAATTGTCATTTGCCTATCGAATTAGAACACAAGGCTTATTGGGCCCTAAAGCATTGTAATGATGATATGGAGACCGCGGGAAAACACCGGAAAATGCAATTGAATGAATTGGATGAATTGAGGGATATTGCTTATGAAAATTCATTGATTTATCAAGAGAAAACTAAAAAGTTGCATGATTCTAAAATTAAAAACCAGGTTTTTAACATTGGGGATCAAGTTTTGCTTTTTAATTCAAGATTGAAAATCTTTTCCGGTAAATTGAAATCCCGTTGGTCCGGTCCATTCACCGTGACTCAAGTGTTTCCGTATGGGACCATCGAGCTAGCTCAAGATGATGGTCCTAATTTCAAGGTGAATGGACATAGGTTGAAGCACTACTTTGGCGGGGAAGTTCCATCCTTGAACTACCTCGACCAAGTCACCTTTCCCAATGATAATTAGTATTGAGGGGATCGAGTCGAGCTCATGACTCGGTAATCAAAAACGAGGTGCCTCGTGGGGGAGTCCCATGCTTATCCTATGTACATATTATCGCTTTCTAATGTAGCTTACGTGTGGGGATTTGTGCCCTTCCAACCTTTGTTCCGTGGTTGTTTGTGCATTGTGGTTTTTAGATCATGATCTTCATGATTGGAGCCTCTCGTGTTCGTTTATGGGAGCACTCGGTCGCTTGCTTTGGAGACATTTCTCAATATCCATGATATATCCTTTTGATGTTCTAACCTTAGGTTTATAGCACACTTCATAAACGGCTATTACTTATTGGTTACACCCTTTCCATGCTAGATTAGGCATTCGACTACGCCTCTAGTATGGGGGTTTTTGCACCCCTAGACTCGAAACATTGAGGACAATGTTTAACTTTAGTATGGGGGGGTGAATAGATACTTGCCTTGCCAAACCTTCACGCTTTCCAAAGTTTATGTTTTGTTTATCGTTTTGTTGCAAAATAAGGCTAAAAATGGCCAAATTTTAAAAAATTTCTCATGTTTCATAAGTGTTTGAAGACACGAATGTAGGTTTTCCGATGGCGAGAATAAGAGTAATTTTTTACTCGACCGTGCGTGTTGAGCACTTAGCTTTGATTCCATAACTACACATTAGGCTAAGTCTCTTAAATGAGGACGAGAAATGATAGAGTTAATTATAAGTTACTATGCTAAACGTAGAGTACTCGTATTCTTTCAAAAACTCATGTGTTCTCGTTGTTTTCTTATTCTCCCTTCGCTTGTAAATATTTTTTGCTTAATAAATATTGACTTAGCGGTTTAGTTAGGATTGTTGGGTTTCTAGTCTTTTCTAGTAGCTTCTGTGTAATTAAATTGGGAAGACATTAAGGTATCGCCAGCGTCACGGTTTTGAAGTATTGGCAACCCGAATAATCGAATGCTTCACCCAATAATAAGATTTCAAGTGCTCACCTAAATCAAGCAAACAATTTGAAGCCCCACAAGGCCGAAAAATCTATGCAAAATTGAAAGTGAATTAAGCCTTAATCTTCGAAGCTTTAAAGATCCAAAATTCGCTTTAGCGTGAGGATATACGTCTTTGGCTAATAAAACCACCGATGAGGCGGATAATAAAAGGCAAGGCAAGACCGAAGTCATAATAAAAGCTTCATGGCGAAGTTGAATAAAAGATGGAGGTAAACCAAAGATAATAAGGCCCTTCCGTTAGGGGGCGTATAAAAGTCTTGGTAATAAGTCTCATGTTCAAAACCGTTATAAAACCATGTTTATCGATTCTTCTTGTCAACTTAATTATTTAACATCGTTGTCTATTAGGAGGGGTTATTGATTTGATGGTCTTAGTTACACCGTTAGGACTCTATTTTTAGACCTAAATCTCTATTATCGCATAAGTTAAACAATGTATCCTCGTGAAACATTTAAGACATCATAAAATATAAGAGATACAACTTAGGAATAATGGGAGGATAAGTACGTGATTAGGGCATATGAGTAGTGTTAGCATTACTAACTTATAATGACAATGATCTCGTTGCACGCTTAGCATGGAATTAAGGTGAAAATCGAGAACGATGAAATTATTTCTAACGAATCATTCACGTGTTCTTATTCTATGAACCTAAACGTCCCATTTTACGATGAAAATCATACATTATGTCTATAACACAAGTAGTAGTAATAGTAGTAGTATAGCTAGTTTATCATTTCAATAAAGTGAATAAAATTGAATTTTGGAGATGCTACGATACTTTATTCTAGCATTGCGTGAGGGCACGACAATGGTTTAGTATGGGGGAGTGATGAGACTGCATTTATACATAGTCTCATCGTCCAATTAGGGCTTAAAATGCATTAAATATCATCAAAATACCCAAATATATGCTTGTGTTTGTTGCTTGTGTATTTTAGGTACGGATATTGAGAAAATGACAAAAGATCACAAGAATCACGCAAAAACGAACACGGGAAACGAAGCCGCACGATGAACCAAGCCCTAATGAAGAATTTTCCAAAGAAAACCCTTGAAGATTTGAAGAATTATGAAGATTGGTCCTCCAATTTTGAAGAATTGACACTTTATACCCTTGTATCTTCATAATTACAAGTTTGGTCCCTAAAGTTTGTCAAAATTACAAAAAAGACCCTTAACTTTGAAGAATTGGCAAATTTAGTCCCTCAACAAAACTAAATTGTCAATAATGGTCCTCCAAGAAGTCAACAAACAAGTTAAAGCCTTGAAGTATGAAGACATGTCAAAAACAGCCCTTAAAGATTGCCAAAATTGCACTTTTAGTCCTTAAAACAAGTTCCAAAACTTTGTGTGCCAAAACTGCCAAAGTCCAAAAGTTGTTATGTGTTATATTGGCGTTGATAGGCATTTAATACAACTTGAACAAACAATGAAACATAAGGGGGCATTCCTGCCAGACAAACAAACTCTCACCCTCCACTCCCTGCTTGACACCTCACCCACTCACACCCATTACCCAATCAAAACGCCCCTTTTCTCCACATCACCTCTCCACTCACCCAATAACTGATTAATTAATCAGTTTAAAAACTCCCTCCAAACATTTATTTAAAAACTTATTAATCCCAAACCGGATTAAATCACCTCCTAATCCACCCTTAAACCCTAAATATTTCCAGGAAGAACACCAATTAAAACAAAGGGTTTTTGGGTAATTCGCTCCAGATCATTGATTAAACATCACTTAAACCCAAAACCACCCTTAAACCCCCATCACCATCACCCCACATGTTTGTGCCACCCTCCCCTGCCCCACTATTCACTCCCAAACAGAAAATGGACAGCAGGATCAACAACCCACAACAATTTCGTGTTCCCAAAGGCTAAATGGATGATCAAGATCCTCTTTTCATCAGTGGCATCTTCACAAACTGCCAAGATCATCACATGGGCTCTTGACAAATTCAAAAAATAGCATCTTCAAATATTCGTCCAAGGGCATTACTGGAAGTTCAATTCATTAGGTTTTAGCTTCTTATCAGTTCTAGAATCACTTGTAAGCCTCTATATAAAGGCATGATAGGACATAGCTTGTTTCTGTTCTTGATTTTTTCTCCTTTTTCACAATCCTTGTAAATCCAGTTTATAAAGTAATATAAATGGTATTGAGTTTGGTGATGAGAAAGATTGAGTTCCTTTTACATTTCATGTTGATTTAAGTTCATTATTTGAGTTTGGTTTAACTTTCAGCAAAAGTTTTCAAGTTTTCAAAGTTTCTGTTTCTTTTCAAGGTTTTCTTATATCTAAAATTTTCATGCAATTCTGATAGAATGGTGATGAAAGGTGTTAGTTTGATGCTGTTTGAGCTTGTGTATGTCCAAGACACCATGGCTTGTTCTGGTGTAGTGGGTACCCAAGCTTGAATAGTTCATCTGTTTGGTCATTTTTTAGCTTATCATAACCTTACCCATAAGCTAAGGCTCTCCTCTAGCTTAATCTATAAGCTAGGGGCAAGCTCTTAAGCTTTTACACAGTCTCCCTTGTTCTCTCTTAGCAGGTTCTAAACAAGGAACATTTTCATCCATTTTTGTTAAGTAAAACTTCATCAGCATTTCAACAAAGTTCTGCATAGGCCCCAGCCTATAGGGAGGTGGTTTTTCAACCACTAAGGGTCCTGGATGTAGGACCCTTAAGGTAGCTCCTTGTTTCTTATTTCAATTTTTAGTTTTCTGAAAAATTATGTGCTTTATGTGATTCTGCATGTTAAGTTGTTAAGTGTATGTTTGAATGCTTAAAACTGCTTATATAGGTCTTGTATGCATGCTTAGATAGTGTTCAATCAGTTTGGATAAGTTTTGATTGAAGTTGCTTTGAAAATTTTGATTTCAGTCAATATAAAGGGGTGTTTGGATTTGCATATTTATCTGATCTTCTTTGGAAATTTGTGTGTTAAATCTTGTTATAATCTCTCATCTGCTTGTCATTAGGTTATAGGTTGGTTTATTTTTTAGTTTGGGTAGGTTTTAAATACATTTGTGTGCTTAAATTTTGGAAATATAGCTAAATTCAGAAAACTGCCATTTGAGCTTGAATTTGTGTGAATCTTGCCTTCAAACCTTTTAATTTGTTAGGTTACAAGCATAGAAGTGTTTTAAATCAGTTTCATGCCATGATATTGAGTTTTATGCAAGATTTTGAGGTCTAAAATTCAGATTTGTGCAAGTATTTGTTCACTTGTTCATCAGTAACAACATATAGCTTTATCAGTCATCTTGGTGAGAATTTGTGCTTGATTTTGTGTGCTACCTGCCTGTTTTTGAGTTTATTTTGACTTCTTATACTCCAAAGAGTATAAGGGTGCCTGATTGTCCATTAATACATCACCAAAATCAAAACCAAGCTCCTCTTGGTAAAAACTGCACAAGTGAAGAAACACTCTAAGTGTTCATCAGAAATTTTGCCTTAACTGGGCACGTTTTGGTTTCAATCTTGCTATAATCTTGTTATTTTGGGTTTGTATTTGTGTTTTTTAAGCAAGTTTAAGTACTGGTTTGTAGTTTTGAAAAGTAAAAAAAAAAAAAAAGTAAAAAACTCACCTGGCCTGGGCTCGAACACGCGACCTCCCGTTTGGAGGAGTAACGTGTTAACCAGTGATCCTGATGGTTTTTTACGTTATTGTCTCATTTCATTATCTATTTAAGGGCTTTTTGTTTTATAGCTTATTTGTTTAGCAGCTTTTAAATAAGCTGTTTTAAGCTTATTCCTTTAAGTTTTTTTCTGTTTAGTATTTTTCCTAGGTTTTTATAAGGTTGTTTGAATTTTCAGTCCAAAAAGTATATTTTTCCCATTATTAATTAATTTATTAGGATTATTTCAAGTTTTAATTTTAAAAAGTCATAAAAAAATAGTAAAAGGTATATTAAAAATCTGAAAAAATAATTTTTAGGTTTTTAATCATATTTTTGAGGTTTACAGCTATTTAGGTTTTCAATTTAGCTTATTTTTGATTTTATTGGATTTTAGGGTTTTTAGCTAAATTTAAAATTCAATATAAAATTATTAAATAGGTTTCAGAAAATTTGGATTGCATTTTTGTTTTAGTTACATTATTCTAGATTTTTGGTAATTTTTTAGAATTTATTTATAAACTTTTTATTTTTTTGAATATTTTAATATTATTTTATTATTAAAAATTGAAGTTTTATTTTTTTTAGTTTTTACATTTTTCCTAGGTTAAGGACACTTAATTAGGAGTTTTGTCACTTTCCAAATATTTTTAGGACTTTTCAATTAATTTCTAGAATTAATTTAAGGTTTAATAGATTTTAATAGTTTTTAAGTGTTTAAAAATAGTTTAATTTGGTTTTAAAAGTTTTAAAAATATTTTTTAGCTTAATTAGCATATTTTTGAGGTTTACAAACTATTAGATCTTGTTTAAGGCTTTTTAATAATTAAAAGTGATTTTTAGGGCTTTAATTAGCATTAAAAAGTCATTATCTAATTAATTAAAAGGTTTTAGCAAGTTTGGATTTTTTGTAAACTCTTAGAATATTATTGGGGATTTTTAGTGATTTTTAAGAATTTTTAGGTTAAAATTTTAATTTTGGCACTATTTACGATTTTACGTGTTCGCCTTTTTCGTCATAGTTTAATCCGTTTTCGTAACCGTCTTTCTCTTCTAATCCCATTTCTTTCTCAATCATATAATCACAAATCAATATCAATTCAATACACAACGCACTTGCCTCCTCGAGAACGAACTCACCAAGGGTCATTCACACACGGTTTTCCTAAATCGTCGTGCTCACTTGCCCTATTTTATGTTCTTTTTCCTAAAAGACGTAATTTTACAACATCATGCCCTGCCATAAGATACCATATGCATCTACTCGAAATTCTGTCTGCTTCTCCAAATTCTGAATTATCGCCCAGATTTCTCCATCATCTTTCTGAGCTTCCTTGATCTTAGAGACTAACTCGGGTTCTACTCTAAGATTAGCCCAGTAACTGTGCTATCCACGTACCATGATCTCTATGTCTAGTCGCTCCAAGTCTCTTATGTTAAGTGTCTAAATAATAAGTGTGTTCTCGTTTCGTATTTTACGTGATTTAATTAGTTATCGTTCGTGACTTAATATATTTATTCGTGATCGTAATAGATATACATACATACGTAATATTAGCTCGTGATTAATTTACGCTCATGATTTCATGTTCGTATGTTCGTGATTATAATTATTATAGAAATAATTATCGTGGGTTAATACGTAATAAATACTTATCGTGTTATAACACGTACGTAATACTTGTAATTCTTGTTCGTGAAACGTAAACGTGCTAAAAAAGGAAAGTTATAATCATGTATGTACGATCGTAAGGGTACTATTCATGGTAAAAGCATGCGGGGTTTACAATGGCTCTTGATACAAATTGTAGAATAATGATAATCTTAGATCTAATCAAGAGGGTTGTTGTTTTTCTAGAGAGAGAAACTAGTGAGAGAAAGAAAGAAAACTTGTATGAATGAAAATATAAAGTAAACAACCAACACCCCTTTCCATGGTGGAAAGGGGTTTATATATCCAAGTCCCTAAGTGGACTTGGGCCTCCGGCCCATGAACATGCTCATGTGTCGGGCTAAAAATAAACATTAACTAAACAATACTACGAGCCTATAACTATATTGTTGGAGTGGCCAAGACTTTCTTAAATACGAAAAACGTATTTCCAACAAAGCCCGATTTGGACGATGAGACTATGTATAATTGCAGTCTCATCAGTTCTCTTGCAACTTCTTTTCCTCGTGATCTTATTGGAGCATGTGGCTTGGAGACAATGGAAGATCATGGTGATGATGATTGAGTAGAGTAGGTCTTTGGAGCTCGAGAACGATAATCTGGGTAATGTTGAGTGGTAGACACCAAAGCGAGTGGATTTGTAACCTTTGCGACCCGTTCAGCTCGAAGTTCGTTTGCCTCATTCAAAAATTGTTTCAAAATGTCAAAGAGCGTGTGATATGAGACTTCGTCCAACTTTTGTTGTTGTTTTACCAAAGTGAAAAACCGTGTCCACTCTGGTTGAAGTTGTTGTAGAAATTGGACATTGACTTGCATGGTGGATACTTACGATTGTTTCGTGTCATGTCATTCATCATTTTGTAGAATCGGGAGTAATATGAATCAACTGATTCCCCATCCTTTGAAGTAAACTTGCCAAAGTTCCAAAACAGGTTTGTTTTCACATCTTGTTTGTTGAGTGATTCACCTTGTTACAACCTTTCAATAGCCGTCCACATTTCTTTAGCAGTAGGGCATGCATCAACCGTGTGGAGTAAATTTCATCTCCTATGCCACTGAGAATTAAGTAGATTGCTTCATTCTCTGCATCAAACCAAGCACGGTTCTTTGGTGTGAGGTCGAATCTCTTTTGATCACGTTCCTATGCGGGTACTTCGTCACTTGTGTCTGTGCCTGGTACAGTAGGAAATTTGACCTTTGAAAACACATTGGGTCCATAAAAAATGCATTGCCTTAAAGCATCACCGTTAGATTTTGTGTCAAGATAACATAGAAAACGGGATTGCCATTGATCATATCGACCAGTCACAAGCATTGGTGGTCTTTCTTTGTTACCCGCCACCATGATGTTTTTGTTTGTAACACGATACTCAGTAGTAGAATCCATCTCGATAATCTCTGAAGTGTTGAAGTGAATAGGATCTTAAGTAGATATGGTGTGATTAAGTTGTGGTTGATATTCCGAGAAAATTTATGAAAAAACCCTAAACAATGTCTTTTGGAGAAACCAAAAATTCTTAGACCAAAAAACTCACGAATGTTAAAATTTTTCAAAAACACGTTTTTGAAAAATTCTAAGTTCGGAATATGTGATCATTTTTTTCGGATTCGGAAAGTGGGCAATTCGGAATGTTGTAATTGGCTTCAATTTGGAATGTATTTAAAATACTGAATCCGGAATAAGACAAGAGCCAATCCTGAATCTTAGGATTTCCCGAATTCGGAATATAAGTTAGTGAATTCGGAATGTGTTTTTAAAGTCTAAATCCGGAAAATTGTAATGAGCCAATCCGAAAAGATATAAAACACCGAATCCGGAATACAATTTGAAACACGAATTTAGAATATTAAAAACTTGGATTAGGAATTTTTTGACTACACCAATTCGGAATGTGTGAAATCTTCAATTCGGAATCCCAAAATACCTTCAATTCGGAATCCCTAAAATAACTTCAATTCTTAATGATGTATTAACCTGAATTCGGAATATTGAAGCGAATCCAGAATAATGCAAGTCAAATCTGGACTATCTTTAAGTACGAATCCGGAATGTGGTTGGATTCGGAATAACTCAAAGACCTTAGATTCGAAATAAACTATTCCACCAATTCGGAATAACAAAACTAAAAATCCCCAATCCGGAATAACAAAACACCAAATCGTAAACCCTCTATTGCCAATCTGGAATCACATGAATTCAGAATTTTGCCAATTTTTTTAATATGTCAGATATAACAATAAGGATCAGATCGTTACCAAAAATTGAAACAAACGCCCCAAAACTTGCGTTTTTAACCACAATAACTAACCCAAATCCCTACCACAACTATGTAGGAGATTTATATGAAGATTTAGAACCCAAAAAACACAAAAGAAAATCGAACGTTATGATTTTAGAGATCAAATCACACGAACCAAATCAAAACCAAACACCAATCACTAATTTACCCCGTGGCGATTGATACCAATTGTTGTCCCCATATTTATTCACTTCACCATGGTTGATTATAAGAAATAAAGATGAAAATATATTAATTCTAGAGAGAGAAAGTAGAAGGAGAAAGTAGAGGGAATTGGTTAGAAACTTATGGAGGATTAGATTGAGAGAGTAATGTAATTTGTGACCAACATCCTCCTAACATGCTAGGAGGGTGATATATATATCCAAACCCACATGTGGCTTATGGGCTATGATAATGGGTCGGGCTTGAATCCATTAACTAAATAATCTTAAACATGGACTATTAGCTATTTTATCAAGCCCGTGATTCCTGAATTTTCTACTATCTATTACAACGTTCTAAGAATAATACATAATAATCCTATGACCGAACATTCTTGTTTGACTCAATATTTTGAGGCTAATACCAAAATATAACAATTGTTGATACAATGTCTCGTATACAAGATAACACAATAAGAAATATTTTTCAAACACGTAATGCTTTATTAATATTTT
Organism: Glebionis coronaria; assembly: GCA_025667525.1. Classification (NCBI taxonomy): domain Eukaryota; kingdom Viridiplantae; phylum Streptophyta; class Magnoliopsida; order Asterales; family Asteraceae; genus Glebionis; species Glebionis coronaria. The sequence continues at coordinate 424,683,320 of CM046882.1, forward strand.
ATAAACAAAGTATTACAAAGTGATATGAATACATCCGTTGAATGAAAACAAGAAATGAACCCTAGAACAAGTAAACTTGATTCGATACTCAAGTTTACGAGAGAACCTTAGAGTCGCTGGTAGACAGGTGGGGACTCAGAGGTTCTAGTGGGAGAAAGAACTTAGATAAATTATCCAAGCACAAGGGTTAAATTTATCTTCTTTCTCCCTCCTATTTATAGTGGTACGGGGTTGCTTCCTTAGTGGGAGTACTTGATACGTGTCAACTTCTGTGTGGAAGTAGTAGAACGTATTAACTGCATGTCTATATCAAGACATACCTTTAAACAACTTTAGGTGAATAGTTCTGCCAACTGTTCACCTTTGTCCCACTAGGTCGTACTAGGCTTTAACTTGAATCTCCTATTTTGTCCCGCTCAAAACACTTTGGAGATTTACCGACTAAACTATAAAAGTTAAGGCAAGACTCTGCTTGCTTAGTCTACATAGGATTGTAAGTGATCTCTGAGTATTGTCATCTCAAGGATCCTTAAACACCAGTACATTCCTTCTACATCCTAGCGTGTCCAACCCTACTGGTGAGTATGACTTCAAATAGTCTTCGATTTCTCTGACGTTGTCTTTGACTTGAATGTTCCTAGTGTGCCAGCTGAGGCTTTGCCTTCTGTTGGTCTGGTCTCTGTCGCTGATCTTCTAAGCGACTCGTAACACTTAGTCTATTTTAAACAAATCTAGACTGGGCCATAGCTAAAACTTTTATTGGCTAAACAATCTCCCCTGTTTGTTTATAAATTATACTAAGTTTGGAATTACTGTAAGTGAGCACACAACTTCTTCTTACACATAAATTTAACAAACATACCTCAGAGTTTTATTAAGCATAAAGAACCTAATCCTATTACATAAACACCCAGAGGTGAAAAGAAAATAAAAATTACAAAGTTCTTCATTGGTCAAGGTTCTGGTCGCAGATTCTCTATACTTCCACCTTGTCTGCTCTTGAGTTGATGACCAACTCAATCTCATACTCAAAATCACTGGCATACTTACAATTCCTCAAAAGGCATTTTTTGAGTCTGATCAACTGGACTATTGAAGCAAGGTTAAGTTCATTTTTCCTTTGAAAGCCATAGTCACAAATTCTGTTCATGAAGGCCATGCCTTTCTCTGGTTCTGTGTATGCTTGACCATTGATGGGCTTTGATATTTCTTTGGGAAGTACCAGATTTTTGTACATCCCATCTACTATCACATCTTTAGTCACCAAACTTTCTATGAGGGGCCCTATTGGGTTCTTTCTCTTCCTTTGAGCTTGTGGTTGTTGTTGTGATAGTTGAGGGGGCGGAGGGAGCTTCAGCTTCTTTGCTGTGTCTCTTATCTAGTTAAGTTTAGCTTGTATGTTCTTCATCATCTAGGTTACACCAGGCCCAGATTTCTTTAAGTTTGAAGTCACTATTGACCTTGAAGTTTGCAATCTGGTTATCTCTGTATAGGGTCATGACCACCTTTTTGTCTTTTTCAGTAAAGAAGTTTTATTTGGTGATTTGCCCTAGTTCAGCTCTCTAGTTTACAATCTTCTCATATTATATTTGAAGATTATTCCCCTTAGCTTCCAACTCTTTGAGCTTTTTCATCTGAGCCTCTTTAGCAGTTGGTGATAATATTTTGTTTAGAGCTTCATTGCTTTTGAGCTCAACAACCTTAATGTCAGCGAGCCTCTTTTGTTTAATTATTTAAGCTCTGGCTTGCTCTGGGGTCATTGGTGTCTCGTCAGCACTTCTAAACTTGTGAAGGTCAGAGACCTTGTCAGTAGATCCTCCTTCTTCTTGTAGGGAATGCAATGTGATTACTGGTTCATCAGTGGCAATGCCTTTACATGTATCCTTTGTGGCTTCTGTGGTGGGTTTGACGGATCTCAGCGGAGTTGGTGTGGGAATAAAGGTGATTTTTGGTTGAGTGTTGGGTTGGGATTCCTTGACACGCTGATCCCCCTTGGACCCAGCATCTTGTTCATCATCATTGGAGGAAGAAGTGGTAGAATTCTCACCCTAGGCACAGCACCAGAGGTAGCTGCGCCTGAACCTGCTTTGTTGAATTTCACAAATTCTTGATGAACAAATAGGCATAGTTCCTTTAATTCCTCATGTAGAATTTCTTGGATGAGTTTTTGAGAGGGTTTAGAGGCCTTAGCTATTTTAGCAACATTAGCCAAGACCGCCTCTTTAAGTGCTGAGAGCAACTGCTGTTGGAGACTTAAAGTGACCACTGCGGGAAGATGTGTTTGTAGAGCATTTCCCAACAACTGAGGAAGCAGTGATTAGAGAGTGGATTCCATAGATGAAGTAACGGAAGTCTCTATATTTTTTGTGAGCTCCTCAGCAGCATTTGTGAGACTTTTGAGCTCAAAGAGGATGACATCATTTATAACAATGGGCTTGGTGATGCTGATGTCTCCTCTTTTCACCCAAAGTTCTTCAGCTTCGAGTGCCTGCACATTTTTTATCCTTCGAACAGGGATGGGCTTTAGTTTTTTCAGGTGCTCCTAGTGTTTCCTTGCCCCCAGCTCCATAATGTTGGGCATTGTGGGGAATGGAACTAGGGTTGGGGTAATTGACCTATGTTCTCATAACTGCTTTGTAGTTAGTTCTTGTACACTTGTCATAGAGGGAAAGGGAATGGCCTTAAGCTCAGTAGATCATACTTGATCATCATCAGCATCCATGTCTTTAAATCCATATATGATGTTGTAATCTTCTATGATAAAGACTTCATCATCCGGCATGGAATCAATGTCTGATAAGGCTGAGAGATCAATAGTGGATGTATCAACTTCATCATCACCAGCGTATGTAAAGGGATCATCATTCTACTGTTCTTCATGAAGATATAATCCATGTTATGAAATTTGTTAGTACACATATAGTTAATTTATAATGAAAGGAAGGATGGCCATTCGCTGCCCCTAGGAAAGTTGGGTGTGATTATCCAGCCCCCATAAGGATTTCTCATTGGGACTCTTTTATTATGAATAAAGATATAGTGAAGGGTCGCCATTCACTGCCCCTAGGATAGCTGGGTGTGATTATCCAGCTCCCCCTTAAGGATTACTCCTTGGGACTCTTTTAATTTTGAAACATTGTATGGTGAATGGTCGTCGTTCGCTACCCCTAGGATAGCTGGGTGTGATTATCCAGCTCCCCCTGAAGGATTACTCCTTGGGACTCTGTTAAGTGAAACATGATGTGGGAATAGTCTCTGCCCCTAGTATAGCTGGGTGTGATTATCCAACTTCCCATGAAGGATTGCTCCTTGGGACTCTTTTAAGTGTGAAATAGTTGAAGGTGAGGATCGCCATTTATCGGCACCCCTAGGAAGGCTGGGGGTGATTATTCAGCCTCCCTAAAAGAATAAATTATTTGGGACTCTTTTAATCATGAGGGGACCCAGAGATTGAGTGAAGTTCAGAGACTCTGGGTCGGGACTTATAAGTACTCTGGTTGTTATTTGCGAGAGTACAGTCCAAAGGATGAAGGATCATCGGGGTGCGTTAAGAGCACAAGTGAATGACTTCCTTGTGTAGAGACAGAGTGTACAAAGGTCTTATAAGATCTAGGTGTTGACACAGACACTCTAAGGGTTGAGGCAAACCATAAACTTCATCACTCTCTCCTACAGACTTTTGAGAGTTATTGCTTATGAACCTCCAAAAATGAAAAATAAGGGCAAACCAATATCTGAGTGATATCAGCGTTAAGAGGTTCGTATTCGTCTCAGCTAACTTGGAGACTTTATACGCTAGTTGTTTGTCAACAACAGGCTCTCTTTCCTCATCCACCAGAGTAAGCGATGTGATCTTCTTGATCTTCTTAGGAGGATTAACAGAAGGGCTTCAGAGGAAAGTAGGATTTCTTTCCTCTTCTTCTTCTTATCTTTAGTCTCCTTGGGCCGAGAGGAAGACTGTACAGAGGTCTTGGACAGAGACTTATCAGTTGTTCCTTCAGCATTTACCTCATGTAGAGGGATCAAGGACTCCTCTTCCTCTGATGATAATAGACAAGAAACCCTCATCATGTGCCTAGTGATAGGCACTTCATCCTCTGAAGGGGTCTTAAATGAGGTAGCTGTAATGTAGAAAGGAGAGAAGGAGTGGATTTCTTCATTTTCATAGTGCTCTCCTAGGATATCCTCACTGATGAGAGAGAGATATCTGGTGTCAAAAATGGTGGGTAGACGATGCTTCTTCCCCTTTTTTCCAACTTAGCAATGAGATCTGTATAGAGAATGTGGTCAATACCTATGTCTAATCCCCAGATAAGGTTGTAGGCAATCTCCAGCTATGATCCATTCAGTTGGTCATGGGATCCTTGATTCCCTCCCAAACACTTAACAATATACAACATCAGGGTTCTCCATATTGGTCAAAGTAATTAACCTTGATCAGAGATTGGTTTTGGAAGGCAGCGGATGTGAAGGGTTTGTTGTCATCATCATGGGGTTTAAGGGTAGCAAGAGCTTTCTTCATAGTAGAGTTGTTGGGCACAGAGCTCATGTCATTTTTGACAGCCAATCCAATGACTCTGGCAAAGTCATTGAAATCAAAGGTGAGAGGTTGTGGATGGGTGGAAAGGTTAAAGGTGATGCTCGAAGAGGTTTGGTCTACTTCGGTCGAGAACCAAAACTTCTTTAGGTATTGCGAGTAGCATGATGAAGGAGTCCTAGTAATAGCCTCAGCAATGGTGGAGTTTTTCAGGAAGCTCAACAATAGAGTGTAGAGAGGGTTGTTGTGTTTTAGAAGAGCAATGCAGTTGTTAAGAGCAATCTTCCCATCATGTATGCCGAAATCAACGTTTGATGCAGCTAGGACGCTGAACGATTGGTTTTCTGATGAAGACGCCATTGATGAATGAGTGAAGGTTTGGAGGCTTTGAGAGAGATGAACAGTATGTGTGTGCGTGTGAGAGAGACTGGGAGTGATAGAATAAAAAATTAAATGAGTCAAGGGGTAATAGAAAGTTTTGCCGTTTTCCAATTAATGCATTTAATGCCAAAGTTATCTTTTGAGAAAAACGTGGGAACCCTTGACCCATCATGTGATCTTTGTCCCGTTGGAAGCGGGAAAGTTGTTGACATTGAAAGGAAATCATTTAAATTAAATACAAGAATATATTAAATCTCATTGGAACGTAACTACCTCGTTACATTCAATTCCCTTAAATGCCCATAGATAGGGATCCCTTATCAGACTTATTTCCCAACATTGAGCATACCTAGCTCAGCGACCAACCTATTAAAACTTGGCTCAGCCAGGGGTTTGGTGAAAATATCAGCGAGCTGGTATTCAGTGGGTATAAAATGGAGCTCAATATCACCTTTTAAAATATGGTCTATGATAAAGTGATACCTGATGTCAATATGTTTGGTTCTGGAATGAAGTATCAGATTATTTGAGATGGCAATTGCACTTGTGTTGTCACAGAATATGGGAACCTCTTCATAGTTGATCCCAAAGTCAGCCACTTGACTTTTCATCCAGAGAACTTGTGCACAACAACCAGCAGCAGCGACATATTCAGCTTCAGCTGATGACATGGCCACATAGTTTTGCTTCTTTGCCCTCCAACATACTAACTTTCCTCCAAGGATTTGACAACTCTCAGAGGTACTTTTCCTATCAAGGCAGCACCCAACATAGTCTAAGTCTGAGTAGGCTTTGAGATCGAAGCCTGGTCCATTTGGATACCAGAGACCCAGAGTGGGAGATCCTTTCAAGTACCTGAAAATTCTTTTGACAGCTACAAGGTGGGATTCCTTGGGGTTAGCTTGGTACCTAGCATAGAGACAAGTGGAGAATTGGATATTTGGTCTGCTTGCTGTTAGATACATCAGTGACCCTATCATGCCTCTATATAAGGTCTCATTAAAAGAGACCCCTAAGTCATCAGCTCCCAAGTTGTTAGGAGGAAGCATGGGGCATTTCATTGATGCACAATCAGATAGATCATACTTCTTGAGCAAGTCTCTGACATATTTTTCTTGACAAATAGAAATTCCTTTTGAATTTTGTTTGATTTGAAAACCCAAGAAAAAGGTTAGTTCCCCCATCATGCTCATTTCATACTTTTTGATCATAAGTTTGGCAAATTGCTTGCTCAAGGTAATGTTGGTTGAACCAAAAATTATATCATCCACATAAATCTGTATTATAATGACATCACCCTTGGACCTATAAGTGAAAAAGGTTTGGTCATAGTACCTCTAACAAACTTATTTTCAAGTAGAAATTTTGAAAGAGTTTCATACCAGGCTCTAGGTGCTTGTTTCAGCCCATAGAGTGCTTTGTGAAGTCTACAGACATGGTCAGGATAGTCACTGTTCTCAAACCCTGGGGGTTGTTTGACATACACTTCCTCTACAAGTTTCCCATTAAGAAAGGCACTCTTTACATCCATATGGTATACTATGAGACCCATATAAGCTGCATAGGCTAGGAAGATTCTGATAGCTTCTAATCTGGCCACTAGTGCAAAGGTTTCATCATAATCAATACCCTGTGATTGATTGTAACCCAACACAACAAGCCTAGCCTTGTTTTTAACAATCATGCCAGTTTCATCCCTTTTGTTTTTGTAGACCCATTTGGTTCCAACCACTTGCTTTCCAGCTGGAGCTTTCACGAGAGTCCACACCTTGTTTCTCTTAATCTCATTTAGTTCTTCTTGCATGGCCACAACCCATCCTTCATCCAGTAGGGCGGAAGCAACGTTCTTTGGTTCATCTTCAGAGAGAAAATCAGCGAAAAGGCATTCATTCGCTGAGGATGTTTCCAGAGATCTTAACTTTCCTCTGGTGGTGACTTTCTTAGAGGGTTCACCAAGAATATTCACAAGAATAATATCTTGGTTTCTACTCCATTTGGATTGAGGATCAGGAATCTCTGTGGGTTCAAGAGTCACAACAGGATCAATGTATGCTGGTGTTTTATCACAAATAATTTCTACATCCATGATCGCTTCATCCATTTGAGAGATTGAAGAGTTATGATCAGCATTTTCTTCTACATGATGTGGAGTGTGTGATTCAGATACTACAACCTCTGGAGTGATATCAAAGATTAAATGAGGATCAAATGCATGAACATAAGGGAAATCCTTGTGATATATTTGAGATGATTCCTTAGGGATTGAGAAATCATCCTCTGGATATGATTTAACTTTATTGAAATCAATGTCACAAGCATCTGAGTTGGAGTGAGTGATTACAACATCTGCTTCATTTAAGGTGACATGAATGGATTCTTCAAGTTCTTGTCTGCGGATATTGAATACTCTATATGCTCTGGAACTAGGAGAGTATCCAAGAAAGAACCCATCATCTGACTTTTCATCAAATTTTCCCAGATGATCCTTGTAGTTGTGAATGAAAATAGGGCAACCAAAGACATGGAAGTAGCTTACATCAGGGGATCTCTTACTATACACTTCATAAGCGGTCTTGCCATGTCTCTTCACAATGATGGATCTGTTTTGTGTGTAACATGTTGTGTATACAGCTTCACCCCAAAATTGCTTTGGAAGTCTTGATTCACTGAGCATAGTTTTGGCAGCCTCTATGAGGGTTCTGTTTCTTCTTTCAGCGACACCATTTTGTTCTGGGGTGCCTGGGTTTGAAAAGTTCTGTGAGATTCCCTTTTCATCACAAAGGGCTACCAATGCATGGTTCTTGAATTCGGTGCCATTGTCACTTCTGATAGCCTTAACTCTGCAGTCATTGAAGTTCTATATTTCTCTGATGAAGGACATTATCCTTTCAGCTGCATCACTCTTTCTTTTAAGAAAGAATACCCAAGTGAACCTAGAAAATTCATCGACAAGACCAGTGTGTTCTTGTTGTGATTAAGGGATTAAGGTTTTACTGGTCCAAATAAGTCAATATGAAGAAGATGGAGGCCCTTATTTATGGAGAATGATTGTTTGGTTTTGAATGATGCTCTGTGGTGCTTCCCTTTTTCGCAGGCTGAGCATGGTCTGTCTTTGCTGAAGGTTAAAGAGGGAAGCCCAACGACTAAATCATTTTTGGCCAGTTTGTTGATGTTTTTGAAGTTAAGGTGAGAGAGTCTTAATAAGTGTGAAAACACTTATCCTTTTACCACTTAAAACAAGGAAAAAAACCAAAACGTGTATTTATAAACGTAAATGTCGAAATTACGCGTGGTTTTGTGTTTTGTTGTTAAATAGGTACAAAATGACAAAAATGAATAAAACACAGGATTTCACGGATATTTATCAAATAAAAAGTCAAAGATAAAGTCAAAGGACCAAAAGTACCAAAAGAATGAAGTTTGAAGGGCTAAGGATGAAGATTTAATGAAGTTTCAAGCTTAAAATCAAGAAATGCAAACAACAAGGACTATTTCTGCCATACTGCAAAGTTATCCACTAACAAACCACATGGACCAATAGAAGAGCACAAAATTACGAAGCTAACGGTTACGTCCTTACCGCATAACTCGTCTCGGTTTGCATTTTGCATATTCTACTATTTTATTTCTAATTTTAACATTTTATTAATCTTAGTAAAAATTAAATAAATAAAAGTTTTTTATTTTATAATTGTTAGTTTAGTTTTGAAATAATTAATTTTGATTTTTAAATATTTTTTGTTTTTGTAGTTTTATTTTTATTTATTTTTATCTATATTTAACACAAAAATATTAAAAAGAAAGAAAATAGCATGTGTATTTCTTTTGTGAGTAATTAGGTAGATCCTTCTAGAAGAATAAAGTTTGTGAAGTTGATTAAATAAAGATTAATCAAGAGCCTTTAGATGAAAAAATAATAAAAGGTGAAGATGATAATCCGTGTGAAGTGCTCTCATTGGTCTATCCAAAAAGCATCTTTCGTCTTATTGGTTGAAACACATCATCACAAGCACCTTGACTTCAACTATAAATAGCACCTTATTTTTCTTCATTTTGTATGTAGATTTTAGGTAGCTAAATAATGTCAAATTTATTTCATGCTTATTGTAATTCATTTTTATATTTTAATAAACAAGTTATTTTAGCTTATTGTTAATCTCTTTTAGCTTATTCTCATTCTACCTTTCTTAATTTTTCAATAATCTAGCTTATTATTTGGGATTAGTTTTTATAACTTTTTCCAAATAAGTTAGATTTATATAAAAGTTCGAAATAAGTGTTATCTTATTTCAAGTTTATTGTGGGCTTATATTTCGAGATCTAGCTTATTGTGGGTGAATTTATTCAATTAGCTTTTTAAGCTTTTTAAATGACATAAGTTTTAAGCTTAGGCTTACAACTTATTAATAAGCTAGCTTTTTAATTAATTATTTTTAGTGTAGATCTATTAGTTTTTTTATAAATTAGTGTAGATCTATTAGTTTTTAGTTTAAAAGTTAACATACTTTTATAAAACCTAAAAAATTAGTGTAGATCTATTAGTTTTTATTTTAAAAATTAAAATATTTTTATAAAACCTAAAAAAATAGTCTAGATCTATTAGTAATCAACGTAATCTAATATTAATTGTTGCTTATCATCCTAACCTCTTGTGTTCTTTTGATCTCGGCGTATCGATTCATCGCTTTTGGTGAGGAGCTTACGGGTTTAATAGATTTAGTTAATAGGTGGAATTACTTAGAGCGTTTGGTTGGCAAAAGTTGTGAAGTATCGGTTTAGTAATTGTGCGGTTTGAGTTTGATTTGAGAGGTCGTGTACTTTACGGGCCGGGTTTCACTTTTGATTAGTTAGATTTGAGAGGCGTGTACTTTACGGGCCATATTTTGTTGGTTATCACCCCCAAATTCACTGCAGCGGAAGACTTGCTTTGGGGACTTGTGACTTCATGAGTATTCGAGAGCTTGATCCGAGAACGACCTCTACATGCCAAAAACCACAAAGTAGACTCCAAATAATCCACATAGTCAAGTACCTGAAATACATGCTTAAAAATGTCAACATAAAGTTGGTGAGTTCATAAGTTTGTTTTAAAACGTTTATGAAAAATTAGAGTTTTACCGACCACTGCACCTTGCTGTAAAACATAAGAGTTTAAAAATCACCGTTTTTGTTAAATAGACTTTCTTTGATAATTTCAAAGTTTATTAGTAAAAACAAAGTTTATTAATAAAAGCAGAGTTTACTGATAAAAACAAAGTTTACTAATAAAACAGAGTTTACTGATAAAAGCAGAGTTTACTGATAAAAGCAGAGTTTACTGATAGTAAATATAGCTTACTGATAATAACAGAGTTTTCTGGAAATAAATAGTTTTTCTAATAAAACAGAGTTCATAGATAATAGTTAGCGTTTTCTGATAAAAACAAAGCTTAGTGATAAATAATAAAGTTTTCCAATAGAATAGAATTGTTTAATGAACCACAAGATTTTCCAACCACTTAGTGACAATATAACAAATACAAAGTCACTAAATAAAATAAGGCATTTATTATTGTCTAAGCTCATGACACCGACGCGTTAACAACACCGGTAGTATAATCACATAATGCAGCCCCCTACGGATGCCTAACCCACGACATCCGTCCACAGACTCAAATGAAACTGTGCCCGCTTGTCCTCTGTTGGACCAAGCCGGACAAGGGCGTCAACCCCGATAGATCTATCCATAACATTCGCGCTTTTGACCGGTCATCCGGTCCGAAATTAACGGTTCATGATAATGGGCCAAAGTAATTGGGTTAAAGTGGGACTTAGACCAATACATAAACGAGTGTATGCACTTGTGTTCATTCTTACAACCATTGTCTCTACCCGAGAACTAGTGAAAAAGCAGTTAAAGTGTTGGGCTGTGAAACCCACAATAGAAATTTTAGTATCAGTTTTCATAAGTAAAACAATTAGAGGAGTTGACCACTCAGCACGTAACAATTAAACCAGTTCAAAGATAGTTTATGACCAACTAAGTATGCTTAAAATTATCTTATAACAATCAAATAGTTTATAAACAGTTATTGACAACCAAACAAGAGTAATATCAGTTTCTGACAACCAAACAAGTTTATAAGTAGTTTCTGACCAAGCATGTACCTCCCCCAAAGAGCAATTATAAAACATTTAAAATTCGATTTAAAGCAAGAAAATGTGGGGTATGAACTCACCTCGGCGTTGTAGCGCAAATGATAATGATGCTAATTATATGTTCCGCACGAACGTAAATCAGAGTGGCTCGGTCATGGTGTTGTGGTTTAACTAATCGGCTAAATCCAATAACTTAAAAATGTGTATTTGAGTTCTCGATAGGTATGTACATCAGCGTGACTCGTTGATAAAATATTTAAGTTTCAAATTATAATGCTTCGGTAGCTGGTTAAATAGAATGAATAAATTAGACACACACCAAGTGTCTAGTGTAATCCTTACACATTACGCATGACCAGATGATTATAAAATTTTTATGTTGAATTATATAATACTGACAACAAACTTACAAAATAACCACAATATATTTATTTATTTTGTATTTACAATATAAAGATTGTGATAAAAAAATACTTATATATTTCGACACATTTTAAGAAAATCACCAGTTAATTAATAATTGTTATTTTTTTATACAAAAAGTATAACTTTTATCGGATTACAAATATAATAGTATTTATTTAGTTCATCGATTTACACTTATAATAGTAGTTTGTAGTGAACAAAATATAAAGTATATAATTCTATAGAAATTTTGACATGACCTATTCGTTTATACAACCTATTCCATCTTAACCAATTCTCAGTATTTTCCAAACAAACTACGTTGCGCAAATCACATTTTAATGTATATCCAAACTAGACTATTTAATCACTATAATTTAATAGGATCAAACACAACCTATGTGTTATAATTTATAAGTCAAATGCCCGATGTGAGCTATTTAAACGCATAAAATATTTTTATAGTTCTCGTAATAATAATAGTGTCCGACATATTTATTTAACCATTTATACATACTTATATACGTATACCCAGCGTTTAATTCATATTAATTCATTAATAAAGTTAGATATGTTATTAGCCGATTCCTAAACCACAACCAACCATGAACTTCAATCGTGCCCGGTACTCTGACCCTTGCAATCCCGCGTCTAAACACACCCGATTCTAATAATCAGCAAACTAAACGCCCCTTTATAACTTTCTGCAAACCCAAACGTACCCCTATCGCGTTTCTGCGGTCCCAAACGCCCTGTAACACCTTTCTGCAGTCCCAAACGCCCCTGGTAGACTTTTCCAGCAGACCCAAACACCCCATTTCGGCAGTTAACAGCAGATCAAACACCCTCAGGCTGCATATACGGCTGTGGTAGACAAAACACACCCTTATGGGTCGGTAAACATCTAAACAAAACCCCCGTTGTGTTTTTAACCCGAACCAAACGCCCCGACTACCGCGTTTATCAGCTAGCCAAACAACCACACTCGTCGAGCTGCTGAACGCCTACACAAACGCACCTTATGGGTCTTTTTTTTTATTTACTACCAAACGCACTTCTTTTATGTTATAATCAAAAATAAATCCCCTTTTAAGGTCGTCATACCGTAGCAACGAACAAACACCCTCGGTCTGATAATATGATGGTGGTGACGACGAGGTTGACCATCACGGCTGTGGTGGATCTAGATATGCGACCTCGGTGGTCCTATGTGTTAAGGAGATGACGGATCTATGATATTAGTGGTGATAACATGTGATATATCGACTGATCTATTGATTTAGGGTGAAGGTGGATAAGTGGTGACAGCGTGCTGTGATGACAGTGGAGTTGATGATGTTTCTGTGGCGGCTGTGGTGAATAAGGGCACGAGATGATGGTGGTGGTCAACGGACGTGGTGTATAAATGGTGGCTCGACGGTAGTGGTGTGGTGTAGTTAATGACCACGGCGGTGGGTCTTAGTGGTGGTGTATAATGCGGTTGTGCACGAGAACCACGACGACTGTGGTTAATATGGTGGATGGTGACGGATCTAGTGGCAGCTGTGTGGTGGAGTTGGTGGTTCCATGATGGTGAGTATCAACGGAAAAACATATAAATGGTGATGGTGTTGCTATATAATATAGATCAGAGGGTTTTAGACAAGCTTTCTTATTGTGGCGGCTGGCGGATTCCGGCGAAACTGGTGGCCGGAATTAATGACGGCTGTCAAAGAAGTGAAAGAGTAGTATGTGTTATATTTAGGGTTAGGTTTTGTTGGGAATGAGAGAAACCCTAGAAATTTTATACTTATACCAACTAGTAAAATTCAATATGTAAAGTTTGCTATATTTTAGTGTCAAAACTGAAAATAATATGAGGGGAACCTAAAGTATATCATTTAGTATAATAACGTTTGTAAATAAATGATTCGAGACTCATTTGAGTACCATAAAATTTGATTCATTTTATGAAATTCGCGCCATTGTTTTTAGAAGTATTTTTCCAATAAAGTAGAGTACCTACTCGACTAATTTTTGTAATCGTCTATATTTTTATGTAAAATAGTTACCATTTATCGGTTATCTCGAACAGTTTCGTTCAAAGAAAATATAATTCAATTTGAATGTTCTCATTTTCAATGTATGATATAAAAGCTAAAATAAAATTATCCGATAATTTAATAAATCTTTTTATCAACATTTATGAATAGTTAAATAATAATTTAATCTGTATCTCGTCAGTTCTCAAATTTCGCGCAGTCTTTTACATTATGAAAAATAAACTCTCATTTTTGAATCAAATAACTTTCACATCTCTCGAAAACGAAATTTGATTAATAAATAATATAATTTATTATTATTTAAAGCCTAAAAATTCCTGGTAGTGACAGAGACCGTGTACTTTGCGGACCATATTTTGTTGGTTGTGTTGATTGTTTTTAGAGTGTTTTTTTTTGGACCACGGGTATTAAAGTTCTCTCCTTTTTCAATATCTAGCTTAAAGTTTACTTTCCTCTAAGTCGTTTTAGTTTAGTTAATTAGATTACTATACTTTAAAATGTTTTAAAAAAATATCTCTTTTATAAAAATCGTTTTATATAGTTTTAAAAATTATTGTTGTTTTAAAAAATAGATTTAAAATTGTAAGAATTAGTTTTCATTTAGATAAGCTTTTTTTGAGTATAAAGTTTACACCTTTTTGTGATTATTAAGCTTATTAGTATATAAGCTTAAAGCTTTATCATCTAAAAAGATTAATAAGCTATAAAGGTTAAAGCTTTACGCTTTAATCTTAAGTTTATCTTTTTGATTTAATTTTTGTCATTTTACTTGTTATTACGTGCTTGCATTTAGCTTAATTTTGCATTTAGAATAGTTACTTTTTTTAATTGTAGTATAGTTTTGTAGCATCTTAGATTTAATAAGTTTCATATATATTTCAAATCGTAATATAATTGTATTGCATTTTAGAGTAATTTTATGTGAATTATTGCGCTTTTTTCTCTATATTCCCTAAGCCTAAAATAGTATCCCCATTTAAGTTTAATTAGACATAGATACGAAACAAGTATTATTAACCAAAACCAATTAATCTATTTGAAATAATTGGATATCAATTCGATTCGAGCGAGGAAACGAACATTAATATCTTACACATAAATTTCCTATATTAAATTGGCGCCGTTGCCGATTCGTGCTCTTTACGATTGACGATTTTTCATGAGACGATTTGGATTTTGGGATCCGTTTAATTTTGAACGTTATTTTTCTTGTTGAAAAAAAATCAAAAATATAAAAAAAAATCAAAAATATAAAATACAAATATATATATATATATATATATATATATATATTTTTATATAATAACAAAAGTATTTCTTTTCTAATAATTTGCACCATTAAAAAAAATAAATAAAAAAAGTAATACTTTTCCTACAGTATTACGCCAAAAAAAATCTACGTATATATATTTTCTATCTTGGTTTCTTATTCGTTTTTAGGTACATATTATATTCTCTTTTATTAAAAAATTAAAAATACAAAAATATTTTCTTTTATGTTACTATAAGTATTACGTATACGTATACGAACAACCAATACACAATATTCCATAAGTATTGCTTTGCAATACACCGTATTTGGAGGCGTTCCGGTTCCATATACGTGTATCAATCAAAGAAAATAAAAGACAAAAATAGATAAATACTTTCGTTAAGAAAGAAGTCGTAAAAGTACGAAATATACGGTGAATAGAAAGGTGACGTGCTATAAAAGGCCGTCTAAGGGAAGCTAGGTACTTAAGTGCTTCGTGCCACCTCATTCCCCCCGTTCAATTGTGAGTATTTTGAGAAGGAAGGCTAATCGAGGGTTTTGCCACCTAAGTAGTATTAAGTATATATTTTTTTTGTAGCATTTTGGTATCGAACCTCGATTGGGATAATCCCTTACCTTTCAAAGTCATCAAGGGCAATCCCCTTATTCCTTGGTTTTTAGTTGTATGCGCACTCGCGCGCGTACACACATACCGCTTGGTGTATCATATTCTTCTCCGCAAAAGGATAATAATATCGTGACGAGGCAAGCCGATCCCGAGAAACGTGCTTTTGACATCGCTATGGATGATCGATCGATATTGCAGCAGTTGCAACTTTATGAAGAGGGATGTCTCGACGGTGCGGTTATTATATCGGATATCGCGGGTGATTATTTTGAGCTTAATCCGGATTTGATTAAGTCGATATCCGGTCATCCTTTTTACGGATTTTAGGACGACAATCCTTATGCTCATATTCTTCATTTTCTTTCATACGTCAATACCGTCAAATACACCAATGTGACGCAAGACATTATTTATTTACACCTTTTTCCTTTCTCCCTTGATGGGCTAGCCTGACTTTGGTTAGAAAAAGAACCACCACGATCTATTTTTACATGGGCTAATCTAGAATCAAAATTTTTAAATCAATTTTACCCTTATGCTAAAACGAGAAAAATTCGATTGGACATTACTAATTTTGAAGAGTCTAATAATCAAACGTTTACTGAGGCTTGGGAAAGATTTAAGGATTTAGTACGTAGTTGTGCTCATCATGGATTTTCGGCTTTAAATTTGATTGATTCGTTTTATAACGGGTCGACCCAATACGATCAAAAGTCTCTTAACACTTCTGCAAGCGGGAATCTATACTCTCGGAGTACTAGTGAGGCTTTATTGATTATCGAGAACAAGTCTCAAGTATGTAGCAAGGACGAAGTATCCGGTACCACGTCTATTATCATTAGGAGTGGCCCTCTTTTCTCATATAATCCGAGAGTTAGTGATGAGCCATTTATTGATTCGGACGACCTCATTCTAGATGATTCTACTGGTCCCCTTTCTCTCGTGACTAGTGACTCTTCTCTTCCGGATTTTGAGGAAAAAGTAGTTATTGAGCAACTCGCGTTTGAGTTGACTCCTGACCCACCATAAATTAATGAAGGGTGTTATGGGGATTTTCAAAATCAAGGATTTCTGAATCAAGAAGATTTTCAAAATCATAACAATTTTCAAAGTAATAATCAAGAGGATTTTCAAATTCAACCTTTACAAATGGATGAAATAGTTGAGGAATAAAAGAGGATGATAAATGACCTTCATGAACAAAACCAATGTCCTAAATATCAACTTTTAGAAGCTTTGAGAGCTCAATTTGAGGCTAACACCACTACTAGTAGTGATGTTCCCACTGTGGATCCTTCCATCTCTCCGCCAATATAGGAGAGACAAGGCCCGAAGATTATCATGAGTTTTACTCCCCCTCTAGTGTTGACACCAACAGATACATTTAGCTCTCCTCCTTCCTCACCTTTTGAGGACATTCCCGAGATTATACTTGAGCCTACATTACCCAATGATGACCCCATTCCTTTTATGACTCCTTCACCTACTCCTCTAAATGACTTTGTGCTTTCTTCAAATTCTCTTAGTGAGACATGTTTTGATAAGCCAATTTTTGAGGAGTGTGGTGAACCTAATCATGAGTCAATAGAAGAAGAACCTTTCATTGATCATACACCTAAGGAATTTGTGGAGTTGGTTTTTAGTGAGGAGGATCCTATACTCTTAGATATTGCCACTATATTACTTAAGGAACCATTAGAAAAATCTATTTTGGATGATCATTTGGACGCTTCTCCTCATAGCTATAGTTTGGATATGGATGAGTTATCTTATGATTCCGACTATACTTTTAATTCTTCCTCGGGATCGGATGAGGATGACTCTCCTATTTTACAAAAACCGACTTGTGAAAAACATGATAAGGATACTAATGATTTTTCGAATCCTTTACTCCTTAGTGATGATTTTTATACCCCGAGTGTTGAGAGATCACGAGGATGATTTTTATGATCCCATGTTATTGGTTTTCTCGGATGAGCTTCATTGTGATCATGGTATTGATTAGAAGGCAAATGGAAATTTAAAGCTTGATATTGATATTGATTTTGAAAACTCGGGTTTTGACAAGTTTACATTTGCTTCTTCACCAATTACTTTTGATTCTACTATCGATTCTCTTCCACATCTCCCTTTTAGTGATGATGATGGTTTTCACATTCCTGAGATCGATGAGTTTTTTGATATTGACACACCTATTGGGTACATTCTTGTTTATTTTGATACGGAGGGAGATATACTTTTTCTAGATGATTTATTACACGATGATACTATACCTTCTCTCCCTCCCGCCCCACCCATTCCTAATAAGACCAAAGATGTTGACACCGAGTTGTCTTGCTATTTTCCCATAAAGGGAACAATATTTGATCCGGGTATACACATTTTTGAGCAATCTCAGTATCTTAATATGAAATTAAAAGGAAAATTTTTTAAAAACCGAGATCATTACCTTATGACCATACCCTTCATTGCGAGAGACTTTTGCTTAAAGGAAACCCATCTTTCTTATACTTGTTTTCTATTGCCACTTTGGGGTTGATTTCCTTTCGAGATGGAAATTATGTGTTTGACCCCGGTGGACCTTCGTGGGGTTTTCCTTATATGAGTGTGCTTTACCCTTTATCATGGATAGATTTTCCTCCCTTGGAAATCTCGGTTTTTCCATGCTTTTTTCCCATTTACCGAGTCGAGCGAGAGACTCTTGAATAAAATCAAGCTTCGTATAACTAGGTTAGATTTATCCTTTTTCAACCAATAAGTGTAGGGGAGCCAAATAGCGTGTTGTTTTGTGGTGATTGTGCAGGGATTTCATCGATATATCATTCCATTTTTGGTGCTTTTGAGGAGACCCGTGATCCTGTGATACTGGTTCTATCAAAACTATTGTGATTCAATATTTTATATAAATAAATGATCAATTGAATTCACTTTAGTTTTCTCTTCCTTAGCTCGAATTAAATAACATACTCAATGTCCTAAGTGTAGGGGAGTTTATTCTTCCACATGCTTAAACATTGAGGGCAATGTTTATGTTAATTGTAGGGGAGACTTCTATCGAAAAAGTGGGCTTTTTCCATGAATATGTCCTCATTAAAATTGGTAAATCATATTTTTCGACATTTTTTTAATTTTTTTGTCTATTTTGGCCTAGTAGTATTTTCTTTCATTACTTTTCTTTTGTCATTATCGTATGTATATATTCCTATTATAATCTTTGAATAAAAATAAGTCAAAAGAAAAAAAATGAATAAATAAAATGGTTTTAACGAGTTTAGACGTCTTTGACATATTAGGCCCGTCATGAATCTTTTGACTCAACCCGAGTTTTCTTATTCAAGATTTCTCTAGCTAGTATCATTAACCATGTAGACCTTAATTGGTTTATTAGGTTAAGCATACACGAGTCTCATTACTTGAGATTTTAAATTATGGAGACCGAGAAATGATAGAGTCAATTATAAGTTACTATGTTAAACGTAAAATATTCGTATTCTTTCAACAGATCATGTCGGTTGATTATTTGCTTATTCTCCCTAAACTTGTAAATAAATATTTGCTATAAGTAACGTCGTACGATTTAAAAGATAAATTAGCTTTTAGCCCAAGATCGTTTAAAAGTTACTCGTGATTAAATAGAGTTCATAACCAAGGCAGAACTTATTGAAACGAGACGCGAAGATTGATGTATCCAAAAAGGCCCTAACAAGGCATGAGGATTCAACTTTTTGCTAAAGATCCAAAGATAATGTGAAGAGCATTAATCCAAATCAATATGAAGGATCAAGACACACGACGAGAAGCAATTTACTCCCATAAGGTTGCGGAAAAGTCTATCCAAATAGGCCTTTACAAGGCATGAGGATAAATGATCCAAGTCCAAAAGGAGGCGGGTCGTTGTATATCAAAATCCTAAATAAAGACAAGGATAAATGAAGAAGTTGTGGTCAAAGTTTGAAGCATCTCTCACTCCAAATGAATATGTATACCAAAATGAAGAAAAGACCATAATTTCAAGATTGTCTCTCACGATTTGAAGTTTAAAGTACATGCCAAATATCGGTCCGAGAAAGGTCTCAAATCGTGAAATGAGTTATGCCAAGATATGAAATTTATGAAATTGCGAGAAGCCGTTTTAAAAGATTTTGTCTTTTAGCTAACTATTGATTAAATCGTCTTACTTTATTTTCAGCCTTGATAAATTATCGAAATAAGTCAAAAATGCATCATCGTGATCATTCAAGACAAAAATAAAATACAAGAGATACACCATAGGAATAAGGGGGTCTAAGTGAGTAATTAAACCACATGAGTAAGTGTTAGCTTTACTAACTTACAATAACAATGATCTCGTTTTTACGCTTTGTATGGGGAACGTGAAACTTGAGGGTGATAAATATTCATGACACCAAAAGCCCTAATTTAAGTCTTAGATTTTTTTACGAGTTTCTTCCATCAAACAATTTCAAAGTAAATAAATAAACTGAAATTGTATATCTTTTGATTGCTTTGAAAATCTTTTTGGTTTTATAAATTTAGATAAGTGTAGTATCATGTCGTAGTAAGTATATAATATAATAAAGGCCAAGATGAGTTAATTATGATGAAAAGTGTAAATTTATGCTTTAAAATCGTGCATTGCATGGGGACATTGTAATGTTCAAGGGTAGGGGAATTTAGTAAGTGTGAAAACACTTATTCTTTTACCATTTAAAACAAGGAAAAAACAAACCAAAACGTGTATTTATAAACGTAAATGTCGGAATTACGCGTGGCTTTAGGTTTTGTTGTTAAATAGGTACAAAAGGATAAAAATGAAGAAAACACGGGATTTCACGGACATTTATCAAAGTCAAAGTCAAAGATAAAGTCAATGGACCAAAAGTGCCAAAAGAATGAAGTTTGGAGGGCTAAGGATGAAGATTTAATGAAGTTTCAAGCTTAAAATCAAGAAATGCAAACAAAAAGGACTATTTCTGCCATACTACAAAGTTATCCACTAACAAACCACATGGACCAATAGAAGAGCACAAAATTACGAAGCTAACGGTTTCGGCCTTGCCGCGTAACTCGTCTCGGTTTGCATTTTGCATATTCTACTATTTTATTTCTAATTTTAACATTTTATTAATTTTAGTAAAAATTAAATAAATAAATAAATTTATTTTATAATTGTTAGTTTAGTATTGAAATAATTAATTTTGATTTTTAAATATTTTTAGTTTTAGGAGTTTTATTTTTATTTATTTTTATCTATATTTAAACTAACATAAAAATATTAAAAAGAAAGAAAATACCATGTGTGTTTCTTTTGTGAGTAATTAGGTGCATCATTCTATAAGAATAAAGTTGATGGAGTTGATTAAATAAATATTAATCAAGAGCCTTTGGATGAAAAAATAATAAAAGGTGAAGATGGTAATCCGTGTAATGTGCTCTCATTGGTATATCCAAAAAGCATCTTTCATCTTATTGGTTGAAACACATCATCACATATCAAATGACCAAGATGACCTCAAGTTAAAGAAGAGAAGGTGGTTAAGAGCATAAAAAGACTAATTTACCCCAAGCACCTTGACTTCAACTATAAATAGCACCTCATTTTTCTTTATTTTGTATGTACATTTTAGGTAGCTAAATAATGTCAAATTTATTTAATACTTATTGTAATTCATTTTTATATTTTAATAAACAAGTTATTTTAACTTAATTTTAATCTCTTTTAGCTTATTCTCATTCTACTTTTCTAAATTTTTCAATAATAGCTTATTATTTAGGATTAGTTTTTATAACATTTTCCAAATAAGTTAGATTTATATAAAAGTTCGAAATAAGTGTTATCTTATTTCAAGTTTATTGTGGGCTTATCTTTCGAGATCTAGCTTATTGTGGGTGAATTTGTTCAATTAGCTTTTTAAACTTTTTGAATCACATAAGTTTTAAGCTTAGGCTTACAACTTATTAATAAGCTAGCCTTTTAATTAATTATTTTTAGTGTAGATCTATTAGTTTTTTTATATAAATTAGTGTAGATCTATTAGTTTTTAGTTTAAAAATTAAAATACTTTTATAAAACCTAAAAAATTAGTGTAGATCTATTAGTTTTTAGTCTAAAAATTAAAATATTTTTATATAACTTAAAAAAATAGTCTAGATCTATTAGTAATCAACGTAATCAAATATTATTTGTTGCTTATCATCCTAACCTCTTGTGTTCTTTTGATCTCGGTGTATCGATTCATCGATTTTAGTGAGGAGCTTACGGGTTTAATAGTAGTTAATAGGTGAAATTACTTAGAGCGTTTGGTAGGCAAAAGTTGTGAAGTATCGGTTTAGTAATTGTGCGGTTTGAGTTTGATTTGAGAGGCCGTGTACTTTACGGGCCGGGTTTCGCTTTTGATTAGTTTGATTTGAGAGGCCTTGTACTTTACGGGCCATATTTTGTTGGTTATGAGAGGCCGTGTACTTTACTGGCCATATTTTGTTGGTTGTGTTGATTGTTTTTAGAGTGTTTTTCTTAGAACCACGGGTACTAAAGTTCTCTCCTTTTTCAATATCTAGCTTAAATTTAGTTTCCTCTAAATTGTTTTAGTTTAATTAATTAGATTAATATTGTTTAAATTGTTTTTAAAAAATATCTCTTTTATAAAAATCGTTTTAATTAGTTTTAAAAATTATTGTTGTTTTAAAAGATAGATTTAAAATTGTAAAAATTAATTTTCATTTAGATAAGCTTTTTTGAGTATAAAGTTTACACCTTTTTGTGATTATTAAGCTTATTAGTATATAAGCTTATAGCTTTATCATCTAAAAAGATTAATAAGGTATAAAGGTTAAAGCTTTACGCTTTAATCTTAAGTTTATCTTTTTGATTTAATTTTTGTCATCTTACTTGTTATTACCTGCTTGCATTTAGCTTAATTTGGCATTTAGAATAGCTAATTTTTTTAATTGTAGTATAGTTTTGTTTCATCTTAGATTTAATAAGTTTCATCTAGATTTTAAATTGTAGTATAATTGTATTGCATTTTAGAGTAATTTTATGTGAACTATTTGCGCTTTTATTTCTATATTCCCAAGCCTAAAATAATATCCCCATTTAAGTTTACTTAGACATAGATACCAAACAAGTATTATTAACCAAAAATGATTAATCTCTTTGAAATAATTAGATATCAATTCGATTCGATTCGAGGAAACGAACATTAATATTTTACACATAAATTTCCTATATTAAGTATCTTGTGCCAGAGCCAGTTTTCACTATCAGAGGCTTTGGCAAAGAAACATGTATTGTTTCCTTCTGGACACGATGTCATGTCAATAACGTACACATCCCTTCTTCTAGGTGCAATAAGAATAACATCATCATTTTGATTGAAGATTGTTCCTTGGGTCTTGGTGAACAAAACTTTGAAACCAGCATCGGAGAGTTGACTGATGCTAATTAAGTTGTGCTTTAGTCCATTGACATAAGCGACCCTTGTGAAGGTGATTCCATTATAATCCACTGAGCCATATCCCTTAGTAGCCTCTAAGGAATCATCTCCAAAGACTACTTTGGGACTAGACTCCTTCTTATATTTATGCAGATATTGTTTAACCCTAGTCATGTGTCTGGAGCACCCACTATCCACATACCAAACATATTTCTTCAAGTACTCTTACATAGATATAATAAAACCAAATTAGTTTCGATGATGAACCCACTTTCCAGTGGGTCCATGTTGTCACTGACCAGCGACATTAGGTCTTTTTGGATCTTTTCTCCCCCTCTTTGGTTGCAATCTCTAGTTTCATGATGCATACTTCCAAAGATGTCACATCCGGGATAGTGTTCACACTCATCAGAGTGATGACCATAGAAAACACATTACTTGCAAGGAGGAAATGGTCTAAAACTCTGAGGAGAGTCTCTGGGTTTGGGTTCTAGTCTCCTAGAGGACTTGTGAGGAGTTTTGAATCTTAATTGAAGTCTGGTCTTTTAAACAGCTATGGTCTCCTCATGTTCTATGGAGTTGTGTTCAATGGACTCACATGTGATACATTTGGGTTTCTTTTAACAATTTTCAGACAAGTGATTTTTGAACCTACAATGTTTGCAAGGCTTGAGCATGACTCTCCCCTTAGAGCTAATGGACCCTTAACCAAGAGAACTGATAGATGGAATGTTAGCCCGAGGTTTGATGTGTTCTTTCAAACCTTTTACTTCTTCCATAAGGGTAATGAGAAGTTTCTTTGTGGGTGAAATCTCTTCAGTGGGAGGAATGGGTTTGGGAGCTTCTTTGGCTACAAAAACCTGTTTATGTGCTTTCTCAGCAACTCTAGTAGAAGATTTGATAAGGTTAGGAGTACCAGAGGTATTGATGGCAGGTTTTAGGCCAAGTAAGGGATCAGATCGATCAGCACCAGGGAGTTTAGGTAACCCTGGAAGGGGGTTGGAATCCTCTGACTCCTCTTTAGAGTAATTCTCATCCACAGAGGTGGATATAGAAGAGGGATCCTCTGAGAGGATAAATTTACTTTGGCCACTGGTATATGGTTCTTAAACCTACCCTTACTCCCTATTGCTTGAACCACATTCCCCGGAATGACTTCAGCAACCAACTCTTCCACATTGTATTAACCTTTGTTCCATTTTTTAATGGTCCTTCTAAGTTCAACATTTTCATCAGACAAAGATTCATTTTCAATGGAAAATTTGATTACTTCATTTTGAAGTTTATTAGCAAGATTTACAAAGGGTTGAGATTTGTTAACTCAGAATGACAAAGATTTAACTTAGTTTTAAGATTATGAAATTTGTTTAACAAATTCTTTCTATGTTCTTCCACAAAGTGGAGGTCAACCAAGGTGTAGTCACTGACATGGTCTCTATCATGACCTTTAGGCATAGTAAGCAATATTTGTACCTTTTTCATGGTGATATCCACCCATTGTCCAGATCTTGCTTCGCTTTTCCCAACAGCTGGTTCCTCATCAACGACTGCCATAAAAGCTCTGACAGTAATGGTAGCTTCATCCTCTGATGTAAGAGGTTCATCATCCTAATCAAAGGAGGCAGCGATAAGACCCTTTTAAGTCTTTTTGTTATCCTTTTTCTTTGCTGCTTCATCAGCCTTTTGATTAAGTTTCACTAGCTCAGCTTTCAGTGCTTTATACTTGACTTTGTAATCCTTCTTTCCCTTAGAGTCAGAGTGATAAGTTTGCTTGAAAGGAAATGGAGGAAACTTCTTCTTGCTGCTGTGATCACTGCTGGATGAGGAAAAGCTTAGAGAGGAGGTCTTGTTTGAATAGCAGTCCTTTTGGAAATGACCAGCTTTACCACATGTGTAGCATATCTCTTTGGACTTGTCAACTTTAGCAGCTCCAACTCTACCGGATCTCTTGTAAAATCTCTTTTGATTAAGGAGAAGAGCTCTGTCATGGAACTCAGCATGTAGCTCATCAAGAAATTCTTGACTGCTTCTAGTATCTTCTTCTATGTTAGAGTCGCTATCCTGAAAAGAATGGTTAGCAACAAGAGCTTTCGATCCAGTGATCTGAGTGGTAAATCTGTCAATTTCAAACTTATAGATGGAGTCAATCAGACCTTCTTCATAATTGTATCTACCAAACAGCTAAGCCAGAGTATCATTCTTGATAGCATTATTTGCTCTTAGGGTTTGGTTTAGGCTAAGCCATTTCCTAGGTAAATTGTTAACAAATGTAGCATTTACCTCAGATTTTAGTAGAATAACACCATTATTTCCTAAATCATTAAGCAAAATCTTAAGTCTAGTATATGTTTGAGCAACAATTTCAGTTTCCAAGGCTTTAAAAGCATTAAACTTGAGTCTCAGGGCTTGGATTTTGATTTCTTTAGTTTCTTCTGGACCTTCATAAACTAGAACCAATTCGGTCCACATCTCTTTTGCAGAGTTGCATTTGATGATGGACTTCATTATATTCTTGGGTAGGCAAGAGACTATGATACTTTTAAGTCTCTTGTCCTAGTTAGCCAGACGTCTATCCACTGGATACCATTGCTTAACAGGTTTCTTAATGGGTCTCTCAGGGGTAGAAGAAATAGCCAAGGGAACATAAGGTCCACTTTCCAATATTTCTATCAAGAAAGGTTCTAAACCATCTAAGTATATTATAAATTCACTTTTCCAGCTAGAGAAATCTTCTTCATCGAAAGTTGGGACATTGGACACATGTGACCCCCCCCCCCCCCCCCCCCGAACATCAAGAAGTTGAGGAAGGTCGTCATCATTATTACCAGGGCTTACAAAAAGTGTAGGCATGATAGTAGTGGACGTGGTAGCCGGGGCGTTGGTCGAAACATTAGCTTGATTAGTTTGACCAAATGGTGGTGGTATAGGAGGCAAAATATCAGTCATATTAGGATCTTGATTTTTTAAAAACAAGAACGGTTTATAAAAGTTTTATAAATCAAACCGCTCTGATACCAATTGAAAGTCCCAAAATATAACAATTATTGATACAATGTCTCATATACAAGACAACAAGAAATGAACCCTAGAACAAGTAAACTTGATTCGAGACTCAAGTTTACGAGAGAACCTTAGAGTCACTGGTAGACAACTGGGGACTCATAGGTTCTAGAGGGAGAAAGAACTTAGATAAATTATCCAAGCACAAGGGTTAAATTTATCTTCTTTCTCCCTCCTATTTATAGTGGTACGAGGTTGCTTCCTTATTGGGAGTAGTTGATACGTGTCAACTTCTGTGTGGAAGTAGAATAATGTATTAAATGCATGTCTATATCAAGACATACCTTTAAACAGCTTTAGGTGAACAGATCTTTCAACTGTTCACCTTTGTCCCACTAGGTCGTACTAGGCTTTAACTTGAATCTCCAATTTTGTGTCACTCAAAACACTTTGGAGATTTCCCACCTAAACTATAAAAGGTAAGGCAAGACTCTGCTTTCTTAGTCTTCATAGCGTTGTAAGTGATCTCTGAGTATTGTCATCTCAGAGATCCTTGAACACCAGTACATTCCTTCTACATCCCAGCGTGTCCATAACTGTTGGTGAGTATGACTTCAGATAGTCTTCGATTTCTCTGACGTTGTCTTTGACTTGAATGTTCCTGGCGTGCCAGCTGAGGCTTTGCCTTCTGCTGGTCTGGTCTCTATCGCTGGTCTTCTCAGCGACTCGTAACACTTAGTCTAATTTAAACAAATCTAAACTGGGCCATAGTTAAAACTTTCATTGGCCCAACAGTAACTTTCCAAAAATAGCAGGTTTCCATATATATCAACTTTCCAAAAATATTAATTTTCCATAAATAGTAAGTTTTTAAAAATAGTAAGTTTCTATAAATAGAAAAAAGCTTGTTTAATAAGTATATAATATTGGCCAAGGCTAAATGAACATAATTTATAAGTCACGATTCATTAAATGATAAAATAGTAAAGTTTATTAATAAATAAATAATTTAGTCTAAAATAATAATTATTAACTAATAATATAACATGATTTATAAGTGATTATGAGTTAATAATATAACATGATTTTATATTAATAAAAGTTTATCATAAACTTAATAATTGTATAATTAAATTAAATGTAATAACTAATTTAATTAAAACATGATTAAAATGTAATTAATTAAATAAGCTAAGTCTTAATTTAATTAAACAAAACGTGCCATGTTTTATTTCATGAATAATTACATAAAATAATTATTATAAGTCTATAGTTAATTTAATTAAATGGGGCCATGATTTATTCATTAATAATTAAATAATTAATTATTATAAGTCTCAAAATTAATTAAGCAAAAATTATTAGAAACACCCCCTTGTGTTCGATTGGTCGCGCCCCAAAATTAATCCCATCAAGTCCTAGTGACTCAGTTGCACGATTAACAAAGCAACAAACAAATACCACCACAACCCCACCGGCGGCGTGGCCTAGCCACCGTACAGCCGGACTGCCACCGGCTGAGGGGTTTATCCACTGCCCGTGTGGTGTTCCCACCGGCTGTAGCCGGTTCCCCCTAGCTGCGCAAAGATCCCATCGAGAGCAGTGAGCTCTCGGTTGCCACTGTTTGAACCCCCTGTGAGGTCTACTGTTGTTGTGGCTGCCAATAGAACCCATCCACCGTGCCATAAGGCTGGCGGTTGTGGGTTTAAAAGTCCCACCGAGACCCTTGTGTCTCGGTTTCCGTGACCAAACAAACCAAAACCCGAATAAATCTCGATCTAATACATGTTTTAATCATTCATAGATGTTCATATTTTTATTTAATAAAAATCATTGATTATTTAAAATGAAAAGAAAAGAAAAGGTGATACCGAATGCGTGATGAATCAAAGATGAATGACCCGAACACGAACCCCAAAAATAATAAAGATCAGCAAGCTTTTTCCTTCTCCTTTTCATTTGCAAAACCGGCGGCCAGCAAGAACAAGGACTAGGGTTTTCTTAATTTTTTAAAACTTGTAAAATGAGTTTCCTGGGAGTGATTTTGATTTTAGTTAATAGGTTAACGGGTCGGGCTTGGGCCCTTTTTGTTTCTTTCTTTTATAGCCGGCCAAACGCCCCTTTAAAGTATATATTTCGTTTTCGTGTTTTATTTAATTCTCGCGTGTTGATATTCGTGACATATGTTCGTGTTTTAAATTCATGTTAAGTCTTGTCGTGCATTAATTATTATACGTAAATAGTTGTCATTAAATAAATAATATACGTAATACTTGTCATTATTCATTTAATGTTTATGATACTTGTCGTGTATTAATAATTATAAAGTTTTAATTAATCCTGTTTTCGTGTAATTATATTATCATGAATTTTATGCGGGTTTTACAACTCTTCCCCTCTAAAAAGAATAATACGTCCTCGAATTAGAGATACGATAAACTGAAAAGGACATACCCGAATCATAGATGGAAATGAGGGTAAGAAGTCCGGATAGACTCCTCCGTTTCCCAAGTGGCTTCCCGCTCGGGGTGGTCCCTCCAAAGGATCTTGATAAATGGAATAGTCTTTCTCCTCATGACCTGATCCTGACGATCTAGAACTGCCTCGAGTTACTCAACATAGGATAGATCCTCACGAATCTGATCGAGTGGATTCGTGACAATGTGTAGATGATGATAGTTGTAACCTCTGAGTAAAGACACGTGGAACACATTGTGAACATGAGATAGCTGAGGAGATAACGCCAAACGTTACGATACCTTACCGACACGATCGAGGATATCGAACGGTCTGATGAAATGAGGACTAAGCTTGCCCTTAATACCAAAACGCTTGGCTCCACGTGCGGGTGATCTTTTAACAAAACTTGATCACCAGACTGGAATTCTAATGATCTATGATGTTTGTCAGCATAGTTCTTCTAACGAGCACGAGCTTTCTGAAGCTTCTCCTTGAGAATGACGGCCTTCTCATTGGTCACCTCAATCATCTCTAGACCCTCAATGATTCGTTCACCAACCTGATCCCAACAGATTGGAGCACGACACTTCCTGCCATACAACATCTCGAAGGTGCACACTTGATACTTGCGTACCAACTGTTGTCGTAAGCAAACTCAACCAAACATATGTAGTCATCCCAATTTCCTGTCCACTCTAACGCACAAGCACGTAGCATGTCTTCTAAAGTCTGAATCGTACGCTCTGACTGACCATCGGTATGAGGATGGAAAGTTGTGCTAAGCCTGAGTCTGGTGCCCCAAGCTTTCTGCAAACCTCTCCAGAAACGAGATTCAAATCGTGGATCTCTATCTGATATGATATATGATGGAGTACCGTGTAGTCGCACGATCTCCTGCTAGAATATTTCTGCCAATCTGCTAACTGGGTAATTCTTGCG
Source organism: Glebionis coronaria (assembly GCA_025667525.1). NCBI lineage: Eukaryota > Viridiplantae > Streptophyta > Magnoliopsida > Asterales > Asteraceae > Glebionis > Glebionis coronaria. The sequence goes on from CM046882.1 coordinate 424,712,538, forward strand.
GATTGGGAGGAAATGTGTAGATTTGGTCAAACGATTGACAACGACCCAAATATCATCATGCTTCTTTTGAGTCTGCGGTAGTCCGGTAGAAAAATCCATGGAGATATTGTCCCACTTCCATTCAGGAATTTCTAATGGTTGTAGTAAACCACTAGCTCGCTGATGTTCTATCTTAACCTGCTGGAAGGTCAGACATTTAGAAACGAAAGTAGCCACATCTTGTTTCATACCGCTCCACCAAAAATGCCGTTTGAGATCATGATACATTTTGGTAGAACCTAAATGAATGGAGAATGGAGAGCTGTGAGCCTCAGTCAATAAGGCCTCTCTGAGTATAATATCTTCTAGAATACATAACTTGGTACCCTGCCATACAAGTGTGAAGAATATTCATTTAATAATAATTATTGTGTATTATCTTAGATAACTTGTTGCCTTTTGAGTTGTCGCTTTCGATGTTGAAGTTATCCACAAGATAGTTATGTACGATTCGTTATTAAAAGATAGGGTTCTATTTGTACTAGCTATGATTTAAGCTAGCCTTAATTATATATGTGACACAATCATATTGTTGATACAAACAAACTAACTAGTGTAGCGTTATTTTATGCAATAAGTAGTTTCGTACCCAAGTAGGCAAAATATTTATTGTGGACAAGAAACAACTTGACAATATGATTGGGTTTTCTTGACATTATAAGTAAGGAAACTATTAATCCCTTAGGACTACTACACCTTTTGTGATAGGACCCTATTAGATATGGAATGTCAATGTATAAAGATAAACTACATGATTATGTTTTCCTAGAAAATTATAAACATGGTAAGTTTATGACTAACTTGAAAGTTACTATCGAGACCATGAATGGTACTCAGTTTTACCTTAGTTTAATAAATGTTATGTCTCATTAATAAGACATGAACATTAAAACCACTCAAGGGTGTCCTAGTGGCAAAAAGATTTGTGGCTATCACTCCAAAGTGTGTGAGGTCTCAAGTTCAATTCCCACTAGGTGCAAACAAACTTGAAGTGGCCACGCCAACCTCCTGAAAAAGGAAGGGATTTACCTGGTTTGAGTCTGTGTGGCGGTGGGCTCAAACCCCGTGGATTAGTCGGCCAATGTGTCGGAAATCATGGTTACCAAAAAAAAAAGACATGAACATTAAGTCTCTTACTAGTGAAAAGACTTGAAACATAAAGTAAGATGTGTTATCTTGTAATGTATTATTGATTATGACATGTACATGAAGTCATGAATTGGTCAATGACTAATAAGAAATAGTAAAAATTGGATTGGATGTCTACTAGTTGAGGCATAAACATAAAGTTTTTTTTTATTGAATCATAGACTTATGATTAAGAGCATGCAATTGGCTTAGTAATACTATTTATGCTATTAAGTTTTGAACTTAAGTTGACATAATAGACAAAGCCATTAAGGATAAGTTCATCAAAAAAATTATGAGATTATCTCATGAACTTGATCAAATTAAAATGTCATGTATGGTATGTTCAACAAGTGAAATTAAAATGTATACATTGATATGTTTTGTATTTGGCTATTGATGAATTTAAGCTAGTTTTTAACTTTTTACTAGCTGACTCACTCTTTGTCATTTCATTTATGGTGTGCTAGTCCTTGGACATCTGGCTTAGAGAATAACTTTTTGCTGGAAATCCTATCAAGAAGGATTTTATAATAAGTATGTCTAGTCACAGGCAGTACTTAGTGCTAATAATGGTTTTCACAAAGCAGAGGTTAAAGCAACCTACAAGTGTCTATGTATAGTAGTGTTCTGTTTGAGTATACATTGTTGACTTTGTTCTAATGGACATTTCTAATTGAGGAACCGTATGGGATTCAATGTCTAGCTCATAGATTTGAGTGTGTATTGAATACTTCAACGACTTGCTTAGACTTTGAAGTTAGTTCATATCTATCTGTGTGTGGGTTCCTACAATTGTGTGTGTGTTTTTTAAACAAAAAAAATGGAAAAAAATTGTGTTATACAAAGAGTTTATGTATTTGATCGCTAAAGTTTGATGAGTGCTTGCAAATGCCTTAGGTTTTTTGCTCATACAAAAATAATGATGGTGTAGACTGAAATTTTTGAAGAATTAATCATAATTATTGGGGAGGTAAATATTGATAGTGTTGTAGTACTACCATACTGAAAATGCTACACTTATTGTTGCAGATGTAAAACATGAGAAGTGTATCATCTTTAATTCCTTTTCAGGTTCAGTGATCTAACTTTTTGTGGTTACATCTGTTAAAAAGTAGTGAGAACAGTTTGGCTTACTTTAGAATTGACAGCTACATGTCTTGCTCCTAAGGTATTAAAAGACAATAGAGACTACATAAGACCTAGTAATAAATTCATGGGAGTATTTTTTTGAAGACCTTCTCATCAACTAAGGGGTATTTTAGTTGGAGAAATATTTGGTGCTCAAGAATTGGTAAGGAATATTTTATTCTTGAAAGTTGTGGAGTTACCAACGAAATCACATGTATAGGGGAGGATTGTTGTGCATGAAATTAGTGTTGATTTTATTACACTACCAATATTAAAAGTATTAATGTTGGTAGTGTTAATATCAGTGCTGGTAGTGTTCGGTTAAATTTGGTCAAAGTAGACATGGTCAAGTATTAATGTTGGTTGTGTTAATTAATGTTGGTAAAGAGATAAAGACTAAAGACTTGTATAATATAAGTAGGAGATATTCTATGAAGTGATAAAGATTGAAGACATGTATGATATCCACAGAAGATATTTTGTGTATATTTTCTTTGTTTTTAAAAGATTGTTTTGTTTTTATCATGTAAAAACCTCCTTGAGCTATAAAAGGAGGTCCTAGGTTTAAATTAAACATATCTCATTCTCACGTCTTTATTGTTAGCTTTAAGGTTTCTGTAACCCTAGTACTTTCATAAAGTACTCGTATTATCAATAATATTAACAATTTTGGTGAATCTTTTGTTATACATAAACTGTTTAATTTTCATAGTATCAAAAAGTAGATTCTGCATACTCTTTGGTATTCACTTAAATTTCCTCTTAAACTTAGTAGAGTTTATTCTACTGTGTCTAAATTTACAAGTTAGATTCAAACGTTCAAAAGGATCAACACATATGTACATTATTTGTACTCAAAATTGGCTGTGAATTCACCATTCACGTCAATGATAGTACTATGAGTGGTGGCGCAACGGTGCCTCAGGTGGTGGTGCGACGATGGTTTAGATTGTGCTACAATTACAGATTTGATGACAATGAATGTAAGTAGGGCATCGAGTGATTTGGAATTCGTAATTCGAAAGATCATAAGAAAATTGAGACATAAATAATATCTATATTTGAAATAAACAAAAATTATTTTGTCAAAGTGATTTTATATTACAAACCTCGGTCGTATATAATTATTTTCATGTTACAAGTTAGCGACTCACTTTGAATTTTGAAGTCGCAAGTTAACGACTCATTTGTCATATCTATTTGTATGTTGTGAAATTGACGACTCTATTTCCGTTTTGTTTTTTAATGTCACAGTGTTATAATTTGCGATCACAAATGTTTGAGACATACTTTACGACATAGATTACGACATCATCGAAGATGTATCGCTAACATATCGCTATTTACGACTTCACTTTATATGTCGCCCATATACCTGATCCTCAAATGTTAGATGATGGTATCGCCAACATGATGCTAGCATGATATTCTTCCCATCCTTAATTTTTTTTCCATCTAACTATTGCTGTTCAAAAAAAAGTTTAATTTTTTCTTTTATTTTAATTATGACTTGTCTTCTTATTTTATTATTATAATCAAATCTTGCATTAATTTTTTATTCCTAACTTATATTTCTTTCGTCTCATAATAATAGTCTAATGTTAATTTTTTCCATTTTAATTTTGTAATTTTGACTTTAAATATCTTTATTTATGTTTTATGATACTCGAACCAAAATATATGAATAGATTGGATTTTAAATATATTTTCATTAGTATAATTTTCATAAAGTATCATATAACATAAAAAAAATTAGTTTTAAAGTTGTAAAATTAAGATCGAAAAAATTAATAATGAACTATTATTATGAGACGGAAAAGGTATATTAACTATCTGAGAAAATGACTTTCTATATCATAATATAATTGTTGTTTATTAGACTCTGTTTTTGAACGAAGGAAATATACTAATCGATCCTAAATGGCAATGATCGTGAAAGAATAGTAGAATACTGACTAAACACAGCATCGACCTTGAACTAGGGATGGCAATTTGTGTAGGGTTCGAATTAACGAGTTTGAGTTGATAAGTGGACGGGGTAAAAAACCTCAATTCAAGCTAGATCTAATTAAATAACCGGTCAATTATATCAACACTAACCCGTTTATATATAACTCCTATCTGACCCAATTAACCTTATATGTATTTGGATAGAGAGGTTAAATTGTTAAATAGATTTTATAGGTTTTGGGTTGACCTATTTAACCCGTTTTATATATAAAAGTTGACATATTACGTGTGTTTAACTTGTTTTATATACAAAATTTTTTGATATGTTAGGTTAAACCGGTAAAACATGTTTGTGGATCGATCAATTTAACTCATTTTACATTTATATAAATAATTTTAAATTTAAGATAAAGAAAACGAGCTAGCGGATTGACCCATTTAATTTGTTCCCAACTCAAACTTGTTAAATTTTGTACTGGTTTTAAGTCGAGTTCTTGCCACCCATACCCTGAACTACTATAACAACTCCGAGTACAAATTCTTATCCAAAAGACCTGTACAAAGAGCCTCGAAAAAGATCTAAGCAATCATAGAATGACCCTCCGTCATACTTAAATTTAAGGCATCACCCGATAAAAAGCATGGAAACGGTAGAAACAGTATCTAAACCACGACCTTGACACCGAGACGAACTCCACTTGAACTTTTAAAGAAAACAGTTCCCACCGCACAACCGAATCAAGTAAGAGGTACATTATATATTTATATGTAGAACCATTTGCCTTATGTTTTAACTCAGTTCCACTAAAGTTTAATCTCTAACTTTGTCCTACATTAACAACTAAACACATTAGAAACCTATGAACTAACATAAAAATGTATGTGTGAACTCGATCATTTTCAAGCAAGTTAATGGTTAAACTCAACTCCTAACCTACCAGTTTATGACACGTTGGACGCCATATTATTTTTTTCATCTATTCCTAAAAACCAGCACTTAAGCTCTAAAAACATCCACAAAAGTAACAATTCAATCATTCTAACATGTTACAACTCAATAAAGGATAACCATTTGAGCATACTATACTTAATAAACTAATTAAAACAAATCTATTTGGTCTCTCCAAAAGTAGCATGTAGTCTTGAAATTGCATATAAATCCCACATTTTTAGATCAGTTCATGATCCCCTGTTTTTTGTAATTAAATTCCTAGCAAAAAAAAAAATCATTTTCATCATGTGGGATTCAGAATCTGAATCTATTGCTACAAGAAATTACAACAATGGTGTTCTTGATAACAATCATGATGTTCAATCTGAAAATTTGGAACAAAGAGGTCAATCTTGGTAAGCATTTTACATTTGTCAAAATATATAGTTCAACTTTCATGCAAATTAGAAACATTAACTGATACTTATAAGTTTGGTTCTATAAATAGGTATGCTGCAACTGATGTTCCAAGTGACTTGATGATCAAAATTGGTGAAATTAGCTTCCATTTGCATAAGGTATTGACTTTAGCATAGTTAACATATTTTGATCATATGTTATAGGAGGATGTTTATTAATACTAATATTTGTTTTTGTGTGTTTAATTCATAATTCCAAAGTTTCCACTTATTTCTAAAAGTGGGAAGATGAACAGAATCATATATGAATCAAGAGATGTGGACTTAAAGAAAGTAATCCTAGATGATTTACCAGGTGGTGCGGAGTCATTTGAACTTGTCGCGAAATTCTGTTATGGAATAGCCATTGATTTGACCGCAACTTTGATCGCGGGCTTAAGGTGTGCAGCTGAATATCTCGAAATGACGGAAGACTTGGAAGAAGGGAATTTGATCCATAAAACTGAAGCTTATTTAAATTATGTTGTGTTATCTTCATGGAATGAATCCCTTTTGGTACTTAAGAGTTGCGAAAAGTTGTCCCCATGGGCCGAAAACCTTCAAATTGTTAGAAGGTGTAGTGAATCGGTGGCATGGAAAACGTGCACGGACCCCACTGGCATCCGGTACCCGAGTGTGAATAGCAACCGGGGTGTTCATGATTGGTGGTGTGAAGATCTTTCGGTTCTTAATATCGGTCATTTTGTTCGTGTGTTAAGTGCTATTAAAGTGAAAGGAATGAAGCCCGAATTGGTAGGAAGAGCCATCATGTGTTACGCTATGCAATCGCTTCCGGGTATGGTTAAGGAGGGTTCATCGGGTTCGGTTGAAGAAGGCTCGAGTAAATGGAATGGCGGGTTGCATATGGTCATAGCGGTGAATAAAGGTGATCATTGTTTGAGCCTTCAAGGGAAACGTCAAAGAACGATAATCGAAAGCTTAGTTAGTATAATCCCACCACAAAGGGATAGTGTCACGTGTAGCTTTCTTTTGCGGCTATTAAGAATCGCGGTTATGGTTAATGTGGCACAAGCTTTGGTTACCGAATTGGAGAAAAGAGTTGGGATGCAACTCGAAGAGGCTACAGTGGAAGATCTTCTGATTCCTTGTTATACTAGAAGTGACATTATGTATGATGTCGATCTTGTTCACCGAATATTGGAGCATTTTCTGATTCAAGAACAGATAGAAATTTCGACCCCGGGAAGAAACCCGATGGGTGAGAATGATGATGGGGTTCATATGGGTGATTTCTCGAATGCAAAAACCATAGTTGCTAAGCTCGTTGATAGTTATCTTGCGGAGATTTCACGGGATAAAAATCTTTCATTGACGAAGTTTCAAGTCCTCGCTGGGGCTTTACCAGAATCGGCAAGAAGTTGTGACGATGGCATATATCGTGCAATTGATTCGTATCTAAAGGTAAGAATTAAATATACGTACATGTGAGGTGAGTTGTGTCACATCTTACAGAGCATAAATTTTTCGTCCATGTTTTGATTTGTAGGCTCACCCATTCCTCTCAGATCACGAACGAAGGAGGCTTTGTAGAGTCATGGACTGCCAAAAGCTCTCGATGGATGCATGTACACACGCTGCTCAAAACGAAAGGCTTCCTGTCAGAACTGTAGTTCAAGTCATTCTCTCGGAACAAATAAAGCTCAGTAACGCGTTAGCTAATACCACTATTAGAGACTCAAGTGATCCCCACTTCCAACAAGTGATTCCAAATAGGAAAACTTTACTTGAAGAAACACCACAATCATTTCAAGACGGGTGGGCAACTGCCAAAAAAGACATTAACACACTCAAATTCGATCTAGAAACTGTCAAAACAAAGTACCTAGAGCTTCAACACGATATGGAATGTCTACAAAGGCAGTATGATAAGGTAACAAAGATTAAACACCAATCGGCATGGTCAAGTGGTTGGAAGAAGCTAAGCAAAATGACCAAGATTACGGCAATAGAGAATTCGGGAGTTGGGTCGCATAGTAACGCAGAACCGATCGGAAAAACACCAAGAAGGTGGAGAAATTCCGTTTCCTGAAGTACGTAAAACTCTATCCGATATCTATCGCTCGAAAAAAGCTTCGTAAATTGTCGTTCGGAGTGAACCTTTGGCATCGTTGATTCATATAATTAATTAGTGTAACTACAGGTCTAATAAGAGTTGGAATTAATCATAATTGACCATTGCTTATTGTTTACTACTCCGCGCATTCTAGGTCATGATAACATGTATTTGTCAAAAATACTAATAATAGCCCTTTACGATGCAACTTTTTGCATAGACGTGACATGGTTTTGTTCTTACAAAGAAATAATTAATTTGTCAAATCATTTAGAAAGATTTTTTTTTTTTCTGGATATGTTGTTATGGTAAGAAAGTATCACATGTGAAGGTCTCATTTGATGCGTACGTGAAAAGATCGTTTCGGTGGAGAAGATGGGACGCGAAGGTGGAGAATTGGGGTTTGTCCCGTGTGCGATTCTTCATCACCACCTCCAAACTAATCTAAACCTATTTCTCCCATTCATCTATTCAATTTTATTGATGCTTGCATGCCAAGTTGTGCACCTCAATATTCTTCATGGAACCACGTTTGGTGATGACTCTCCCTTCAAACAGGGGCGGAGCCATATGTAACGTAGTGGGGGGCGTTGCCCCCAACCAAACTCTTACAGATACACGAAACACATAGGAAAAAAATGGATACTGGTAACAAATAGGATTGTGCCCTCAATCAGATATTCAAAGTGCCCTCTACACTCTCAATGTTTTCAAAAAAACAAAGCTCGTGGCAACTGTTTTTCCGGCTGTGTCATTCGTCGGAGATATGGAGGTGTAGAAGTTAAAGGTGGAAGAGAAAGTGAAATAGGATTGGTTTTGGGAGACTTGTGGGCCAGTTGTGTCACGTGTTTATCATAAAATTGTGCATTAGCTTTATAATTGTTTATAGTACAAGCAATATATTTCTTTTTACAAATTTTGTGCAAGTTTTATGTCTATATGGGAATTTAGTACTGTACATTTTACATATTTTGGAAGATCTAACATACTCCGTAACAAACTTGTGAGTTCTTTCATCACAGTTGTTTAAATTTGTTACTTGTAGGCAACATATCATATCCTAATTTATAAAAATGTTACTTTAATTTTTATTTTGTCACATTAAATAGCAAACCTTTAGTATAATTTGCATAATATTAGGAGTATAGTTTTTATTTTGTCACATTAAATTGCAAGCACAAATGCACAATATAGGGTAACTGCATTGAAATAGAGCATTTTGGTTGCTTTTATTCGAACTCAAGTATCCGACTTGTTTTTACACTACACAGAAAAAAAAATATTGCTCGATGCCCCCCATTATCATAAATCCTACCTCCGCCACTGTCTTCAAATAAGTCCCTCCACTAAAACATACGCCGTCAAAATTAAAAGACTTCTAAGAAACCATGGCTTAAAGTGGTACGTAACGTTCCATGGATCATGGCCGAAGAAATTCCATTGTGCCAAGGAAAAAATTAATAAGACCGGGTGCACAAATGTTTTTAACTAGAATATAACATAATTAAAAAGTTAATTAAGATAAACAGTAATATCGATATTTTTTTCCAAAAATTAATATTAAATTGAAAAAATTCGTAAGTGTCCCGGACACCCGCGAAACACCTTCTGATTCCCTCCTTTGTCAAGGATGGGTTCGTTCGCCCGAAGATAGCGCCATAGGAAGTTCGAGACGACGCAAAAGCAACTCGAGATGAAGCAAAACAAGTACGGAAAACAACAACAACAAATGTTCGACTTTCCAAGAAAACTAAAAAAGATATAATGTTTTATCTTTCTACCGATGATCATTTGACCAAAATCAAACGCGAAAAAGTGTTGGAGCCGAGACTATTCGAATTTTTATTTTTTACACTATTGGTAGTTTATATTTAAACTTTAACTATTTCTTAAATAAGTTCAGTAGTTGGTTACATGGTAGCTATCAACTACTAAAACTTAAGAGTGAGGAATGAAATATCTGATATACCCAGCTGGCGTGGAGGAGTTGAATGTCAAAGCACCATTACGCTCATAGTTCTAAATAACTCGTTTATCCCGTCTTAAAGCACGCTAAAATTTGAGGCGTAGCCTCCACGCTACGCAATAAGTCAAGGCGCGTTACGACATGAGGTGCGATAATTTTTTAAATTCAACTCTAAAAAAGGAAATATTGTCACATGTAAGGAGAGTTTTATAGTTTTAATTATCATGTACAAGACTAATTATGAACATAATATACATATAATGTTGAAATACATAAAATAAATAAATATTCTTATATATTGTGACGCTATAAGCCACGCTTTAAAACGCTAAAGCTTCGTCTTAGCCGCTAAAGCATGTAGCTTGGAAATACCGTCACGCCACGCTTCACGCTATTTATAACCTTAAGCCTATGCTAATTTAATTACTTTTGTAAATTGCTACAAATGCGACATGCGATTTTGCTTGTGTAAGCTTGCTTTGCTTGCGATCATGGACTTGAGACCTAATAATAACCACGATACCTTGTCGCATAAGATAAAAGAAACAATAAATTTAGGACTTGGGACCAGAACCTTCATAGATCACACCAATACCCAAGTGAATAAATGATAGCGTTGAGGTACTAGATGTGTATGAAAGGACTTTATTCGGCACTGAAAGCCAGCAGGAGACACATATGACATAGGCTAACATGAGAAGATTTAATACAGCAATGAGATTGTATGAACACCCAAACCTCGTACTTGGAAAAAACATCATCGCTAGCTATTGCATGATTATGCTTACGTACGAGATGACTTGGATATGACTTGAATGAAAGTTCGGATTGTGACATAGCATGTGTCATTTATCTTATTGTAAGAACGTGACATATCATGTTTAGCCTAATGACGTCTCACTCATAACCTAACTAATGACATCTCATGGATAACCTAATTCACCTCATGGCTAAGCTTGCCAACCTAAATGTTTTGAACCAACAACATATCCACGGAGCTATACGTGCTATCATGTGATCGTGAACTGTTGTAACTATATACCCCAATAAACATTTAGCGTCTTTTCTGATAGATGAGTTATTATTAAAAAGTATAGTAATTAATACACACAAGTTTATATTTTTAATTAGCGAAAACACATTTTGAAATGCAATCCAGAAAGATCAAAGATGTTAGAAACAATCAGATTATTCTCCATTTTGATTGAAACGTGAAAATTGAGAAAAGTGATTACTGTACACATAGTAGTCTAATCAAGGCATTTCGTTCTTCAAGAACATTAATAGTGTAATCTCTATGGGGAACATTACTTGTGTATATTTGATAACACTTTTTTCGCATTCGAAACATACTTGTCATTATATGACTGATGAGAGAGACATACTTGTTACTGTATGGTTGATGAGAGACTCATATTTGTATTACGCTTAACCACATGGTTGTATACACTTTAAGGTTAACACATTTAATAGCTACGTATTTTCTCAGATATATCCATATCATATCTGTACTTATTAAATTGCCAAGATAATAGTTGAACTTCCGTTTTATCTGTTAATATGGTACCTCAAACTTTTTTCTACCTATTTTACCCTTTAGTACAATGCCAAATTTCGCATAGTTAGTCTTGTAACTAACGATCGTTTTTGCTTTCCAAAAAAAATTCTAACTTATAAAAAAATTATAGTTTTACCAAAGATATTTAAAATATACAAAAATTGTGTTAAAAAAAAATTCGAAGTTACAAAAACCTTTTTCTAGTTAAAAAAAATTCAAATTGTTCTAAGTCTTGTTTCATGTTTTTTAAAGTTTATATTTTTAGAAAAAAATAATTTTTTTATGATTATTTTTTAAAAGTTATTCATAACTTTAGAAAAATTAAGAGAAAAATGTAAAAAAAAGGTTAATTTTTTTGGAAAAAAAAATAAACTTTTTTCTTCAAAACAAAATCGAAACTTAATTTAAAAAAATTCAGGAAAAGCGTAGAAAGCAAAAAAAAAGTTGTTTTTGGAAAAATTATAATTTTTTAAGTTAAATATTATTTTTTTCTGATTAAATGATCGTTAGTTAAAGGACTAACGATGCAAATTTCGGCATTGAGATGAAGGGTAAAATATGTATAAAAAAGTTTGAAGTACCATATTAACAAGTAAACCGGAAGTTCAAGTATTATCTTAGCAATTTTATGAGTACAGGTATAATATAGATATATTTAAAAAATTACGTACCTATTAAATGCCTTAAAATCTAAATCTTATTTGTTAAGCCATTAACCAAATTAGTATGATTAAAATATGTGTAAGCTTAATCCACATGTTCGCTTTACACTTACAGAACTTGTATGCTTAAGATTATTCATGTACGCAAGAATTTCAACCTTATACAATTGAGGGGGTATGATAGATGATCAGTCTGTATAAATATCTTTTGTCCATAACATTTGTAAATGTTATAAGAGTATCTACAATGCTCAAGCCATGAAAGACTTAAAGCATCTAAATCATCTCGTACGTAAGCATAAAGTTAAAACCTGTAAGAAAGAGTTGGAGTATACTAAGTCATTAGCAAAGAACTTATTGAAAAGTTTTGTCACAATGCCAAAAAATTCTCTAAAAGACTTGTTAAAATAATAAAAAGCTTTTAATAGCTTTTACCATTGTGAATGCTCTAAGGAAGCATGTGTACTTACCACAACTTGAAGCCAAAATTCATAAACCTTAATTCCAGAGTTGATAAATGATAATATAACCATGTAAAAAATAGAACTGAAAAAGAGATAAAACTCCAAACACAACATTTTATTAATAATCCGGTCGAAATACCATAACAATGATATTAAGTATATTTAGAGAGAAATTATTAAAAAGAGTGATTAAGTTGTAAACTAACTCTGGGGACTTGTTCTTCAATAAAGTAAGTTTAGGTATGGTTTTTATAATTATTTTCTTATATATTTGTTTCTTATAAAGTGCAGGGTATGAAGTGGAAATAATAAAAGATAGAAGATCAAAGATGGCAAGCAGCTTTAGTGCTTAGGGTTTTTCAACTCTATATATATCATTCTTTTCTTTTGTAAAGTTTAGTTAGCCACTTTATCTCTCTCGCTCTAATCTGTGTGTAGTTGTTGATCTTGATCTAATCTTTTGATCTTGAGTTTGTTTTCCGTTTGTAAATACGATCACAAATTCATGTATCACATTTAAAGTGATAGCTTGTAGCAGTTTATAAAATAAAAAGAATGATTGGTTGAATTTATATTCTGGGTTTTGTTTGAATCTTTGATACATTTTCTTTAGAAGTAAAACTTGCCCAAAAAAAAACTAATTATAGTAAAAACCCAATTAAAAGTAAAAGAAACGTTATTCACTTCAACTTTTCTATGGGTTATGGATGTTTATCTCTTGCATAAAAACAAGAATTTAAGCATGCATTTTGTCACGGGGCTATTAAGAATACAAAAAATAATTAATTATTACATTAAAATTTATGATAACTAGTTAGTATGGATTCTCGATAAAGCACGGGTCTCAACATGCGATAGTTGGATATGTTACAAAATACAAACATAATTATCGGTGCTTTGCTAGTGTATTTGGATATGAGAATTAAGACGTTATTATCGATAGGCTATTGTAACACCCCATTTTGGAAATGGAATATTACGCATAATCATGGCGTGTCATTAAAGCATACAAGGATAAATGTCTAAGCATTATTCAACCATAAAAGGGAAATATTGGAATCAAACATCGGTATCCCAAAGTAAAGCTCATCACACACAAACATAAATACTGTAAAAGGAAAGGACGAAACAATGTCCATAGCAACTGTATCAAAGTAAAGGAAATGCATAAAGTAAAGAAAGACAGTAAAGCTTCCAGTCCATATGCACCTACGTTTGAGATCTACGAGCGTCCCTGAGTACCTGCCGTTTTGGGAACATGAAAAGGAAAACGGCTGAGCAAGACGCTCAGTGCACGGATGTACAATAAAGCATGATATAGGATAAGCATGTAACATATAACAGCGGAAGACTAAGTACTGAGTAAACTGGTTAAGTAACAAGAAAACTGGTTTTATAGTTTGAAAAGCCTTATGTTTAACTTGTGAAAACTGTTTTAACATATATATATACCATAGCCCATATAGGTCATGAAAAGGTCACGTGCATGAATACTTGGAGGGGTGACCTCATCATGCTGATTAGAGGGGATGCCTCTAATCAATATACTGGTTTGGGTAGGAGGGATCAGCTCCTTGTGAAGGGTGCAAGGCACACACCACATTCACCATGATAAACTGAATAAAACATGTAACTAGGATGCACCCATACGCCCCACATGATATAATAATATGGCCAAAACTAAAAGGGACGCCACGAGCAATCACTCCGCCGTGGGGAAGTCATAACATCGGTGCCTCCAATGCTATGGTTATGGTACCTCCATAACTAGGTGAAACTGGTCATGCTTGTATATGGCTATAGTTTATGCTAAATTAACATAAGCAGTTCAAAACAATAAAACAAATGCTGGGGAAAACAGTTGGCTGCATACGGGGAAATCCTAATAAGGAAAGAATGTCCATACTGAAAGGACGGGAATCCGTACCTCAAGTCCAGTGAATGAACGGAAGAAAGACTCCTACTTCTGGATCACTAACGCTACATGAATACACACGTGTATAAGTATCGATTTACTGATTACGTACTGGGTTTTGTGTCTCATATTAGCTGATTTGGTATGTTTTAGGTCCTGGTTCACTGTTTAAAGCCTTAAACTGTGTTTATCTAGTGTTCTGATTAATCTGATTAAGTATTACTGGTGTTTCATGTATTAATATACTTACTGTATAATAATAAGTAACTTTCCAAAAATAGCAGGTTTCCAAAAATAGAAAGTTTCCAAAAATAGAAAGTTTCCAAAAATAGAAAGTTTCCAAAAATAGAAAGTTACCAAAAATAGAAAGTTTCCAAAAATAGAAAGTTTCCAAAAATAAAAAGTTTCCAAAAATAGAAAGTTTCCAAAAATAGAAAGTTTCCTAAAATAGAATTTACTGCTTAAAATAGATTAGTTTCTAAAAATAGAAAGTTTCCAAAAATAGATCAGCTGCCTTAATTAAATAAGTTTCCATATATAGAAGGTTTCCATGATTAGATTAGCTGCCTGAAATAGATTGATTTCCATATATAGAAGGTTTCCATAATTAGATTAGTTGCCTTATTTAATTAAGTTTCTATAAATAGAAGTTTCCATAATTAGAATTAAGCTGATTCCATAAGCTAACATATAAGTCTAAGTGTTATAAGCTTATTCTTAAGTCATATGATATAGTGTATAGTTTAATTATTATTTCATGTATTTTAATTAAACTATAGGTTAAGCATTTTAATTAAAGTGTAACATGTTTTAATTAAAATGAAATGAAAATACTTAGGTTAAAATATGTATTATTATCATTAATAATATAACCTAAGTCATGTCTAAATTAATTAATTATAGGCATGTTTTAATAATTAATTAATTATAACTTATAACATAAAATACTTAGGTTAAATTAATGTCATGATAAACTAATAATTAAAATAACCTAAGTCATGATTTAATTAATATTTCATGTTATTAATTAATTATATCCTAAGTTCATAATTCATAAAAATTAACATGTATCATGAATCATGATTTAACCAACGAACCATGAATCGGGTATGAATTCGACACCGTACCCCGGGCCAAACCCGGGGCACACGTGTCTCCTTGCTGCCGTGGGTCCCACATGAGCCAACCAAGACCAAAAATGGTCTTGGTGGTGGCGGCAATAGCAAA
Organism: Glebionis coronaria; assembly: GCA_025667525.1. Classification (NCBI taxonomy): domain Eukaryota; kingdom Viridiplantae; phylum Streptophyta; class Magnoliopsida; order Asterales; family Asteraceae; genus Glebionis; species Glebionis coronaria. Next base: position 424,728,041 of record CM046882.1, read on the forward strand.
CCAAACCCCCCTCGGGTTTGTTTTGCTAGGCGGCTAAAAACAAACACCCTTATAAATCCTTCCTTGATTTTAATTAATACCAAAACATGTTAGATCAATGATTAATTACCTTGTTTTAATAAGAAAAATAATAACATGTTCATGAAAATAATCAAAGATTAAAAGAATTAAAAAGAATTAAAAAGAAGGGTTAGAAAGGTATACCACTATGTAGCTTGGAAAAAGGATGAACAAACACGGATTCTAACACTTGTTTTTAAGATCAAAATCAAACAAACACCCTCCAATGGTGGTGTGAAGGTGGCGGCACAAAGAGGAGAAAAAGGAGAGGAGAAAAACTCTTTTAGGGTTTTTTGTTTATTTTCTTGAAAGTGAAAAGTGAAAACATGTTTAACTCTTTACCCCCCTTTACTTGTAAAGTCCATGGGCTAGGCCCATTCCTTGTATGTGTGCCGTGGGTATGGGGGCCCCACATGGGGTACCCGTACCTTTCTCGTGTCCCGATGTTTCGTGTTCGTTCGTGGTTAAACGTGCTCGTGTTTAACGTGTTTCTGTTTCTTTTAACGTGTCGTTTATCGTAAACTCCACGCTCGTAAATATATTTTGAGTATTTACGTAATCATTATAATTAGTATTTTAAATGGTGATCATGATTTAATTATGTTCACGTGATATATTTATTACTGTTTATCATGAGTTCGTACGTAATCGATACTTGTCATGTCATACACGTATGCACTAGCTTGATTATTAGCACATGAATGTGATCAATACTAACTGAGGTAAGTTTAAATCTAGGACGTACGATCTTAAGGGCACTATTCATGGTAAAAGCATGCAGGTTTTACAATTCTTCCCCCCTAAAAAGAATAATTCGTCCCCGAATTATAGATAAAGTAAGCTGAAAAGAAGTGACATACCCGAACTCAAAATACGAAGTGAGGGTAAGAAGCCCGGATAGACTCCTCTGTTTCCCAAGTGGCTTCCCGCTCGGTATGGTCCCTCCAAAGAATTTTGACGAATGGAATCGTCTTCCTTCTCATGACTCGTTCTTTCCTGTCGAGTACTCGTTCGGGTTCTTCTATAAAAGTGAGATCTTCACGTATCTGTTCCAGTGGATACTGAACCATGTGAAGGGGATGATAATTGTACCCTCTGAGTAAGGACACATGGAACACGTTATGCACGTGCGAAAGCTGAGGAGGTAACGCCAATCGGTAAGATACTTCGCCGATTCGTTCAACGATATCAAATGGTCCGATGAACCGAGGACTGAGTTTTCCTTTGATCCCGAAGCGTTTAACACCACGTGCCGGCGAAACCTTGAGGAAGACGTGATCTCCCACATTAAAATGTATGTCCCTACGATGCTTATCGGCGTAACTCTTCTGACGTGACCGTGCTTCTTGCAACTTCTGTTTAGCTACCTCAATCTTCTCATTGGTCATTTCTATAATCTCTGGTCCTTCGAGTGTTCGCTCTCCCACTTGATCCCAGCAAGTTGGAGCGCGACACTTTCTGCCATACAACATTTCAAAAGGAGCACATTTGATACTTGCGTGCCAGCTGTTGTTGTATGCAAACTCGACTAAACAGATGTAATCGTCCCAATCACCTATCCATTCCAACGCACACGACCTTAACATATCTTCCAATGTCTGAATTGTTCGCTCCGATTGTCCGTCCGTTTGAGGATGAAAGGCTGTGCTCAGCTTAAGTTGTGTACCCCAAGCTTTTTGCAGACCTTTCTAGAATCGCGACGTGAAACGAGGATCTCTGTCTGAGACGATGCTGGAGGGAGTGCCGTGGAGTCTCATGATCTCCCTTCTGTACGTATCTGCGAGTTTACTTACCGGATCTTCCTTGCGTATCGGTAAGAAATGAGCTGATTTGGTGAGTCGATCAACAATGACCCAAATAGCATCGTGCTTCTTCTTGGTAGGCGGAAGACCGGTAACAAATTCCATGGTGATTTTGTCCCACTTCCACTCTGGAATATCCAACGGTTGAAGGAGACCGCCAGATCGCTGATGTTCAATCTTAACCTGCTGACAGGTAAGACATTTGGAGACATACGTGGCTACATCCTGTTTCATACCACTCCACCAAAAGTACTGTCTGATGTCATGGTACATTTTGTCGACCCAGGATGTATAGAAAATGGGGAGCTGTGAGCTTCAGCTAACAATGCTTCCCGGAGTTCTTGATTGTCAGGAACACAAAGTCTCGTGCCCTGCCAAATGATACCGTCTGCGTCCATTCTGAATTCTGTCTGCTTCTCCAAATTCTGAATTATCGCCCAAATCTCTCCATCATCCTTCTGCGCTTCCTTAATCCTAGTCAGTAACTCAGGTTCTACTCTAAGATTCGCCCAGTATCCATGTTGCCCACGTACCATGATTTCGATGTCTAGCCGCTCCAAGTCTCTTATGTTTTGTTCCTTGATCTCAATGCCGTTTATCATTCCGGACTTTCTGCTGAGTGCATCCGCTACTACGTTAGCTTTCCCGGGATGATACTGTAGGTTAATATCATAATCCTTCAACAGTTCCAACCATCTCCTTTGTCTCATGTTCAATTCTCGCTGTGTGAAGATATACTTCAAGCTCTTGTGATCCGTGAAAATGTCGCATGATTCTCCGTATAAATAATGCCTCCATATCTTCAATGCGAACACCACTGCAGCAAGTTCCAGGTCATGCGTAGGGTAGTTTTCTTCATAGGGCTTAAGCTGCCGTGAAGCATACGCGATCACTTTCCCATGTTGCATGAGAACACAGCCCAGTCCCTTCCCCGATGCATCGCTATAGATCTGAAATCCACCTGTACCAGATGGGAGAGTAAGAATAGGTGCAGATACTAACTTCTGCTTTAGGTCTTCGAAGCTCTTCTCTCGTTCTTCCGTCCAGACGAATTTCTCTCCTTTTCGCATCAGTTTGGTGAGAGGCAATGCCAGCCGGGAAAAGTTCTCCACGAATCTTTGATAATATCCAGCTAAGCCTAAGAAGCTGCGGACTTCTGTCGCTGATGTTGGTCTTGGCCATTTAGTGATAGCCTCAACCTTCGCTGGGTCCATAGTGATCCCTTCTGCTGATACAATGTGACCTAAGAATGCCACCTTGTTTAACCAGAACTCACACTTGGAGAATTTCGCATACAGCTGCTTCTGACGAAGAATCTGTAGTACAGTACGGAGATGATCTTCGTGTTCCTCCGTGGACTTTGAGAATATCAAGATGTCATCGATGAATACAATGACAAATTTATCAAGGAATTCATGAAAGATTTTGTTCATCAGATCCATGAATACTGCTGGAGCGTTAGTCAGGCCGAATGGCATGACCACGAACTCATAATGGCCATAGCGGGTACGAAAAGCAGTCTTGGCAATATCCTGCTCTTTAACCCTTAGCTGATGGTAGCCTGACCTTAGATCGATCTTTGAGAAGTGTTTGGCTCCTTGAAGTTGGTCAAACAGATCGTCTATACGTGGCAGTGGATATCTATTGCGGATGGTAATCTTATTAAGTTCACGGTAGTCAATGCAAAGTCGCATGCTGCCGTCCTTCTTCTTAACAAACAAGACCGGTGCGCCCCATGGAGATGCGCTTGGTCTAATGAACCCTCGTTCAAGAAGTTCCTGCAGTTGGTCCTTCAGTTCTTTTAGCTTTATGGGAGCCATACGATACGGAGCCTTAGAGATCGGCTCAGCTCCTGGAACAAGGTCGATGTTGAACTCCACTTCTCTTGCAGGTGGTATTCCTGGAAGTTCATCTGGGAAGACGTCTAGAAATTCCGAAACTACTGGTTGATCCTGAATCGATGGGGATTCAGCATCCATGTCATGAACCGTAGCTAGATAACCTTCGCAGCCATGTGACAGTAATGCACGTGCTTGCAAGGTAGATATGACTTGTACAGACCGCCCGGGTATGAACCCGTTATGGATGTACTCTAGTGCATTAATGTCGCCGAAGATCACTCGATATGAGTGACAGTCTATGGTAGCATGGTTCTTGGATAGCCAATCCATGCCGAGAATCATATCGAACTCAATCATGTCTAGAGGAAGTGCATCTACTGCACGAACTTTATCGTCAAACTCTAGAGGAAGACTCTTGTATACATGAGTTATTAATACAGAGTCCCTCAGAGGCGTGGAAATGGTAAGCTTATTTTATAATGGCAAGGGAAGTGTCCTGATGTTCTTAGCATAAGTAGTGGAAACAACTGAATGAGTGGCACCCGTGTCGAAAAGAACACATGCAGCCTGGCCGTACATATACAAAATTCCAGTAATGGTACCTGTAGATTTGTTTGCCTGATCGCGCGATGTCGTGTAGACACGCCCAGTGGTAGGAGGCGGTTTAGTATCAGCATGACCCGAAGTACCCTCCATTTCACCCTTACGGCAATCTCTCATACGATGGCCAGGGAGGCCGCACTTGTAGCACGCGTCGGAGTCACGACGACATGGGCCAGGGTGTCTGCGATGGCAAGTGCTGCAAAGAGGATGAGTGAATCCTCCAGCAGGAGTCCTTGCTTGCTGAGGGCCTGCTGATGACAATACGTGTTAAGAATAAGGTATATGCACGAGTATAGGACGTAAGCGTCATAAGATGTTTACCAGTGTTAGCTGAACGGTTAGGCTGAGAACCCCTGTGGTTCTGGTCCCTTCCGTTACCGTGGTTCCTGGTAGAGATTTATATAGTGTCAGCATGAGAGACATAACATGAAATCATAAGAAGATGCATAAATAGTAGGACCTGCTGTTGTTGGATTGTCCCGCATTGTTACGGTAATTATCATTACCGCTGCGCCTTTCCACAACAGAACGGTCGTTAGAGTGACCGTTTCCTTTGGGCTGATTAGGCTGCTGCTGAGTAGCCGGCTGAGACCGGTCCCCAGTTTTCTGCCTGGAAGATACAGTTTAAGAGATGATTATAGAACATATAACGATAGGATGCGGTCTGGTTAACGCTAGAACATGAAATGTTTTACCTCTTGTCGGGTCTTTCAGCTTCCCCGAACTCATCGCGTTCCTGCAACATCTCAAGCTTCCTTGCTGCGTAAGCCACCTGTGCCACAGTATCCAACGGGGCACCCGATAAATCATTTGCAATCCTTGGATTAAGGCCCCAACGAAAATGTAGTGCTTGTTCTTCAGTGGTGCCTGCGGATGCCCTTAGGACAGCTGTGTACCCAAGGAACCTCTGCATGAACTGACCACAGTTCTCGTCGGGTCTCTGTCTCATGGCGTAGTATTCCCTCATGAGTCGATTACTTCCTTCCACGGGAAAAATGATAGGTGGGGGAGGATATTCGTCTTCATGAAGAACGGCGTCTTGCCTTTCTGCCTCCATGTTTTCAAATAACTCCCAGAGTTTGTCTGTGTTTGCCATCTGACAGTATAACATAAAACATATGATTAACAGTTCAAACATGAAATATAAAAAAAAAATTATGCCAAAAATTTCACGAGAAAAATTTTATGTAAGAAAATCTTTGTATGAATGCATGATGCAGTTTTATGAAAACTTTGATGCTCGAGAGTGAACACCTTAGGTCAGTTCACTCAAAATAAAAGACATATCGAGGGGACGCCTATGGGTCGGTCCCAAATCTAAAAGTTTCGATAAAACACATGCGACTAAATAGGGCCAGTCCTGTACCAACCATTACTTAGTCAAAAACCCTGTAACAATGACATGTATATGTATGCTTAAAAATGATGAATGCATGAAAACAACTGTCAGTTCTAGGAAGACCGTAGTGACTACCCACTAATCACAGGTCATAATTGAGAGCCTACAGGTCGAAGCCTTGGCTCTGATACCATAATTGTAACACCCCATTTTGGAAATGGAATATTACGCATAATCATGGCGTGTCATCAAAGCATACAAGGATAAATGTCTAAGCATTATTCAACCATAAAAGAGAAATACCGGAATCAAACATCGGTATCCCAAAGTAAAGCTCATCACACACAAACATAAATACTGTAAAAGGAAAGGACGAAACAATGTCCATAGCAACTGTATCAAAGTAAAGGAAATGCATAAAGTAAAGAAAGACAGTAAAGCTTCCAGTCCATATGCACCTACGTTTGAGATCTACGAGCGTCCCTGAGTACCTGCCGTTTTGGGAACATGAAAAGGAAAACGGCTGAGCAAGACGCTCAGTGCACGGATGTACAATAAAGCATGATATAGGATAAGCATGTAACATATAACAGCGGAAGACTAAGTACTGAGTAAACTGGTTAAGTAACAAGAAAACTGGTTTTATAGTTTGAAAAGCCTTATGTTTAACTTGTGAAAACTGTTTTAACATATATATATATACCATAGCCCATATAGGTCATGAAAAGGTCACGTGCATGAATACTTGGAGGGGTGACCTCATCATGCTGATTAGAGGGGATGCCTCTAATCAATATACTGGTTTGGGTAGGAGGGATCAGCTCCTTGTGAAGGGTGCAAGGCACACACCACATTCACCATGATAAACTGAATAAAACATGTAACTAGGATGCACCCATACGCCCCACATGATATAATAATATGGCCAAAACTGAAAGGGACGCCACGAGCAATCACTCCGCCGTGGGGAAGTCATAACATCGGTGCCTCCAATGCTATGGTTATGGTACCTCCATGACTAGGTGAAACTGGTCATGCTTGTATATGGCTATAGTTTATGCTAAATTAACATAAGCAGTTCAAAACAATAAAACAAATGCTGGGGAAAACAGTTGGCTGCATACGGGGAAATCCTAATAAGGAAAGAATGTCCATACTGAAAGGACGGGAATCTGTACCTCAAGTCCAGTGAATGAACGGAAGAAAGACTCCTACTTCTGGATCACTAACGCTACATGAATACACACGTGTATAAGTATCGATTTACTGATTACGTACTGGGTTTTGTGTCTCATATTAGCTGATTTGGTATGTTTTAGGTCCTGGTTCACTGTTTAAAGCCTTAAACTGTGTTTATCTAGTGTTCTGATTAATCTGATTAAGTATTACTGGTGTTTCATGTATTAATATACTTACTGTATAATAATAAGTAACTTCCCAAAAATAGCAGGTTTCCAAAAATAGAAAGTTTCCAAAAATAGAAAGTTTCCAAAAATAGAAAGTTTCCAAAAATAGAAAGTTACCAAAAATAGAAAGTTTCCAAAAATAGAAAGTTTCCAAAAATAGAAAGTTTCCAAAAATAGAAAGTTTCCAAAAATAGAAAGTTTCCTAAAATAGAATTTACTGCTTAAAATAGATTAGTTTCTAAAAATAGAAAGTTTCCAAAAATAGATCAGCTGCCTTAATTAAATAAGTTTCCATATATAGAAGGTTTCCATGATTAGATTAGCTGCCTGAAATAGATTGATTTCCATATATAGAAGGTTTCCATAATTAGATTAGTTGCCTTATTTAATTAAGTTTCTATAAATAGAAGTTTCCATAATTAGAATTAAGCTGATTCCATAAGCTAACATATAAGTCTAAGTGTTATAAGCTTATTCTTAAGTCATATGATATAGTGTATAGTTTAATTATTATTTCATGTATTTTAATTAAACTATAGGTTAAGCATTTTAATTAAAGTGTAACATGTTTTAATTAAAATGAAATGAAAATACTTAGGTTAAAATATGTATTATTATCATTAATAATATAACCTAAGTCATGTCTAAATTAATTAATTATAGGCATGTTTTAATAATTAATTAATTATAACTTATAACATAAAATACTTAGGTTAAATTAATGTCATGATAAACTAATAATTAAAATAACCTAAGTCATGATTTAATTAATATTTCATGTTATTAATTAATTATATCCTAAGTTCATAATTCATAAAAATTAACATGTATCATGAATCATGATTTAACCAACGAACCATGAATCGGGTATGAATTCGACACCGTACCCCGGGCCAAACCCGGGGCACACGTGTCTCCTTGCTGCCGTGGGTCCCACATGAGCCAACCAAGACCAAAAATGGTCTTGGTGGTGGCGGCAATAGCAAACCAAACCCCCCTCGGGTTTGTTTTGCTAGGCGGCTAAAAACAAACACCCTTATAAATCCTTCCTTGATTTTAATTAATACCAAAACATGTTAGATCAATGATTAATTACCTTGTTTTAATAAGAAAAATAATAACATGTTCATGAAAATAATCAAAGATTAAAAGAATTAAAAAGAATTAAAAAGAAGGGTTAGAAAGGTATACCACTATGTAGCTTGGAAAAAGGATGAACAAACACGGATTCTAACACTTGTTTTTAAGATCAAAATCAAACAAACACCCTCCAATGGTGGTGTGAAGGTGGCGGCACAAAGAGGAGAAAAAGGAGAGGAGAAAAACTCTTTTAGGGTTTTTTGTTTATTTTCTTGAAAGTGAAAAGTGAAAACATGTTTAACTCTTTACCCCCCTTTACTTGTAAAGTCCATGGGCTAGGCCCATTCCTTGTATGTGTGCCGTGGGTATGGGGGCCCCACATGGGGTACCCGTACCTTTCTCGTGTCCCGATGTTTCGTGTTCGTTCGTGGTTAAACGTGCTCGTGTTTAACGTGTTTCTGTTTCTTTTAACGTGTCGTTTATCGTAAACTCCACGCTCGTAAATATATTTTGAGTATTTACGTAATCATTATAATTAGTATTTTAAATGGTGATCATGATTTAATTATGTTCACGTGATATATTTATTACTGTTTATCATGAGTTCGTACGTAATCGATACTTGTCATGTCATACACGTATGCACTAGCTTGATTATTAGCACATGAATGTGATCAATACTAACTGAGGTAAGTTTAAATCTAGGACGTACGATCTTAAGGGCACTATTCATGGTAAAAGCATGCAGGTTTTACAATTCTTCCCCCCTAAAAAGAATAATTCGTCCCCGAATTATAGATAAAGTAAGCTGAAAAGAAGTGACATACCCGAACTCAAAATACGAAGTGAGGGTAAGAAGCCCGGATAGACTCCTCTGTTTCCCAAGTGGCTTCCCGCTCGGTATGGTCCCTCCAAAGAATTTTGACGAATGGAATCGTCTTCCTTCTCATGACTCGTTCTTTCCTGTCGAGTACTCGTTCGGGTTCTTCTATAAAAGTGAGATCTTCACGTATCTGTTCCAGTGGATACTGAACCATGTGAAGGGGATGATAATTGTACCCTCTGAGTAAGGACACATGGAACACGTTATGCACGTGCGAAAGCTGAGGAGGTAACGCCAATCGGTAAGATACTTCGCCGATTCGTTCAACGATATCAAATGGTCCGATGAACCGAGGACTGAGTTTTCCTTTGATCCCGAAGCGTTTAACACCACGTGCCGGCGAAACCTTGAGGAAGACGTGATCTCCCACATTAAAATGTATGTCCCTACGATGCTTATCGGCGTAACTCTTCTGACGTGACCGTGCTTCTTGCAACTTCTGTTTAGCTACCTCAATCTTCTCATTGGTCATTTCTATAATCTCTGGTCCTTCGAGTGTTCGCTCTCCCACTTGATCCCAGCAAGTTGGAGCGCGACACTTTCTGCCATACAACATTTCAAAAGGAGCACATTTGATACTTGCGTGCCAGCTGTTGTTGTATGCAAACTCGACTAAACAGATGTAATCGTCCCAATCACCTATCCATTCCAACGCACACGACCTTAACATATCTTCCAATGTCTGAATTGTTCGCTCCGATTGTCCGTCCGTTTGAGGATGAAAGGCTGTGCTCAGCTTAAGTTGTGTACCCCAAGCTTTTTGCAGACCTTTCTAGAATCGCGACGTGAAACGAGGATCTCTGTCTGAGACGATGCTGGAGGGAGTGCCGTGGAGTCTCATGATCTCCCTTCTGTACGTATCTGCGAGTTTACTTACCGGATCTTCCTTGCGTATCGGTAAGAAATGAGCTGATTTGGTGAGTCGATCAACAATGACCCAAATAGCATCGTGCTTCTTCTTGGTAGGCGGAAGACCGGTAACAAATTCCATGGTGATTTTGTCCCACTTCCACTCTGGAATATCCAACGGTTGAAGGAGACCGCCAGATCGCTGATGTTCAATCTTAACCTGCTGACAGGTAAGACATTTGGAGACATACGTGGCTACATCCTGTTTCATACCACTCCACCAAAAGTACTGTCTGATGTCATGGTACATTTTGTCGACCCAGGATGTATAGAAAATGGGGAGCTGTGAGCTTCAGCTAACAATGCTTCCCGGAGTTCTTGATTGTCAGGAACACAAAGTCTCGTGCCCTGCCAAATGATACCGTCTGCGTCCATTCTGAATTCTGTCTGCTTCTCCAAATTCTGAATTATCGCCCAAATCTCTCCATCATCCTTCTGCGCTTCCTTAATCCTAGTCAGTAACTCAGGTTCTACTCTAAGATTCGCCCAGTATCCATGTTGCCCACGTACCATGATTTCGATGTCTAGCCGCTCCAAGTCTCTTATGTTTTGTTCCTTGATCTCAATGCCGTTTATCATTCCGGACTTTCTGCTGAGTGCATCCGCTACTACGTTAGCTTTCCCGGGATGATACTGTAGGTTAATATCATAATCCTTCAACAGTTCCAACCATCTCCTTTGTCTCATGTTCAATTCTCGCTGTGTGAAGATATACTTCAAGCTCTTGTGATCCGTGAAAATGTCGCATGATTCTCCGTATAAATAATGCCTCCATATCTTCAATGCGAACACCACTGCAGCAAGTTCCAGGTCATGCGTAGGGTAGTTTTCTTCATAGGGCTTAAGCTGCCGTGAAGCATACGCGATCACTTTCCCATGTTGCATGAGAACACAGCCCAGTCCCTTCCCCGATGCATCGCTATAGATCTGAAATCCACCTGTACCAGATGGGAGAGTAAGAATAGGTGCAGATACTAACTTCTGCTTTAGGTCTTCGAAGCTCTTCTCTCGTTCTTCCGTCCAGACGAATTTCTCTCCTTTTCGCATCAGTTTGGTGAGAGGCAATGCCAGCCGGGAAAAGTTCTCCACGAATCTTTGATAATATCCAGCTAAGCCTAAGAAGCTGCGGACTTCTGTCGCTGATGTTGGTCTTGGCCATTTAGTGATAGCCTCAACCTTCGCTGGGTCCATAGTGATCCCTTCTGCTGATACAATGTGACCTAAGAATGCCACCTTGTTTAACCAGAACTCACACTTGGAGAATTTCGCATACAGCTGCTTCTGACGAAGAATCTGTAGTACAGTACGGAGATGATCTTCGTGTTCCTCCGTGGACTTTGAGAATATCAAGATGTCATCGATGAATACAATGACAAATTTATCAAGGAATTCATGAAAGATTTTGTTCATCAGATCCATGAATACTGCTGGAGCGTTAGTCAGGCCGAATGGCATGACCACGAACTCATAATGGCCATAGCGGGTACGAAAAGCAGTCTTGGCAATATCCTGCTCTTTAACCCTTAGCTGATGGTAGCCTGACCTTAGATCGATCTTTGAGAAGTGTTTGGCTCCTTGAAGTTGGTCAAACAGATCGTCTATACGTGGCAGTGGATATCTATTGCGGATGGTAATCTTATTAAGTTCACGGTAGTCAATGCAAAGTCGCATGCTGCCGTCCTTCTTCTTAACAAACAAGACCGGTGCGCCCCATGGAGATGCGCTTGGTCTAATGAACCCTCGTTCAAGAAGTTCCTGCAGTTGGTCCTTCAGTTCTTTTAGCTTTATGGGAGCCATACGATACGGAGCCTTAGAGATCGGCTCAGCTCCTGGAACAAGGTCGATGTTGAACTCCACTTCTCTTGCAGGTGGTATTCCTGGAAGTTCATCTGGGAAGACGTCTAGAAATTCCGAAACTACTGGTTGATCCTGAATCGATGGGGATTCAGCATCCATGTCATGAACCGTAGCTAGATAACCTTCGCAGCCATGTGACAGTAATGCACGTGCTTGCAAGGTAGATATGACTTGTACAGACCGCCCGGGTATGAACCCGTTATGGATGTACTCTAGTGCATTAATGTCGCCGAAGATCACTCGATATGAGTGACAGTCTATGGTAGCATGGTTCTTGGATAGCCAATCCATGCCGAGAATCATATCGAACTCAATCATGTCTAGAGGAAGTGCATCTACTGCACGAACTTTATCGTCAAACTCTAGAGGAAGACTCTTGTATACATGAGTTATTAATACAGAGTCCCTCAGAGGCGTGGAAATGGTAAGCTTATTTTATAATGGCAAGGGAAGTGTCCTGATGTTCTTAGCATAAGTAGTGGAAACAACTGAATGAGTGGCACCCGTGTCGAAAAGAACACATGCAGCCTGGCCGTACATATACAAAATTCCAGTAATGGTACCTGTAGATTTGTTTGCCTGATCGCGCGATGTCGTGTAGACACGCCCAGTGGTAGGAGGCGGTTTAGTATCAGCATGACCCGAAGTACCCTCCATTTCACCCTTACGGCAATCTCTCATACGATGGCCAGGGAGGCCGCACTTGTAGCACGCGTCGGAGTCACGACGACATGGGCCAGGGTGTCTGCGATGGCAAGTGCTGCAAAGAGGATGAGTGAATCCTCCAGCAGGAGTCCTTGCTTGCTGAGGGCCTGCTGATGACAATACGTGTTAAGAATAAGGTATATGCACGAGTATAGGACGTAAGCGTCATAAGATGTTTACCAGTGTTAGCTGAACGGTTAGGCTGAGAACCCCTGTGGTTCTGGTCCCTTCCGTTACCGTGGTTCCTGGTAGAGATTTATATAGTGTCAGCATGAGAGACATAACATGAAATCATAAGAAGATGCATAAATAGTAGGACCTGCTGTTGTTGGATTGTCCCGCATTGTTACGGTAATTATCATTACCGCTGCGCCTTTCCACAACAGAACGGTCGTTAGAGTGACCGTTTCCTTTGGGCTGATTAGGCTGCTGCTGAGTAGCCGGCTGAGACCGGTCCCCAGTTTTCTGCCTGGAAGATACAGTTTAAGAGATGATTATAGAACATATAACGATAGGATGCGGTCTGGTTAACGCTAGAACATGAAATGTTTTACCTCTTGTCGGGTCTTTCAGCTTCCCCGAACTCATCGCGTTCCTGCAACATCTCAAGCTTCCTTGCTGCGTAAGCCACCTGTGCCACAGTATCCAACGGGGCACCCGATAAATCATTTGCAATCCTTGGATTAAGGCCCCAACGAAAATGTAGTGCTTGTTCTTCAGTGGTGCCTGCGGATGCCCTTAGGACAGCTGTGTACCCAAGGAACCTCTGCATGAACTGACCACAGTTCTCGTCGGGTCTCTGTCTCATGGCGTAGTATTCCCTCATGAGTCGATTACTTCCTTCCACGGGAAAAATGATAGGTGGGGGAGGATATTCGTCTTCATGAAGAACGGCGTCTTGCCTTTCTGCCTCCATGTTTTCAAATAACTCCCAGAGTTTGTCTGTGTTTGCCATCTGACAGTATAACATAAAACATATGATTAACAGTTCAAACATGAAATATAAAAAAAAAAATTATGCCAAAAATTTCACGAGAAAAATTTTATGTAAGAAAATCTTTGTATGAATGCATGATGCAGTTTTATGAAAACTTTGATGCTCGAGAGTGAACACCTTAGGTCAGTTCACTCAAAATAAAAGACATATCGAGGGGACGCCTATGGGTCGGTCCCAAATCTAAAAGTTTCGATAAAACACATGCGACTAAATAGGGCCAGTCCTGTACCAACCATTACTTAGTCAAAAACCCTGTAACAATGACATGTATATGTATGCTTAAAAATGATGAATGCATGAAAACAACTGTCAGTTCTAGGAAGACCGTAGTGACTACCCACTAATCACAGGTCATAATTGAGAGCCTACAGGTCGAAGCCTTGGCTCTGATACCATAATTGTAACACCCCATTTTGGAAATGGAATATTACGCATAATCATGGCGTGTCATCAAAGCATACAAGGATAAATGTCTAAGCATTATTCAACCATAAAAGAGAAATACCGGAATCAAACATCGGTATCCCAAAGTAAAGCTCATCACACACAAACATAAATACTGTAAAAGGAAAGGACGAAACAATGTCCATAGCAACTGTATCAAAGTAAAGGAAATGCATAAAGTAAAGAAAGACAGTAAAGCTTCCAGTCCATATGCACCTACGTTTGAGATCTACGAGCGTCCCTGAGTACCTGCCGTTTTGGGAACATGAAAAGGAAAACGGCTGAGCAAGACGCTCAGTGCACGGATGTACAATAAAGCATGATATAGGATAAGCATGTAACATATAACAGCGGAAGACTAAGTACTGAGTAAACTGGTTAAGTAACAAGAAAACTGGTTTTATAGTTTGAAAAGCCTTATGTTTAACTTGTGAAAACTGTTTTAACATATATATATATACCATAGCCCATATAGGTCATGAAAAGGTCACGTGCATGAATACTTGGAGGGGTGACCTCATCATGCTGATTAGAGGGGATGCCTCTAATCAATATACTGGTTTGGGTAGGAGGGATCAGCTCCTTGTGAAGGGTGCAAGGCACACACCACATTCACCATGATAAACTGAATAAAACATGTAACTAGGATGCACCCATACGCCCCACATGATATAATAATATGGCCAAAACTGAAAGGGACGCCACGAGCAATCACTCCGCCGTGGGGAAGTCATAACATCGGTGCCTCCAATGCTATGGTTATGGTACCTCCATGACTAGGTGAAACTGGTCATGCTTGTATATGGCTATAGTTTATGCTAAATTAACATAAGCAGTTCAAAACAATAAAACAAATGCTGGGGAAAACAGTTGGCTGCATACGGGGAAATCCTAATAAGGAAAGAATGTCCATACTGAAAGGACGGGAATCTGTACCTCAAGTCCAGTGAATGAACGGAAGAAAGACTCCTACTTCTGGATCACTAACGCTACATGAATACACACGTGTATAAGTATCGATTTACTGATTACGTACTGGGTTTTGTGTCTCATATTAGCTGATTTGGTATGTTTTAGGTCCTGGTTCACTGTTTAAAGCCTTAAACTGTGTTTATCTAGTGTTCTGATTAATCTGATTAAGTATTACTGGTGTTTCATGTATTAATATACTTACTGTATAATAATAAGTAACTTCCCAAAAATAGCAGGTTTCCAAAAATAGAAAGTTTCCAAAAATAGAAAGTTTCCAAAAATAGAAAGTTTCCAAAAATAGAAAGTTACCAAAAATAGAAAGTTTCCAAAAATAGAAAGTTTCCAAAAATAGAAAGTTTCCAAAAATAGAAAGTTTCCAAAAATAGAAAGTTTCCTAAAATAGAATTTACTGCTTAAAATAGATTAGTTTCTAAAAATAGAAAGTTTCCAAAAATAGATCAGCTGCCTTAATTAAATAAGTTTCCATATATAGAAGGTTTCCATGATTAGATTAGCTGCCTGAAATAGATTGATTTCCATATATAGAAGGTTTCCATAATTAGATTAGTTGCCTTATTTAATTAAGTTTCTATAAATAGAAGTTTCCATAATTAGAATTAAGCTGATTCCATAAGCTAACATATAAGTCTAAGTGTTATAAGCTTATTCTTAAGTCATATGATATAGTGTATAGTTTAATTATTATTTCATGTATTTTAATTAAACTATAGGTTAAGCATTTTAATTAAAGTGTAACATGTTTTAATTAAAATGAAATGAAAATACTTAGGTTAAAATATGTATTATTATCATTAATAATATAACCTAAGTCATGTCTAAATTAATTAATTATAGGCATGTTTTAATAATTAATTAATTATAACTTATAACATAAAATACTTAGGTTAAATTAATGTCATGATAAACTAATAATTAAAATAACCTAAGTCATGATTTAATTAATATTTCATGTTATTAATTAATTATATCCTAAGTTCATAATTCATAAAAATTAACATGTATCATGAATCATGATTTAACCAACGAACCATGAATCGGGTATGAATTCGACACCGTACCCCGGGCCAAACCCGGGGCACACGTGTCTCCTTGCTGCCGTGGGTCCCACATGAGCCAACCAAGACCAAAAATGGTCTTGGTGGTGGCGGCAATAGCAAACCAAACCCCCCTCGGGTTTGTTTTGCTAGGCGGCTAAAAACAAACACCCTTATAAATCCTTCCTTGATTTTAATTAATACCAAAACATGTTAGATCAATGATTAATTACCTTGTTTTAATAAGAAAAATAATAACATGTTCATGAAAATAATCAAAGATTAAAAGAATTAAAAAGAATTAAAAAGAAGGGTTAGAAAGGTATACCACTATGTAGCTTGGAAAAAGGATGAACAAACACGGATTCTAACACTTGTTTTTAAGATCAAAATCAAACAAACACCCTCCAATGGTGGTGTGAAGGTGGCGGCACAAAGAGGAGAAAAAGGAGAGGAGAAAAACTCTTTTAGGGTTTTTTGTTTATTTTCTTGAAAGTGAAAAGTGAAAACATGTTTAACTCTTTACCCCCCTTTACTTGTAAAGTCCATGGGCTAGGCCCATTCCTTGTATGTGTGCCGTGGGTATGGGGGCCCCACATGGGGTACCCGTACCTTTCTCGTGTCCCGATGTTTCGTGTTCGTTCGTGGTTAAACGTGCTCGTGTTTAACGTGTTTCTGTTTCTTTTAACGTGTCGTTTATCGTAAACTCCACGCTCGTAAATATATTTTGAGTATTTACGTAATCATTATAATTAGTATTTTAAATGGTGATCATGATTTAATTATGTTCACGTGATATATTTATTACTGTTTATCATGAGTTCGTACGTAATCGATACTTGTCATGTCATACACGTATGCACTAGCTTGATTATTAGCACATGAATGTGATCAATACTAACTGAGGTAAGTTTAAATCTAGGACGTACGATCTTAAGGGCACTATTCATGGTAAAAGCATGCAGGTTTTACAATTCTTCCCCCCTAAAAAGAATAATTCGTCCCCGAATTATAGATAAAGTAAGCTGAAAAGAAGTGACATACCCGAACTCAAAATACGAAGTGAGGGTAAGAAGCCCGGATAGACTCCTCTGTTTCCCAAGTGGCTTCCCGCTCGGTATGGTCCCTCCAAAGAATTTTGACGAATGGAATCGTCTTCCTTCTCATGACTCGTTCTTTCCTGTCGAGTACTCGTTCGGGTTCTTCTATAAAAGTGAGATCTTCACGTATCTGTTCCAGTGGATACTGAACCATGTGAAGGGGATGATAATTGTACCCTCTGAGTAAGGACACATGGAACACGTTATGCACGTGCGAAAGCTGAGGAGGTAACGCCAATCGGTAAGATACTTCGCCGATTCGTTCAACGATATCAAATGGTCCGATGAACCGAGGACTGAGTTTTCCTTTGATCCCGAAGCGTTTAACACCACGTGCCGGCGAAACCTTGAGGAAGACGTGATCTCCCACATTAAAATGTATGTCCCTACGATGCTTATCGGCGTAACTCTTCTGACGTGACCGTGCTTCTTGCAACTTCTGTTTAGCTACCTCAATCTTCTCATTGGTCATTTCTATAATCTCTGGTCCTTCGAGTGTTCGCTCTCCCACTTGATCCCAGCAAGTTGGAGCGCGACACTTTCTGCCATACAACATTTCAAAAGGAGCACATTTGATACTTGCGTGCCAGCTGTTGTTGTATGCAAACTCGACTAAACAGATGTAATCGTCCCAATCACCTATCCATTCCAACGCACACGACCTTAACATATCTTCCAATGTCTGAATTGTTCGCTCCGATTGTCCGTCCGTTTGAGGATGAAAGGCTGTGCTCAGCTTAAGTTGTGTACCCCAAGCTTTTTGCAGACCTTTCTAGAATCGCGACGTGAAACGAGGATCTCTGTCTGAGACGATGCTGGAGGGAGTGCCGTGGAGTCTCATGATCTCCCTTCTGTACGTATCTGCGAGTTTACTTACCGGATCTTCCTTGCGTATCGGTAAGAAATGAGCTGATTTGGTGAGTCGATCAACAATGACCCAAATAGCATCGTGCTTCTTCTTGGTAGGCGGAAGACCGATAACAAATTCCATGGTGATTTTGTCCCACTTCCACTCTGGAATATCCAACGGTTGAAGGAGACCGCCAGATCGCTGATGTTCAATCTTAACCTGCTGACAGGTAAGACATTTGGAGACATACGTGGCTACATCCTGTTTCATACCACTCCACCAAAAGTACTGTCTGATGTCATGGTACATTTTGTCGACCCAGGATGTATAGAAAATGGGGAGCTGTGAGCTTCAGCTAACAATGCTTCCCGGAGTTCTTGATTGTCAGGAACACAAAGTCTCGTGCCCTGCCAAATGATACCGTCTGCGTCCATTCTGAATTCTGTCTGCTTCTCCAAATTCTGAATTATCGCCCAAATCTCTCCATCATCCTTCTGCGCTTCCTTAATCCTAGTCAGTAACTCAGGTTCTACTCTAAGATTCGCCCAGTATCCATGTTGCCCACGT
Source organism: Glebionis coronaria (assembly GCA_025667525.1). Classification (NCBI taxonomy): domain Eukaryota; kingdom Viridiplantae; phylum Streptophyta; class Magnoliopsida; order Asterales; family Asteraceae; genus Glebionis; species Glebionis coronaria. The sequence continues at coordinate 424,746,511 of CM046882.1, forward strand.
ACCATGATTTTGATGTCTAGCCGCTCCAAGTCTCTTATGTTTTGTTCCTTGATCTCAATGCCGTTTATCATTCCGGACTTTCTGCTGAGTGCATCCGCTACTACGTTAGCTTTCCCGGGATGATACTGTAGGTTAATATCATAATCCTTCAACAGTTCCAACCATCTCCTTTGTCTCATGTTCAATTCTCGCTGTGTGAAGATATACTTCAAGCTCTTGTGATCCGTGAAAATGTCGCATGATTCTCCGTATAAATAATGCCTCCATATCTTCAATGCGAACACCACTGCAGCAAGTTCCAGGTCATGCGTAGGGTAGTTTTCTTCATAGGGCTTAAGCTGCCGTGAAGCATACGCGATCACTTTCCCATGTTGCATGAGAACACAGCCCAGTCCCTTCCCCGATGCATCGCTATAGATCTGAAATCCACCTGTACCAGATGGGAGAGTAAGAATAGGTGCAGATACTAACTTCTGCTTTAGGTCTTCGAAGCTCTTCTCTCGTTCTTCCGTCCAGACGAATTTCTCTCCTTTTCGCATCAGTTTGGTGAGAGGCAATGCCAGCCGGGAAAAGTTCTCCACGAATCTTTGATAATATCCAGCTAAGCCTAAGAAGCTGCGGACTTCTGTCGCTGATGTTGGTCTTGGCCATTTAGTGATAGCCTCAACCTTCGCTGGGTCCATAGTGATCCCTTCTGCTGATACAATGTGACCTAAGAATGCCACCTTGTTTAACCAGAACTCACACTTGGAGAATTTCGCATACAGCTGCTTCTGACGAAGAATCTGTAGTACAGTACGGAGATGATCTTCGTGTTCCTCCGTGGACTTTGAGAATATCAAGATGTCATCGATGAATACAATGACAAATTTATCAAGGAATTCATGAAAGATTTTGTTCATCAGATCCATGAATACTGCTGGAGCGTTAGTCAGGCCGAATGGCATGACCACGAACTCATAATGGCCATAGCGGGTACGAAAAGCAGTCTTGGCAATATCCTGCTCTTTAACCCTTAGCTGATGGTAGCCTGACCTTAGATCGATCTTTGAGAAGTGTTTGGCTCCTTGAAGTTGGTCAAACAGATCGTCTATACGTGGCAGTGGATATCTATTGCGGATGGTAATCTTATTAAGTTCACGGTAGTCAATGCAAAGTCGCATGCTGCCGTCCTTCTTCTTAACAAACAAGACCGGTGCGCCCCATGGAGATGCGCTTGGTCTAATGAACCCTCGTTCAAGAAGTTCCTGCATTTGGTCCTTCAGTTCTTTTAGCTTTATGGGAGCCATACGATACGGAGCCTTAGAGATCGGCTCAGCTCCTGGAACAAGGTCGATGTTGAACTCCACTTCTCTTGCAGGTGGTATTCCTGGAAGTTCATCTGGGAAGACGTCTAGAAATTCCGAAACTACTGGTTGATCCTGAATCGATGGGGATTCAGCATCCATGTCATGAACCGTAGCTAGATAACCTTCGCAGCCATGTGACAGTAATGCACGTGCTTGCAAGGTAGATATGACTTGTACAGACCGCCCGGGTATGAAGCCGTTATGGATGTACTCTAGTGCATTAATGTCGCCGAAGATCACTCGATATGAGTGACAGTCTATGGTAGCATGGTTCTTGGATAGCCAATCCATGCCGAGAATCATATCGAACTCAATCATGTCTAGAGGAAGTGCATCTACTGCACGAACTTTATCGTCAAACTCTAGAGGAAGACTCTTGTATACATGAGTTATTAATACAGAGTCCCTCAGAGGCGTGGAAATGGTAAGCTTATTTTATAATGGCAAGGGAAGTGTCCTGATGTTCTTAGCATAAGTAGTGGAAACAACTGAATGAGTGGCACCCGTGTCGAAAAGAACACATGCAGCCTGGCCGTACATATACAAAATTCCAGTAATGGTACCTGTAGATTTGTTTGCCTGATCGCGCGATGTCGTGTAGACACGCCCAGTGGTAGGAGGCGGTTTAGTATCAGCATGACCCGAAGTACCCTCCATTTCACCCTTACGGCAATCTCTCATACGATGGCCAGGGAGGCCGCACTTGTAGCACGCGTCGGAGTCACGACGACATGGGCCAGGGTGTCTGCGATGGCAAGTGCTGCAAAGAGGATGAGTGAATCCTCCAGCAGGAGTCCTTGCTTGCTGAGGGCCTGCTGATGACAATACGTGTTAAGAATAAGGTATATGCACGAGTATAGGACGTAAGCGTCATAAGATGTTTACCAGTGTTAGCTGAACGGTTAGGCTGAGAACCCCTGTGGTTCTGGTCCCTTCCGTTACCGTGGTTCCTGGTAGAGATTTATATAGTGTCAGCATGAGAGACATAACATGAAATCATAAGAAGATGCATAAATAGTAGGACCTGCTGTTGTTGGATTGTCCCGCATTGTTACGGTAATTATCATTACCGCTGCGCCTTTCCACAACAGAACGGTCGTTAGAGTGACCGTTTCCTTTGGGCTGATTAGGCTGCTGCTGAGTAGCCGGCTGAGACCGGTCCCCAGTTTTCTGCCTGGAAGATACAGTTTAAGAGATGATTATAGAACATATAACGATAGGATGCGGTCTGGTTAACGCTAGAACATGAAATGTTTTACCTCTTGTCGGGTCTTTCAGCTTCCCCGAACTCATCGCGTTCCTGCAACATCTCAAGCTTCCTTGCTGCGTAAGCCACCTGTGCCACAGTATCCAACGGGGCACCCGATAAATCATTTGCAATCCTTGGATTAAGGCCCCAACGAAAATGTAGTGCTTGTTCTTCAGTGGTGCCTGCGGATGCCCTTAGGACAGCTGTGTACCCAAGGAACCTCTGCATGAACTGACCACAGTTCTCGTCGGGTCTCTGTCTCATGGCGTAGTATTCCCTCATGAGTCGATTACTTCCTTCCACGGGAAAAATGATAGGTGGGGGAGGATATTCGTCTTCATGAAGAACGGCGTCTTGCCTTTCTGCCTCCATGTTTTCAAATAACTCCCAGAGTTTGTCTGTGTTTGCCATCTGACAGTATAACATAAAACATATGATTAACAGTTCAAACATGAAATATAAAAAAAAAAAATTATGCCAAAAATTTCACGAGAAAAATTTTATGTAAGAAAATCTTTGTATGAATGCATGATGCAGTTTTATGAAAACTTTGATGCTCGAGAGTGAACACCTTAGGTCAGTTCACTCAAAATAAAAGACATATCGAGGGGACGCCTATGGGTCGGTCCCAAATCTAAAAGTTTCGATAAAACACATGCGACTAAATAGGGCCAGTCCTGTACCAACCATTACTTAGTCAAAAACCCTGTAACAATGACATGTATATGTATGCTTAAAAATGATGAATGCATGAAAACAACTGTCAGTTCTAGGAAGACCGTAGTGACTACCCACTAATCACAGGTCATAATTGAGAGCCTACAGGTCGAAGCCTTGGCTCTGATACCATAATTGTAACACCCCATTTTGGAAATGGAATATTACGCATAATCATGGCGTGTCATCAAAGCATACAAGGATAAATGTCTAAGCATTATTCAACCATAAAAGAGAAATACCGGAATCAAACATCGGTATCCCAAAGTAAAGCTCATCACACACAAACATAAATACTGTAAAAGGAAAGGACGAAACAATGTCCATAGCAACTGTATCAAAGTAAAGGAAATGCATAAAGTAAAGAAAGACAGTAAAGCTTCCAGTCCATATGCACCTACGTTTGAGATCTACGAGCGTCCCTGAGTACCTGCCGTTTTGGGAACATGAAAAGGAAAACGGCTGAGCAAGACGCTCAGTGCACGGATGTACAATAAAGCATGATATAGGATAAGCATGTAACATATAACAGCGGAAGACTAAGTACTGAGTAAACTGGTTAAGTAACAAGAAAACTGGTTTTATAGTTTGAAAAGCCTTATGTTTAACTTGTGAAAACTGTTTTAACATATATATATATACCATAGCCCATATAGGTCATGAAAAGGTCACGTGCATGAATACTTGGAGGGGTGACCTCATCATGCTGATTAGAGGGGATGCCTCTAATCAATATACTGGTTTGGGTAGGAGGGATCAGCTCCTTGTGAAGGGTGCAAGGCACACACCACATTCACCATGATAAACTGAATAAAACATGTAACTAGGATGCACCCATACGCCCCACATGATATAATAATATGGCCAAAACTGAAAGGGACGCCACGAGCAATCACTCCGCCGTGGGGAAGTCATAACATCGGTGCCTCCAATGCTATGGTTATGGTACCTCCATGACTAGGTGAAACTGGTCATGCTTGTATATGGCTATAGTTTATGCTAAATTAACATAAGCAGTTCAAAACAATAAAACAAATGCTGGGGAAAACAGTTGGCTGCATACGGGGAAATCCTAATAAGGAAAGAATGTCCATACTGAAAGGACGGGAATCTGTACCTCAAGTCCAGTGAATGAACGGAAGAAAGACTCCTACTTCTGGATCACTAACGCTACATGAATACACACGTGTATAAGTATCGATTTACTGATTACGTACTGGGTTTTGTGTCTCATATTAGCTGATTTGGTATGTTTTAGGTCCTGGTTCACTGTTTAAAGCCTTAAACTGTGTTTATCTAGTGTTCTGATTAATCTGATTAAGTATTACTGGTGTTTCATGTATTAATATACTTACTGTATAATAATAAGTAACTTCCCAAAAATAGCAGGTTTCCAAAAATAGAAAGTTTCCAAAAATAGAAAGTTTCCAAAAATAGAAAGTTTCCAAAAATAGAAAGTTACCAAAAATAGAAAGTTTCCAAAAATAGAAAGTTTCTAAAAATAGAAAGTTTCCAAAAATAGAAAGTTTCCAAAAATAGAAAGTTTCCTAAAATAGAATTTACTGCTTAAAATAGATTAGTTTCTAAAAATAGAAAGTTTCCAAAAATAGATCAGCTGCCTTAATTAAATAAGTTTCCATATATAGAAGGTTTCCATGATTAGATTAGCTGCCTGAAATAGATTGATTTCCATATATAGAAGGTTTCCATAATTAGATTAGTTGCCTTATTTAATTAAGTTTCTATAAATAGAAGTTTCCATAATTAGAATTAAGCTGATTCCATAAGCTAACATATAAGTCTAAGTGTTATAAGCTTATTCTTAAGTCATATGATATAGTGTATAGTTTAATTATTATTTCATGTATTTTAATTAAACTATAGGTTAAGCATTTTAATTAAAGTGTAACATGTTTTAATTAAAATGAAATGAAAATACTTAGGTTAAAATATGTATTATTATCATTAATAATATAACCTAAGTCATGTCTAAATTAATTAATTATAGGCATGTTTTAATAATTAATTAATTATAACTTATAACATAAAATACTTAGGTTAAATTAATGTCATGATAAACTAATAATTAAAATAACCTAAGTCATGATTTAATTAATATTTCATGTTATTAATTAATTATATCCTAAGTTCATAATTCATAAAAATTAACATGTATCATGAATCATGATTTAACCAACGAACCATGAATCGGTGAATTCGACACCGTACCCCGGGCCAAACCCGGGGCACACGTGTCTCCTTGCTGCCGTGGGTCCCACATGAGCCAACCAAGACCAAAAATGGTCTTGGTGGTGGCGGCAATAGCAAACCAAACCCCCCTCGGGTTTGTTTTGCTAGGCGGCTAAAAACAAACACCCTTATAAATCCTTCCTTGATTTTAATTAATACCAAAACATGTTAGATCAATGATTAATTACCTTGTTTTAATAAGAAAAATAATAACATGTTCATGAAAATAATCAAAGATTAAAAGAATTAAAAAGAATTAAAAAGAAGGGTTAGAAAGGTATACCACTATGTAGCTTGGAAAAAGGATGAACAAACACGGATTCTAACACTTGTTTTTAAGATCAAAATCAAACAAACACCCTCCAATGGTGGTGTGAAGGTGGCGGCACAAAGAGGAGAAAAAGGAGAGGAGAAAAACTCTTTTAGGGTTTTTTGTTTATTTTCTTGAAAGTGAAAAGTGAAAACATGTTTAACTCTTTACCCCCCTTTACTTGTAAAGTCCATGGGCTAGGCCCATTCCTTGTATGTGTGCCGTGGGTATGGGGGCCCCACATGGGGTACCCGTACCTTTCTCGTGTCCCGATGTTTCGTGTTCGTTCGTGGTTAAACGTGCTCGTGTTTAACGTGTTTCTGTTTCTTTTAACGTGTCGTTTATCGTAAACTCCACGCTCGTAAATATATTTTGAGTATTTACGTAATCATTATAATTAGTATTTTAAATGGTGATCATGATTTAATTATGTTCACGTGATATATTTATTACTGTTTATCATGAGTTCGTACGTAATCGATACTTGTCATGTCATACACGTATGCACTAGCTTGATTATTAGCACATGAATGTGATCAATACTAACTGAGGTAAGTTTAAATCTAGGACGTACGATCTTAAGGGCACTATTCATGGTAAAAGCATGCGGGTTTTACAGCTATAGTTAAAAACTACTTCATTAACGCGATTCTAAGGCCTTATATATAAAAAACCTGTAAAATATATTTTTTAGGCGAAGAATCATGATGTAAAAATGTCATTTTGCCTCTATACGCTCAGATTGGGCATTATTCAACAAAAAAGAGGAAACATCCGCCATGACTGCAACCAAAACTGGTGCCATGCCAAGATACGGGTAATCTCAACTTTAACGGAGCCCGTTGAAACTCATCGTAGTCATATTTTTTAAATACTGCGTATATAACAGCGGGTGTAGTTGGATCTAAGAATCATAAAATAATTCTCGATAGGATAACATTCCATAACAGTGTACATAACTAACTAAATTCCGAGCGTGAAAGAGGGATAGCTATAAAATACATTCTCGCGATTTCTAAATTTTTATCTCACAAACAATAATTATAAAATATATTTTGTACGTGGTGGGAATCATGATTGTAAAATGTCATCTTGCATCCATTGGCTCAGATTGAGCATCATTCAGCAAAAAAAAGGAAATACCCGCCATGGCTGCAACCAAAACTGGGTGCCATGACAAGATGCGGGTAATCTAAACTCTAACTAAATCACGACCACATTTTTTAGATTGTGGGTAGAGGATACACCCGTTATGGCTGCAACTACTACTAGTTAACCCGTCAATATACAGGTATTCATAACTTTTACCCCCTCCCCCCAGAAAAAGCTGCAACCACATCTGGTTACACCAGCAAGATACATATAACATTTACTTAAACCAACCCTGTTAAAACTAATCACAACCAAATATAGAAACAATATACCAACAAATGATAAGAGTATAAATACGTAAAGTATTTCATTCGTGTGATTTCTAAGCCTTTATAGCAGAATCAAAACCTATAAAATATATTCAGTAGCTGGTGGGTATTATGCTGCTACATCATGTACTGCATACGTAGGCTCGTGTTGGGCAATATCTAGTATAAAGAGGATACACCCACCATGGCTGCAATCACTACTGATTGCCACGCCAAGACACGGGCAATCTCAACTCTAACCAAGCCCGTTCATAATTTTCATTGTCAAATATAATAATGTGTTTCTTGCATAATAATATTGTTCAAAGAATAGCAGTAAATATAAACATAGGATGTTGTTGATGTCACGCATGCCAAGAAACAAAATTGTATATCTAGATGTGCGTGAAAACACCAAAACCTAATGCACACTCCAGGTACCATTATTAGCGCAGAGTAAGAAACCTACAATATAATGAACAAACCGTTGTCTAGTTGTAAGTACGTCGTAGGCTTCTAACCTGACTCTAGAAATGGTTAGGAGTGTTCTAAAGTTGATAGAAATTAATGGTCTTACTAGTGGTCGATATATAACATATGCGGCAATTGGATCTGGATGTTATGTTCCTGGAAACTGGTAATTATCACTCAACATTCATAGGCTCGAATTAAGAAATACTCCGCTAAACATGATACACCTAGCATAACTACAACCATGACTGGTTACCCCGCCAAGATAAAGATAATCACAGCTTTTACTATATCCTGTTAAAACTCATCGCAACCAAATGTAATAATAAAGAATGATACATCCGTAAATTGATAACCATATTCTTCTTCACATTTTATCACAAAAACATTACATACGTTATGGCTGGAACCATATAAGTTTTAGGTATGTCATAATACCATTTTGCATCTATAGGCTTAGTGTGGGCAATATTAAACATAAAGAGGATACACTTGTCATGGTTGCAACCACGAGTGGTTACCCCGTCAAGATACGGGAATCTCTACTTTAACCAATCCCAATGAAACTCATCACAACTAAATGTAACTATACATACAACTTTATAATGAATAGAATCATCAATAGGATAAGTAGTATCCCTACCAATCTCAATAAAAAGCAACATTGCAACACATTGAAAACATTCGTAGTCATTCTCTTTGCAACGTTTTCTTTTTTACTTAAGAAAGTGTTATACCTGTTTTTCACTGGCGAGAAAACAACATCCAAAGGATCTATAAAGAAGAAAAAAGGCTCAGATTGGGTAACTTTTAGGAAAAGTAGGATACGAACACCATGGCTGCAACCCACAGGTTGCCCTGCCAAGATACATGTAATCTCAGCATTAACCCGACCCATTAAAAATCATCATAGCCATAATAATTCAAAATCATATAGATGACATTAGTTTTTATCCAAGGGATAACTTGTAGAAAAATCAGGATATACACGTCATGGTTATAAACTACAGGTTTCCCTACCAAGATACATGGAATCTCAGCGTTAATCCGAAACCAGCGTACCCATATTAATACTCTTATTATTCATAGGTATATTGTATTTAACTCCAAACGCCAAAAAGGCCTCTCATGTCAAGACTTTTTATGAACGCGCATTCCAAGTCTATCTGTGAGAAGAAAAGCTATAAAGTAATTTGTGTGTCTTAGGCATTGAACCTTCTAGGAAGTTCCCAACACTTTAGCTCATATATGATTTCAAATGGCCACACGTCATGGCTGAAACCCACTGGTTTCCCTCCCAAGATACGTATAACATTAGCAATAAATGTAGGGCATGTGTCGCGCCCAACAAATCACAACGCCACACACCTCAAAGGGAAGCAACAAAGAAAGTGGGGGCAAACCTGTTCTCCTCAAATGTAAAAAAATTCTGACAATGATACAAAGGCTCAAACATGGCAAGTTTTAGGAAAACACACATACACACGCAATAGCTGCAACCGATTGGTTACCCTGACAAGATATATGTAATCTCAACACTAACCTAACCCATTCAAACTCATCAAAGCCATAGTAACTTCACAAACAACAACCGCCATACAATCGTCTATACCACACATCACAAAGGGCCACAACGTACATTACAAGTAAATATAAACGTAGGATTTTGTTGATGTCATAAACGCCAAGAAACAACATTGTATATTCGGATGTACGTGAAAACACCAAAACCCAACACATACTCTAGGTACCATTGATAGCTCCGAGTAAGAAACCTACGATTTAACAAACAAACTGTTTTCTCACTATACGTACGTCGTCGGAACCTAACTTGACGCTAAAAATGGCCAGGAGTGTTTTAAAGTTGAAACAATTCAACGATCTTACTATTGTTTAGGTGGTCAATATATAACGCATGCCATAATTAGATTTTGGTGTTATTTTCCTGGAAACTAGTAACCATCACTCAGCATTCATATGTTCATATTAGGAAATCTTCGCCTTAAATAGGATACACACCTAACATGGCTGCAGCCACGACTGGTTACCCCACCAAGATACAGGCAATCACAGCTTTTACCGTTATCGTTAAAACTCATCACAACAAAATGTAATAATAAACCAGGATACATCCTGTAACGACCCACTTTGACAAGTAGACTGTTATGTCACATTTATGGTGTGTCATCAAAGCATAATAAAGGCAAACGTCGTAAATACATAAAACACCAACAGGAAAGCCGGAATCAAACATCGGCTCTCCACATAAACTCAACATAAATAAGAATAAAAGAAGGCTAAAGGACAAAACATATGTCCAACTGAAGCATAAGTATTAAAATGCATAAGGGAAGAAAACTAAGGTAGCTCTCCTGCTAAGCACATACTCGCGATGCCCAACATCGGCCTTCGGCACCTGTCGTATGAGACATTAAAATTAAAATACGACTGAGCAATACGCTCAGTGAACGGATATAATGACATGATAAGAATAACTAAAACATAATTAAAAGATATGAAATGTAGCGGAATATGTATATGTCCTAGAAAACCTGGAAGATGTTTTAATAACAGATATATAACTAAAAAGTATGTTTATGCATGCAATGAAATTTAAATGCCAATGAGCTCATATAGGTCATAACATAAATCAACATGCATGAATAAATAGATGTGTGACCTCTTCATGCAATTAGAGGGGTGATCTCGTCATACAATTAGAGGGGTGACCACGTCATGCAGTTAGAGGGGTGACCTCTAATAATATAAGTATATGTGGAGGATCAACTCCAATGTGATGGATGTAGAGCACACACCACAATCACCTTGTAAACCTACATAACATGAACTCTGATGCAACCATACGCCCCAAAATAATCATAATAATAGACTATGTAAACTGAAGGGACACCGCGAGAAATCAGTCTCATCGCGGAAGAGTCATGACATCGGCGCCTCAAGTGTCATGGTTATGGTACCTCTATAACTAGGTGGTCATGCATGTATATAGCTCATGAAATTTAAAATGATAGCATGGCAAACAATGAAAGTTTTATGAACTAAAAACTAGGGAAAACAAATGGCAGCAAACGGGAAATCCTAATCATTAAAAGAAAGAGATGTCCTTACTGAAGGACGGAATATCCGTACCTTATGTCCAGTAAACGATGAAAGATGAAATGATGGAAAGCCCTACTCTGACTTCACGTAAGCTACATAATAAATGACGTGTATGAGTTGTTTGTTCATGTATAAATTACTGATTCTTTGTTTAGTTTACTTGTTCTTGACTAGTTTTACTTGTTCTTGACTTGTTTTACTTATTCATGTTTTATCGTCTCCTTCTTAGAATTAATACGTTCATGTGTTCTTGATTAATGTATTACATGTTTCTTGTGTTAATATACTTGATGTTTCCATAATTAGTAACTTTCTAAAAATAGAAGGTTTTTATATATAGTAACTTTCCAAAAATAGTAGGTTTTCATAATTAGTAACTTTCCAAAAAAGTAAGTTTCTATAAATAGTAAGTTTCTATAAATAGTAAGTTTCCAAAATGGTAAGTTTCTATAAATAGTAATAAGCTGGTTTAATAAGCATATCATATAAGCTGAGTCCTAATGAACATAATTAATTATCCAAAACAAATAACAAAACACACCCTTTTGATACTTCGGTTTAGCCGAGCCCCAAACATAGCCCACCGAGACCTTGAGGTCTCGGTTGCAGAACAAACGAACACCACCACAGCCACCGACAGTGGCCTATTGCCACTGCCAGTCGCGGCTTCCCACTGGACGCACAACCTTCCAACCGAGACCGATGGTGGTCTCGGTTTCCACTGCTAGAACAAACACCCCCACCGAGGGTCTTGCTGCTTGCGGCTGACAAAGGGACCCAGCCACCGAGCTTAAGGCTAGCGGATGTGGCCTTATTATTCCCACCGAGAGCACCCTTAAAAAGGGTTCTCGGTTTTCGTGTCCAAATCACATCAAACCCGAATCATTTTTAGGTTAATTAATCATAACTACATGTCATATATTAACAATTAAATTCATGATTTTTAAAATGAAAGGGAATGATTAAGGACTACCGATTGAATTAATGATCTAAGATAATCAAACCCGAACACACCCTTATGATTAATTGAAGATCAAAACTTGTTTTCTCTTCCTTTTTTCTCTTCTTGTCAGCGAAAACCACATACACCAAACTAGGGTTTTTATTTGTTTTTGACAACTTTGTGAAATGAATGAAATTTTATTCCCCTGTGATTGTAAATTGGATATCGAGCCGGGCCTTGGGCCCTTTTCCTTTTCTTTTAAAACCGGCCATAACACCCCGTTAGATATGTTTTCATGTTTTAATTATTTTCTGTGCGTTGCATAATTGTATCTTAAGTTCGTGTTAAATATTGTCGGGTATTATTTAATATACTTAAATACTTGTCGTAATAGATTTAATATATGTAATACTTGTCGTGCATTAATTAATATTCAAACTTTTAATTAATTCGTATTTTCATGTATTTTATATTTTCATGTATTTTATGGGGGTTTTACAACTCTTCCCCTTTAAAAGAATAATTTGCCCTCGAATTAGAAACACGATATGGCTGAAAAGAACATACTCGGATCATAGAAGGAATTGAGAATAAAAGATCGGATTGATTCTTCAGTTTCCCAAATGGGTTCCTCCAAAGGATCTTGACGAAAAGAAATAGTCTGATTTCTCATGACTCTATCTTGGCGATTTGCAATAGATTCTGGTTCCTCAACGTAAGATATCCTCACGAATCTGATCGAGTGGATAAGAAATAACGTACAAAGGTACACGAAACGATACTATACGAAATAAGTGACAAGAGTAATACTTGTAATCCCTGAGAAATGATACAAGAAACATATTGGAAACGTAATACGTGAACAATTGTGAACATGATACGTGAAAATTTGTGAAGGTGATACGCAAACATAAGGTGAATGTGATACATGAAACATATCGTGAATGTGTGATAATTGAGGAGGTAACACCAAATGAATTGAGACGAGACGTGAAACGTAACGTGAAACGTCTGCCCGAGGATGGAAATTGTGCTAAAATTGAGTCTGGTTCTCCAAACTTCTTGTAAGCCTTTCTAGAATTGAAACGTGAGACGTGAATCGAGAGATGGGGCAGGAACATGAACATGACAAGGTCATGAACGTGAACGGAAACGTAACAGAAACGTAAACTTGAACGGGGAACGTAAAAGTGACGTGAACGTGGACGTGAACCTAAATCTTTATTTGATATGATCGCTAATGGGATACCGTGTAGACGTACGATCTCCTGCTGACATATTTCTGCTAATCTGCTAACAGAGTAATCCTTGCGGATAGGAAGGAAATGTGCTGACTTGCTCAAACGATCGACAACAACCCAGATAGCATCATGCTTCCTCTGAGTCTGCGGTAGTCCGGTAACAAAATCCATGAAGATCTTGTACCACTTCCATTCGGGAATGTCTAATGGTTGTAGTAAACCACTAGCGCGCTGATGTTCTATCTTAACCTGCTGACAGGTCAGACATTTTGAAACGAAAGTATCAACATCTTGTTTAATACCGCTCCACCAAAAATGATGCTTGAGATCATGATACATTTTGGTAGAACCTAGATGTATAGACAATGGAGAGTTGTAAGCCTTAATCAATAAGGCTTCTCTTAGAGTAAGATATTCTGGAACACATAAATTAGTACCCTGCAATACAATGCCATCGTCATCTATACGGAACTGAGTCTGCTGATCAATGTTCTGAATAATGGCCCATATCTCACAGTCATCCTTCTAAGCTGCCTTGATTCGAGAAATTAAGTCTGTCTCAACTCTCAGATTAGCCCAGTAACCATTCTACCCACGTACAAAAATCTCAATATCTAAACACTCTAGATCACGAATAATATCTTCCTCTACCTTGATGCCAACAATCATGCCTGATTTCCTACTTAAAGCATCAGCCACCACATTAGCTTTACCCGGATGGTACTGATTGTTGATGTCATAATCCTTTAGCAACTCTAACCACCGTCTCTGTCTCATGTTTAATTATCGATGAGTGAAGATGTATTTGAGGCTCTTGTGGTCAGTGAATATGTCACATGACTCACCATAAAGATAATGCCTCCAGATATTGAGTGTGAATACAACTGCTGCCAACTCCAGATCATGAGTGGGATAATATTCTTCGTAAGGCTTAAGCTGTCGTGATGCATAGGAAATCAACTTCCCACGTTGCATGAGTACACAACCATGTCCTTTTCCCGAAGCATTACCGTAAATCTGAAATCCACCTGTGTCAGATGGGAGAGTAAGAATAGGTGCAGAAACCAAACGTTGCTTAAGTTCTTTAAAGCTTTTCTGCTGCTCATCATTCCAGAAGAATTTCCCTCCCCCACGCATTAGCTTAGTCAAAGGTAAGGCCAACCTTGAGAACTTTTGCACAAACCTACGGTAATAGCCAGCTAATCCCAGAAAACTACGAACTTCAGTTGCAGACATTGGTCTTGGCCATTTTGTGATAGCCTCAACCTTCGCAGGATCCATGGTAATCCCTTCTCCTGAAATGATGTGACCCATAAATGCCACTTTACTTAACCAGAATTCACAATTAGAAAACTTAGCATATAATTTCTTCTACAAGAGAATCTGCAGCACCGTACGAAGATGATCTTCATGCTATCTCTAGACTTAGAGAAATCAGGATGTCATCAATGAACACAATAATGAATTTTTCCAAGAATTTATGGAAAACTCGATTCATCATGTCCATAAATATTGCTGGAGCATTCGTGATACTAAAAGGCATAATCGCGAACTTGTAGTGACTATAACATGTGTGAAAAATAGTCTTGGAAATATCTTGCTCTTTCACTCTCAACTGATGGTAGCCTGGTCGTAAATCGATCTTGGGAAAGGTGATTAGCACCCTGAAGTTGATCAACAAGTCGTAAATACATGGAAAAAGGATACCGGTTACGAATGGTGATCTTGTTCAACTTACGGTAGTCGATACATAATCTCATTCTACCGTCCTCCTTCTTGACAAGCGGAAACGATACACCCCATGGTGATACACTTAGGCGAATAAAATCTCGTTCCAGTAACTCCTGCATTTGGTCCTTCAGCTCCTTTAGCTTAATAGGAGCCATTAGCCTCGAAGATAGGTTCAGTTCCTGGAACAAGCTCAATTCCAAACTCCATTTCGCGGATAGGTGGTATACCCAGAAGTTTTTCTGGAAATACGTCAATAAACTCTGAAAAAATCGGCTAATCATGGATTTAAGGGACTTCAGAAACTGCGTCATAAATGGTAGCTAGAAAATCTTTGTAGCCATGGGATAATTAAGCACGTGCTTGTAAAGCAGAAATAATGTATACAGATTTTCCTGGTAGAAAACCATGATGAATGTATTCAGGGGCTTGCATATCGCCGAATGTGACTCGATATGAATGACAATCAATCATAGCGCGATGTGCTGCTAACCAGTCCATACCCAGAATAATATCAAACTCGCACATGTCCAAGGAAAGTGCGTTAGCAGAATAGATATTGTCGTCAAACTGAAAGGAAAGCCTTTGTACACATGGGTGATACAAACGACGTCTTCTATGGGCGTGGATATATGTAATCTATGATCAAGAAATGAAGGTGCCATGTCAATACATGGAGTAAACGTGGCAAATCTCACTGAATGTGTTTCGCCCTTCTCACACAGAACTAACATTGTGTATCCAAACATGGACAATATGCCAGTGATGGTACTGAAGTTTTTGTGGCCTGATTAATATATGGCACAACAGGATGGGTATACCCCTTGGAGGTACCCTGAATTACTGCGGATCTGGTTTAGAAGATATAAGTGAGTCATGTGTCTCGACTCGTGTCTTGAGAAAGTATACGTATGATATGTGTCTTGACTGGTGTCTTGACATGTGTCATTAGAAAATATATTGAAGACATGTGTCTTGACTGGTGTCTTGGCATGTGTCTTCTGAAAGTATCCGTGAGACTTGTCTCTTTACTAGAGTCTTGACATATGTATTGAGATGTGAAAAATAATAAAGTTGAGAATTTTAGGTTATAATGCCAGAATTGGCGGATCGGTTGGGCTGTTGGCCTTTTGTATTTCAGGTCACGACCATTACCGGAGTTTCTGTCTTTATTGCCAGAATAGTTGTTGTCACGGTAGTTGTCACTACCTCCTTGTCTGTCAGTTCCATGACGGTCATTGTCATGACCGTGATTCATGTAACTATTTTGTTGAGTGGCCGGCTGGTACCAGTTCCCATTCTTATGCCTGAAAGACAACTGAGTGACGCGTGACATATAACTGGGAATGTAAGGATATTGGATGGAATGGTAACGTATGGTGGATGAAGTATATTTCTTTTCTGGTCGTTCCAATCTATCGCCTTCGTCCTTGTCTTGGATCTCCAAGCTGCGAACATTATCAACACTTGAGCAACATCGGTAAGTGGGATACACCTGAGATGATTGAGAATCGACTAATGAATACACACGGAGTACGGTAAGGGGAATAAACATGGAACACGGTACATGAAGTACACATGGAATATGGTACATGGAGTAAACATGGAATTTACATGAGATAATCGGTACGGGTGCCAACCATCTGACATGATCAAAGGAAGGTAAATGATTAAACGGTTAGAAAACCAAACTAAAGAGGAAAACGTAATAGCCTAGCTAATCCAGCGTAGACATAATTCTGGTTGCATAAATAAGCACAAAAGCATGATTAAACGAAATTTAACGAGGACAAGCATGAAAGCATAATTAATGAAAACCAACCATGACTATCATGAGAGTATGATTTAAACAAAATCCATCAATGTCTAGCTTGAAAGCATAATTAACATGAAGAAACATGAAAACATAATCAACATAAGGGAGCATGAAAACATAATTAGCATGAAAACAAAATCAATCATGAAAGTATGAAAACATAATTGATATAAAGAAACATAAAAGCATAATCAATAGAGATTTAACATTGACTAGTGTGGATGACTATGGTTCACTCCACAAAATTCGAAAGAAGGGCAGGTGACTAAGTATGGACGACTATGATTCAACCCAAACTAGTCAAAATTCAAGGGAAAATATCATGAGTAAAGACTGACAACATGTGACTAAGTATGGACGACTATGGTTCAATCCATACCAGTCCAAATTCGTAAGGGAATAATCATGGGACTAAGTATGGACGACTACGTTCAGTCCATACTAGTCAAAATTCGAAAGAAAACATGTGAATAAGTATGAACGACTATGGTTCAATTCATACTAGTCAAAACATAACAGAAAAGCAATAATACATGAAATAAAATCAAATGTCAGTTTAGGAAGATCCTGGTGACTACCCACTAGTCACAACTCAAGTTTTTAGATCCTACAGGTCGAAACCTTGGGCTATGATACCATAATTGTAACGACCCACTTTGACAAGTAGACCGTTATGTCACATTTATGGCGTGTCATCAAAGCACAATAAAGGAATAACGTCATAAAGACATAAAAGGACAACAGGAAAAGACATAAAAGACCATCAAAGCCGGAATGAAACATCGACTCTCTACATAAACTCAACATATAAAAGAATAAAAGAAGGCTAAAAGATAAAACATATGTCCAACTGAAGCATAAGTATTAAAATGCATAAGGAAAGAAAAATAAGGTTACTCTCCTCCTAATAACATACTCGTGATGCCCAATATCGTCCTTCGGTACCTACCGTATGAGACAAGAAAAACAAAATACGGTTGAGCAATCCGTAAAGTGATCGGATATAATGACATGATAAGAATACCTGAAACATAATTAAAAGATATGAAATGCAGCGGAATATGTGTATGTCCTGGAAAACCTGGAAGATGTTTTAATAACAGATATATAACTGAAAAGTCTTATGTTTATGCATGTAATGAAATTTAAATACCAACGAACTCATATAGGTCATAACATATATCAACGTGCATGAATACATAGAGGGGTGACCTCATCATGCAATTAGAGGGGTGACCTCTAATAATATAATTCTGGGTGGAGGGATCAACTCCAATGTGATGGATGTAGAGCACACACCACAATCACCTTGTAAACATGCAAAACAAGAACTAGGATGCACCCATACGCCCCAAAATAATCATAATAGGGCCCATGTTGTAACACCCCATTTTGGAAATGGAAATATCACAGTAATTATGGCGTGTCATCAAAGCATACAAGGTAAAATGTCTAAACATTACTTGACCATAACAAGGAAAATACCGGAATCAAACATCGATAGTCCAAAAGTAAAGCTCATCACACACAAACATAGTATAGTAAAGGAAAAAGGACTAAACAATGTCCAAAGCATAAGTATCAAAAGAAAGGAAATGCATAATGTAAAGAAGGCTAGAAAGCTTCCAGTCCATATGCACGTACTCTTAGTGTCTACGAGCGTCCCTGAGTACCTGCCATTTTGGGAACATAGAAAAGGAAAACGGCTGAGCAATACGCTCAGTGCACGGATGTACAATAAAGCATGAATAGGATAAGCATAATACATAATAACAGCGGAAGAAAACTAAGTCCCGAGTAACCTGGTTAAGTCTTAATAAAACTGGTTTTATAGTTTGAAAGTCTTATGTTTATCTTATAAAAACTGTTTGTCATATTTTACCATTTAGCCAATATAGGTCATGAAAATCCACCGTGCATGAATAATTGGAGGGGTGACCTCATCATGCAAATTAGAGGGGCTGCCTCTAATTTAATATACTGGTTTTATGGGTAGGAGGGATCAGCTCCTTGTGAAGGATGCAAGGCACACACCACATTCACCATGTAATCCTGAATAAAACGTGTAACTAGGATGCACCCATACGCCCCACATGATAAATATAAATAAATGGCCAAAAGCTGAAGGGACGCCACGAGAAATCACTCCGCCGTGGTGAAGTCATAACATCAGTGCCTCTAATATAATGGTTATGGTACCTCCATAACTAGGTGAAACTGGTCATGCATGTATATGGCTATAGGTAATTCATATTTAAACATAAGCAATCAAACTCATACTTATACTACGGGAAAACAGTTGGCTGCATACGGGGAATCCTAATGAGAAAAGAATGTCCATACTGAAAGGACGGGAATCCGTACCTTATGTCCAGTGAACGAGAACGATGAACTGCGAGAATCCTACTTCCGAAACACTAGTGCTACATAAATACGTACATGAAATAAGTATCTGCTTACTAAATACATAGCTGGTTTTATGTCATGTCTTAGCTTATTTCATATGTTCTTACTATGTTTTACTGGTTAAAGCCTTAAACTGTGTTAAATCTTATATTCTATTCATTCTGATTAAGTATTTCTGATATTTCATGTGTTTTATACTTACTGTGTAATAATAAGTAACTTTCCAAAAATAACAGGTTTCCTAAAATAGAAAGTTTCCAAAAATAAAAAGTTACCAAAAATAAAAAGTTTCCAAAAATAGAAAGTTTCCAAAAATAGAAAGTTTCCAAAAATAGAAAGTTTCCAAAAATAGATTTACTGCTTAAAATAGATAAGTTTCTAAAAATAGAAAGTTTCCATAAATAGATTAGCTGCCTTAATTAAATAAGTTTCTATAAATAGATTAGCTGCCTTAAATAATTAAGTTTCTAAAAATAGTTGGTTTCTATAAATAAATTAGCTGCCTTATTTAATTAAGTTCCTAAAAATAAAAAGTTTCCATAATTAGAAATAAGCTGGTTAAATAAGCTAAGTAAATAAGCCTAAGTGTTTTCATGATTATTTTCTAAGTCATATGATATATTGTATAGTTTAATAATTATTTCATGTAATTTAATTAAACTATAGGTTATAATATTTAATTAAAGTATAACATGTTTTAATTAAATATATTAAATACTTAGGTTAAAATATGTATTATTATATATTAATAATATAACCTAAGTCATGTTAATTAATTAATTATATCCATGGTTTTTAAAATAACTAATTAATTATAAGTCTTAAATATAAATACTTAGGTTAAAATAATTTCATGATTATTAATAATTAAATAACTTAAGTCATGTTATTAAATTAATTACATCTTTATTAATTTAATTTTTAACATAAGTTCATAACATAAAGAAAACTAACATAAACCATGAACCGGATCTAAGCTTAAAAACATGAACCGGACATGAACCGACACCGTACCCCGAACCAAATCGAGGTACCCCTTGCTGCCGTGGGACCCACACGCACCAACCAATACCATATGGTCTTGGTGGTGGTCGGCTAAGCAAACCGAAACCCCCTTGGGGTTGGTTTCAGCCTACGGCCAAAACAAAACACCCCTTAAATCGACCCTTTGATTTATTTAATCATCAAAACATGTCAGATCTATGATTAATTAATGTGTTTTTATAAAAACATCACATGTTCATAATTAATAAAAAGATTAAATTAAAAGAAAAGGTTTAAAAAGGTTTTACCGTATTCGTGGATCAAGAGGGTGAAGAACAAACACGAACAAACAACAAATCTTCAAGATCCAAGATCAATGAATCACCTTGTATGGTGATGTGTAGGTGGCGGCACAAAGAACAAGGGAGGAAGGGGTTTTAGGTTTTTCTTAAAACTTCTTCTGTAACTTAATTTGAGTAGTGAAAACTAAATATAACCCCCTTTTAGTAAAATTGACAATGGGCTTGGCCCATTGCTCTTATTTGGTCGCGGGTAGGGACCCCCCCATGGGGTTCCCGTACCTCTTTTCGTGTCTCGTTATTTAGTTACTCGTTTGTGTTTATTTATGTTCGTGTTTTAAATGTTCTCGTTACGTAAATACCATAATCTAATATATTTAATTACGCTCGTAATAAGTATATATACGTAATTAATAATAGCTCGTGTTTTAATTACGTTCGTGATTTCGTGATCGCATGTTCGTGATTTATTATTGCTAAATAATTATTACGTGATCGTGCATATAAAATACTTATCGTGTTCTAACACGTACGTAATACATAAACTCCTAACACGTAACGTAATCATGCTATATTAGGAAAGTTTTTAACTAGTACGTACGATCCTAAGGGTACTGTGCATGGTAAAAGCATGCGGGTTTTACAACTCTTCCCCCCTAAAAAGAATAATTCGTCCCCGAATTATAAATAAAATAAACTGGAAAAGAAGAACATACCCGAATTCAAAATATGAAATGAGGGTAAGAAGCCCGGATAGACTCCTCCGTTTCCCAAGTGGCTTCCCGCTCGGTATGATCCCTCCATAGAATTTTGACGAATAGAATCGTCTTCTTTCTCATGACTCGTTCTTGTCTGTCAAGAACTCGTTCGGGTTCTTCTATAAAAGTGAGATCTTCACGTATCTGTTCCAGTGGATACTGAACCATGTGAAGGGGATGATATTGGTACCCTCTGAGTAAGGACACATGAAACACGTTGTGCACGTGCGAAAGCTGCGGAGGTAACGCCAATCGGTAAGATACTTCACCGACTCGTTCAATGATATCAAACGGTCCTATGAAACGAGGACTGAGCTTCCCTTTAATCCCGAAGCGTCTAACACCACGTGCCGACGAAACCTTAAGGAAGACGTGATCTCCTACATTAAAGTGTAAATCCCTACGATGCTTATCGGCGTAACTCTTTTGACGTGACTGTGCCTCCTGAATTTTCTGCCTAGCTACTGCGATCTTCTCATTTGTCATCTCAATGATTTCCGGTCCTTCGAGTGTTCGCTCGCCAACCTGATCCCAGCAGATTGAGGCGCGACACTTTTTGCCATACAACATCTCAAATGGGGCACATTTGATGCTTGCGTGCCAACTGTTGTTGTATGCAAACTCCACCAAACAGATGTATTCGTCCCAATCACCCGTCCATTCCAACGCACATGACCTCAACATATCCTCCAATGTCTGAATGGTTCGTTTCGACTGTCCGTCCGTTTGAGGATGAAAAGCCGTGCTAAGCTTAAGTTGTGTACCCCAAGCTTTCTGCAGACTTTTCCAAAAGCGCGAAGTGAAACGAGGATCTCTGTCTGAGACAATGCTGGATGGTGCACCGTGGAGTCTTATGATCTCTCGTCTATACGTATCTGCGAGTTTACTTACCGGATCTTCCTTGCGGATCGGTAAGAAATGAGCTTATTTGGTAAGTCGATCAACGATAACCCAAATTGCATCGTGCTTCCTTTTGGTAGGCGGAAGACCGGTAACAAAATCCATGGTGATTTTATCCCACTTCCACTCAGGAATGCCTAACGGTTGAAGGAAACCGCCAGATCGCTGATGCTCGATCTTAACCTGCTGGCAGGTAAGACATTTGGAGACGTAAGTGGCCACATCCTGTTTCATACCACTCCACCAAAAGTACTGTTTGATGTCATGGTACATTTTTGTCGAACCAGGATGTATCGAGAATGGGGAGCTATGAGCTTCAGCTAACAAAGCTTCCCGGAGTTCTTGGTCATCAGGAACACAAAGTCTAGTGCCCTACCATACGATACCATCTGCATCTACTCTGAATTCTGTCTGCTTCTCCAAATTCTGTACTATCGCCCAGATTTCTCCGTCATCTTTCTGAGCTTCTTTGATCTTAGATAGTAACTCGGGTTCTACTCTAAGATTCCCCAGTAACCATGATGTCCACGTATCATGTACTCGATGTCTAGTCGCTCCAAGTCTCTTATGATTTCCTCTTTGATTCTAATGCCGTTGATCATTCCGGACTTCCTGCTAAGAGCATCTGCTACTACATTCACCTTTCCGGGATTATACTGTAGATTAATGTCATAATCCTTCAACAGCTCTAACCATCTTCTCTGCCTCATGTTCAATTCATGCCGAGTGAAGATATACTTCAAGCTCTTGTGGTCCGTGAAAATGTCACATGATTCTCCATATAAGTAGTGTCTCCATATCTTCAATGCAAACACGACTGCAGCAAGTTCCAGATCGTGCGTGGGGTAATTTTCTTCATAAGGCTTAAGCTGCCGTGAAGCGTACGCGATCACTTTCCCATGTTGCATGAGAACACAGCCAAGTCCCTTCCCCGATGCATCGCTGCAGATTTGAAATCCACCCGTACCAGATGGTAGAGTAAGAATAGGTGCAAATACTAACTTCTACTTCAGGTCTTCAAAGCTCTTCTCTCGATCTTCAGTCCAGACGAATTTCTCCCCTTTCCGCATCAGTTTGGTCAATGGTAGTGCTAGGCGGGAAAAGTTCTCCACGAACCTACGGTAATAGCCAGCTAAGCCTAAGAAACTGCGGACTTCCGTCGCTGATGTCGGCCTCGGCGACTTGGTAATGGCCTCAACCTTCGCTGGATCCATAGTGATTCCTTCTGCTGATACAATGTGACCTAAGAATGCCACCTTGTCTAACCAGAACTCACACTTGGAGAATTTAGCATACAGCTGCTTCTGGCGAAGAATCTGTAGTAGTGTACGAAGATGGTCTTCGTGTTCCTCCTTGGACTTTGAGAAAATCAGGATGTCATCGATGAAAACAATGACGAACTTGTCCAGAAATTCATGGAAGATTCTGTTCATCAGATCCATGAACACTGCTGGAGCATTTGTCAGGCCAAATGGCATAACTACAAACTCGTAGTGGCCATAACGGGTACGAAAGGCAGTCTTAGCAATATCCTGTTCCTTGACCCGTAGCTGATGATAGCCTGACCTAAGATCGATCTTGGAGAAGTGTTTGGCCCCTTGGAGTTGGTCAAACAGATCATCAATGCGTGGCAGTGGATACCTATTTCGAATGGTAATCTTGTTAAGCTCGCGATAGTCTATGCAAAGACGCATACTGCCATCCTTCTTCTTAACAAATAAGACCGGTGCGCCCCATGGAGATGCACTCGGTCGGATGAACCCTCGTTCAAGAAGTTCTTGCAGTTGGTCCTTCAGCTCCTTCAGCTCCTTCAGCTCCTTCAGCTCTATAGGAGCCATGCGATAAGGAGCCTTGGAGATTGGTTCAGCTCCTGGAACCAATTCGATACTGAATTCCACTTCTCGTGCAGGTGGTATGCCTGGAAGTTCTGCTGGAAACACGTCTTGGTATTCTGACACTATTGGTTGATCCTGAATGGATGGAGATTCAGCATCCATGTCGTGAACCGTAGCTAGATAACCCTCGCAGCCATGTGACAGTAGTGCACGCGCTTGCAGGGTGGATATGACTTGTACAGACCGTCCGGGTATGAACCCGTTATGAATGTACTCTGGTGCATTGACATCACCAAAGATAACTCGATATGAATGGCAGTCTATGGTAGCATGATACTTGGATAGCCAATCCATGCCCAAAATCATGTCGAAGTCATTCATGTCCAGCGGAAGTGCGTCGAAAGGTCGAACCTTATCATCAAATTCTAGGGGAAGCCTCTTGTATACATGGGTGATTAATACAGAGTCCCTCAAAGGCGTGGAAATAGTAAGCCTATTTTCTAGTGGCAAGGGGGGCATCCTAATGTTCTTAGCATAAGCAGTAGAAATAACCGAGTGAGTAGCACCCGTATCGAAAAGAACACATGCAGCGCGACCATACATATACAAGATTCCAGTGATGGTACCTTTAGACTTGTTGGCCTGGTCTCGAGATGTCGTGTAGACACGCCCGGCAGTAGGAGGCGGCTTGGTATCAGCATGTCCCGATGTACCCTCCATCTCGCCCTTACGGCAATCCTTCATAATATGGCTAGGAAGACCACACTTGAATCACGCATCAGTATTACGGCGACATGGTCCTGGGTGCCTACGGTGGCAAGTAGAGCAAAGAGGATGAGTGTATCCTCCAGCAGGTGCTCTGGCTGGCTGAGGACCTGATAAAACATTTTACATGAGACATAATAGTTGGGTACAAAGGACGAAGCGGATAATCGTAAGATTGAATACCAGTGATAGCTGGACGGCTAGGCTGCGAACCTCTCTGGTTCTGGTCCCTACCGTTTCCATGGTTCCTGGTAGAAGTTTGCTAAAGTGTCAGAATATGAGTTATAACATAAACATAAGGAATTTCATAAGTATTAGGACCTGCTGTTGCTGGATTGCCCGACGTTGTTACGGTAATTGTCATTACCGCCACGCCTATCCGTAGCAGAACGGTCGTTAGTCTGACCGTTTCCCTTGGGCTGGTGAGGCTGCTGCTGAGTAGCCGGCTGAGACCGGTCCCCAGTTTTCTGCCTGGAAGATACAGTTAAAGAGATGAATAATTGACATATGGAAAGTATACGGATTGGTCACCGCTTGAATACGAAGGTTTACCTCTTGTCGGGTCTTTCAGCTTCCCCGAACTCATCCCTCTCCTGCAGCATCTCCAGTTTTCGTGCTGCATCGGCCACTTGTGCTACAGTATTGAACGTAGCACACTAGATTGTTTGCGACCAATGTGCGAAGAGCCCATCTGAAGTGATGTGCCTGCTCTTCAGGAGTACCTGCTGCCACACCAAGGAAACCAGCCAAGCGAAGAAAGCGCTGCATAAACTCATTGCTATTCTCCCCAGCTCTCTGACGGATCCCATGGTACTCTCTCTTGAGCTTGTCCTGCTCAGCCTTGGGAAAGAACTGCTCCATCACCTCGTCCTTGAACTGAGCCCAAGTCAAACCAGCAACCCACTCATCACCACCTTCAGATTGCATCAAAGCTAACCACCAGTTGAGTACATCGCCTTCGAACCGATAGCATGCCAACCTCGCCTTGTATGCGGGGTCACAACCTATAGCGTTGAAAATCTTCTCGATGTGAGCCAACCAGCTTTCAGCATCGCTGGGGCTATCTGTCTTCTCAAAAGCTCGAGGGTGGAGCTTGTTGAATCTCTCCAGCCACACTGCTAATGTCACTGGAGGAGGAGGAGGAGGTGGCTGATTGTGCTGCTGATTGTTGGCAGCTTGAACTTCAGCCCGGATGTCATTCCTCAGTTGAGGAAGCAAGGCTTGCATGGCAGCCTGAATTGCAGCATTGAGCTGCTCCTGTTCGCATGTGAGAACCATCTGACAGTATAACATAAAACATATGATTAAACAGATCAAAACATAAAATATAAATACATACATGAAAAAAATTTATACTAAAATTTCACGAGAAAATTTTATGCAAGAAAATTTTGTGTATGAATGCATGATGCAGTTTTATGAAAACTTTTGTATGCTCGAGAGTGAACGCCTCTGGTCAGTTCACTCAAAACAAAGACATTACGAGGGGACGCCTATGGGTCGGTCCCAAAACTAAAAGTTTCGATAAACACATGCGACTAAATAGGGCCAGTCCTGTACCAACCATTACTTAGTCACAAACCCTGTAACAATGACATGTATATGTATGCTTAAAAAATGATGAATGCATGAAAACAACTGTCAGTTCTAGGAAGACCGTAGTGACTACCCACTAATCACAGGTCATATTTGAGAGCCTACAGGTCGAAGCCTTGGCTCTGATACCATAATTGTAACACCCCATTTTGGAAATGGAAATATCACAGTAATTATGGCGTGCCATCAAAGCATACAAGGTAAAATGTCTAAACATTACTTGACCATAACAAGGAAAATACCGGAATCAAACATCGGTAGTCCAAAAGTAAAGCTCATCACACACAAACATAGTATAGTAAAGGAAAAAGGACTAAACAATGTCCAAAGCATAAGTATCAAAAGAAAGGAAATGCATAATGTAAAGAAGGCTAGAAAGCTTCCAGTCCATATGCACGTACTCTTAGTGTCTACGAGCGTCCCTGAGTACCTGCCGTTTTGGGAACATAGAAAAGGAAAACGGCTGAGCAATATGCTTAGTGCACGGATGTACAATAAAGCATGAATAGGATAAGCATAATACATAATAACAACGGAAGAAAACTAAGTCCCGAGTAACCTGGTTAAGTCTTAATAAAACTGGTTTTATAGTTTGAAAGTCTTATGTTTATCTTATAAAAACTGTTTGTCATATTTTACCATTTAGCCAATATAGGTCATGAAAATCCACCGTGCATGAATAATTGGAGGGGTGACCTCATCATGCAAATTAGAGGGGTTGCCTCTAATTTAATATACTGGTTTTATGGGTAGGAGGGATCAGCTCCTTGTGAAGGATGCAAGGCACACACCACATTCACCATGTAATCCTGAATAAAACGTGTAACTAGGATGCACCCATACGCCCCACATGATAAATATAAATAAATGGCCAAAAGCTGAAGGGACGCCATGAGCAATCACTCCGCCGTTGTGAAGTCATAACATCAGTGCCTCTAATGTTATGGTTATGGTACCTCCATAACTAGGTGAAACTGGTCATGCATGTATATGGCTATAGGTAATTCATATTTAAACATAAGCAATCAAACTCATGCTTATACTACGGGAAAACAGTTGGCTGCATACGGGGAATCCTAATGAGGAAAGAATGTCCATACTGAAAGGACGGGAATCCGTACCTTATGTCTAGTGAACGAGAACGGTGAACTGCGAGAATCCTACTTCCGAAACACTAGTGCTACATAAATACGTACATGAAATAAGTATCTGCTTACTAAATACATAGCTGGTTTTATGTCATGTCTTAGCTTATTTCATATGTTCTTACTATGTTTTACTGGTTAAAGCCTTAAACTGTGATAAATCTTATATTCTATTCATTCTGATTAAGTATTTCTGATATTTCATGTGTTTTATACTTACTGTGTAATAATAAGTAACTTTCCAAAAATAGCAGGTTTCCTAAATTAGAAAGTTTCCAAAAATAGAAAGTTTCCAAAAATAGAAAGTTACCAAAAATAGAAAGTTTCCAAAAATAGAAAGTTTCCAAAAATAGAAAGTTTCCAAAAATAGAAAGTTTCCAAAAATAGAAAGTTTCCAAAAATAGATTTAATGCTTAAAATTGATAAGTTTCTAAAAATAGAAAGTTTCCATAAATAGATTAGCTGCCTTAATTAAATAAGTTTCCATAAATAGATTAGCTGCCTTAAATAATTAAGTTTCTAAAAATAGCTGGTTTCCATAAATAAATTAGCTGCCTTATTTAATTAAGTTCCTAAAAATAGAAAGTTTCCATAATTAGAAATAAGCTGGTTAAATAAGCTAAGTAAATAAGCCTAAGTGTTTTCATGATTATTTTCTAAGTCATATGATATATTGTATAGTTTAATAATTATTTCATGTAATTTAATTAAACTATAGGTTATAATATTTAATTAAAGTATAACATGTTTTAATTAAATATATTAAATACTTAGGTTAAAATATGTATTATTATATATTAATAATATAACCTAAGTCATTTTAATTAATTAATTATATCCATGGTTTTTAAAATAATTAATTAATTATAAGTCTTAAAAATAAATACTTAGGTTAAAATAATTTCATGATTATTAATAATTAAATAACCTAAATCATGTTATTAAATTAATTGCATCTTTATTAATTTAATTTTTAACATAAGTTCATAACATAAAGAAAACTAACATAAACCATGAACCGGATCTAAGCTTAAAAACATGAACCGGACATGAACCGACACCGTACCCCGAACCAAATCGGGGTACCCCTTGCTGCCGTGGGACCCACACGCACCAACCAAGACCATATGGTCTTGGTGGTGGTCGGTTAAGCAAACCGAAACCCCCTTGGGGTCGGTTGCAGCCTGCGGCCAAAACAAAACACCCCTTAAATCGACCCTTTGATTTATTTAATCATCA
The DNA here is from genome assembly GCA_025667525.1 of Glebionis coronaria. Classification (NCBI taxonomy): domain Eukaryota; kingdom Viridiplantae; phylum Streptophyta; class Magnoliopsida; order Asterales; family Asteraceae; genus Glebionis; species Glebionis coronaria. The sequence goes on from CM046882.1 coordinate 424,775,032, forward strand.
AAACATGTTAGATCTATGATTAATTAATGTGTTTTTATAAAAACATCACATGTTCATAATTAATAAAAAGATTAAATTAAAAGAAAAGGTTTAAAAAGGTTTTACCGTATTCGTGGATCAAGAGGGTGAAGAACAAACACGAACAAACAACAAATCTTCAAGATCCAAGATCAATGAATCACCTTGTATGGTGATGTGTAGGTGGCGGCACAAAGAACAAGGGAGGAAGGGGTTTTAGGTTTTTCTTAAAAATTCTTCTGTAACTTAATTTGAGTAGTGAAAACTAAATATAACCCCCTTTTAGTAAAATTGACAATAGGCTTGGCCCATTGCTCTTATTTGGCCGCGGGTAGGGACCCCCCCCATGGGGTTCCCGTACCTCTTTTCGTGTCTCGTTATTTAGTTACTCGTTTGTGTTTATTTATATTCGTGTTTTAAATGTTCTCGTTACGTAAATACCATAATCTAATATATTTAATTACGCTCGTAATAAATATATATACGTAATTAATAATAGCTCGTGTTTTAATTACGTTCGTGATTTCGTGATCGCATGTTCGTGATTTATTATTGCTAAATAATTATTACGTGATCGTGCATATAAAATACTTATCGTGTTCTAACACGTATGTAATACGTAAACTCCTAACACGTAATCGTAATCATGCTATATTAGGAAAGTTTTTAACTAGTACGTACGATCCTAAGGGTACTATGCATGGTAAAAGCATGCGGGTTTTACACATGTAAAATGAAAGGATGCCACGAGAAATCAGTCTCGTCGCGGAAGAGTCACGACACCGGTGCCTCAAGTGTCATGGTTATGGTACCTCCATAACTAGGTGGTCATGGTCATGCATGTATATAGCTCAGGAAATTTAAAATGATAGCATGGCAAATAATGAAAGTTTTATGAAATGAAAACTAGGGAAAACAGATGGCAGCAAACGGGGAATCCTAATCATGCATAGAAAGAGATGTCCTTACTGAAGGACGGAATATCCGTACCTTATGTCCAGTAAACGATGAAAGATGAAATGATGGAAAGTCCTACTCCGACTTCACGTAAGCTACATAATAAATGACGTGTATGATTTGTTTGTTAATGTATAAAGACTGATTCTTTGTTTAGTTTACTTGTTCTTGACTTGTTTTACTTGTTCTTGACTTGTTTTACTTATTCATGTTTTATCGTGTCCTTCTTAGTATTAATACGTTCATGTGTTCTTGATTAATGTATTACATGTTTATTGTGTTAATATGCTTGATGTTTCCATAATTAGTAACTTTCTAAAAATAGCAGGTTTTTATATATAGTAACTTTCCAAAAATAGCATGTTTTCATAATTATTAACTTTCCAAAAAAAGTAAGTTTCTATAAATAGTAAGTTTCCATAAATAGTAAGTTTCCAAAAAGGGTAAGTTTCCATAAATAGTAATAAGCTGATTTAATAAGCTTATCATATAAGCTGAGTCTTAAAGAACATATTTTATAACTGATGATTTATTAAATGGTAATATAGTAAAGTTTATTCAAATGGATACTTTAGCATAACATAAGAACTATTAAATAATAATATAACATGATTTATAAAGTGATTATTAGTTAATAATAAAGCATGATCTATATTTAATAAAACTTTACCATAAACTTGATAATTGTATAATTAAATAAAAACATAAATTAATTTAATTAAGCCCTAGTTAAATACAATTAATTAAATAAGCTAGTCCTTAATTAACTTAAATTAAATAGGGCCATGATTAATTTCACTAATAATTAAATAATTTAATTATTTTAAATACATAATTAATTATCCAAAACAAATAACCAAACACCCCTTTTTGATGCTTCGGTTTAGTCGAGCCCCAAACATAGCCCACCGAGACCTTGAGGTCTCGGTTGCACGAACAAACAAACACCACCACAGCCACCGGTTGTGGCCTATTGCCACTGCCAGTCGTGGCTTCCCACTGGCCAAACAACCTTCCCACCGAGACCAATGGTAGTCTCAGTTGCCACTGGTAGAACAAACACCCCCATTGAGGTCCTTCTGCTTGCGGCTGACAAATGAACCCAACCACCGAGCCTTAAGGTTGGCGGTTATGGGCTTATTATTTCCACCGAGAGCACCCTTAGAAAGGGTTCTTGGTTTTCATGTCCAAACCACATCAAACCCGAATCATTTCTAGGTTAATTAATCATAACTACATGTTCATATATTAACATTAAATTCATGATTTTTAAAATAAAAAGGAAGGATTAAGGATTAGCGATTGAATCAATGATCTAAGACAATTAAACCCGAACACACCCTTATGATTAATCGAAGATCAAAACTTGTTTTCTCCTCCCTTTTTCTCTTCTTGCCGGCGGCACCCACACACACCAAACTAGGGTTTTCTTTACAACTTTGTGAAATGAATGAAATTTTATTCCCTTGTGATTGTAAATTGGTTATCGGGTCGGGCCTTGGATCCCTTTTCTTTTTCTTTTAAAACCGGCCACAACACCCCATTAGATATGTTTTCGTGTTTTAATTATTTTTCGTGCATTGCATAATCGTATCTTAAGTTCGTGTTAAATATTGTCGGGTATTATTTAATATACTTAAATACTTGTCGTAATACATTAAATGTACGTAATACTTGTCGTGCATTAATTAATATTCAAAGTTTTAATTAATTCGTATTTTCATGTATTTTATATTTTCATGTATTTTATGCGGGTTTTACATATCCGTAAACTAATAACCAACTTTTTCTTGACACTTCAGCCCAAAAAAGTTACACACGCCATGGCTGGAACCATATAAGTTTTAGTTACGTCATAATACCATTTTGCATCTATAGGCTCATAGTGGACAATATTAAACATAAAGAGGATACGCCCGCCATGGCTGCAACCACGAATGGTTACCCCATAAAGATACGAGAATCTCTAATTTAACCAATCATATTAAAACTCATCACAACCAAATGTAACTATACATACAACTCAATAATAAATATAATCACCAATAGGAAAAGTAGTATCCATATCAATATGCATGCAATCTCATGCACAACCAACATTGCAACATAAAATATTTTGAAAACATTCGAAGTCATTCTTTTTCAACACTCGTTTTTTTACTCAGTCATGTGTTACACCTGTTTTCCAATGTCGGAAAAACAAAATCCAAAGGTTCTATAAAGAAGAAAAAAGGCTCGGATAGGGTAACTTTTAGGAAAAAAAGCACGATATACACGCCATGGCTAAAACTCGCAGGTTGCGCTACCACGGTACGTGTAATCTAAGCATTAACCTGACCCATTAAAAATCATCCAAGCCATAATAATTGTAAAACCCGCATGCTTTTACCATGAATAGTACCCTTACGATCGTACGTACATGATTAGAACTTTCCTTATTTAACACGTTTACGTTTCAAGAACAAGATTTACAAGTATTACGTACGTGTTATAACACGATAAATATTTAATACGTATTAAGACAAGATAATTATTTCAATAATAATTATAATCACGAACATGCGAATATGAAATCATGAACGTAAATAATCACGAGCTTAGTATTACGCACTTATGTATATTTATTACGATCATGAATAAATATAATAAGACACGAACGATAACTATTTAAATCATGTAAACACGAACACGAGAACACACTTAATATTAGACAATAGAAAACTATGGGTTACCCTTGTGGGCCCCATCCTACCTGCGGCTAGAAAACAAGATAAGGGCCAAGCCCATTTAAATTTTTACTAAACAAGGAATAAGGAAAAGATATGTTTTATAATAACAAAAATTAGAAAAATAAGAAAACCCTAAATCTCTCTTTCGTTTGTCCTTGGCCGCCGGGTATAAACACACACAAGGGTGTGTTGGTTGATTTTTTGTGATTGGTTTATTGCGAGGTTGTTCGTGTGTTCATCCTCCTTTGTTTCACGTAATCGGTAAACCCTAAACCCTTTTTCTTTTTATGTTATTGATTAACTGAACACATGAAATCATGAATGGTATAAAAACAAGTAAATACATGTTAATAAAATCATGGGGGTAAATTAATTAGGGTCTAAGGGGTGTTTGTTTCGGCCGGACACACAAACCGAGAGCCCAAGGCTCTCGGTGTGCCTTGTGTGAACACAGACGAGACCTACGGGTCTCGGTGTGGTGTGGTTGATCTCGGCCGCAAAGAACAAGGGAACCCCGACCATGTCGGGGGGTGTGCTTGGTGTTCGGTTTGGACTCGGCTAAGAACAAGAACCACCACCGGCTTAAGCCGGTGGCTAAATAAGGAAAGCAGGAGGAACTTTAGGCCGCGGCAGCAGGGGTAACCACCGGCTAGCCGGTGGGAACTTTTGCTAGCCGGCGGCTAGCCAAGACCAAGGGTGCGTTTGGGTGGTCGGTTCATGGGTTAAATCGGTCCGGTTCACGACATGTTTAGATTAAAACACGGGTTCGGTTCATGGGTTATTTTTGCAAGTTAATTATTTTACAAGGTTAATTATTTTAACAAGATTTAAATTAAATTAATTAAAACATGTACATAATTAATTTAATTTATGCATGATTTAGGTTATTAATATTATTATTATTACATGAATTTTAACCTAAGTAATTACCATTTTATTTAGAATATATAATTACATAATTATTAAAATCATGACTTATAATTAATTAATTTACATGACTTGAGCCGAACGAGAATGAATACCACACAGAAAAGAGGTTATATTATTAATGGATAATAATACATGTGTTAATCTAAGTATTTTTTTACCTTTATTTAATTAAATCATGTTATATTTAATTAAATACTTTAGCCTATAGTTTATTTAATTTACATGAAATAATTAATAAACTATACTATTTAATTACATGACTTAGAATATTAATCAGTAAACACTTAAGCTTATATAATTAGCTTAATAATCTAGCTTATTTCTATTTATAGAAACTTTCTATTTTTAGAAACTTATTTAATTAAGGCAGCTAATCTAGTTATTGAAACTTTCTATTTTTAGAAACTTATCTATTTTAAGCGGTAAATCTATTTTTAGAAACTTTCTATTTTTGTAAACTTTCTATTTTTGGAAACATTCTATTTTGGAAACTTTCTATTTTTGGAAACTTTCTATTTTTGGAAACTTTCTATTTTCGGAAACTTTCTATTTTAGGATACCTGCTATTTTTAGAAAGTACTTATTATTACACAACAAGTATAATAATACAAGAAATACAAGTAATACTTAATCAGAATAGACAGAATACATGATAAACACAGTATAAAGCTTAAATCAGTAAAACATGACATGAACATATAAAACAAGCTAAGACATGATATAAAACCAGTTACGTACTCAGTAATCAGATACTTATACACGTATGTATTTATGTAGCATTAGTGATACCGAAGTAGGACTCTCTTCCGTTCGTCTTCTTCGTTCACTGGACACAAGGTACGGATTCTCCGTCCTTTCAATATGGACATTCTTCCTTATTAGGATTCCCCTTATGCAGCCAACTGTTTTTCTCCAGTATATGTTTTATATGTTTTTGAATTGCTTATGTTTAATTAGATACCTAAAGCCATATACATGCATGACCAGTTTCACCTAGTTATGGAGGTACCATAACCATAACACTGGAGGCACCAGTGTTATGACTCCACCATGACGGAGTGATAGCTCGTGGCGTCCCTTCAGCTTTTGGCCATATTATTATTATCAGGTGGGGCGTGGGTGCATCCTAGTTTACATGTTTTCAGCAGTTTATTCAGGTGAATGTGGTGTGTGCCTTGCATCCTTCACAAGGAGCTGATCCCCCCTACCCAAACCAGTATATTAAATTAGAGGCAGCCCCTCTAAATTGCATGAGAAGGTCACCCCTCCAAGTATTCATGTACGTTGATAATTCATGACCTATATTGGCTAATGGTAAACATGTTAAACAGTTTTTATAAGATAAACATAAGGCTTTTCAAACTATAAAACCAGTTTTAATAAGATATACCAGGTTATCCAGGACTTAGTCTTTTCCGCTGCTCTATGCTTATATGGTTATATTATTCATGCTTTAGATGTATATCCGTGCACTGAGCGTTATGCTCAGCCGTTTTCCTTTCATGTTCCCAAAATGGCAGGTACTCAGGGACGCTCGTAGACTCTAAGCGTACGTGCATATGGATTGGAAGCTTCCTAGCCTTCTTTACTTTATGCATTTCTTTATACTTTGATACTCATTTCCATGGACATTTTTTAGTCCTTTCATTTACAGTATTTATGTTTGTGTGTGATGAGTTCTACTTTTAGGATACCGATGTTTGTTTCCGGTATTTCCTTTATGGTCATGTGATGTTTAATACATTATCCTTGTATGCTTTTATGACACGCCATAATCACGCGTGACATTCCATTTATCAAAATGGGGTGTTACAATTATGGTATCAAAGCCAAGGCTTCGACCTGTAGGCTCTCAAAACATGACCTGTGATTAGTGGGTAGTCACTATGGTCTTCCTAGAACTGACAGTCGATTTCATGCATTCATCATTTTCATGCATACATATATATGTCATTGTCGCAGGTTTATGACTAAGTAATGGTTGGTACAGGACTGGCCCTATTTAGTCGCATGTGCTTTTATCGAAACTTTTAACTTTGGGACCGACCCATAGGCGTCCCCTAGCCATGTCTTTTGTTTTGAGTGAACTGACTATAGGCGTTCACTCTCGCGCATACAAAAGTTTTCATAAAAGTGCATCATGCATTCATGTATAAATTTTCTTGCATAAAATTTTTCTCATGATTTATTGGTATAAATTCTTTTCATGTATATAGTTTATGTTTTGATCAGTTTAATCATGTATTTTATGTTATATTGTCAGATGGTTCTCACACGCGAGCAGGAACAACTCAATGCAGCAATCCAAGCTGCAATGCAGGTTATGCTTCCTTAGCTGAGGAACGAAATCACGGCTGAGGTTCAGGCTGCCAACAACCAGCAGCATCACCCAGTACCTCCTCCTCCTCTTCCAGCAACATTGGTCACGTGGCTGGAGAGATTTAATAAGCTCCGCCCTCGAGATTTCGAGAGAACAGATAGCCCCAATGAAGCTGAAAGCTGATTGGCTCACATTGAGAAGATCTTCGATGCTATGGGCTATGACCCCGTCTTCAAGTCAAGGTTGGCTTGCTACAGATTCGAAGGTGATGTACAATCATGGTGGATGGCACTGAAGCAGTCTAAGGGAGGTGATAATTGGGTGGCTGGTTTGACTTGGGCTCAGTTCAGGGATTTGGTGATGGGACAGTTCTTTCACAAGGCTGAGCAAGACAAGCTAAAGAGAGAGTACCATGGAATCCGACAGAGAGCTCGGGAGAATAACAACGAGTTCATGCAACGCTTTCTTCGCTTGGCTGGTTTTCTTGGTGCAGTAGCAGGTACTCCTGAAGATCAGGCACACCACTTCAGGTGGGCTCTTCGTACATCGGTCGCAAACAACTTGGTGTGTGCAACGTTCAACACGGTAGCACAAGTGGCCGATGCAGCACGTAAGCTGGAGATGCTGCAGGAAAGAGATGAGTTCGGGGAAGCAGAGAGACCCGATAAGAGGTAAACATTCGTATTCAATGATGACCAATCCGTATTCTTTCAGTACATGTCTATATTTCATCTCTTTAAACTGTATCTTCCAGGCAGAAGACTGGGGACCGGTCTCAGCCGGCTACTCAGCATCAGCCTACTCAGCCCAAGGGAAACTGTCAGACTAACGACCGTTTTGCTACAGATAGGCGTGGCGGTAATGATAATTACCGTAGCAACGCTGGACACTCCAACATCAGCAGGTCCTTATACTTACTCATTTCCTTATGATTACATGTTAAAATTCTAAATTCTGACACGTTAGGGAATCTTCTACCAGGAATCATGGTAACGGGAGGGACCAGAACCAGAGAGGTTCACAACCTAAACGTCCAGCTATCACTGGTATTCCATCTTACGATTTACCCGCATTGTCTTTGTACCTTTTACCATGTCTCATGTATATTGTTCTTATCAGGCTCTCAGCCAGTCAGGACACCTGCTGGAGGATATACTCATCCTCTTTGCTCTACCTTCTACCGTAGGCACCCAGGGCCATGTCGCCGCGACAGCGACGCATGAAACAAGTGTGGTCTTCCTGGCCATCGCATGAAGGATTGCCGCAAGGGCGAGATGGAGGGTACCTCGGGACATGCTGATACCAAGCCGCCTCCTACTAGTGGACGCGTTTACACGACATCTCGCGATCAGGCTAACAAGTCTACAGGTACCATCACTGGAATCTTGTATATGTATGGTCAAGCTGCATGTGTTCTGTTTGACACGGGTGCTACTCACTCGGTCATTTCTACTACTTATGCCAAGAATGTTAGGATACTCCCCATCCCACTAGAGAATATACTGAGTATTTCCACGCCTTTGAGAGACTCTGTACGCATAACCCATGTGTACAAGAGCCTTCCCCTAGAGTTTGACGACAAGATTCGTCCTGTTAACGCACTTCCGCTAGACATGAATGATTTTGACATGATTTTGGGCATGGATTGGTTATCCAAACATCAGGCTACCATAGACTGCCATTCATATCGAGTCATCTTCGGTGACGTTAATGCACCAGAGTACATTCACAACGGGTTCATACCCGGAAGGTCTGTACAAATCATATCAACCCTGCAAGCACGTGCACTACTTTCACATGGTTGCAAGGGCTATCTAGCTACTGTTCGTGACATGGATGTTGAATCCCCATCAATTCAAAATCAGCCGATAGTGTCAGAATTTCCAGAAGAACTTCCGGGCATACCACCTGCACGTGAAGTAGAATTTAATATCGAGCTCATCCCAGGAGCTGAGCCGATTTCCAAGGCTCCTAATCGCATGGCTCCCATAGAGTTGAAGGAACTGAAGGATCAATTACAAGAACTTCTGGAACGAGGCTTTATTCGACCGAGCGCATCTCCATGGGGCGCACCGGTCTTATTCGTTAAGAAGAAAGACGGCAATATGCGTCTTTGCATAGACTATCGCGAGCTCAATAAGATTACCATCAAGAATAGGTATCCACTACCACGTATAGACGATATGTTTGATCAACTCCAAGGGGCGAAACATTTCTCCAAGATTGATCTAAGGTCGGGCTATCATCAGCTACGGGTGAAGGAGCAGGACATCGCCAAGACAGCTTTCCGTACACGCTATGGCAACTAAGAATTTGTAGTCATGCCATTTGGCCTTACCAATGCTCCAGCAGTGTTCATGGATTTGATGAACAGAATCTTCCATGAATTTCTGGACAAGTTCATCATTGTCTTCATTGACGACATCCTGATATTCTCTAAGTCCAAGGAGGAACACGAAGACCATCTTCGTACAGTACTACAGATTCTTCGCCAGAAGCAGCTGTATGCTAAATTCTCTAAGTGTGAGTTCTGGTTAGACAAGGTGGCATTCGTAGGTCACATTGTATCAGCAGAAGGAATCACGATGGATCCAGCAAAGGTTGAGGCTATTACCAAGTGGCCAAGGCCGATATCAGCGACTGAAGTCCTCAGTTTCCTAGGCTTAGCTGGTTATTACCGTAGATTCGTGGAGAACTTTTCCCGTTTAGCACTACCATTGACCAAACTGATGCGGAAAGGGGAGAAATTCTTCTGGACTGAAGAAAGAGAGAAGAGCTTTGAAGACCTAAAGCAGAAGTTAGTATCTGCACCGATTATTACTCTCCCATCTGGTACAGGTGGATTTCATATCTACAATGATGCATCAGGAAAGGGACTTGGCTCTGTTCTCATGCAACATGGGAAAGTGATCGCGTACGCTTCACGGCAACTTAAGCCTTATGATGAAAATTACCCTACGCATGACTTGGAACTTGCAGCAGTCGTATTTGCATTGAAGATATGGAGGCACTACTTGTATGGAGAATCATGTGACATTTTCACGGACCACAAGAGTTTGAAGTATATCTTCACTCAACGTGAATTGAACATGAGACAGAGGAGATGGTTAGAGCTGTTGAAGGATTATGACATTAATCTGCAGTATCATCCCGGCAAGGCGAATGTAGTGGCAGATGCACTTAGCAGAAAGTCCGGAATGATAAACGGTATTAAAATTGAGGAGGAAATTATAAGAGACTTAGAGCGACTAGACATAGAGATCATGGTACGTGGACAACACGGTTACTGGGCTAATCTTAGAGTGGAACCCGAGTTACTCTCCAAGATCAAGGAAGCTTAGAAAGACGATGGAGAAATCTGGGTGATAATTCAGAATTTGGAGAAACAGACAGAATTTCGAGTAGACGCAGACGGTATCTTATGGCAGGGCACGAGACTTTGTGTTCCTGATGATCAAGAACTCCGGGAAGCATTGTTAGCTGAGGCTCATAGCTCCCCATTCTCTATTCATCCTGGTTCGACCAAGATGTACCATGACATCAAGCAGTACTTTTGGTGGAGTGGTATGAAACAGGATGTTGCGACTTACGTCTCCAAATGTCTTACCTGCCAGCAGGTTAAGATCGAGCATCAGCGATCTGGCGGTCTTCTTCAACCGTTAGATATTCCAGAGTGGAAGTGGGACAAGATCACCTTGGATCTTGTTACCGGTCTTCCACAGACAAAGAGGAAGCACAATGCGATTTGGGTTATCGTTGATCGACTTACCAAATTAGCTCATTGCTTACTGATCCGCAAGGAAGATTCGGTCAGTAAACTCGCCGATACTTATAGGAGGGAGATCATAAGACTTCACGGTGCTCCATCCAGCATCGTCTCAGACAGAGATCCTCGGTTCACTTCGCGATTTTGGCAAAGTCTATAGAAAGCTTGGGGGACAAAACTTAAGCTTAGCACGGCTTTTCATCCTCAAAAGACGGGCAGTCGGAGCGAACGATTCAGACATTGGAAGACATGTTGAGGTCATGTGCGTTGGAATGGACGAGTGATTGGGATGATTATATCTGTTTGGTGTAGTTTGCATACAACAACAGTTGGCACGCAAGTATCAAGTGTGCTCCTTTCGAGATGTTGTATGGCAGAAAGTGTCGCGCCCCAATCTGCTAGGATCAGTTTGGTGAGCGAACACTTGAAGGACCAGAAATGATAGAGCTGACTAACGAGAAGGTCGTAGTAGCTAAGAAGAAACTGCAAGAAGCACGGTCACGTCAAAAGAGTTACGTAGACAAGCATCGTAGGGACTTACATTTTAACGTAGGAGATCAAGGATTTTCCTTAAGGTTTCGCCGGCACGTGGTGTTAGACGTTTTGGAATCAAAGGGAAGCTCAGTCCTCGATTCATCGGACCGTTTGATGTCATTGAACGAGTCGGTGAAGTATCTTACCGTTTTGCGTTACCTCCGCAGCTTTCTCATGTTCACGATGTTTTCCATGTGTCCTTACTCAGAGGGTACAAGTATCATCCCCTTCACATGGTTCAGTATCCACTGGAACAGATTCGTGAAGATCTCACTTTCATAGAAGAACCCGAACGAGTTCTTGACAGACAAGAACGAGTCATGAGAAGGAAGACGATTCCATTCGTCAAAATCCTTTGGAGGGATCATACCGAGCGGGAAGCCAATTGGGAAACAGAGGAGTCTATCCGGGCTTCTTACCCTCATTTCATATTTTGAATTCGGGTATGTTCTTCTTTTCTAGTTACTTTATCTATAATTCAGGGACGAATTATTCTTTTTAGGGGAGAAGAGTTGTAAAACCCGCATGGTTTTACCATGAATAGTACCCTTACGATCGTACGTACATGATTAGAACTTTCCTTAATTAACACGTTTACGTTTCAAGAACAAGATTTACAAGTATTACGTACGTGTTATAACACGATAAATATTTAATACGTATTAAGACACGATAATTATTTTAATAATAATTATAATCACGAACATGCGAACATGAAATCATGAACGTAAATAATCACGAGCTTAGTATTACGTATTTATGTATATTTATTACGATCATGAATAAATATAATAAGACACGAACGATAACTATTTAAATCATGTGAACACGAACACAAGAACACACTTAATATTAGACACGAGAAAACTATTGGTTACCCTTGTGGGCCCCATCCTACCCGCCGGCTAGAAAACAAGACAAGGGCCAAGCCTATTTAAATTTTTACTAAACAAGGAATAAGGAAAGATATGTTTCATAATAACAAAAATTAGAAAAACAAGAAAACCCTAAATCTCTCTTTGGTCTCTCCTTGGCCGCCGGGTATAAACACACACAAGGGTGTGTTGGTTGATTTTTGGTGATTGGTTTATCGTGAGGTTGTTCGTGTGTTCATCCTCCTTTGTTTCACGTAATCGGTAAACCCTAAACCCTTTTTCTTTTTATGTTCTTGATTAATTGAACACATGAAATCATGAATGGCATAAAAACAAGTAAATACATGTTAATAAAATCATGGGGGTAAATTAATTAGGGTTTAAGGGGTATTTGTTTTGGCCGGACACACAAACCGAGAGCCCAAGGCTCTCGATGTGCCTCGTGTGAACACAGCCGAGACCTACGGGTCTTGGTGTGGTGTGGTTGATATCGGCCGCAAGGAACAAGGGAACCCCGACCATGTCGGGGGGGGGGGGGGTGTTTGGTGTTCGGTTGGGTCTCGGCTAAGAACAAGAACCACCACCGGCTTAAGCCGGTGGCTAAATAAGGAAAGCAGGGGGAACTTTAGGCCGCGACAGCAGGGGTAACCACCGGCTAGCCGGTGGGAACTTTTGCTAGCCGGCGGCTAGCCAAGACCAAGGGTGTGTTTGGCTGGCCGGTTCATGGGTTAAACTGGTCCGGTTCATGACATGTTTAGATTAAAACACGGGTTCGGTTCATGGGTTGTTTTTGCAAGTTAATTATTTTACAAGGTTAATTATTTTAACAAGATTTAAATTAAATTAATTAAAACATGTACATGATTAATTTAATTTATGCATTACTTAGGTTATTAATATTATTATTATTATTACATGAATTTTAACCTAAGTAATTACCATATTATTTAGACTATATAATTAATTAATTATTAAAATCATGACTTATAATTAATTAATTTACATGACTTAGGTTATATTATTAATGGATAATAATACATGTGTTAACCTAAGTATTTTTTTTACCTTTATTTAATTAAATCATGTTATATTTAATTAAATACTTTAGCCTATAATTTATTTAATTTACATGAAATAATTAATAAACTATACTATTTAGTTACATGACTTAGAATATTAATCAGTAAACACTTAAGCTTATATAAATAGCTTAATAATCCAGCTTATTTCTATTTACAGAAACTTTCTATTTTTAGAAACTTATTTAATTAAGGCAGCTAAACTATTTATGGAAACTTTTTATTTTTAGAAACTTATCTATTTTAAGCAGTATATCTATTTTTGGAAAGTTTCTATTTTTGGAAACTTTCTATTTTAGGAAACTTTCTATTTTGGAAACTTTCTATTTTTGGAAACTTTCTATTTTTGGAAACCTTCTATTTTTGGAAACTTTCTATTTAGGAAACCTGCTATTTTTAGAAAGTACTTATTATTATACAACAAGTATAATAATACAAGAAATACAAGTAATACTTAATCAGAAAAGACAGAATACATGATAAACGCAGTATAAAGCTTAAATCAATAAAATATGACATGAACATATAAAACAAGCTAAGACATGATATAAAACCAGTTACGTACTCAGTAATCAGATACTTATACACATATGTATTTATGTAGCATTAGTGATACAGGACTCTCTTCCGTTCGTCTTCATCGTTCACTGGACACAAGGTATGGATTCTCCGTCCTTTCAGTATGAACATTCTTCCTTATTAGGATTCCCCGTATGCAGCCAACTATTTTTCCCCAGTATATGTTTTTGAATTGCTTATGTTTAATTAGATACCTAAAGCCATATACATGCATGACCAGTCACCTAGTTATGGAGGTACCATAACCATAACACTAGAGGCACAAGTGTTATGACTCCACCATGACGAAGTGATAGCTCGTGGCGTCCCTTCAGCTTTTGGCCATATTATTATTATCAGGTGGGGCGTATGGGTGCATCCTAGTTTACATGTTTTCAGCAGTTTATTCAGGTGAATGTGGTGTGTGCCTTGCATCCTTCACAAGGAGCTGATCCCTCCTACCCAAACCAGTATATTAAATTAGAGGCAACCCCTCTAATTTACATGACGAGGTCACCCCTCCAAATATTCATGCACGTTGATAATTCAGGACCTATATCGGCTAATGGTAAACATGTTAAGCAGTTTTTATAAGTTAAACATAAGGCTTTTCAAACTATAAAAAAAGTTTTAATAAGATATACTAGGTGTAAAACCCGCATGATTTTACCATGAATAGTACCCTTAAGATCGTACGTATTAGATTAAAACTTTCCTTTTATAGTATGATTACGTTCACGTGTTAGGATTTTACGTATTACGTACGTGTTAGAACACGATAAGTATTTATTACGTACGAACACACAATAATTATTTAACAATAATTAATCACGAACATGCGATCATGAAATCATGAACGTAATTAAATCACGAACTAATATTAATTACGTATATATATTTATTACGAGCACGAATAAATATATTAAGTCACGGTTAATATTTAACGAGAACACATAAAACACGAACACAAAAAAACACGAACGAACACTTAAATAAGGAGACACGGAAAAACGGTACGGGTACCCCATGTGGGGCCCCCTACCCGCGACCACATCAAGACCATGGGCCAAGCCCATCAAAATTTTACTAACATGGGGTAAATGTGAAATCTTGTTTTCATTTTTCACTTTACAGTAAAAACATTAAAAACCCTAAAAAGATTTTTGGCTTCTTCCTTCTTGCATTCTTTGGCCGCCGCACCTAAACACAAGAAAAGGGGTGTTTGTTCGATTTTGATCTTGATTTTAGTGCAAGTGTTCGTGTGTGTTCATCCTCGTTAGATCCACGCATTCGGTATACCTTTTTAATCCTTTTTCTTTTTGATTTGATTTAATAAAATTAATTAAGAACATGATGTTTTTAAAAACCTAATTAAAAACATAAACTAAACATGAAAAAGGTTATGGGGTAAATCAAAACAGAGGTTTTAGGGGTGTTTGTATGTGGCCGCCGCCTAAACCGAACCCCAAGGGGGTCTCGGTTTGGCTTATAGACCACCACCGAGACCACAAGGTCTCGGTTTGATGGTGTGGGTCCCACGGCAGCAGCAAACAAGGGGGAACCCTGATGTGGTTCGGGGTATGGTATTGATTTCGAGTCCGGTTCATGGTTTCTAGTCACGATCCGGTTCATGGTTTATGTTAATGTGATATTTTTAATAATCATATGTTAAAATTAAATTAATAAAATATGACATGATTAATTTAATAAAACATGACTTAGGTTATAATTTTGTTATTAGATCATGGAATTATTAACCTAAGTATTTATATTTTTCTAGACTTTATAATTAATTAATTATTAAAAACCATGGTTACAATTAATTAATTAACATGACTTAGGTTATATTACTAATAATTAATAATACATGTTTTAACCTAAGTATTTAATCTTATTTAATTAAAAACATGATATATTTAATTAAATACTTTTAACCTATAGTTTATTTAAATTACATGAAATAATTAATAAACTATACCTTATATCATTATAACTTAGAAAAATAATCAGAAAACACTTAAGCTTATATACTTAGCTTATTTAACCAGCTTATATCTAATTATGGAAACTTTCTATTTTTAGAAACTTATTTAGTTTAGGCAGCTAATTTATTTATGGAAACTTTCTATTTTTAGAAACTTATCTATTTTAAGCAGCAAATCTAGTTTTGGAAACTTTCTATTTTTTGAAACTTTCTATTTTTGGAAACTTTCTATTTTTGGAAACTTTCTATTTTTGGTAACTTTTTATTTTTGGAAACTTTCTATTTTAGGAAACCTGCTATTTTTAGAAAGTTACTTATTATTACACAGTAAGTATAATAATACATGGAATACAAGAAATACTTAATCAGAATAGACAGAATATAAGATAAACACAGTTTAAGGCTTAAAACAGTAAAACATGATATGAACATATAAAATAAGCTAAGACATGACATAAAACCAGTTACGTATTTAGTAATTAGATACTTATTCATGTATGTATTTATGTAGCATTAGTGATACCGAAGTAGGACTCTCCTCAGTTCGTCTTCTTCGTTCACTAGACATAAGGTACGGATTCCCGTCCTTTCAGTATGGACATTCTTTCCTTATTAGGATTCCCCGTATGCAGCCAAATGTTACCCGTAGTATAAGTTTATATGTTTGATTTGCTTATGTTTAATTTAGAATACCTATAGCCATATACATGCATGACCAGTTTCACCTAGTTATGGAGGTACCATAACCATAACATTAGAGGCACTAATGTTATGACTTCACCATGGCGGAGTGATTGCTCGTGGCGTCCCTTCAGCTTTTGGCCATATTATTATATTTATCATGTGGGGCGTATGGGTGCATCCTAGTTACATGTTTTTCAGCAGATTA
Source organism: Glebionis coronaria (assembly GCA_025667525.1). Classification (NCBI taxonomy): domain Eukaryota; kingdom Viridiplantae; phylum Streptophyta; class Magnoliopsida; order Asterales; family Asteraceae; genus Glebionis; species Glebionis coronaria. The sequence goes on from CM046882.1 coordinate 424,791,671, forward strand.
CTCAGTGTGAATGTGGTGTGTGCCTTGCATCCTTCACAGGGAGCTGATCCCTCCTAACCAAACCAGTATATTAAATTAGAGGCAGCCCCTCTAATTTGCATGATTAGGTCACCCCTCCAAGTATTCATGCACGGTGGATTTTCATGACCTATATTGGCTAATGGTAGAATATGTTAAACAGTTTTTATAAGATAAACATAAGGCTTTTCAAACTATAAAACCAGTTTTACCAAGACTTAACCAGGTTATTCGGGACGTTGTTTCTTCCGCTGTTATATGTTATATGCTTATCCTATTCATGCGTTATTGTACATCCGTGCACTGAGCGTATTGCTCAACCGTTTTCCTTTTCTATGTTCCCAAAACGGCAGGTACTCAGGGACGCTCGTAGACTTTAAGCGTACGTGCATATGGACTGGAAGCTTTCTAGCCTTTCTTTACTTTATGCATTATCTTTACTTTGTTACACTTGCTATGGACGTTGTTTAGTCCTTTCCTTTACAGTATTTATGTTTGTGTGTGATGAGCTTTACTTTTGGACTACCGATGGTTGATTCTGGTATTTTCCTTTTATGGTCATGCAATGTTTAGACATTTTTCCTTGTATGCTTTGATGACATGCCATAATTACGCGTGACATTCCATTATCAAAATGGGGTGTTACACTTATGGTATCAGAGCCAAGGCTTCGACCTGTAGGCTCTCAAAATATGACCTGTGATTAGTGGGTAGTCACTATGGTCTTCCTAGAACGGACATTCGTTTTCATGCATTCATCATTTTTATGCATACATATATATGTCATTGTCGCAGGTTTATGACTAAGTAATGGTTGGTATAGGACTGGCCCTATTTAGTCGCATGTGTTTTATCGAAACTTTTAATTTGGGACCGACCCATAGGCGTCCCCTCGCCATGTCTTTTATTTTGGGTGAACTGACCATAGGCGTTCACTCTCGAGCATACAAAAGTTTTCATAAAACTGCATCATGCATTCATACACAAAATTTTCTTACATAAATTTTTTCTCTTGAATTTTTGGTATAAATTTTTTTCATGTATATATATATTTTATGTTTTGATCTGTTTAATCATATGTTTATGTTATACTATCAGATGGTTCTCACACGCGAACAGAAACAACTCAATGCTGCAATCCAAGCTGCAATGCAAGCTTTGCTTCCTCAACTGAGGAACGACATCAGGGCTGAGGTTCAAGCTGCCAACAATCAGCAGCATAACCAAGCACCTCCTCCTCCTCCTCCAGTGACATTAGCAGTATGGCTGGAGAGATTCAACAAGCTCCGTCCTCAAGCTTTTGAGAAAACAGATAGCCCCAGTGATGCTGAAATCTGGATTCCTCACATCGAGAAGATTTTCAATGCTATGGGATGTGACCCCGCATACAAGGCGAGGCTGGCATGCTATCGGTTCGAAGGCGATGTGCTAAATTGGTGGTTAGCATTGATGCAGTCTGAGGGAGGTGACGATTGGGTTACTGGTTTGGCATGGGCTCAGTTCAAAGACAGGGTGATGGAGCAGTTCTTTCCCAAGGCTGAGCAAGACAAGCTCAAGAGGGAATACCATGGGATCCGACAGAGAGCTGGGGAGAATAGCAACGAGTTTATGCAGTGCTTTCTTTGCTTAGATGGTTTCCTTGGTGCAGCAGCAGGTACTCCTAAAGAGCAAGCACACCACTTTAGGTGGGCTCTTCGCACATCGGTCGCAAACAATCTGGTGTGTGCTACGTTCAACACTGTAGCACAAGTGGCCGATGCAGCACGTAAGCTGGAGATGCTGCAGGAGAGAGATGAGTTCCGGGAAGCTGAGAGACCCGACAAGAGGTAAACATTCCTATTCAAGCGGTGATCAATCCGTATTCTTTCCATATATGTCAATTATTCATCTCTTTAAACTGTATCTTCCAGGCAGAAAACTGGGGACCGGTCTCAGCCGGCTACCCAGCAGCAGCCTCATCAGCCCAAGGGAGACGGTCAGACTAGCGACCGTTTTGCTACAGAAAGGCGTGGCGGTAATGATAATTACCGTAACAACGCTGGACACTCCAACAGCAGCAGGTCCTAATACTTACGCATTTTCTTATGATTTCATGTTATAACTCATATTCTAACACTTTAGCAAAACTTCTACCAGGAACCATGGAAATGGTAGGGACCAGAACCAGAGATGTTCACAGCCTGGCCGTCCAGCTATCACTGGTATTCACTCTTACGATTATCCGCATTGTCCTTTGTACCCTATTATCATGTCTTATGTAAAATGTTTTATCAGGTTCTCAACCAGCCAGAGCACCTGCTGGAGGATATATTCATCCTCTTTGCTCTACTTGCCACCGTAGGCACCCAGGGCCATGTCGTCGTAACACTGACGCATGCTTCAAGTGTGGTCTTCCTGGCCATATCATGAAGGATTGCCGTAAGGGCGAGATGGAGGGCACATCGGGACATGCTGATACCAAGCCGCCTCCTACCACTGGGCGTGTCTACACGACATCTCGAGACCTGGCCAACAAGTCTACAGGTACCATCACTGGAATCTTGTATATGTATGGTCAAGCTACGTGTGTTCTTTTCGATACGGGTGCTACTCACTCGGTCATTTCTACTGCTTATGCTAAGAACATTAGGATGCTCCCCATGCCACTAGAGAATAGACTTACTATTTCCACGCCTTTGAGGGACTCTGTATTAATCACCCATGTATACAAGAGTCTTCCCCTAGAATTTGACGATAAGGTTCGTCCTGTTGACGCACTTCCGCTGGACATGAATGACTTCGACATGATTTTGGGCATGGATTGGCTATCCAAGCATCATGCTACCATAGACTGCAAGAAATTCTAGAACGAGGTTTCATTCGATCGAGCGCATCTCCATGGGGCGCACCGGTCTTATTTGTTAGGAAGAAGGACGACAGTATGAGTCTTTGCATAGACTATCGCGAGCTCAACAAGATTACTATCCGGAATAGGTATCCACTGCCGCGTATAGACAATCTGTTTGACCAACTCCAAGGGGCCAAACAATTCTACAAGATTGACCTTAGGTCAGACTACCACCAGCTACGGGTTAAGGAGCAGGACATTGCCAAGACTGCTTTTCATACCCGCTATGGCCACTACGAATTTGTAGTTATGCCATTTGGCCTGACAAATGCTCCAGCAGTGTTCATGGACTTGATGAACAGAATCTTCCATGAATTTCTGGACAAGTTCGTCATTGTCTTCATCGATGACATCTTGATTTTCTCAAAGTCCAAGGAGGAACACGAAGACCATCTTCGTACAGTACTACAGATTCTTCGCCAGAAGCAGCTGTATGCTAAATTCTCAAAATGTGAGTTCTGGTTAGACAAGGTGGCATTCTTAGGTCACATTGTATCAACAGAAGGAATCACTATGGATCCAACGAAGGTTGAGGCTATTACTAAGTGGCCGAGGCCGACATCAGCGACGGAAGTCCGTAGTTTCTTAGGCTTAGCTGGTTATTACCGTAGGTTCGTGGAGAACTTTTCCCGCTTAGCACTACCATTGACCAAACTGATGCGGAAAGGGGAGAAATTCATCTGGACTGAAGAACGAGAGAAGAGCTTTGAAGACCTGAAGCAGAAGCTAGTATCTGCACCTATTCTTACTCTCCCATCTGGTACGGGTGGATTTCAAATCTACAGTGATGCATCGGGGAAGGGACTTGGTTGTGTTCTCATGCAACATGGGAAAGTGATCGCGTACGCTTCACGACAGCTTAAGCCTAATGAAGAAAATTACCCCACGCATGACTTGGAACTTGCTGCAGTCGTGTTTGCATTGAAGATATGGAGGCACTACTTATATGGAGAATCATGTGATATTTTCACGGACCACAAGAGCTTGAATTATATCTTCACTCAACGTGAATTGAACATGAGGCAGAGGAGATGGTTAGGGCTGTTGAAGGATTATGACATTAATCTACAGTATCATCCCGGGAAGGCAAATGTAGTAGCAGATGCTCTCAGCAGGAAGTCCAGAATGATCAACGCTATTAAAATTAAGGAGGAAATCATAAGAGACTTGGAGCGACTAGACATCGAGATCATGGTACGTGGACAGCACGGTTACTGGGCTAATCTTAGAGTAGAACCCGAGTTACTCTCTAAGATCAAGGAAGCTCAGAAAGATGATGGAGAAATATGGGCGATAGTAAAGAATTTGGAGAAACAGACAGAATTCAGAGTAGATGCAGATGGTATCGTATGGCAGGGCACGAGACTTTGTGTTCCTGATGACCAAGAACTCCAGGAAGCCTTGTTAACTGAAGCTCATAGCTCCCCATTCTCCATACATCCTGGTTCGACTAAGATGTACCATGACATCAAGCAGTATTTTTGGTGGAGTGGTATGAAACAGGATGTGGCCACTTACGTCTCCAAATGTATTACCTGCCAGCAGGTTAAGATCGAGCATCAGCGATCTGGCGGTCTCCTTCAACCGTTAGATTTTCTAGAGTGGAAGTGGGACAAAACCACCATGGATGTTGTTACTGGTCTTCCGCCTACCAAGAGGAAGCACGATGCAAATTGGGTTATCGTAGATCGACTTACCAAATCAGCTCGTTTCTTACCGATCCGCAAGGAAGATCCGGTAAGTAAACTCGCCGATACGTATAGAAGAGAGATCATGAGACTCCACGGTGCACCATCCAGCATCGTCTCAGACAGAGATCCTCGTTTCACTTCGCGATTTTGGAAGAGTCTGCAGAAAGCTTGGGGTACACAACTTAAGCTTAGCACGGCTTTTCATCCTCAAACAGACGGACAATCGGAGCGAACGATTCAGACATTGGAAGACATGTTGAGGTCATGTGCGTTGGAATAGACGGGTGATTGGGACGATTACATCTGTTTGGTGGAGTTTACATACAACAACAGGTGGCACGCAAGTATCAAGTGTGCTCCTTTCGAGATGTTGTATGGCAGAAAGTGTCGCGCCACAATCTGCTGGGATCAGGTTGGCGAGCGAACACTTGAAGGACCAGAAATCATAGAAATGACCAATGAAAAGATCGCAGTAGCTAAGCAGAAACTTCAGGAGGCACGGTCACGTCAGAAGAGTTACGCCGATAAGCATCGTAGGGACATACATTTTAACGTAGGAGATCACGTCTTCCTTAAGGTTTTGCCGGCACGTGGTGTTAGACGCTTCGGGATTAAAGGGAAGCTCAGTCCTCATTTCATCGGACCGTTTGATATCATTGAACGAGTCGGTGAAGTATCTTACCGGTTAGCGTTACCTCCGCGGCTTTCGAATGTACACAATGTGTTTCATGTGTCTTTACTCAGAGGGTACCAGTATCATCCCCTTCAAATGGTTCAGTATTCACTGGAATAGATACGTGAAGATCTCACTTTCATAGAAGAACCCGAACGAGTTCTTGACAGACAAGAACGAGTCATAAGAAGGAAGACGATTCCATTCGTCAAAATCCTTTGGAGGGATCATACCGAGCGGGAAGCCACTTGGGAAACAGAGGAGTCTATCCGGGCTTCTTACCCTCATTTCATATTCTGAATTCGGGTATGTTCTTCTTTTCCAGTTTACTTTATCTATAATTTGGGGACGAATTATTCTTTTTATGGGGGAAGAGTTGTAAAACCCGCATGATTTTACCATGAATAGTACCCTTAAGATCGTACGTATTAGATTCAAACTTTCCTTTTATAGTATGATTACGTTCACGTGTTAGGATTTTACGTATTGTGTACGTGTTAGAACACGATAAGTATTTATTACGTACGAACACACAATAATTATTTAACAATAGTTAATCACGAACATGCGATCATGAAATCATGAACGTAATTAAATCACGAACTAATATTAATTACGTATATATATTTATTACGAGCCCGAATAAATATATTAAGTCACGGTTAATATTTAACGAGAACACATAAAACACGAACACAAATAAACACGAAAGAACACTTAAATAATGAGACACGGAAAACGGTACGGGTACCCTATGTGGAGCCCCCTACCCGTGGCTACATCAAAACCTTGGGCCAAGCCCATCAAAATTTTACTAACATGGGGTAAATGTGAAATCTTGTTTTCATTTTTCACTTTACAGTAAAAACATTAAAAACCCTAAAAAGATTTTTGGCTTCTTCCTTCTTGCTCTCTTTGGCCGCCGCACCTAAACACAAGAAAAGGGGTGTTTGTTCGATTTTGATCTTGATTTTAGTGCAAGTGTTCGTGTGTGTTCATCCTCGTTAGATCCACGCATTCGGTATACCTTTTTAATCCTTTTTCTTTTTGATTTGATTTAATAAAATTAATTAAGAACATGATGTTTTTAAAAACCTAATTAAAAACATAAACTAAACATGAAAAAGGTTATGGGTAAATCAAAAATGAGGTTTTAGGGGTGTTTGTGTGTGGCCGGCGCCTAAACCGAACCCCAAGGGGGTCTCGGTTTGGCTTATAGACCACCACCGAGACCACAAGGTCTCGGTTTGGTGGTGTGGGTCCCACGGAAGCAGCAAACAAGGGGGAACCCCGATGTGGTTCGGGGTATGGTATTGATTTCGAGTCCGATTCATGGTTTCTAGTCACGATCCGGTTCATGGTTTATGTTAATGTGATATTTTTAATAATCATATGTTAAAATTAAATTAATAAAATATGACATGATTAATTTAATAAAAAATGACTTAGGTTATAATTTAATTATTAGATCATGGAATTATTAACCTAAGTATTTATATTTTTCTAGACTTTATAATTAATTAATTATTAAAAACCATGGTTATAATTAATTAATTAACATGACTTAGGTTATATTACTAATAATTAATAATACATGTTTTAACCTAAGTATTTAACCTTATTTTATTAAAAACATGATATATTTAATTAAATACTTTTAACCTATAGTTTATTTAAATTACATGTAAGAATTAATAAACTATACCTTATATCATTATGACTTAGATAAATAATCAGAAAACACTTAAGCTTATATACTTAGCTTATTTAACCAGCTTATATCTAATTATGGAAACTTTCTATTTTTAGAAACTTATTTAATTAAGGCAGCTAATCTATTTATGGAAACTTTCTATTTTTAGAAACTTATCTATTTTAAGCAGTAATTCTATTTTTGGAAACTTTCTATTTTTGGAAACTTTCTATTTTTGGAAACTTTCTATTTTTGGAAACTTTCTATTTTTAGAAAATTTCTATTTTTGGTAACTTTCTATCTTTGGAAACATTCTATTTTAGGAAACCTGCTATTTTTAGAAAGTTACTTATTATTACACAGTAAGTATAATAATACATGGAATACAAGAAATACTTAATCAGAATAGACAGAATATAAGATAAACACAGTTTAAGGCTTAAAACAGTAAAACATGATATGAACATATAAAATAAGCTAAGACATGACATAAAACCAGTTACGTATTTAGTAATCAGATACTTATTCATGTATGTATTTATGTAGCATTAGTGATACCGAAGTAGGACTCTCCTCAGTTCGTCTTCTTCGTTCACTGGATATAAGGTACGGATTCCCGTCCTTTCAGTATGGACATTCTTTCCTTATTAGGATTCCCCGCATGCAGCCAAATGTTTTCCCGTAGTATAAGTTTATATGTTTGATTTGCTTCGTTCACTGGACATAAGGTACGGATTCTCGTCCTTTCAGTATGTTTGATTTGCTTATGTTTTCCCGTAGTATAAGCTTCTTTTGAGTTGCTTAAGACTTCTGTAAAAAGAAATTTGAAATAAGCCAAAGGAATAAGCCTGAAAATGCAAAAAGCAATCTACAGAAAACGACAAAATAGTCGCTTTTTAGTTCTAGGCTATCCCAAGAGCTGATTCAAATTGCAAAAGCTTTTAAATGACTTAACTAAGCTTAATCAACAAATTTTTTTTAAATAATTTCACTCAATAAGCTGAAATAAGCAAATAAGCACTTATGAAAAAGTCAAATAAGTTGGTTTTCTAGCAAAAAGTCAAAGTCAAAGTCTAATAAGCTCCAGTTCAATCAAATGGGTCAAATAATGAAGATCTATCACAAAAATAAGTTGTTGTAGGTCTGGATAAGCCAAAATGGCTTATTGATAAGCTGAATGAAAAATTGCACTAGCAGGGGCTAGTTTTGGGTGTTGAGCAGTGGAAACTTTTTCCAATGCTTGACTTGTTGACTTTTTTGTCTTTAGTGACTTTTTTTGAGATTCAAGTTATAAAAAGGCAACCAAATGATCAGTGGATCAAGAGGAGTCAATAACAACAAAGAAATCACAATCAACAACAGCCAATTAGTGTAGTTAATTCAATCAATCACCAGATATGCACCAGACATGAACACATAAGCAGTTATGGTTCAATAAGCACTTATAGCACAATTCAACCAGCCAAACTTAACCAAATGCATACACAAGCAATATTAGACTTAAATAAGAAAGTCTAAACAGGTTTCATGCACTGATTCAAAGTATTAAGCAAGATTCAAGCACTTAAAGTTACTGATGAACACTAAACATGTAGTTTTTTCACTTTGCTGATGCAATTGACCAACAAGCCAGATTCAAACCTCCAAATCTTCTTAACAGGTTATAAGAACTATGTTTAAACACTTTTTAGCCCTAAGCATGCCTACACTCTAGGTGTTCCCAAAGTCTTAGGTCAAAAATAGTCAAAACTAGCAATCTATAGCACAATCTTTGATTTGGTGTTTCAAAGCTGAAAACTTGCAGCAAAATGCACTCAAACAAGCATATAGCAGATACCAAGCAATAACACAAACTTCTAACAACACAATATCAAGTTATGATTCAAGACAGGTAATCCCAAACACCCTTTTAACTTTTCAAATCAAGATTTTCAAATAAAAAATGCATTCCAAGGTTACCCAAGCCCAAATCAACACAACAACAGGTGAGATAATCAGATTAGAACAAGATTAAGCCACAAAATCAGCAAGAACACAAGTCACACACAAATATCACCAAAAATCAAGATTTTAACGGATTTTGGGATTGAGTATGCAAACCTCATGGATGTACATCCACACCCACGAATTTTAAGCTTATGTACTAGCAAGAACAAGTACAAGCTTCCACAATAAAGCCTGCTAAGATTCAACAAGGTTAGAAGCAAAATATCAAAAACAGTAAGGTTCAAAAGCCTTGATTAATGCAACTCTTTTACTCCACACTTGATTATCCCCAAGTTATAGGCTTCACCACACCTTGATAACTCAATATCAGGATGCTATGATCAGCTTTATAGCCCAAGAATTCCAAGATAAACCAAGAAACTTAGCACAATATCAAGCTTGAACGAAAATGTGCAAACTTTTGCACACTCCTTAAAAACAGGTTTTGAGATTCAAGATTATCAAACTAAGAACAATAATAAGCAGTAAAAAACAATAGCACTTGAGTTTTCTTCAAATATTCAAACACATTTCATTAACTGAATATGAGATTTACAGAATTTTGAACAAAGGAAAATTCAAGAGCAAACTGAAATGAAATGAGTCCTATGCCTTATATAGGCTACAATGAACTAGTTAAAATCTAAAAATCGTAACCCTAATTGCTGTGAAGTCCTAGAAATGCCCCTTGTAGGGTTTTGAACTTTGAAGATCATGTGACATTTTCTTGTTTGTTTGTGGAGCTGGCATGGTGTGTTTGTATCGAAAGGCTTATAACAAGCTTAAAAAGTAAGCTTCAATCTCAAACGTTGGATTGTTGTCCAAATTTTGGCAGTATGCACAAGAGTGTAGCAGGGGAATCTCATGTGGGGTTGATGGGTGATGTAGCAAGCTATTTAAGAGTTGGGTTATGATTAAGGCATGCTTAATCATAAATCTGGATAATATTGGAGCTTAATTCTTGGTAAATATGAAATGCCCAATTTGTGTTCTTGGTGAATAGTTAGTGTGTTTGATCCAGTTTAGGGGTGATTAGGATTTAAATCCTTGATTAGGCGCCAAGGTTTATTTATTAAATAAACCGGATTAATGGAGGGCTGAGGTGGAAGAATGGTGTGTGGTGATTGGTGGAAATCAAGTAGTGGGGCACGTGTCAAGTGCTGGTAGGTCTAGGTAAGTCTTCATGTCTGCCAGCTTTCACCCCTCAACTCTTCAACTCTTTTCACTTGCAATTAAATACATCAAATCCGGATTCCCTTTGTATTTCAAGTTTTCTTTTTCACACTTTTGCCCCAAAAAGTTTTACAAAGTATTTTCAGGGGTATTTCTTGCCATTTCTTGATTCTTGAAGGACTGATTTGGCATTTTCTTGATTGATAATGGTATTGACTTGTTTGTTTGACTTCTTGGAGGACTGAATTTGCCAAGTCATGATTAATGAGGGACCATTTTTGCCATTTCTTCAAAGTCAAGGGTCCTTTTCGTAATTTTGATATTTCCAAAGGACCAAATTTGTCCTTCTTGTAACTTGGAGTCCTTCTTGGTATGTTTGACTTTGAGGAGGGTAAATATTGATATTTTAGTTTTGTTGAGGGACTAAAATTGCCAATTCTTCAAAGTGGAGGGCCCTTTTTGCAATATTGACAAACTTTAGGGACCAATCTTTTAATTATGAGGATACAAGGGTATAAAGTGTCAATTCTTCAATATTAGAGGACCCTTCTTCATAAATCTTCAAATCTTCAAGGGTTTTCTTTGGAAATTTCTTCATTAGGGCTTAGTTCAATGTGCGGCTTCGTTTCCCGTGTTCGTTTTTTGCATGATTCTTGTGATCTTTTTTCATTTTCTAAATACCCGTACCTAAAATACACAAGCAACAAACACAAGCATATATTTGGGTATTTTCATGATATTTAATGCATTTTAAGCCCTTTTTGGGCGATGAGACTATGTATAAAAGCAGTCTCATCACGCCCCTAACTTATACAATATTAGCTTGAAGTCCAAGCCTGGTTAACCTGACTAACCTATTACAATACAAGACCATTAACGAATAAGATGACCTATTTCATTCTTGTTCGACTATATATAAAATATAGGGCTAACAATCTCTCCCAATGTATCGGTCATCTTTAAATGCATAAGATGATTGAGTGTATACATTCTTGTGGAGGTGATCTTCCTTCTTAGGTCTTGTATCTTGGTCTTGATCTTATTTGTAACGGCTTTGTTCCTTAATGCTTTTGTGATCTTTGTCTTGAGCCTTTGTCATATGACTTTGAGTGCTTGAGATCTTCAGCTTGTGCTCCTTTTGACTAAGATGACCTATTACATTCTTACATTCTTAGGTATCTTGATTATCGCCATGTTGTGCTCTTGTGACTTCTGAATCAATATCTGTTAGTACACAGCTACGCCACCTTCTTGATATGCAACAACATATATAGACACGGATAAAATGACTTTGAACATTTCATCCTAACTCGGTATCGTTTTACCTCCGGTCGGTGAAGACCGTTAGACGGTATCAGATACCGTACCTGTGATCGGGTAGATTCGATTAAGAACCTCCTTGACAGGGTTTCCAGGCGGTATTTTCCAGTTCTCTTTACTCAACCGTCTCAAAACAGACTGCAAATGTAAAGAGTGAATCATAAGGATACATTATCCGTATGATTAGGCTCGTCAATTCAGAATTCCTGGAAAAAGTTTGATTCTAAAAGAATCGTACCATTGGTGCTTTCTAGTTTGTCACAAGCTTGATTCATAGAGAATCTTACGAGTTACCTACCGCAGTGCTGTTTGATGTTGACACTAGAAGGATTTCCATTCGTCACTGTGAACACTAACGAGTGTCACTCTGAATGTTCTGGCAAGATCACACGGACTTTGCGAAGAAACCTGGAATCAAGTTTGAATCAATTAAGAATCCAAACTTAGTTGCTTTCTAGGTCTCACAAGTTTGATTCGTGTAGAATCGCACAAGTTACCTACCATGAGCTTGTATGATGCTGGCTCAAGCAGGATTTCCATCTTCATTGTGAACCATATCACTCAGATGTTCTGGCAGTACCACAAGGATAATGCGTAGGACTTGATTGTGTCCTAATGAGATAATAGATTGATCTCTTTTGGCTCTAGACTCGATAAGTACATTGGTAATCGGAGGCTGGAGCAGACAGTCACCTTTTCAATATTAACTAACTCAGAGTGAGAAAGTCAATAGATACGTGTTGATCTCTGTGACAATGAGACAAGTTTCTTTTGAGAGAAAGTCGAATGGCTGGGGAAGGGTTGTGCCTTGCATCTCTGGGTCCATGACGACTTGTCTTTAATAGATGTATTGACCCAGTTTCTACCTAGGTTGCATAGAATATTCAACTCCTTTAATGCTTACCAATACGTCATCACTAGCACCTTGTTGTGATTGTTCTAGTGTTAGCTTAAGTAATTGGTCTGCATTCAGCTTCATTCAACTCCATCTTTCCTAAGGAAAACTATTTCTAACTATGGAATGTCCTTGGGTAGATCCCTCCGGTTCTGGTTGGATCATAGGACTTAGTTTCCTATCCTAAACCACCTTTTGAATCCATCGTTCCATCGTGGATAGTAGGTTGTTTTGGGTATGGATCGTAACCATAAATCATTTAAAACCATTCAAAGTGTTTGATAAAAATCAAAACTTTTAACACTTTGAAAGTTTTACTTTTCCAAAAAGCTCCCCCTACACACATGCATCGATATACGAAATAGTTTAGCATGTGAAGGAGAGAGTTTCACATGAGTCTTTAAGATAACATGTTGTGATAAATTACATTTTAATCACATTTTCTCCCCTTATCTCTAATATAAAAATATAATATATTAGAGATACCAATTGTTTAAAATATGACAATTTCTGAAATCGGTTGGGAGAGAAACATGTGTGCACGCATGAATCATGGAACTTTTGTGGTTGAGTTGCTCCCCCTCAACAATATATGTGTGTCATGAAACAAAATTTGACAATATTTTGGAAAAACGACACCACAAAATATGTTGAGGTACGGAGTTGAGATGCCTTGTCCGATATAGTATATTACATATGACAGTTTAAAACCATTTTCAGAATGTGTTGGATAATTTCAGAGATGTACCCAACAACATTAAAGGCTTGATTTTAAAACGCTCCCCCTCAAAAATTGATCCAAATAGCATATGACAATTTTTAGATGTAAAAACCATTTTATGAGGAAGGGAGTGTTGAACACATAATTTTGAAAGAATTAGAAAAATCTTTTGAGAAATTCTTGAAAAATTGTATTCAACGGTTTTAAAATAATCATGATAGAAGACATCTATTCTATTGCTTAGGGACAGTGCACTGAAACATACACTTCCCTCTGTTGTCCAATTTTCATGAGCTCAAAACTTTGATTGTTTTGTGACTAGATCATGACCGAGAAATTTTGATTTCCCATTGTGAAGGATAAGTTATCATCCGTTATAAACTCTCCTTAAGGTGAAGTTCGAGTTCTAAGCTGACATTTACTTAGAAGTCGTTTTTCATGAACTTAAAAACTTTGAATGTTTTTATGAGAAGCTCATGACCGAGAAATATTAATTTCTCGTTGAAAAGGATAAGTTATCGTCCGTGATAAACTTTAATTATTTGAGGTACGAGTCCTAAGCTGTGATGCGCTTAGAAGTCATATACACGAGCTTAAAAACTTTCGAATAGTTTTATGGTAAGCTCGTGTCCGAGAAAATCGAATTTCTCGTTTTGAGGATAACTCATACTCGGGATGAACTTTCCTTTTTTTAAGTACGAGTTACAATCTGACATGTGACTGTAAGTCTTGTACATGAGCTTAAAAACGTTGAATGTTTTTATAGATCGCTCATGTCCGAGAAAACTTAATTTCTCGTTCTGAGGATACGTCATCATCGGGATGAACTTTCCTGTCTTGTGAGCCCGGGTTACAGTTTGTAATTTGACTATAAGCCATTACACGAGCTTAAAACTATTGAATAGTTTTAAGAGAAGCTCGTGTCCGAGAAATATTAATTTCTCATTTTGAGGGTAACTTATCGTTGAATAGATAAAGTTCCCTTTCTTTGACGTTCGAGTTACAGTCTGATATGTGACTGTAAGTCATGTTGAAGCTTAATTGTGAAACCCCTAAGACGCTTGTTTCTCTGATATCTGCTTCTTCAGCAACCAAACTCTGAGAGTGTCTTTTGTTGAACGGTATTAATATGTAAAACCTTTGTGTTCTTGTTGAACCTTTACTTTATTACCTGCACTTTCATTAGTAGTTTGTATGCTTGCATGTGGGTTAGCGATATCTTGATGAGAACCATGTGGGGGTTCACCTTGAACCTTTGTCGAGCTAGAGGGAGATATCTTTCTAGTAGGAACCCACCTAAGACCAATTGTTTTAAAGGTTCTACCCGTTGGTATCCACCTAAGACAGGGTCTAGGAGTCATAGTTTTCTCATGCACAGCGGAAGACTTAGTTGGAGAAAACCTATTTCCTTTAGGGTTCCGTCTTAAAGGTGCGTTAGCAGTTTGGTTCACTTAGTTCAAGACTTTAGTAATACGGTTATCATGAATGGCATTAAAGACACATTTGTTACATTTCGTGCAAACAAATTTCTTAGCATCTGAGAAGGCTCTAGAGTTCCTAGGGTTGGCAGATTTGTGCACATCATAGAAGGGTCTAGAATTCCTAGATGTGTGATTAGCGCTCCTAGATTGTGGTTTTGTCCTATCTCTTGCTTGTGTCTTGTTCTTAGCATCCTCTAGATAGATTTGATGACCCGTGTCATTTGAACTACGCCTAGGCTTGTCTTGGAGCTAGATCTAGAGTTGCTTGAAGCATTCATGTGATCGGGCTTTGTAGAAGCGGATTTTCTTAAGGAGGGTCTAGATTGTGGAGTGACTGGTTTAGGCAAATTGCTGCGCACGTCAACTTGGGATGAAAACCTTCAGTTGTCTAGCAACTGAGCAGTTTCTGAATGGTTGAGAAGGAGGTTTCCCCAAGACTGGCTGTTTTGCTAACTTAGTATCCACACTATTTCCTTTTAGCTTCCTTAATTCATTTTTCACCGCTGTCAGTGCAAAAACCTTTTCCTGAATCTGAGCCTTTAATTGCTCATTTTGTAGAAGTAATTGAGCGACACGTTGTTCTAACTTAATCTTCATATTATCAAATATGGCGTTATCAGCATTCGCGTCATTACTATCTACAGTGTTGATAGGTTGCACAGATATTTCATTTAGTGAAGCAGGCGGAGGACTTGGATTATGAGAAGCCAACTTTGATTGTAACAAATTAATTTGTTTCACAAAATGTTCTTTTTCCGCATTGGAATCTTGAATCTGACGATCCAATTTGTGTTCAAGAACAACGTTTGCTTTTTCAAGTTTTTCAAAATAAGCCTCACATTTCTTATTTTTCTTTGAAAAATCAAGTTTGGCATCCTCAAAATCTTTTGTCTTCTGAGCTAACAGAATTTCAAGCTCGTGAATCTTAGAATCAACATCATGGGCGTTGTCTCCTTCATTAGTACTCGTATTTGATGAATCAGGTGTGGTATTGCTATCAACCTTTTCCACTAGATACGTGTCAAATTGGGCTCAAATTGCTCATTATGTTGATAAACATCATATACAACATTTATTTGTACCGTAGCCATTGGCTCATCATCATAAATGGGTTTGATATCTGCATCATTGGCTGTGTAATCATTCCCTGAGCTGTTGCTGGTATGCTGCTTTTCGGATTCTGTCTCGCTGCTTTCTGTATCAACCGAACAAGCATCCAATGCTTGACAACTATCGACATTACTCTCTTTCGTCTGCATCAGTCATTTATGCACCCTTCTTTCAAATTGTCGTTTATGACGTGTTCTTTTAGCAATAGACTGTTTGACATTACTCATCAGATGACGAAGTTTCTCTTTGAACTCGTAATGATAGAATGCCTTGTCCTTTGACTCAAGGAATTGCTGAAACTGGTTGTAGAGAACTAAAAAGGCTGCCATAGATTCATCCTCTTGAAAATCATCTATTTCAAGTTGCATGTGAAGTTTATTCATGTTGAGTGTGAATGCGTTGGTGAAGTCTCAACCTCTTGACCAAGTAGAAGAATGAATAGCTGATTGTATTCGAATTCCATATTAGTTCTTTTGATGATTTCATTTGAAAGAGTCTGAAGGTGTGACTGAAGTTGCTTGAAATGGTCCAAACATCGCTCTTTAGCTTTCAGCATCTTGTACTTGATTGCATGATCGTTTGTGTCTGAATTCGAGCTGTTGTTGGACATTGTCGATGATTGTGAATGGATTATGGATCTTGGTAGATGTATTGTGATTTGGTTGTGGTTGAAATTCCGAAAATTCCGATTTTTTTCTCAGTCCAACAATAAATTCTTCAGTCCGATATACAGTAGACCGAAAATTTTGGAATCGCCAAATTTTGAAATCGAGTTCGAAATAGCCAATAACTAGTAGGGAAAAAAATTTGAAAAGAGAAAATTTTGACGAAAAATAAAACCTAAAAAATTTGAATTTTGGTCCGAAAATTTGAATTTTGGGTCGAAAATTTTTTTGCTTCGCCAGAATTTGAAATTGAAGCTTAAATGGCCTAAAATGGTCTAGCAAAACAACTAATTTTACTATGGTTTTCCCGCCAAAAAACTATATTTTTTGGAAACTATGTTCCGGGACTAGTCTAGATAGTGGCTAAGGCTAGAAATTGCTCGAACAAAAACTGGCTAAGATTCCGCAATAATGACCTGATTCCGCAATCTCCCTAAACACTTGATTCCCCAATCACATAAAGCTCATGATTCCGCAATGACAGAATTAACATAATTCTGCAATGTTGAAGGAATATGATTCCGCAATCCTGAGGCATTCAATTCCGCAATACACTTGGATTCAATTCCGCAATACACTTGGATTCAATTCCGCAATGTACTTGGATTCAATTCCGCAATATAGCACAAATTCCGCAATATGGTACAGATTCCGCAATATGGGAATTGATTCGATTTCGCAATATGGCACAGATTCCGCAATCAAAAGAAGGACACAATTCTGCAATTATTCAAATATTGCGAAATTGTTCCTAAAATTGTGGATCTCGGATGAACTTGATGATATTCGAGTTTTCAAGCCAAAAATGAAGCCAAACACCTAAATTTTTTTACGTTTTTGACCAAACCAAATAACACAAATCACTACCACGACTATGTAGATGATTTATATAACGATCTAAACCACAAAAACACAAAATCTTTCAAATTCGAGCTTGAGGAATCTTGAAAAACCCACGAATTTTAGTAGAACAATACCACACGAACTTCAATCACCTATCTACTATAGGCTCTGATACCAAATGTTAATCCCATATCAATCCATAACACACGATTCTAGAGAGAGAAAGAGAAGAAGGGTAGAGAGAGAAATTAGAGAGAATTGGTGGAAGGTTAAACTTTAGAGAGAGAAAGTGAAAGTAACCAACACCCTCTTCCATACATGGAAGAGGGTTTATATACCCATGAGCTTGGTGGGCTCATGGGCTTGTTTCTTGGGCCGGGCTTGGCTTGCACTTAGGCTTACGCCCCTAACTTATACAATATTAGCTTGAAGTCCAAGCCCGGTTAACCCGACTAACCTATTACAATACAAGACCATTAACGACTAAGATGACCTATTGCATTCTTGTTCGACTATATATAAAATATAGTGCTAACAACACTCAAATACATGAGACAAACATTGAATCCTGTATGGTTCCTTGCTCAGAAATGTCCATTAGAACAAGGTATTCCCTGTATGTTCAAACAGAACATAACTATACACTTAACACTTATAGGTTGCTTTAACCTCTGGTTTGTAATAACCATTACCAGTACCAAGTACTGCTTGTGATTAGATAGACTTTAGGATAAAAGCCTTCTTGACAGGTTTTCCAACAAAAGCTATTCTCTACACCAGATGTCCAAAGACTAACACACCATAAATGGAATAGCAAAGAGTGAGCCAGCTAGTAAGAACTAGCTTGATAAGAAGCAACCAACCAAGTTTCCATCATACTGCTTTCCTTTCCCTGCAAATGTTAGTCTAAAAAAAATATTTGCCCACACATATTCCCCGTTTTAAAGATAGATTTGACTAATCAAGATTAAACTTTGTACTAGCAGTATTAATTTAAGCACCAACAGAACTGTTTAACAAAATTACCAGTATTGACTAATAACAGTGAATGCCAAATCTTTCAAAGGAGGAAAGTAAACAAGTGGGGGCTCAACAACATGATAATCATCATTATTGCCTAAATCCCATTTGCACATACAGGAACCTCACTACCAATCATCCTTTCTAGATTTTTGTGGCATTTCTAAAACTTTTGAATTTGAATTCATTTTCAAGTTTAATAATTTCACTAGCCTCTAGTTTAGACTTAAGATCAATGATTTCAACAGTTTGAGCAGCTATTTCCCTTTAAAGAAGAAGAATGGAATCTTTAAAGGCTATTTCTTGTTCCTTATATCATTCTATATGTTCTTCTAACATCACCACCCCTCTTTTATAATTAGTTACATCACACCTAAAATAATGATAATTTCTAGTAATGTTAACAGAATACTTTTGTAGTTCATTATATTTCCTTTGACACGCAATAGTATAATGTTTATTAAGAATTACCTTAGAATATGATAATGCCATGAGAGCCATGTTTTCAGTATCCTCCTTATTCCCCATGAATTCCCAGTTAGTACCAGTGCCATCAATGGACATCAATGCCTTTGAAGTGGGTTCTTCAATAGTTACTTTTTTCCTGTGGCTTGTTGCTTGCACTTCTACATTATCTTGCAAAATGGCCTTTCTTGTGGTAGCTATAACACTCTACTTCTATCAAATCTAACCTTGTCACCAGCATTAAGGATAATTTGCTTCTTTGTTCTCTTGAGGAATCATCTTGCTCTCATACTTAGAAAAGCCAATTGATTTTTGATTTCTAGCTCTTCCAGATCATCATCATCAAGTTGCTAAAGTTCATCAACAAATATCTCAACAACATTATTGTGGTTAGAAAAAAATGCATAAATGGTGCCATCACTTAATCCAGCAGCATTGATTAAAGTACTACCAGAATTAATAGATACATTAGCATCATTAAAACTCCCACCAGAACTAATGTCATTATTCTGATCGGATATAAATGCTAGACTAGTGACATTTGAGGATGATCTTGTCTTTCTTTTAAGTTTCTGTTCAACCACTATGAAGTGATTGTACAGTCATCAAGATTGACCTGGTCAATATCATCCTTGTTCTCCTAGATGGATACTTCTGTATCCATCTTTGTTGGCATGCTTCTAAGAAATTTATCATTGATCTCTTCTTGCTCAGTCTTTCTACTCAGAGTGATGAGTTTACTCACAATCCCTTGAAATCTATTATGAATAGAGTCAAGAGATTTTGAGTAATTTGCATTAAGGTTTTCAAACATGGACTTCAATAGTGCATTCTTGGCCTTCTTTGTAGAATCATTACCACCAAATCTAAGAACAAAAACATCAAACATTGATTTAGCATCTTTACGCTATTGAAAAGCAAGAATGTGCTCATTTAGTTTAGTTATCATAACTATACATTTGGATTTCATGTCATTTGATCTTTTCTTCTTTTCATCCTGAGTGATTTCTGTTGTAGAAGTAACAGGCTTGGTGTGTGTGTCTTCATGGGCAATGACTTTCGACAGATCCCAGTTGTAAATTTGAACAAACTGAGTGAATCTGAATTTTCATTCTTCAAACTCTCCTTGTTTGAAGACTGGAACCTTGTTCATTGTGTTAGATTGTGAAGCCGCTCAATCCATCTCTTTAGTTTAAAGAGTTCTTGAACAACCTTCAAGATCAAAGCTTTTCAACAAGCTCTGATACCACTTGCTGATCCCTTATGATCTTGTTAAATATAGCTTGTAGATCTAGACTGAGTAGAATAACTCCTATTAAGTCTAAGGAGAAACTCTCAATGACTACCAAAGAGTATCTAGAATCTACCCTTTAATATTATAAATATTAAACAGTTTATATGTGACAAAGAATTCACCAAAAGATTTAATATTAATAATACGAGTAATTCCTTGTAAAAGTACTAGGGCTACGAAACCATAAAGCTAATAATGAACACGTGAGAATGAGATATTTCAAGCTAAATCCACGACCTCTTTTTATAGCACAAGGAGTCGGTTACAACATAAGCACAAAGTAATATTTTAAAAACAATAAAGATATACACAGAATATCTTCTTATGATAACTACAATGCTTTATGTGATAGCCCGAACCCGAGGTCATTATTTAATCATGTTTTATGAATATTTTTGAAATTTTTAGTAAGCTTAAATGCTATGACGTTTGGTGGTTTAATGTAAAACCGATGTTGAAAGTCTTATTTTTACCTTTTTACTAGTTTCAAGGACTACTAGTGATTGCGACATCGACGGATGCTCGAAATTTTACGTTTTATTATTTCTTGTTTCGATGTTGATATTTTTGACGTTTTTATTTTTAGTTGCGTATTAAGTCGTACCAGAACTATATTACTATCATATTTGTGTGTGTTTTAACTTCTTAAAAGTATTTTTACGAAACTCGAGTCCCGTAAATATTTTTAAAATTGACTAATAGTCATTTTCTACCCTTAAACTATTTAATTACATTTTAGTCCAAAAGATTGCAAAGTTGGCAAAAATTACCCCTCCACCACTACTATAAAAGGATTTTCCACTACTTGAAAACACATAGATAAATTATTTAACAAAAATTCAACCACCCTTTTCTTTGTTCTTGTTGATGCCGTCCAAAACCAACCACAAAACCCCTTTGATTTTTGATTTCCAACTTGATTCAAGGAAATCTAAAAAAAGACCCATTTCTAAAACTTGATTGTGAACATTTTGGTATAAATTTTTCTAACATGCGTTGACTTTTATATTTTTTAAATTATTTGATGAAGATCATGAATATTTAATCTAGTTTATGTTTGTGTAGTTGTGTTAATAATATTATATTTAAATTTGAGTGGTTGCACGTATGAAATTTTGAGTGGATCATTTGAATAATGATCATGCAAGTGAGGTAAATATGTTAGGGATTGATTGTGATAATAATAGAGTAATATTAGAAGTATGGAGTTGAGTAAAATGGGTCAAAAATTTGATCTAGTATGATTTAAAAGATGTGTTTTAGATCAGTGAGTTAGAAGGCAATTTTGGTAACCTTAAGTCTAAGTTGAGGTTGAGATGATAGGATTATGTTGTAGAGATTTTCACAGGCTTCGTTTTGATATAACATAGAGCTTCTAACTCAAAACGAGGAGGAAGTTATGCTAGTTTGATTATTCGTGTACCGGGAGACGAGTATCGACACAATCCGAAGTTGTTGTAGATATTTGGATCAAATCTAGGGGACTATAAAATGAGTTTTAAAAATGGTGAAGGGCTGTTATTAAGTTCTAGACCTACGGTTGTGATTCTATTTCAAACTCAAGGTTCGGTTTTGTAAACGGAGTTGTTTAGAGAGGTTAAAAAAGTGTTATGAGTCGAAGGCGTAAAACTGTCCGGTTTTTGTAATTCAAAGATGTGTCGGGCAGAAGGTCTTAGTGGTCAAATGTTTTGATGAAATTTTTTGAGGGCTTTCTATATGATGTTAGTGAATTATACAGCAAGTTTCATAAAGATTGAAGGTGTCTAGGTAGGGTAAATAAGCTTGTACATTTGGTATGTGCCGGTAGATTTTTATCGAGAGTGTAGTTTAATAAAGTAAACATATAGAAGGATATAGTAGTATAACTTGTTTTGTTGTTTTTTTATGTTTGTCATGGTTTTGTAATTTTGAATTTTTTATTATTAAGTATGAATTATACTTGAGTCTATTTATTAGCGAACGCGTTTATTTGATAGGTTTCGGTTCTCGTATTCATCAGGCATCATCTATTGTCGAAGATCGTCTTGCTACTTCTATTACTCAAGGTGAGTCTATAGCCTCGCTTTTATTCTAGATAAATGTTTTTACACCTACGAGAGGGATACATGCTATTTTAAAATAAATGGAACACAAGTCAGGAATAATTGTTTGGACCCGTATGTTGCTTTTGGACCCGAATGTTGCATGAATTGTGTTAAGTACCTAGTTGTATAAGACCCTAAATTGATGAACTGCTAAATATTATATTGCCCATGTGTGGGTTGGAAATAACTGCTTAAACAATTGATAGTACTATCGGGGTTGACATACCTATCCGAGAAGAGAGTTAGTACGCTGAGTGCGCTGCTCGAACGGATAACTTGAATAAGAGAAAAGGTAAAGTTTAGAACGATTACCTTAAGAGGGGCAATGGTTTCACTTTTTATCATGCCGGACTTTTGGCGGATGATTAGTTATAACGGGTCGGTGTCATGAGCTTAAACATAGTTGTATAGCTTTTGCTATTAGTTGGAATACCTGATTAATAGATTGTATGCGCACAATTCTATTAAATGGTTATGATTGATTTTCCCATTGTGTTCAAATGTGATTTGATAAACCTATAGACTTGGTCAACCGTTTTGTTGATGATTTTAAGCATGTATTTCAGGTGAGTGAAGTTGATTGATGGTGGAGCTTGCTGGAGAAGGTTGTGGGTTGCTTTTGTGGTGATTGGGTCTAAAACTGATTTCTTTCCCTCTTGTCATAAAAGCTAATTATGTACGGTCATGTATTTTGGTAAAAAATTTTGTTGATTGGTTGAGATCTTTGGGGGACCGAAACGATGCTCTGATTATTAAACTTTTGTTTTAGTTGGGATCGACGGTTTTAGACAATGGTTAAATCATTTCCTTTTATGTTTCAAATATCCCATTATGAGATCGCTCAAAGTGTTTTGTGTAATGATGTTTGAGTTTAGCACCCAATGTGTATTTCCACTGCGCAATGTATTTTGGGGGTGTTAAAGCTTGGTAATCAGAGCTTTAAGTTATAGAGAACTAGGTCGATTTTGAAAAATGTCCTAAAATATAACTTTGGTGTCGAAAATATTTTACAAAAGCACGCAACATCTCCGCATGGCTCCGGTGAGATTATTTGTTTTGCATTGTTGTATTTTAGATGTATCCCTTAAAACTAAAATGATTTCCCGAGTATTTATTAAGTAAACACTATGATGATGTATTGATTTTGTTGAAAGTATGTCGAGTACTTGTTATCCTAATTTTCTTTATGCAATGCATATATATAAGTTTGAATAATGACCTTATATAGCCGAGGGTCTAGGACAGTTGACCAGATGATGAACGATTTTACAACTGATTTCTTACGACATGTATCTGGTATGAGGAAGTTTGATCGGTTGATGTATGAGAGATATGTGGTTGAAACTCGTGTGATTAGGAGGTTTGATGTGAATGGATAGATGTTTGAGAGGATGTTATCTAGAATCTCCTCACACTAGAATCAGCAATCGGAGTTTGTTATAGTTCCAAAGATGGATGAGAATGCTAGCCTTAGGTCGATGATGATGAATTTGAGTGCTTGAATTGAAAGGTTTAAAAAGGAGTAGGTAAGTTTTGAGAGGATGAGTGAATGGGAATCTCATGTGAGATCAATTCTGAGTCAAGGTTAGAAGTTTAAGAATGATGAAAGCCGTATTAAGACTTATTTTATGATTAATCCGCCATGTAGGGGTGAGTATTTGAACTTTGGAAGTGAACTGAGATCATGTCATAGTTCGACTTTGAGGAACGAAGGGGAGGTAGACGAGTGTGATGAAGCTGGCCGCAATGTTAAGGAGGATGAGGAGCCGGTGTCTAAGAAACTAATCACGTGATGGATTTCTTTGTATTTTATTTTCCTACTGTGATCGAACTTATTTAGACTTTGTGTCGTAACATTATGATGAAACTTATTATCTTTTAAGTTTTTTCGGTAAATGATTGTAGTGACGTACATTGCCACTATCTTGTTGAATCCTCAACGCAATCTGAATTACCCTCATGATCTATGATGTGTCTTTATTAGCTCTTTTGAGATTTGATTGATGAATCATTCTAGTTTGTGTTGTTCGTGCATGTAGTATCCATGATATGTCCTGATAAAAAATCCTTCTTTTATCTTGATGTGTACACTTATCATGTTTCTTTCTTCTATGAGGATATGAGAAAGAGTAGGGGAAGCATATTTCTGTCATTAGTGGATCGTTGCGTGACTAAGTTTCTTGAAATATGCCGCCAAAGCTAACAACTGCTACTGTGGACACTACGATCGAACAAGCTGTTGCTAGATCACTTGAAGCTGATCGTGCTGCAAGGAATTAGGGTGTTGGAGTTAATGGTGCTGAATTTAATAGTGCTTGGAATAACGATGATTTTGCTAGTCCAGTTGGGAGTGTTGCTGCTGTTCCGCAAGTTTCAAGAGAATGTACGTATGCTAGTTTCATGAAATGTGGCCCTACTCAGTTTCGTGGTACTGGTGGTGCTTTGGAATTTCGTAGATGGATAGAAGATAGAAAGTACTTTTGAGATTAATGGGTGTTCCGAAGCTAATATGGTGAAATTTGCTGCTGCTACATTTCAGGAGAGGATGCACTAAGTTGGTGGAATAGCTAAGTGGCTACTGTAGGATTGGTTGTGGCTAATGGTAGGACACAGATCGTGACTAAAGGATTATTGACTGCTAAGTTTTATCCTGAGGAAGAACTGGGACAGTTGGAAGACAAATTGAGGCACTTAGTGTTAAGAAACGACAATATTACTGCTTATACTAGGATGTTTTCTGAGCTGTATTTGGTATGTCCTGATGCTTTTGCGGATGACCGCAAGAAGATGAAGCAGTACATTAAAGGGTTGTCTAGTAACATCAAGGGTGAGACTATTTCTTCAAGACCTAAATCTTTCGATGAAGCTATTCAGATTACACATGCTTTAATGGACGTGAAAGTGCAAGATAAGAAAGATAACATTACTAAAAGCAATAAGAGAAAGTGGGAATCTGCTCAGTCCATCTAAAATCAAGATCAGAATCGTGGGGATTACCGTAATAACAATAACCAGAGACAGAACCGAAATCAGTATTTAGACTATGGAAGGAATGATGGAATATGTGCTACCACTATGCTTAGAGGTAACAAGATAAATCCCAAGTGTGTTGGATGTACTTTATACCATGTGGGTAATTGTCCTTTTGCTTGTCATAAGTGTGGACAACCGGGTCATAAAGCTGCTAAGTGTATGACAAGGGGAGTAGTTACTGGAATTAGTACCCATGGAGTTGTGATATGTTTTCGCTGTGATGAGAAAGGACACAAGCAAGGGAATTCTCCAAGGAGATGGAATCGACAAGGTGGGAATGCTGCCGCTCCAGCTTACGCTATGGGTGATGTTGACATGTCTTGAGCGTCAGGTGAGAACATACCAATTTTGACGTTCTTTATGTTAGTGTGTTGTTTGATTTTAGATCAGATAGAAGATTTGAAATGTAAAGATTCAGTCGCTTTATCAATAGAGAACTAGTAAGATTGACAACTAACTATGATGTGGAGCTAACCGATGGAAAGGTTGTTAGTATTAGTTCTATACTGAGAGAGTGTTCCTTGAATTTAGGGAATTAGGTGTTTAATATCGACTTGATGCTCATAGAGTTGGGATCTTTAGATGCAGATTATTGGTATGAATGGGTTAGTTTTGCGTGGTGCTGATGTTTGAGATTGAACCAATCCTCACTATAAATTGATAACTATTGGTTTAGATTTTGCTGAGAAGCTGAGTGTTGATTGTGAAAGGTGACGAGTAAACTTTCCGTTTGAGAAGTGTGTCTTGTTTGGAGATGAGGAAGTATGTGGAAGAGGGATGTGGTGTATTTCTAGCTCGGGTAACTAGTGATGGTATAGTTGAGAAGAAGTTGGGAGATGTGTTAATAATTTGAGAGTATTCTAAAGTTTTTCCTGAAGTTTTGCCGAATTTACCGCCGTATTGTGAAGTGGAGTTTCGTGTCGATTGAGTGTTGGAAGCAACAGGTGCAGTGCTCTTGCGTTTCGTTGTGTAGTGCTCATACGTTTCGTTGAGTAGTATTTGTACGCCTTATCGTTTGGCACCGTCAGAGTAGCAGGAGTTAGCCGATCAATTTACGAGAATTGATGGATAAGGGATATATTAGGTTAAGTTTTGTTGTAGTGGCGATCGCCTGTGTTGTTTGTCAAGAAGGATGGATCGTTTTGGATATGTATCGACTATCGTGAGCTTAACGAATAAGTAATCAATCCTAGGCGTATTAATTTATTTGACCAGTTGTAAGGATCCAGTGTGTACTCGAAGATCGCTTTGAGGTATGGCTATCATCAACTAAGAGTTAGGGATAAAGATATTCCTATAACCGCTTTTCGTACTTGATGTGGGTACTTTAAGTTTCAAGTGATGCTTTTTGGATTGATGAAGGCGTCTGCCGTATTCATGGACTTGGTGAATCGTGTGTGCAAGATGTACTTGGGTGAGTTAGTTATTGTATCTATTGACGATATTCTATTTTATTCCAAGAGGAAAGGAGGAGCATAAGAAGCATTTGAGAACAATTTTGGAATGGTTGAAGAAAGAGAAGTTGTATGGAAAATTCTCTAAGTGTGAGTGTTGGTTGAAATCAATGCGTTTTCTGGGGCATGTGATTGACAACAAAGGTATTCGTGAAAATCTTGCCAAGATTGAAGCGATTAAGGATTGGTCGGTGCCAACAACGCCGACGAAAAACTGTTAATTCCTTGGTCTAAGCTAAGAATTATCGGAGGTTTATCAAAAGGTTTCACTAATTGTTAAACCATTGATTAAGCTGACTAAGAAGAATTGGATGTGTGCGTCCCACTTATACATCTAAATTTGTAAGTTTCGAGATCTGATCCTTATCAGATGAGGAAGTTATATTCTGAACACTGGTGGGTAAGTCGTGTTCTGCGCTGATGTTGTCATAGTCGTAAGGATCAAGAATTTATAGTTTGTTGTGATGCATTTCATAAGGGTTATGGAGTTGTGGTATTTGCTTTGAGATTGTGGAAATATTATTTGTATGGAATAAAGTGTATAGTAATTAAGGATCATAAGAGTTGTCTGATATTCAATTTCTTGGGAAGACAAAGGAGATGAATAAAAAATCACTAGTTATCAATTTCGAGTACTTGAGTATGTTGGTGATTATGATTGTGAGTGACTATGACTATGAGATTCGCTACCATCCGGGAAAGGCGAATGGGTAGCTGATGCACTTATCAGGAAGGAAAAGGAAAAACCCTCTGAGAGTTTGAGCTTTGGTAATGACAAGAAGTGTGGACTAGACAGAAAGGATATTGAAAGCTTAAGCAAATGGTTTGATGGAGAAGAATGTCAAGGAAAGTGGTTTCAACATTTCGTCAAACTTATGGAAAGGATTTGTAGTAAGGTCGATTGAGATAAGGTATTTTGGAGAATCGGTTTTGGTTACCGTTATGTCCATCTGAGAAATGTCGTGTTGGGAGTGCAAGATTTAATGATGAAGGAATCTCACAAGTCAAGTATTCGATACATTCTGGTTTGGATAAAGGTAAAATTTGAGTTAAGTACTTCGTGTTTTATAGATACTAAAGGACTGAGTGAAAGGACGATTTGAACATTGGATGATATATTTGTGCGCATGTGATTGACTTAGGAATTGTTGGAATTCTTATACAACAATGGTTATCATGCTGGTAATAAGGCTGTAGTGTTTGGAGTTCTTTATGGAGGTGAGTTAGGTTTTCTATGTATTGAAGTAATGTAGGGAGAATTAAATAACTGATCTAGAAATGATGTTGGTGACTACTGATAAGATTGTAAAGATTAAGGATCGTTTGTTAGCAGCAAGGAGTTGTCAGAAGAGATATGTAGGCAATCGAAGGAAATCAATGGAGTTTGAGATTCGAAACGTGGTTATACTTAAGGTGTCGTTATGAAGGGTGAAATTCGTTTTGGAAAAACAATGAGGGAATTCAACTTGAAGATAAGTTGCATTTCATAGAGGAAACTGTGAGGAGTTCCTAAGAGGTTGAAACATAGTAAGATTTCTATTGTGAAGATACAAGAATTCTAGGAGTGGACCTGAATTCGTGAAGGAAACATGAGGATTTCTTTAAGGAAAAGAGTTATCTTTTGTTCTAGAGGTATGAAATGTGAATAAGAGAGGGGCCGAGCGCCAGTACGTCTCTCTTTTTAATGGAGGCTACAATGTGATAACCCGAACCCGAGGTCATTATTTAATCATATTTTACGAATATTTTTGTAATTTTTAATGAGCTTGGATGCTATGACGTTTGTGGTTTAATCTAAAACCGATGTTGGAAGTCTTATTTTTACCTTTTTACTAGTTGCGAGGACTACTAGTGATTGCGATATCGACGTATGCCCGAAATTTTACATTTTATTATTTGTTGTTTCGATGTTGATATTTTTGACGTTTTTATTTTTAATTCCGTATTAAGTCGGGACTATATTACTATCATATTTATGTGCGTTTTAACTTTTGAAAAGTATTTTTACGAAACCGAGTCCCGTAAATATATTCAAAATTGACTAGTTGTCATTTTCTATCCTTTAAACTATTTAATTGCATTTTAGTCCAAAAGATTGCAAAGTTGGCAAAAATTACCCCTCCACCACTACTATAAAAGGATTTTCCACTACTTGAAAACACATAGATAAATATTTAACAGAAATTCAACAACCCTTTTCTTTGTTCTTGTTGTTGCCGTCCAAAACCAACCACAAAACCCCTTTGATTTTTGATTTCTAACTTGATTCAAGGAAATCTAACAAAAGACCCATTCTAAAACTTGATTGTGAACATTTTGGTATAAATTTTTCTAACATGCATTGACTTTTATATTTTTCAAATTATTTGATGAAGATCATGAGTATTTGATCTAGTTTATGTTTGTGTAGTTGTGTTAATAATTTTATATTGAAATTTGAGTGGTTGCATGTATGAAATTTTGAGTGGATCATTTAAGAATGATCATGCAAGTGAGTTAGAAATGTTAGGGATTGATTGTGATGATA
Source organism: Glebionis coronaria (assembly GCA_025667525.1). Classification (NCBI taxonomy): domain Eukaryota; kingdom Viridiplantae; phylum Streptophyta; class Magnoliopsida; order Asterales; family Asteraceae; genus Glebionis; species Glebionis coronaria. The sequence continues at coordinate 424,820,704 of CM046882.1, forward strand.
GTAGAGTAATATTAGAAGTAAGGAATTGCGTAAAATAGGTCAAAAATTTGATTTAGTATGATTTTTAACGATGCGTTTTAGATCAGTGAGTTTGAAGGCAATTTTGGGAACCTTGAGTCTAAGTTGAGGTTGAGATGATAGGATTATGTTGTATAGATTTTCACAAGCTTCGTTTTTGATATAAATTAGAGCTTATAACTTAAAACGAGGAGTAAGTTATGGTAGTTTGATTATTCGCGTACCGGGAGACGAGTATCGACACAATCCGAAGTTGTTGTCGATATTTGCATCGAATCTCGGGGACTATAAAATGATTTTTAAAAATGGTCAAGGGCTGTTATTAATTTCTAAACCTAGGGTTGTGAGTCTATTTCAAACTCAAGTGTCGGTTATTTAAATGGAGTTGCTTAGAGAGGTTAAATTGGTTTTATGAGTCGAAGGCGTAAAACTGTCCGGTTTTTGTAATTCAAAGATGTGTCGGGCAGAAGGTCTTAGAGGTCAAATCTTTTGATGAAAATTCTTTAGGGCTTTCTATATGATGTGATTGAATTATAAAGCAAGTTTCATAAAGATTGAAGGTTTCTAGGTAGGGTAAATAAGCTTGTACATTTGGTATGCGCCGGCAGATTTTTATCGAGATTGTAGTTTAATAAAGTAAACTTATAAAAGGATATAGTAGTATCAATTGTATTGTTGTTCTTTTGGGTTTGTCATGGTTTTGTAATTTTTAATTTTGTGTTATTAATTATGAATTATACTTGAGTCTATATATTAACGAACGCGCCTTATTTGGTAGGTTACGGTTTTCGTGTTTATCGGGCATCATCTATCGTCGAAGATCGTCTTGCTACTTCTATTACTCAAGGTGAGTCTATAGCCTCGCTTTTATGATAGCTAAATCTTTTTACACCCGCGAGGGGGATACATGCTATTTGAAAATAAATGGAACACAAGTCATGAATAATTGTTTGGACCCGTATGTTGCTTTTGGACCCGAATGTTGCCTGAATGATGTTAAGTACCTAGTTGTAGAAGACCCTAAATTCATGAAACGTTAACTATTGTCTTGCCCTTATGTGGGTTGGAAATAGCCGCTTAAATAATTGATAGTACTATCGGGGTTGACATCCCTATCCGAGACGAGCATTAGTACGCTGAGTGCGCTGCTCGAATGGATAACTTGAATAAGAGAAAAAGTAAAGTTTACAACGATTACCTTAAGAGGGGCAATGGTTTTACTTTTTATCATGTCGGCTTTTTGGCGGATGATTGGTTATAACGGGTCGGTGTCATGAGCTTAAACACAGTTGTATAGCTTTTGCTATAAGTTGGAATACCTGATTAATAGATTGTATGCGCACAATTCTATTAAATGATTATGATTGATTTTTCCTTTGTGTTCAAATGTGATTTGATAAACCTATAGACTTGCTCGACCGTTTTGTTGATGATTTTACGCATGTATTTCAGGTGATTGACGTTGATTGATGGCGGAGCTTGCTGGAGAAGGTTGCGGGTTGCTTTTGTGGTGGTTGGGTCTAAAACTGATTTTTTCCCTCTTGTCATAAAAACTAATTATGTATGGTCATGTATTTTGGTAAAATGTTTGTTGATTGGTCGAGATCTATGGGAGACCGAAACGCTGCTTTGATTGTTAAACTTTTGTTTTAGTTAGGATCGACGGTTTTAGAAAATGGTTAAATTATTTCTTTTTATATTTCAAATATCCCATTTTGAGATCGTTCAAAGTGTTTTGTGTAATGATGTTTAAGTTTAGCACTCAAATGTGTATTTCTGCTGTGCAATGTATTTTGGGGGTGTTAAACATTCAACCTTTATCACAACCAGGATATCTTTTGTCAATATAATACATGTCTCCCGTCTCTATCCTTTTTACCAACATTAAGCAACACAAGATTAGACCATGTCCATTTTGTCAATTCTGTCGGAACACTACAAGTGCTAATAATATCACTGCCAACATTATACAATATTAATACTGGTAATGTAATATAAAACCAGTACTAATATTATTCCCAACATTAATTGTGATATATAAAATTATATAGAAATACACTTAGCTATTGGGACGACCTAGATCAACTAACTATACCACGAATTATCGAACTCTTTGCTCGTTAGTGTGTCAGAGGTGAATCTGGTTTTATAATTTAAATCATGAAGTTATTTTTATTGAAATAAAATACTCATCATCACTCCACATTCTTTTCCTAAGGGAAATAAATCAGTCTACATTAATATTCAGAATATTTGCACTTTTGGCAAATGGCTCAAACCCAAAAGAAGAAAATCTTGATTTCCAAACCAAGTGTGACGATTTCTAATGAATTAAAGATCAATGCTTGTGGCATCAAACCATAACTAGGAGCATTACAGGACCAACTAGGATTTGGCTAGCTTTAAATAATAATCATACAGCCAAAAAAGTGGCGAGCTAGCAAAAAACTCTAGGAATTCATTGTACTTTTGAAATAAAAAACACTTCTCTTGTCCTATTTGTAACCAATGCGTTTTCTGCAAATCGCGATGCTTGTATTTCACATTATCTTCACGAGGGGAATTTAAGAGCAATCCATTAAGACAACTAGGAGAAACAAACCCATGGTCAAAAAACAAAGTTAGGAAAACCAATACATGGATCAATTCAGAACAAGTGATTAATCATAAAGACCTTCTAGATCACACCTTAATTGGATTCTTGCGAGAAGTATTTTCAACAATGTTGGTAATGAATAGATTCCTGCAGTAAACATAATTGCCTCTCGCACAAGCAAGATTTATTGTGAACACCCATAAGGTCCTAATGCATATATCAATAACATTAATGAACGTAAAAAATCTCTCGAATTAAGTGAAGGTGCACCTATCACTATTCAGAATGCTAACACTCACACGTTAAATGCTGAAAAATTAGATATCTCAAAAACCAAGTTAGAGCACCCATAATACAAAAACCACTAATAGTTTTTTGCTATTTCAATAAGTCTTTTAGAAGTATTTTTTAGTATTGCATCTATAACTTTTTGAAAAACTTTTTCAAAAGACTTGCTCTACACCAAATCATTCTTCAAAATAGTTTTGTTTAAATGTTATATACATTCAATAGATTGAATGCAAAAAGTCTTTAAAGGTTTTTTGCATTGTAGATGCTCTTATTAGACTAGTGGGAGTGGGGTGAAACTCACTCACCTCCACCTCAGCGCCACGTCAGCTTTTTTACCAAACTCACCAAAACTTACCCAAACTCACCACAGGAGGTAATGACACTCACCAAACTCACCCAAACTCACTCCACATCACCCCCATGTTTTTATTAAATAATTTTTATTCATACAATTTTATTACAACACGGGTACACAGAAAATTAAAACACAGTACGGAAATAAAAATAAAAACATAGAAAATAAAAAAACAACATTTATAAGTAAATTTTGTGAAAAATGAAGAAGATGATGGGAGTATTTATAAGTAAATTTTGGGTAAATTTTTTTTTTTTTAAATTGGAAAAAAAGGGCTAGATTTTTAAAGTGGTGGAGCCCAATAGGTACAAAACTCACTGGGTGAGTTTGCTATGCATTTTGGCTTGCCAGCGGGTTTGTCGCGCACGAGTTGTGTAGGCAGGGGTGGGGGCTGCGTGTGAGTGGAGGCAACTCACGAGTGGGACTTAACCCACTCCCGTCAGGCTTATGGAATTCAAAACCAGTGAACATTCCATCACCTTTCTCTTTTTTTCATCATCAGTTTTTTTTATTTTCCTCTTCATTTTAGAAAATATTCAAAAAAATATATAATCTATATACACAAACATATTTTTTCCATGAATTATAAAATATAAAATACCAAAAAGAATCTTCTCATGACATGTCTCTCGTTAAAACTTAACTGCATTTACGCCTCAAAAAATGTCATTCAATAATGATACAGAAACATAAATGTACATTGAGAGAGTTTATCAATAAAATATTTGAAAATGTTCTTAAAACATATCATTTTTCTAAAATTTCCAATGACTTGTGTACACATAAGTGCACAACTCAATTTTCATAACAATGTACGCTTTAGTGCATCTTACCTTCAAAAAAGAGATATCTTATTTTTTTTAGCATACTAATCAAAACGACAAAACCTTTAAAAAGTCGTTCAAAACTATGAATTCTAAGTATCCGCTTAGAACTTAGAATGCAAATAAAGGAAAGTGTACAACTAAGTACAATTATCCTAACAACATGAAACTTACATATTCTCGTGCTTGAGCTAAGCTCAAGTAAAATTGTTCACGGATCTTTTAGAAATACATATCAACAAGTAAATCATGAGCATACTTTTTAAATTATCTTCAGAATGAAATTTAATATCTCAAATTTTCATCCCATTCTACTATACTTTTAGTACTAGGTTCTGTGCCCGCGCTCCGCTGCGGGGAGCACGGGCGATATAATAACGGTGCAAGGTTTAGCTGCAAACTGGTTAGCGAGGTCTGGCGAATGGTTTGCGTACTTTTCGGCTTGTACTCTAAGTAGAAGTTTCTCCAGTTGCTGTTATACTAAAAAATACGAAAATCAAACATGAATATATTTAACATATACCACGTATAAGAAAATAAAAATAAAATGATAACCCTCACTTCAAGAACGTTGAGAAGTTCAACAGTTGATGAAGGCAAAATTATTTGCCCCTTCCCGGTGTTCATCAGCTTGATTTCAAACGCAGATAATCTGGACGCGTTTACAGCAAGCTCCCATTGTTCCTGCTCGAGGTCTAAGAGTTCTTCTTTGTCATCATCATAAAGTACCTAAAATATATATACATAAACATATTTTAGACTATATACCGGAATATATTGATAATGTTAATCATAACCCCAACAACAATGTACGTAAACATCACACCTTGTGCCTCTTGTTTCTACAGTTGAAGGATTTCAAAACTCCTTGACAATAACTGCAGTAAAATATTTTCACATTAAAATAACTGTATACATTCAGAAATTTTACCATGCAATGACAATATAACAGTTTAAAAAATTACTTATTTATACTTATTTTTACTGATCTTCTTTTGGTGCAAAGTAACACCGAAAACGATGTTCTTAAGCTGACAAAAAAAATAAAGCTTACACCGAGGCCTTAGTTTTCCAGCAAGCCAGTGAGAACCGGACTGTATTACGGGTGAAAGATTCACCAACATATTCGTCGGTCTTTAACACACGCAGGCACGATCTCACAGAAAGTGAAACTAAATTAATAAACTACAAAAGACGCTGGATGGCAGAAAAAATATATCTTAAAAAAAAGACACTCACCGGACCGTATTACCGGTGAAAGATTCATCAACATAACCGAGCAGGTTCGGGTTTCCTAGATCAGATACAGGATAACCACCTTTCTATAGACTTTGTATATCAAAAGCATCAAGCTTAACTAATAATTTATCGTATTGTTTTCAGGCTCAGATAAGTGATGTTAAAATATTATCATCATAGCCTGTGGGACTGGTAAGACGCATATAATGGAACACACATAGTCTATCACATTGGTTTTAGATCTTTATGTCATTGCATTTGAGGCTCAGAAATGGACATATGTAAGGCATACCTAGAAACCCGCCATGGCTGCGACCAAACGGTCGCCCTGCCAAGATACGGATCCTGGCAACCTACAATTGGCAAAACATCCATAAACATAGATTTCATCATTGCCCATAGATGTCCCGAAAACGACCTTACATTAACCTCATTATTATATAGTGGAATCACGGTTCTCAATGAACGAACCCAAAGGTAACGGATATCACAAAAAACATTATATAAAGAACATATACTATTGAATCTGAGGCTCATAAACGGACGTATGTAAGGCATACCCAGAAACCTGCCATGGCTGCGACCACATGGCCGTCCCGCCAGGATACCGGTTTTGTCAAGGCACGATTACCAAAACATTCCATAAAAACACGTTTCAGCATCGGCAATGTATCATTGCACCATGAGACACCGACCACAATTGCTACCTGGCATACAGCGGCAACAAAAGGACGGGTGCCAACAACGGTCATTGTTTATTGTCCATACCGTCGCCAGCGACCGACAGTAGCGCGGTGATCGTCAGCTGTGAACAAAATTCGTTAGAAATACTATATGGAGCTGATTGAACATAAGCCAAAAACATTTGGTCTTACGGCTTACCTGGTCCTCGGCTTATATCTCAAAATCTTATTTTTCTAACTTATTTCAAAACCGTTCGGCTTATATAACCTTTTTATATCATAAAAACCTTATATAATCCCAAAATTTTTAAAAAATCCAAAAAAATTAGCTTATGAAAAGAAATAAACCGGAACAAACACATTATATCATGTTTTTTATTTATAAAACAACATATGAAACACATAAAACAAACAGTAACATATATCTGAACTAAGAATATGTAAAACAGATGAATAAGAACTGTCACCATCGTCACCCACCCGACACTATCATCGCCCGCAACACACAGCGACAACAACAGTACCGGTGGCATAGAAGGTGTTGCCTTGTCACAGCACCAAATTCATTCATAGCTTAATAAAACAAAATATATACATACCATGACAGTCTGAGCCATGGGCAAGCGCAACTCATAATGAATCTGAACAACTTACCTTTTCTGCTTCAAAACTATCATTGCCTGAGCTTTGATAGTTTCTTCAGCTAGACAATCTCATCAACAATCAAGAAATACATAAGAAGCTAACACACCTTATGAAGATCAGATGAAACCCATGGAGACGAAACATAGATCCACCCACGAAGATGAAGTCAACGACCGTCAGGGAAATCAATAGCATAGGTGGGTAGTTACCTTTTTCCTACGCAATAAACATAGTTTTTTCAAAAAATAATTTGGACGACAACATAATAAACATAGTTTTTTTCAATTTTGATGGATCATACATACCTCCTTGCATATTATATTCTCTTAAAGGAGATAAACCGATCGTTTCATTTTTTGTGTGATCAAGCAACTCTTAAGATGATGTCCGTACCTTTGAAGCTTTTTAATCTCCATGAACTCCTAAAAGCTTACCGTCACTTCACACGACCCCAATTATTCCTACTATCCTTTTCAATCAAGACCTATTATCCTATCTACACTAAAGCACAAAATTTATTTGCACCCAAAACCTAACACCTCAATCCAGAAAACTATTAACCAAAAATAGACCCGCTGAATTTACAAAAATAGTTTACATACCTGTAGCTAGAACGTTTTCTCAGCGACATATAAAAAAGGAGTGCCCTTTTGATTGGTTCGTTCATAACTTGAAAAACAGCGGTTAAATATGTATATATACTACACTCTTTTTCAATCATTTTAATTAGAAAAACTATAATTACCTGAGATTTGTGTTCACCGGATTGTACAAATGTGTTATATATTTTGAACGAACCCGTGATGCCCTTCCAATATGTGGCCCAGTTTTTTTCGCCCATCACAACCCGGAAACATACAACTCTAGTGTATCACAACCCAAACACACGGCAAGCAATAATCGACAAATCGTTTGTTATGAGGCTCAGATAAGTTAGTTATCAGAAAAAGAAAACACGCCACCATGGCTGCAAACCCAGAAAGGCTGCCTCGCCAAGCTACACGTTATCCAATCTTTACTCAACCCGTTTAAAAAGGTTTTAATACATCATCACAACCTCTTTAAGTGGTAAGAACTGGATACGAAGGGCGTGGGACCCGCCATGCCTCCAAACACAGATTTGTGATGGCTAGCCAAGATACGGGCCACTTCTGGCTATCATACAATTTAGATCATAATAACCTCATAGGGCACCCTTTTGTCAATGACTTTGTGCTGATTACATAAATAAACAAAACAACCCAGAAGTAGCGTCATAACTAAGGAACAATCGCAAGCAAATGATCAAAACAAAACACTATAAACTCAGATAATCATATCTCCACAACCCATAAGTTTCGAATTCCTAGATATATGCCCAAAAGGGGGGTAAGAAGCCACAAATAATCATATCTCTACAACTCATTTAATTATGACGTATGACAACGTTGTTTCATCGCCTGCATCAATAGAGTAAATCCACTTAACAATGGATGCTCTTTTTCTAAAAATCTCTGTATCAAAACATTGATCTTCAAAGTTTACAATCTTCAAGTACTTCCTTAAGCTCTCATCATCATCACTATCTTCTGCTGTAGTTTTAGCTCTCTTAGCTTTCTTCTTTAGCTTTGTTGATCTTTTCCTTTTAACACTCTTGGAAATTCCTTCAAGTTCTGTTGAACCTTCTTCCAAGCTTGTATGTACCGTTTCCTTAGTATGTACTGTTGACTGTGTATGTACTGCTTGTACATTTTTCAGTCTGAGCAATTCCTTGAGTTTCAACTCTTGTATTCATCCTTTGAGCAGTCTCTTCCTCTCTTGAACTTACTTTCTCCTTTCTATTCTTCCTCACATAAGTGGTTTTGATAGGTGGAGATGTACTTGTAGGTTCAGTAGTACTTGGCTCAATTCCAGGAGTACTACCAAATTGTCTTTGTTGTTGTAGACGTTTCTTGAATTCTTCAACAGCTTTCTTGTCTGCTTCAGATCCGATATCAACAAAATTCAATTCAGTCCTCTTACTTTGCTCACACAAAGTCTTGATTTCTTCAAAAGTTTTCTTGACCAGCTGAATATGAGTAAATCCTTTTACTTTCTTTAGAAATTTCATCATTTGACTTCTAATCTGCATAGTCGTTGGAGGCTTAATCTTTTCTTTCCTTCTCTTTTCAGCAAAGAATCTTTGTTGCTCCCTTACCAGATCATCAATCAATCTTGATTTTTCTTCTTCATCATATGCATCTTTTTCTTCAGCTATCAATGAGTCTGCAAGAAGCTCACTTACATGTATCTCAGCTTGAATCCTATCATACTCCTGTATGTTCCATTCTTGCTGTATCCTTTTAGCTTCTAACAAATTTTGCTTTGCTGCAAGTTCTTCCTGCAATTCATCTTCACGAATTTGTGCTAGCATTCTATAAGCAAATTCCTCATCATGGTCAATTTGATTAAATCTGTACATAACTCTGTTTATATCATCATCTGAATCACTTTCATCTTCAGATTCTGACAATAATTTCTTCTTCCCTTTATCTTTTGGATTTATCTTAGGTAGCTTCTTCTTCAGTTTGGCATCTACTTCGTCATTAGCTAACTATTGAATGACTATACCTTTTGTAGGGTATGAAGCTTGTACTTTCTTACCTTGAATTTGATCCTTTGAGGCAAGAACTTCTTGTTGTGTCTTTTTCTCCACTTCTGCTTGTTTAGCCTTCTTAACTAAATTCTTCTTTAGATCAAGCAGCAATTTGGATAAAGTCTCATTTTATCCAAATGAACTTTGACTTTCCAGTGAAGGATGATCACAAGCGGTACTTGCAATTGGCTTAGCAGTACTTGGATCTTCAACAATGTCAGCAGTACTTGCAGTTGGCTTAGCAGTACTTGGATTCTCAACAAAGTTGACTTCACCAGTATTTGACACACTTGTTTCTTCAATCACTTGTGTTTCCCCAGATGCTTTATCTTCCATAGAAGCCATCATATCAATTTGCACTTCTTTAGTCTTTTCTGACTTATTGCTTTGTGGTGATGGATCAGGAAACTGATTAGAAATTTCCTCCAACTTCTCATAGAAAACACTCTAATTAGCTTGAGGTGGTGATTGAACTGATGGTTCTGGCTGAGTTGCCAATGTTTCTGCAACTTGTGGCTCCTCTGGTTGATTTACCAATTTTTCTTGAACTTGTGGTTCCTCTAGAGTAGGTTGTGGGTCTTGCTGTTGAATCTCCATGTCTGAAGGTTCATCCACACCAGTATCTAAACCAGTTCCATCTTTAAAAGTCCCCATGACATCTTCATCCAATTCAAAAATGATGTCATTTCCAGAGATCCTTGTTTGATTATCAGAAGAAGGTGGTTGTTCTTCATTATTCCTTCCATGTTCTTCAATATTCCTCCCCTGTTTGGTTGAATTCAGTTGCCTTTTCTTGAAGTTCCTGAACCTTTGCTTCCTGATTGCAGATGTTTGAACAGATCTATATTGCCTCATCCAAGATGACACTTTGTTCCTTAACTTGAGTAGGCTTGCTTCCAATTCAGCAATTTTCTTGTTGTTGAACAAGCTTATCTTTCTGCAATACCTGTACCTGTTGGGACAAACTTGTACACAAAGAAGTTAAATTTGCAACATCCACCACCTCTGGTGCTTGTACTTGTGGTGAACCACTAGCAGCAATAGAAGCAGCAGGTGTGTGGATCATCTTATCAGTGTTTGGTGGAATACCAACATTGTGAGAAGAAGATTGTGAATCTTCTAGAGAGTGGGAACTCTGGTGAGAAGGAGTTTGCTAAGAAGCACTATCATTGCTAGGTTCCTCACCTTCTTAATTGGCAGGTTGGGCTAACATATGGGAAAACAATGGTGTGACAGTTCCTGAAAAGGCATTGCCTTGTTTGTTCAAGAAAGAGAAAGTTCTCTTTGTGAATGAAGGAACATCCCATGTATCAGTTAATGCTGGTAGGTTAGGTCTTTGGTCACTAACTAAAGCCTGAATGAATCTACGATACATTAAAAACTTCTTAGTCCCTTCCAAATTCCTAGTCATGCCTTCAAAAATTAATTTTGAAAAATTAAAAACCTTGTTATTTGCTAGACAAATACCAGCAGATGCCAATGCAGCAGGTATTTGATCAAAAGATGTACTTTTTGAACTTAAACAGTGAATAATAGCATGAAAAAGCAATTTCCATTGGGGTGAAAATGTTGATCCCCAAACTTAGATCGATTAAGCTTTGTGTATACGAGATTAGATCAAGTACTACACGTAGAGAAACCTTTGCTTATGAGTAAAGTAACAAAGTGTTATGCGGAATTAACACTTGATCTAAAACACAAAGATGTTAAACAAACTTTCACTTGTATTAGAATGATCGAATTGATTACAATGAAAGGTTTAACTTGCGAATACTTATGAAAACTAATATATGACTTTAACCTAAAAGATCTTCTTTTATAGAACAAGAAGTCTTGTACAATAAGCTACGAATCAACTATTCTAGGTAAAGATAATAATGGAAAATACAATGTTGTGCTTATCTTTACCATACATAAATAAAGAAACAAATAAACAAAACGATTCGTATAAAGATATCCCCATCAGTGTCAATCTTCAAGGCTGTCAGCGTTGACTTCTTCAATGTCAACGCTTGGCTGTCAGCGTCCAATGTCTTCTTATCAGCGTTGACATTCTTCTTATCAGCGTCTAGTGAACTGACCTATATTTTATTCCCAACAATCCTCCCCTAAACTTGATATCTATTCCAATGATCAAGTTTCTGAATAAAAACTTAAGACTTAGGAGGAATCTTGCAAAAACTTCTTATGTTGGTGATAAACATATCTGATCAAGTCCTTGGCCACGTCACTAGTATAATCAATCTCCAAGGGTGTCTCTAGCATCTTCTCCAACACTTCTTTGGACAAGAAATAGTCAGCATCCACAAGTAAATACTCTGAGAACTTTGTAGAGCTCAAATGAAATACACCACAAGTAGAATATAGCCTCCAATGAAGATTATTGAGATCATCTTCAAGATCCTTCCATATGGCAGGATCTGCTTCTTTTGGACCACACAAAGTCATAAATGTGTTCCAAAGTCTTATTCCATTTGCTGAAGTAGGTGCTTCAGCTGTATACTTGGCCTCTATTAATCTCCATAGATACACCAAGTCTTCTCTGTCTATGCTTGCAAATATAGAAATAACTGAAGTGAAAGTATGTACCTCCTTTCCAAATCTGCCAATCTTCCAAAATCCACACTCATCTTCATCAAAACTGATGATTGGATTTTTGTCATCTAGAGGTACTACATTTACCAAATCTGAAGCTTCCAATGGAGAAAGCTTGAGATGCTTCCTTATGACACCTTCAGTTGGAAAATACACATCCATATCTTTAGGAAATTGGAAAGGATCTCCTTTCTTTACTGGTCTTTGAGCAATCCTCATTTCCTTCTGAATCTGCATTTCCTCAGCAAGCTCTTGTTTCCTTTCTTCTAAAAGAAACTGGTAGACATTTTGTTCTTGCACCTTCCTCCAAATAGGATGTGCCCTATACTCTAGCTCCTCAAAAGATAAGGCCAGCAACTTCTTGTATGTCCATCTGGGCTGATGGCATCTAAGCAATTTATAGTATAACTGCCTTCTATCCCTTTTGAGCCAGGTCTTGACCTCTTGTGCATTAAACCTCATAATCACCTTTATGTCATCTTGTACCCTTAGAAGAACTTCTAACCCCCAAATTTGATCTGATAAACTCATACCTGGGTTGTCCATAACCTTGTCTTCCCAAGCATGGTACATTCTGGTGATTTCTGGTAGGTCCCAATCAATCTGATTCTTCAACTCACTCAACCTTTCCTTTGCTAGCTCATCCCCATATTCAAGCCTTTCTGGATCTTCAATAATTTGAATACTTGAATCTGAGCTATCACCTTCTTTTCCATCACCACTTTCTTCCTCACTCTCAGAAACAACAAATGGTGATCTTCTACTCCTCTTCAAATCTCTTTCCAAAAGTTGTGCAGCCAACTGTTCATCAAAAGCAATTTGTGCTGCATCCTTCTTTGGAACATCTTCTTCAATCAGGATCCCTTTACCTTTGTCTTTTGGATCAATAATTGGTAAAGTAGAAGAAGAAACCTGTGTGGACACATCTTTGATGATTGTTGATGGCTGGAATACATCAACACCACCTGCAACTTTGTCAGCGTTCAAGTTGCTCCTATCAGCGCCACGATTACCTTTGTCAGCGCTGGATGTGTCAGCGTTCAAACCTGCATCAGCGCCCAAAGTTTCTTTGAAAGATCCTTCCAAGTTTAAAGGTGTCACCTTGGATGTATCAATAACTGGGTGCTGCTTCAAGTTGGTGAGTGCTTCAGCAACCTGTAAAGATTCACTAAATTGTGAACTCTTCTCTGAACTCTTCTCACTTGCTGTATGAATCAGCTCATCCTCCTCATCCTCTTCATCCTCCCCTTTGGAAGATTCCTCCATTAGACTCCTGCTAGTTGGATTCTCCAAAACAGTGACCCTCTCTCTCAAAACTTGGAGTTCACGTCCCTGTTTGTTGACAATTTGTACAAGGCTGACATTTTGCTTTTGCAAGCTAATGACAGCAGCCGTCAATTTAATTATTGTCATAGGTTCCAATCTGCCCTCAGCTAGAATGGGAATTTGACCTCCCAAAATAGAATCATGGGGCATGGATGAGGTCTTAATGATGTTGGGACTGTCTTGACCAGCATCTAAGCCCGTGTCAATAGCCCCAGCCTCACCCATTTCACCAGCCACACTTGTGGAGGTGGTTCTCTCTGCTACAAGGCTAGGACCACTAGAGGAGAACACTCCAGTAGTCCTTTGGCGTTTAATCATCCTAGATTGTAATGGGGTGGAAGATGAAGTAGATTGTGTGGGTGTGAGTTGATTAAGGGGTGTTTGGGTTTGTTCAGGGATGGTATCAGTGTTGGGATTGGCTGTGTCAGCGCCCACATTTTGAGTGTCAGCGCTGGGTTGGTCAATGTCCATGTTTTCTGGTGAAGGTGATGGTTCATGAATAGGCTCAAGTTGGGGTTCAGGTTCTGGTTGTGGTTGTGGTTGAGCAGCCTGAATTACTTCAAGCATTGGTTGGGTAAGAGGTATGGATTCATTTGTGGAGCTCATTTTAGCAAAAATGGTTTTCTGTTGTTTAGGGATCTCATAAAAATTGTCATGATCCCTAGAACAATATTCTTGTAAATCAAAGACCATTTGCAAAAATCTAGGGTAAGCCAAAGTCATTTTACTTCCCTTGTTTTTACACATCCCTTCAAAAATCATTTTTGAAAAATTATACTTAAGCCCACGTGTTATACAAACCAAAGCACTTGCAATTGACCTGTTTATTTCATTGAAAGAAGTACATTTTGGACTTAAGCATTGTAAAAGGACATGTATCAAATATTTCCAGTCAGAGGGAAATTCCTGCTTATGATATTTATTTAAAGTGACATCAGCAGGAATAGGATAACCCAATTCCCTAAGACCTTGTTCTATTGTTGCAATGGCAAGGGTAGTCACACCATCAGCGTCATCAAGACGCAAAGCTTGGCGAACCAAGGCTTCAGTGACCACCCATGTTCTTCCATGAACAGTAGATGTTACTGTGGTCACTCCATTAGTTGTTGTGGAACTAGCAGTGTTCCAAAACTGTCTAATGTGTGCGACAGGGACTAATGGTGTATGAGAAAGTGCATACCTGAGATAGGATGCATTTAAAAATGCCACCATTTGTGAATACTGAGGAAACAAATCATCATCAGCAGTCAAGTAAGCTACCATATTGTGTTGGCTCTTGAACTCCAATGTTAAATTCTTTGAGTTGAATTTGGGTGCCATGTTTGAAAGCTGTTTAGGTTATGTGATATGGGAAAAATCTAGGAGAAAAGTGTTAGACAAGAAAATATGAATACCCAGAAGAAAAAGATTAGCCAAATTTATAGGAGAGATGCATGATTTTGATTGGTCAAAAATGAGGCGGTTATATTCAAAGAGCAATGATGAAAATATTGAATCAAATATAACTTATCTCATGCATTAATTAAAAGTAACAACTCCCCAAAATTACGGCCAAAGATTAGTCAAAAATAACAACTGGGTAGGGCCCACTAGGTGTCAACGGTCAAAAATAGCCCATCAGCGCCCAACGGCTATATTTTCTTGTCAGCGTTTGCCTAAAGCCTTGTCAGCGTCACGATTGGACGTAACAGCGTTTGGAGAAAAACTTGTCAGCGTCTAAAAAATAAAAATAAAAATATTTAAAAAGAAAAAGACCTTAACAAAGTAATTTATCCTAAGGGAAATATCTTACAAGTTGATAATAATTACTGGGCGGCAAGCACTGTCCATTTATGCACACTTGCTTAAGCAAGATAGACACAAATGACCTCTAGTGTCCCTTGCTAACCAAAATAGTTACCCACAAAGTTATTTCATAAAATTCTTTGTAACTCCCTGGTAAACCCATAACCAAAGTATTCCCAAGTCTCCCATCAGACCACAACCAATTCTAGGCCAAAAATGTCTTGGCAGCATGCATAGTTTATCAACTTTGCATGCTACAGTGCCTCATGGTTTAGTAAAACTAACCCATACTCACCTGTGGACACAATCTAGAATTGTGATGAGAGTATTATAAGAATACCCAAGAGTCCTAAAGGTTCCTTAAACCTCCCCTTAAACTATGATACATGAGTTTTCAAAATATATATGAACATTAAAAATTTATGTCAAGATAGGAATATAAATATTCCAACCATCATCCATAAACAAAAACATGTCCAAATAGCTCTTCAAAGATCCATAAGCAACTCTGTATCCAATGGCATAAGGCTACCACCACCTACACATTTAGATGAAAACCACAAAACTAACATTTGTTGCTGACAGCGTCCCGACAACACTTATCAGCGTTGAGGGAACTCTTGTCAGCGTTAGACAATAATATCTCTAACAACGGCAAAATAAAATCTAAATCATCATAAAGACCAATAACAATGCATTATCCTGTACATACTTTTACAAAAAGGTTCCAAAGCACATATTAAGTGAGATTAACCATCCCAATATTTGTTACCAAATATTGAAATCTACCAGCATCAAAAGGTTTAGTTAATAAATCAGCCACATTATCTTCTGTGGCTACCCTATCTGGTTGTATTAAACCTTTCTCAAAGCAATCTCTTATAAAATGATGTCTAATTTCTACGTGTTTGGTTTTAGAATGATGTACAGGATTTTTAATAATGCATAAAGTACTGTTATTGTCTACAAAAATCTTGGTATGCATAAAATTATACCCATAATCCAACAGCTGGTTCTGAATCCATAAGACTTGTCCACAACAAGCAGCTGCAGCCACATATTCTGCTTCAGTTGTAGAGTTTGCCACCACTGTTTGTTTCTTGCATTGCCAAGATATCAATCTGCTCCCAAGAAATTGGAATCCACCAGTTGTGGATTTCTTATCAAACTTGTCACCACCATAGTCACTGTATGAATATGCAATAAGGTCCAATGGAGAATCTTTTGGGTACCACAATCCAAGATCTGGATAACATCTGAGATACCTAAAAATTCTCTTTACAGCAAAAAGGTGACATTCTTTGGGAGTCACTTGATGGCGTGCACATGCACACACAGCAAACATGATGTCAGGTCTTGAGGCTGTAAGATACATCAATGATCCAATCATTGATCTATAGTGCCTAACATCCACATCCTTTCCAGCTCCAATCTTTCCCCAAGGGTGTTCCCTATCCATAGGAGTGGAAGCATCCTTTTCATGTGCAGAAAAACCATATTTCTTCAAGATTTCAGCTACATACTTGTCTTGGGAGATGAAGATTCCATCTTCTTTCTGCTGAACTTGTAATCCTAGAAAGAAGTTCATCTCACCCATTGCACTCATCTTGAATTTATCTGTCATGAGCTTGGAAAAATCCTCACTCATTTTTGGATCAGTAGACCCAAAAATGATGTCATCAACATAGACCTGCACAAGCAACACATGTTTTCCTTTCTTCTTTGTAAATAGTGTCTGATCTATGGTGCCCCTCTTGAATCCATTGTCCACCAAATAGGTAGACAAGGTACCATACCATGCTCTGGGGGCTTGATGAAGTCCATACATAGCTTTCTTCACTCTATAAACCTTGTCTGGATTCTCAGGATCTTCAAAACCAGGAGGTTGCATGACATATACCTCCTCAACAATTGTCCCATAGAGGAAAGCACTCTTCACATCCATTTGATAAACAGTGAAGTTCATGCAAGATGCATAAGCTAAGAAAATTCTGATAGCTTCAATTCTTGCAACTGGAGCAAAGACTTCTTCATAATCTATGCCTTCCTCTTGTGTATATCCCTGAGCTACCAAACGTGCCCTGTTTCTGACCACAATGCCTCTTTCATCTTTCTTGTTCCTTAGAACCCATCTTGTCCCAATTGGTCTCACATATCTAGGACAATCAACCAGCTCCCAAACATCCTATATAGCAAATTGGTGAAGCTCATCCTGCATTGCTTCCACCCAACTTGGTTCCTTGAGAGCATCAAAAATCTTCTTGGGTTCTTCCTGTGACAGAAAACAGGCAAACAAACATGCTTGTACAAGAGGGGTATCAACCTTCTTGTGTATATTGGCAATAAATCCACCAAGACTCTGATGGGATCTTCTTGTCTGAACTGGAGCCATAACATCACCAATGATCTGAGAGGTGGGGTGATCCTTTGCTGTAGAAGTGAGAACTCCACCTTCAAAAAGTCTGGTGTCCTCAACTTCACGCTCCATGTTGCCAATATCTTCTTCATCAGACTCTGTTTGATCAACATGAATCTCTTCATGGACATTGGAAGGTCCACCTTGTTCAAAATGTGAAGAGAAAAGATGTGCAAAGGTGTTGTCAAAGTCTGATCCTTGTTTGTCAGCGTTTGGGCTAACAACGCTTGAACTGTTTGTGTCAGCGTCTGATCCATCAGCGTCTGAATTGCTCTTGTCAGCGCTTGATTTCCCTTTGTCAGCGCCTGAAGAAGTATGCATGTTTGTATTTGGTGGTATTTGAAAACCACCATTATCCTTTCTAGCAGCATCAGCAGCATAATACTCATCTGTCCATATAGGAAGTGTAACATATTCTTGTGTGGGAGATGATTTAACTGCTGGTGGTCCATCCTCCTTAGCAACCTGTATACCTGAAACATTACCAATTCTCTTTTCCAAAACACTTGAAGTTACCTTCACAATGTCTGGATCAGTAACAGTCATATAATTTAAAGCTCTAGATAAAGGTTCTAAGTCAAACAACCAATTTGGACCATTTTCAGGATCACTAGGTTTACTTTCTAAAAACCTAACATGTACTTTTTCAAGTATACATTTTTCCTTTTTAATGTAAACCCTATATCCTTTGCTCTGCACTGAATAACCCATGAAGTAGCCTTCATCACCTTTTGAATCAAATTTACCTAGGGCCTCACTAGTTTCTAAAACAACTACATGACAACCAAAAGGCTTGAGAAAGCCAATATTTGGCTTCCTTCCCCAAAGTAATTCATAAGGTGTCTTATTATGTATTTTGTTGACCAATGCCCTATTTTGAACATAACAAGCTGTGTTAACAGCTTCAGCCCAAAAGGCTATAGAAAAGTGGGCATCAGCCAACATGGTTCTGGCTGCTTCAATAAGGGTTCTATTCTTCCTTTCAGCAACCCTATTTTGCTGTGGGGTTCTAGCTATGCTAAACTGTCTAGTAATCCCTTTCTTGGCACAAAAATCATCTAACAACTGATTTCTAAACTCACCCCCATTGTCACTTCTAATAATTTTGACCTCATTACCATTCTTCTTTTCAATTTGGGTAATGAAATTAATCAGACTTTGGGCAGTTTCACTTTTCTTGGCTAAAAAGAAAGTCCATGTAAACCTGGAATAATCATCAGTGATAACAAAACAATATGATTTACCCTTCAGACTTTCTATATTAGTTGGACCAAAGAGGTCCATATGCAATAAGTGAAGTGGTTTAGAACTAGAGTGCACCTGTTTAGACCTGAATGAGACCTTGTGCTGCTTGCCTTTAAGACATGCAACACAAGTGTGGTCATTGTGGAAAGCCTTTTCAGGCAAACCATCAACTAAACCAAGCCTCACAAGTCTATTGATATTCTTAAAGTTTATGTGCCCTAATCTCCTGTGCCAAAGATTACTTTCATCTACTGAGGCTTTAGCATACAGACATGACATTTTATTATTTATCTTAATTCCATTAAGATTCACATTATATATGTCTTTATGCCTTGGTGTTCTAAAATCTATGTATTTTTCCTCAGGTAGCTTATAATCTTTGCTTAACACCAAGCACTCAGTATCTGTGAAAAGAACCTTATTTTTGTTATCACACACTTGTGATACACTAAACAAATTATAATCCAGTTCTTTTACCAGGAAGACATTCTCAAATCGTAGATTGTTGGTGACAAGGGTTCCTTTTCCTGTGATGGTGCCATAGCCCCCTCCAAAGTATACCTTATCACCATCTTGAATAGGAGAGAAATTAGTCAGATAGTCTTCCTTTCCTGTCATGTGCCTTGAGCATCCACTATCCCAGTATCCATAATCATTGATCTTCTTCTGAATGCCCTGCACATAAAGAAAACACATTAGTTTTCTTTGGGAACCCAAGCCTTGGAAGACTTGGATTCATTTGGTTGTTCGACAAGAACAGACTTGGTTCTCATAACAACCCCATTTTCATCCCTGTTTGAATGAAATTCCCAGTTAACCCCAATTGGTGTTGACAATGCCTTTGAAATATAATGAAACCTGTTGCATGTCATAGAAATACCAGTAGAATTAGGGTTTTGGTCTTGTTTTGGTCTCCATGTTAAGCTAGTAGAAGCTTTAGACCTATTTCCCTGTGGTTGCAAATACCTAGGTTTGGCAGTGTGTCTATCAGCGCTGAAATTGCTCTTGTCAGCGCCCCGATTGCCTTTATCAGCGTTGAACCTAGGGTTTGCTACAGGAACCCATTGCCTATTGGACCAAGTGTTTGACTTTTGAAAAGGTCTTAGGCCTTGTGTGTTAGACCCTCTAGTAAAGAATGGGGCTGGTCTAACGACTTGTGAACTTTTGTTCACAAAAGTATTGGGTCTGACAGTGTTTGACCTATGTTGACTTTTGTCAGCGCTGAAATGGTTCCTATCAGCGTTGACATTGGAAGCATTGACACAATTGTATGCCAAATGTGAGAAGCTACCACATCTGTAACAAGCTTTTCTAGACATAGTCTTAGGTCTAGAAGCAAAGAAGCCTGTTCCATGGTTACTAACTTGGCTTTTTGGTGACCTAGTATTCCTATACATCTCTGCATATTTAACACTAGGTTTTCTAACAGTTTGTGGGCCAAGGTTAATAGCTTTGCCAGTGGTAGGGTGTGTGATCTTAATAGGTTTAGGATCATTGGGAACCACAATTGGTATCATGTTTGGTGTGGGCTCATTTGGACTTTCACACAACAACCCTCCCTTAACAAACAAGGTGTGGTTAGCTTTCTTCCACTCATCTAGGTCAGTCAGTTTTTGCTTGTATTCCTCAACTGGGGAAGTCACTCTAGGTGGAGGAATGAATTCCTCCTCTTGGCATTCTGGCAAGCCAGTCCAAGATAAGTCCTTTGATTGGACACCATAGAAATCCCCAGCTGGTGGTGGAACACCAGTATAATTATTCATCCTAATCCCACTCATATCCTTAGAGTCTCTTTGTTTACTAACACACTCTCCTAGGGATTGTGTGGCCTTATCAAATCTCTGGATTTTAAGACTCACATTATCTTTATTTTTGTTAGCCTCCTCTAACTGAGCTATCAAATCAAGATTAACCCTATTTACTATATCTTGAACATCTTTACTCTGATGTAACTCATGTTTTAAGATATTTATCTGATCCTTTAAATCAAACTCCATTTTCTTATACTCAGCTACTGTCTTTTCTGTCCGGGTAAGAGCAATTTGATAATTAGATACTTTGCATCTTTCAGTACTTGCCTCATCTAATAATTTTACTATCTCTTGATTTAGTTTTTCAGTATTTAAACGACAACCCTTAGAACAGAAAGCATCATCATATACCTCATTATCTGATGAAGAGGAGGAGTGTGCCATGAGAGCATATTCAACATGCTCATCTTTAACTTCAGCAACCAAAGCTCTGTCCTCTTCCTCATCCTTAGCCATCCAGCTCCAGTCCCATTCTCCAACACCATCAATTTGTTGAACAGCAACCATGGCCTTGGGATCTAGGCTCTTAATCATTTGGCTTGAAGGCTTCCCAGCATCAGACCTTCTTGGAGATCTACATTCCCTCATAAAGTGCCCCATCCTATGACAGTTGTAGCACTCAACCTTGGACTTGTCAAAGCCAGCAACATCCTTAGCATTAAAGGTCATCTTCTTCTTGAACCTTTTATTAAACCTGTTTGCTCTTAAGCTTACAAGAGCCATAGTCCACTTGATGTCCATTTCTTCCAATTGTTCATCACTTATCTGCTCAAGATCTTCATATGTAATCCTTGAATCACTGGGCAAAGAAGCAATGAATGCACACACAGTATCTAGATCAAAACCAGCAGGCTTAATTCTATCAGCGCCATGATTGTGTGTGTCAGCGCTTGAGTATAAAGCGTTGACAGGATATGATCCAGCGCTGACAGACTGAGATCCAGCGTTGACACATTGAGATCCAGTGGCTGGATGTCCATAGAAGTTCATGGAATCAAGTTGGCCTTCACTTTGTGAGAAGAAGGCCATGTTGCTACTGGAAGATTTATTATCACTATCCAATTGCCATTCATTCTCCAACAGTCTTAGTTTGTTGAAGATGTCATCAAACCTGGAGGTCTTGTGGGTATTATTGACAAGAATGGATCTTGTCTCAATCTTCCATACATCACCAAGGCTTTTGAGAAAAGTAGCATTCAATTCAGGGTCATCAATTTGTGTTCCCATGAAGGAAAGTTGACTTGTGATGTCAAGAAGTCTACTTCTCACACTGCTGAGATTTTCATTGGGTTGAGCTTTAAAGACAGCATACTCATGCAAGAGTTGCTTCTTCTTTTCTTCTTTTGTGTCAGCATTGCCACCATGTGCTACTTCAAGAGCTTCCCAAAGCTCTTTTGCAGACTCAAAGCGTTTGTACTTGTGCTGATTCTCATGACCTAGGGCGTGTTTCATGATGTTCAAGATTTTCATGTCCACCCTCTTCTTGGCTATATCTTCAACAGCTACAGCTCTCCCATCTCCAGGCTTTTCCTTCTTATCAGCTTCAGGACAATTAGGAACAACTGTCCTTGTCGCAATTGCAGCAGCAATCTTTGCTGCTTTGTCGAATGTGTTCCCATATTCGACAATCTCCCAAAGAGTGTAGTCATGAATAGCTATATATTGCTCAAAATTTGACTTCCAAAGCTCAAAGTTTCTGGCATCAAACATGGGAATTTTGATGCTAGGGTTTGAGGAGTTGTTTTGTAGCAAAGCAGTAGGTTGATCTGTGCCAGACATGATGTTTTTAGGGTTTTGAGAATTTTAGGGTTTTTAGGGTTTTTGGTGTTTTAGGGTTCTGCGTTACTTAAAGATCAAAAGTTTCTCAACAAGCTCTGATACTACTTGTTGATCCCCAAACTTAGATCGATTAAGCTTTGTGTATACGAGATTAGATCAAGTACTACACGTAGAGAAACCTTTGCTTATGAGTAAAGTAACAAAGTGTTATGCGGAATTAACACTTGATCTAAAACACAAAGATGTTAAACAAACTTTCACTTGTATTAGAATGATCGAATTGATTACAATGAAAGGTTTAACTTGCGAATACTTATGAAAACTGATATATGACTTTAACCTAAAAGATCTTCTTTTATAGAACAAGAAGTCTTGTACAATAAGCTACGAATCAACTATTCTAGGTAAAGATAATAATGGAAAATACAATGTTGTGCTTATCTTTACCATACATAAATAAAGAAACAAATAAACAAAACGATTCGTATAAAGATATCCCCATCAGTGTCAATCTTCAAGGCTGTCAGTGTTGACTTCTTCAATGTCAACGCTTGGCTGTCAGCGTCCAATGTCTTCTTATCAGCGTTGACATTCTTCTTATCAGCGTCTAGTGAACTGACCTATATTTTATTCCCAACAGAAAATAATGCTTTAAAGAAAGTAAGACTTTCCCTACCATCCCCATATCCCATGGCTGCAAGGCCATCATGAATCTCTGCATTATTAAGCATACTAAGTCCATTTTCATCATTAAGTCTCAGAGTTGCTCTTAGCAGTACCTCAGTGACATATATATTCCTATGATTTACCCTAGCCTTAATGCAAGGTTGATCAAAACGAGTACCTAGAACAGCAGTATCCCAAAATTGTTCAACAATGGGTATAGAGACAACTGGACTTATAGTGAGTGCGAAGCGAATATGACTTCGAGAAAGGAAACCAAGCATCTCATGGAAACCAAGTGAGTCATCCTTCGTAGCAAGATTCGCAACTAAATTATGCTTAGAGATTACTTGTAAGGCAGCCATTAGTATTTTTGATGATCGAAAGATTAGAGAGAGGGTTATAGAATCAAGAGAGAAAAATAAAAGATTAAGTGAATCAATTGTGTAATTGGGGTAAGTATTTAAGTAAATAACAAACCCAAGCGCGAAGAAACCGCCAAATTTACAAAAGAGATCCTTAACGGTACAACGGACATGTAGCGGTACATGGAACATAAGCGGTACATGGTTTTGTGCTAGCGGTACTTGTAGTGACAACGGTACCTCACAATTTTGACCAGTTCATGCTTTCCACTAGACATGTAACCTCTTTTATCTTTTTCTATAAACCTGCAATAACATCAAAAACACAAAGCATAGACTATACAATAAAATTTATATAAAACTTGTACAGCTATTACCTCCCCTCAACATATGCAGCATGTTATTGATTCAGCATACCAATGTGTGTCACCAGGAATTCAAATCTCTTTGCATCAAATGCCTTGGTTAACAAATCAGCTACATTGTTGTCTGTATGAATCTTCAAGACTTGAATAAGCTTTTTGTCATAAGCATCTCTTATAAAGTGATGTCTTATTTCAATATGCTTAGTCTTGGAGTGAAATACTGGATTCTTGACAATGCATATAGTACTTTCATTATCAATGTAAATATTGGTGTTCATGAAACAGAACCCATAGTCCAACAATTGATTTTGAATCCAAAAGTACTTGTCCACAACAATGAGCAGCAGCTACATATTCAGCTTCAGTTGTAGAAGTAGCAACAATGGTTTGCTTTTTTCACTACCATGATATGAGTCTTCTGCCTAGGAATTGACAACCTCCTGCTGTGGATTTCCTATCATGATTTGTTCCAGCATAGTCACTATCTGAGTAAGCTTCCAATTCAAAGGTGGAGCCTCTAGGATACCATAATCCTAAAATAGGTTGACTTTTAAGATATTTAAAAATCTTCTTCACAACATACAGATGTGACACCTTTGGATGAACTTGGAATCTTGAACATGCACACACAGCAAACATTTCTTGAAGCAGTAAGATACATCAATGAACCAATCATTGACCTATAGAGATGAATGTCAACATCCTCTCCATGTTCATCTTTTGATAAAGATTTCTTGGCTTCAAAAGGTGTGCTTGTACTCCTTGTATTCATACATGAAAATTTCTTTAAGATTTCAGCAACATATTTATCTTGGCTAATAAATATTCCATCTTTTCTTTGTTTGACTTGTAGTCTCAAAAAGAAAGTTAGTTCTCCCATAGAAATCATTTGAAATCTTCCTTTCATCAAAGCTTCAAACTCTTCACACCATGTCTTCTTGGTAGAACCAAAAATGATGTCATCAACATAGACTTGAACTAGAATAATGTCTTTGGCATTTTTCTTGATGAATAGAGTTTTGTCAATGGTTCCTCTCCTATATCCATGTTCTAGCAGAAAGTTGGATAAAGTTGCATACCAGGCTCTTGGAGCTTGATGCAGACAATAAAGTGCTTTGATAACTTTGTAGACTCTATTGGGGAATTTAGGATCTACAAAACCTAGAGGTTGTGAGACATATACCTCCTCTGAAATAGTACCATATAGAAAGGCACTTTTCACATCCATTTGATAGACTATAAATCCCATATATGATGCAAAGGCCAAAAATAACCTAATGGATTCTATCCTTGCCACTGGTGTAAAAACCTCATCATAGTCTATCCCTTCTTCCTGTCTGTAGCCTTGAGCAACAAGTCTTGCCTTGTTTCTCACAACAATCCCTCTTTCAACCTTCTTGTTCCTGAAGACCCATCTTGTACCAATTACTCTTTTTCCTGAGGGAAGATCCACAAGAATCCAAACCTTTTGTAGCTCAAATTGTGTTAATTCTTCTTGCATGGCATCCACCCAACTTTCTTCATCAAGAGTCTGAGAGATATTTTTGGGCTCTACTTGAGATAAGAAACAGGAAAACAAACAATGCTGAGTATCTTTATGATTTGTACTCTGCTGTTGTTTGACATAACCCACTAGTGTATGAGTTTCAATATTGGTTTTTTGTTGTCTTCTGGTTTGTACAGCAGATTTTGGATCACCAATAATCTGAGTAGCAGGATGGTTGTTGTTGACTTTATGAGTGGGAATAGAACTGACTGGAATTTCAGTTTCCAAATTGTTGAAGTCAGTTACTGCACCCTGCTCATCATAGGAAGCTTTGGAGAAGATTCCTTCACCTGGACTGGCATATAAGTCTTCATCGTCCAATGCTTGCAAAATCTCTTCTAGAAGTCAGCAGATCTAGCAGATTTCGACTTAGCAGTACTTGCTGATGAAGTACCGCTAGGTATAGTATGTACTGCTGAGTTTTGTGACTCAAAAGATTCTTCTCCTGAATGCTTATTATTAGCAGATGTAGCATTCTTTTCTTGATCTTGAAGCCTCTGAAGCTCATGGGAGGCTTGATCATCACTTGATGGCATGGTTTGCTTCTTGGGAGTTGCAGATATGGGAGTAACAGTAGGCATATTTGGCACATAGATGTGAACATCTTCATCTGATGAAGAAACATCTTCTTGAGTACCTGTATTAATTGCACTTGACTCCTCACCTGCATTGTTAGTTTGACAATCTTTTTGCAAAGAGTAGTAGTCCATGGAGTTAGTTAGATAATCTAAATCAAACATCTAAGAATAACCTATTCCTGGAACATTGGGTTTATTTTCTAAGAAATTAACATGAGCATTCTCTTCAACTTTCTTAGATGCCAAATTGTAAACCCTATATGCTTTACTTTGCAATGAATATCCTACAAGATATCCTGGATCAGACTTTCCATCAAACTTTCCCAAGTAATCAAGAGTATTTAGTATGGACACATGACACCCAAAAGGTTTTAAATGACTTATGTTAGGCTTTACATTAGTCAAAATTTCATAAGGTGTTTTGTTTTGAGGCTTAGTTACTAGGACTCTATTTAACACATAACATGCAGTATTGATTGCTTCAGCCCAAAAGGTATTTGGCAAAAGTGAATCAGCCAGCATAGTTCTAGCCGCCTCAATTAATGTCCTATTCTTCCTTTCAGCTACTCCATTCTGTTGAGGAGTTCTAGGATTACTAAATTGCCTCTTAATTCCTTTAGACCTACAGAATTCATCAAAATCAGCATTCTTAAATTCTGTTCCATTATCAGTCCTAATGATTAAAACTTGTTTAGTGAACTGCTTTTCAACTAAAGTGATAAAATCCTTTAGTAATTCACTTGTTTCACTTTTAAGGGTTAAAAAGAAAACCTAACTGAATCTACTATAATCATCAGTTATGACTAGACAAAAGGTCTTATGGCTAATACTTCTTATAGAAACTCGACCAAATAAATCCATATGCAAGAGATGCAAAGGTTTTGTCACAGTATTTACAGTCTTGGTCTTACAAGAGGCTCTATGTTGTTTTCCTTTTTGACAAGCAGCACATGTGAAATCATTTTGAAAAGATTTGTTAGGTAAACCTCTAACCAAATTCCTTTTTACCAATCTATTAAGATTCTTAAAATTCACATGACCTAACCTTCTATGCCATAAATTTGACTCATCTAAAGAAGCCTTAGATAGCAAACATGTAATACCACCTGTTGGAGTAATAGTATGAAGATTAAAGGTGTACATATTTTCTTGCATGGGTACTTTAAGCAGTATTTGAGATTCCTTGGGCATCTCAGAGTCTTTGGACAACACCAAGCAGTCTTTGTCTGTGAATAGCACCTTGTTCTTCTTATCACACATTTGTGATACTGAAAAGAGATTGAATTCATTCAATTCTTTCACAAAGAAGACATCTTCAAATTCCAACTTTCTTGTGTTGATTTTCCCTTTGCCAGTGATTCTACCTTTTCTACCCCCAAAGGCTACTGGTCCTCCTCCGAATTCTTCAAATTCAGCAAGAAAATCTTTGTTCCCTGTCATGTGTCTTGAGCATCCACTATCTACAATTCCTTTATCTTTTAATTCATCAATGAGATGCTCCTGCACACAAATAAAACTTATTAGTTTTTAACAGGGACCCAAGCCACATTTGGCTCGGATCTTGTGGGACCTACACATTTTAGAGTTTGTACTGAAGCATTCCCAGTAATGCTACTTTTACTCTTATACTTCATGGTTTCATTTATGTAGTCAAATTCATAGGGTGACTCTATGTGCTTTGACTTCTTTTACTTAAGTACTTCTTGAGCGGTACTTGCTTTAACACATGGTATAACTCTTTTAGGAAATCACATTTGTACTTATTTGTTCTTGTCCTTACTTCTAGGTGCTTTAACTTTTTCAAAAACTTTCTTAGAAGTCTTGGAGAACATTGGTTTTACAAACTTTAAACCAACAGTACTTGAGTTTG
This sequence comes from Glebionis coronaria, assembly GCA_025667525.1. NCBI lineage: Eukaryota > Viridiplantae > Streptophyta > Magnoliopsida > Asterales > Asteraceae > Glebionis > Glebionis coronaria. The sequence continues at coordinate 424,848,313 of CM046882.1, forward strand.
GTCTAGCAGTACTTGTAGATTTAAGCTTGCCGGTACTTGGTTTACCAGACTTTAAGGATACAAGTCCTTACTTCATAAGTATTGCCCTAGGAACAAAACTTTTGGTAGGATTATTTTTAAACTGTTTAACTACCCTTGTGTGATCAAACTTACGTTTGTCATCTTTAAGTTTCTGTTTCCTATCACCCTGTGCATTTTTCCCATTACTGTTTTTCATGACCCTTTGTGTAGCCTTTTGTTTCACAATTTTATCTTCATGTAATGTACAATCTTTGATAAAATGACTTAGACTACCACAAACATAACATCCTTTTCTTCTTAAAGAAGAACCAAAAGGTTGTTTTGACTTTACTTTTTCAAAACCTAGCCCAGCCCTTTTGTTTTTAGTATGTTGTTTATTGTTTTCCAATATCTTGCTAGGAGTTTTTACCTGCTTGGGAGCAGAACTAGTCTTAGATTCCTCAGAAAGAAAGTTATTCATTAGAGGTGGATAAACAATATTCTTGGTCACATCAGTATTTTCTTGAGACACAGTACTAGAGTTAAAGACATTATGTATCTTAGGATCTTCTAACTCTATACTGGTATCATTACAAGGGGGCATGAAAATTCCAGGTACTGGTGGAGGAACTACCTTCATTCCTTTAGCATATCTATCATTTTCAGGTGTATCATCTACCTCACCAGAACTATCAAAAATCCCTTTTGATAAGTCCTTGTTAGTTAAGGTTATCCCAGGTTGATCCTCAATATATCCTAGGTCTGTTTTATCATAATACCCCATTTGTGAATTAATCAACTTTCCCAATCCCTTATAGGATTGTTGCCATTGACTAATTACTTTCCTCTCTTTACAAACACTGGTTTTTAAAGCTTCATTTTCAGTATTTATTTTTAAAAGTTGTCTTTCAAAAGCTTTTATTTCCACATCTTTTTCCCTCATTTGAAGAGTCAAAATCCTAATTTTCTCTTCATAGTTTTGTTGAGCCTTTTTGTACAAAACTATATTATCTTCAAGTTTAACAACACCCTATTTGAAAGCCTTTACTTCTACAGTGCATGTGTTAACCTTTTGATACTGTTCCTCTAGTTCTACTTTTAGACTATTAAATTTAAGAATACAATCTTTAGAACAAGGGTGTACCTCAGTATCTTCATGAGAGAGAGACATTAATCCAAGCTCTTCTTCTTCTGCCCAATTCACCACTCCATCTACAGTAACCAATGCTTTGGTTCCTTTAGGACTCCTGCTGTTTCCTCTTGGAAAGCTTTCAGATATTCTTAGACTGGTTCTATAGCTGTTCTTGGACTTCAGATTGCTTCTCTCAGCTTTATCTCTATTTCATTCTCTTGCAAAGTGTCCATTCCTTCCACAGTTATAGCATTTAACTTTAGACTTGTCATATCCCAATGGCTCATTAGGATCAACAGTCATTTTTCTTCTAGTCTTCTTGAAGAACCTATTAGATCTTACTAACACCATTGCAGCTTACCATTTAAGATCCATCTCTTCAACATCAGCATCATCCATTTGGAACAACTCATTGAGAGTTAATCTTGGCCTGTTGTCTTGTCTAGCAAAGAATGAGAAGGCATCATTGTCACTAAACAATGGTGAAGTCCTTCTATGTAGATTTTGAGAGATCATAGGACTGCTTTCCATACTTTGTGGGTAAGTACTGCTTGTAAGTCCTTCAGCGGTATTTGTAAAGTAAGTACCGCTGCTAGATCTACTAGTGGTATTTTGAAAGTAAGTACCGTTGTTCCCATTTGACACAAAAGCCAAGTTAGACTTTGAAGTAGTTGTTGTCTTTACTTCAGTGCCTTTCACATCCATCTCATATGCTCTAAGATTGTTGTAGGGATGATCAAATGGAATTGTTTCCAAATCATCTCTTGTAATGAAGTGCATAGCCATTGCTTTCCACTCTGGTGGAACACTTCTTAAGAATTTTAGATTTGCTTCTTCATTAGGAATTACTTGTCCATAAACTGCTAACTAAATAAGCAACTTGTTGAACCTTCCATATCCACCATGTATTCCCTCTATACTGGTAATGGAGAAGTTATCAAATTCCTGCTTAAGAACAATCTTCTTAATTTTCTTAGATTTGTCATTGCCTCCAAATCTAAGTTTTATAGCATCCCACATAGCTTTGGCATCTTTATAATGATGAAAGCTTGGTAGAATGTCTTCAGAAAGAGCCATAGCCAAAGCAATTCTAGCTTTTCTTTCTCTGATCTCTGCTTATACCTCATCAGCAGTCACAGCAGGTAGAACATAGCATGTATCGTCTGGCAACCAGTGTAGCTTGTTTGGTGTGTTCCTATTCTTGATACCTTGCCACACAGTATGATCTGTGTGATTCAAGTAGTGTTTGATCTGCATAGCCCAAGTCTTATAATTGTCACCTTTGAGAACTGAGAGTTTAACAGCAGACATAGTATGAGAAGGTGTTGGTGTAGATGTAGCTACATTATTCACGACTTGAGCACCTTGTGTTGGTGCAGGATGCACAACTTGTGGTTGTCCTTGAGGTAGAACAGGATCAGTGTTCTGAACATCATCCACATGAGCATTAACACCATCTGGTTGAGATATTGAGATTTGGTATGTGTGGAGTGTATAGGTTCGTGTTCTTCTTTTTCAGAGTTTCTCAACAGGCTCTGATACCACTTGTTGATCCCTTTGGTTGGATCTATATTCTGTTAAGAATTAGTATAATAGTTTGTAATCAAACTAAAACACTTTGACCACTCTTACTAAACACTAAATAAGTTATGAGAAATCTAACTTATAAAGCACAGAAGAACAGAATTACTTTTAACTATTCGATTCTCTTATTAATCGACTTGTATGAGGTACATGAAAGACATTGTACCTATGTTCCTTTTATAGAGTAAGGAACCCTAAAACCTTAGAATATTCTATAAAGATAACTATATCACAGACGATATATTATCAATATTATAACTATTTAGGTATATCACATAAGATATACTCTAACTATAACTATGACATATCTTATACAAAGATATATTCGTCCTAATCTTCATAGCAGTACTTACTTTATAAGTAGCAGTACTTACTATGTACCGCGTTAACACTAACGGTACTTACATAACACTAACAGTACTTCAAATACACTAACGGTACTTGACACTTAACAAATAATTCCCAACAAGATAGAGGCCCAAATTTGGTGTGCTGATTCACAACTCATGGGCCTTCAAAAGTCTCAACTGGACCTCAGGCTAGGGAAGACTCATTCTATGGGTTTTAGGCCCTAGAATTCGACTGAATTTTTTTGGCAGATTTGGGCCTCATGTTCATTTTGGGTTCTACTTGCTCTTGATGGTCTTGGAGCAAGTGGGAGCCCACTTTGTGGTTGTGTTGAATTACCCTTAGTTGAATTCTTGGTTCTCGTGATGGCTCACGAGATCAAGCATAGGTTTTTCATCGGTTTGAGGCTTTGCATACTTGTGGCTGTGTGGTTGCTTGTTTGCTTGATATCTTGACATAACTTGCAAATGTTTTTATAAAACCTTAAACCAATCACAAACTATTTATAAACGAAATCTTTGATTTAGTTTAAAGCTTAAATATGATTTAAAACTAAAATGTTGTTTTCATAATAACTCTTAATGTGTTATGAATGTTATGACTTATGTATTGTCTTATCTAATATTAAATCCATTTAGGTTTTATATTAGTATTTAACATGGAATACTTGACACGCATAATTAAACAAGATTAGACTTAAGTTAAGAAATGTTTTTAACTTCTGCTACGATGGATGAATGCATGCTTCCTCGTACACACTTTTGATTTGTAAATCAAACTTTTATACCCATCTAAAATTTAAGTCATGCCGTCCAATCGTTTGAGATCACTTGCAATTACTTTTTGCATATTGTGAGACGGATGCGAATTGTAACCTAAGGTGATTATTATCTATGCGTGAGACCTAGATTTATTCTCGCATGTTCTCAAATTGGATGACTTAATCGGTTAAGTGGTGAGACCTTGACGGAGGCAAGGATGGGACTAAACATGCCAGTTTGATATTTTGTGAATTGTTCACTTATGTCATGAGTCCCATAAGGATCTAAGAATTTCACATGATTTGCAATTGATGAACGTCATCTACCTATTGAATCTAGCATTGCTAGCAGATCAACTGATGTGATGGTAGAACCTCAATGAGGATCTTAGCCTTTTTCGTAAAATTAAATGTTTTTATATAAACTTGGGTAGTTAATTTTTTAAAGGATTAATTATTAAAAATATTAAAACTTTGAACTTTGTTATTTTGTAGATGGAAACGAATCAATCCATTAACAATCAAATCAGATCAATTCTCGATAAGGAGAAATTGAGTGGTACAAACTTCCTTGACTGGTTTCGAAATCTGAGGATTGTCCTCAGATCAGAAGGAAAGTTGCACCACTTGGAAGAGGCCTTACCTGAAGCACCTCCTGCTACTGCCACCGCTGCTGTTCGCAATGCCCATACTAAAAGGGTTGCTGAACAGCAAGAAGTGGCTGGCTTAATGTTGTGTAGTATGGTCCCTGAAATCCAAAAACATTTGGAAGACTTTACTACATATGACATGATTGAGGAACTCAAGACGATGTTCCAACAACAAGCATAACAAGAACTCTTTGAAACGGTCAAAGCGTTCCATAACTACAAGCAGGAGGAGGGCCAATCTGTCAACACTTATGTGTTGAGAATGAAAGGCTACCTTGATCAGATGGACCTACTTGGCTACCCTATGCCACAAGTCTTAGGAGTGAATTTGATACTCACTTCACTTTACAAAGACTATGATCAGTTTGTTCAGAACTATTGCATGACATGGGGAAGACTATACCTGAACTGCATGCCATGCTGAAGCTTGTAGAGAAGGGTATGCCCAAGAAAGCTCCCTCTGTTCTTGCTATCAAGAAAGGTCATATCCAAAAACCGAAGCCACAAGCTAAAGGAGGCAAGGGTAAGAAGTTCAAGGGAAAAGCCATTATGGTTCATGACCCTAAACGCAAGTTCCCCCCACCTGGCAAAAAGGAGCATCCTGCTAAGGATGTAGAGTGTCATCATTATCATGAGATTGGACACTGGAGAAGGAATTATCCTTACTACCTAGCAGAAGTGGATAAAAAGAAGAACAAAGCCATCACGTCCGGCACATCAGGTATCTTCATGATAGAACTCTACTCATTCCCTAAAACTAATACCTGGATATATGACATTGGTTGTGGTACTCACATTTGTAATACTATTCAGGGGCTTAGAGGGATCAGAAAGTTAAATAAAGGCGCTTTGGACTTGCACGTGGGCAATGGCAACCGTGCAGCTGTTGAAGCCATAGGGAGCTATGATCTTATCCTCCCTAGTGGAATGATTCTTGTACTAGACAATTGTCATTTTTCACCCTCTATTACTAGAGGAAGTATTTCTCTTTCGCGTTTATGGGATAATGGTTTTTCACATAAATTTACTGATTATGGTACTATTCAAGTTTCCAAGGATAATGTATTTTATTTTAATGCTATTCCTCGTGATGGAATTTTTGAAATTGATATGCATAATCATGTATCAAATGAGGGTTCTATTTATACTTGTAGCAAAAAGAAGTCGAAGCACAACTTGGATTCTACTTTTCTATGGCATTGCCGACTTGGCCATATAAACAAGAAACGCATTACGAAGCTGCAACATGATGGGCTTTTAAAGTCAACTGATGATGAATCATTTGATATATGTGTATCTTGTATATCTGGCAAGATGGCAAGAAATCCTTTTACTCATGCAAGTGAAAGAGCTGATGATCTTCTTAGACTCATACATAGTGATGTATGTGGTCCATTTAGAACCACGTCTAGAGAAGGAGCTAACTACTACGTTACATTTACTGACGACTTCAGTAGATATGGTTATGTTTAATTGATTAAACATAAACATGAAGTTTTTGAAACGTTCAAAACCTTCCAAAACGAGGTAGAAAATCAACTCGGGAAGACAATCAAAGCACTTCGATCTGATCGAGGAGGCGAGTATTTAAGCCTTGAGTTTTTAGATCATATTAAGAGTCGTGGGATTGTCTCACAACTTACTCCTCCCTATACACCACAACATAATGGGGTGTCAGAGAGGATAAATCGAACCTTGCTTGACATGGTTCGATCAATGATGAGTCCAACCACTTTGCCAATGTACTTTTGGGGCTACGCTCTAGAGTCTGCTGCACGCATACTCAATATGGTTCCAACTAAGAAGGTTGATAAGGCTCCATATGAAATATGGCACGGGAAAGTCCCTAACTTGTCTTATTTGAAAGTCTGGGGTTGTGAGGCTCACGTTAAACGAGAAACACCAAACAAACTTGAGCCCGGATCTATCAAGTGTATCTTTGTAGGATACCCAAAGGAAATAATGGGTTACTACTTCTACTACCCACCCGAGAACAAAATATTTGTTGCTCGGTATGCTGAGTTTCTTGAGAGTAGTCTCATATCACAAGAAGCAAGTGGGAGCATGTGACAACCATGGTTTTGAGGTTCGTCACTTAGTTTTATTTTGTGCTAGTTACGTGTCTTTACGTGTTTATGTGCTAATTGGTGTGTATAGATTGTGGTTTGGATATCGTTTCCGGTACGGGGTACCTTGTGAATGAAACGATGTGTGATGATTTCATGTTCATGAGCTCAGATGGTAGTGACTATGAAATGAGATGGTGTTATTTAGTGGTTTATGTATACGTATATGTATTATAGAAAATCGTATTTTTACGATTTACAGTTTAGCATTTTGAGGTCTCGGATGAGGTGTATAGCCATGTGAGTATTTTTTGGGATGGTTTGAACTCATTTAGGACTTAGTTATAAAGTTTATTTCAAAATTTAAGATTTTTTTAAAACTGTATATTTTACGTCTTTTACGGTAAACGCGTAAATTCGACTAGTTTTACGGTTTTGAGGTTTTGGAGGTTTTAGGAGTTGTAATAAATTAAGGAAATTTAAGGAAACACTAGTAGTGTAATATTAAACAATAAAAAATATATATATAAAAAAGGGGTATAAAGTCGGTTTAGGGTCGATTAAAGAGAAAAAAAAAAAGAAAAAAAGGAAGTTGGGCTTGGGTTGGGTTAGGACTCATACACACTCTATATAAAGTTTATACTAAACCAAAATTTCATTATTTTTCTCCTGGAGACAAGAAAAGTCGTGGGTTTCACAAGGAGTTAGGGTTCTTCAGTAAAAATCTTGGTTTTCAAAAATCAAAGGTAAATCTTTAAAATCCCTTTTCAATTTAATTGTTTTTAATATTTTTATAATCAATATATGATAGATTAGTTAGGTTTAATTATAAATCTGTATTCTAATGATATATTAATGATTAGAATAATTAGGGCTTGTAATTAAATAAGTTATGGGTAATTAATTAGGTTAGTTTAATTAAATTCGTCATTAAAAACTGGACAGAATTTAGGGTCAATTGTTTTGATCATATAGGGAGTTCTACAAACTCTTATTTTGCAATCCAAGTATCCCTGGAAAGGTATTTGAAGTGGCTTTCAAATGCAAGAAAAGAGAACTAAATTGGAGGTCGGGAAGTGGGTCAAAAACAGGTTACAATAGTCGGAGGTCAAAACAGTTTTGAAATCAGCCTATTTCTTTTTATGTTTTGGGTTGTTTGGGGTACTTAGGGTTGTATTGGGACTTTCAAACGAACATGGGAGTTGGTTTATATATTATAGGGAGTATCTGCATTGGGGCTAAGATTTTGGGTTAGGATAAGACCCCCTAATCATAACAAACTTTTTGTATGTTCAAAATCAGTAAAGTCTGGATAGACAAAAGTATATATATATATATATATATATATATATATATATATATATATATATATATATATATATATATATATATATATATATATATATATATATATATATATATATATATATATATATATATATATATATATATATATATATATATATATATATATATATATATATATATATCGGGGCCTTAACAGTAGCTTTAAGGTTAGGGCAAATAGGAGGTGTTAGCTAACATATGTAAGGGCATAGAATTTCCTTTACAGAGATCATGGGTATGGTTAGGTGGGCGTTTGGCTTATAGTTTGGAGGCCTAAAAACCGAGACTGTTTTGGGTAAAATATTAACGGGACGGGTTATGAAGTAAACAAAGTTAAGGGTTTTATAGAGGGGTGTAATGATATTCTTAGAGCATATAAATGAGGTATATATATGGGAGAAGGTTAGATGTCCATAATAGGTTGATGAGACATCTTAGTGTTTGGTTCATGTTTTGATTTTGTGTTTTTGTTTGTTAGCTTTTTGCTAGTGCACGGATTATTGGAGAAGCTCAATTAGGTGAGTTTGATAGTCCCATGTCTACTAATGATTTTGACTTCCAGATGGGATGGAAGAGACACTGTCTTGTTTTTATAAATTATGTTGTGAATGTTTTGTGTTTGTTGATGGACTTGTGCATACTTATGTGATTAACTGCTAGTTGATTCTTGATTCTTGATTGTTTTATGTTTTGACTTGGTACCAAGGGGATGTTGACAAGGCGGGGCCTTGGGGAGGTACATAGATGTGTGAGCATCTATGGGACCAATGGATAATGACAAGGTGGGGCCTTGGGATTGGTACATAGGTGTATGGGCGCCTATGGTACCATGGTGTTTGGTAAGGCTGGGAGCCTTGGATTTGGTTTGGTTTGTTAAATCTTGAATATTAGTTGTTAATGCATGTTTGTATCACATTGTCCATATGTTCATTTGTTAGTGGTTGTTGTTCACAGCTTATGGTTTGATTTTGGCGTTGGAGTCTAAACCTATGACTCTCACCAACTTTATGTTGATGTGTTTTAGTGTCTCTTTCAGGTGAGAATGTGGTTAAGCTTGAGAATAGAAGTGGCTAGTTTTGGAGGCATTAGGATTGCATATAGAAGGAGATCCCTGTTCCTTCTTAGTTTCTTTTGTTTGTTTTATAAGTGATACTGTTGACACCTATATGTTTGCTTGTTTATGTATTGTTTGTCTTGGGTAAGAGGTAGGACTGTTACCTACTTGCCTAGACTCCTGCTTTGTTGAGATATTGTCATGACATTTGTGTCACCATTTTATGGCATTTCTTATTTCATTTAGTTATCTCTATAGACACGCCATGTTGTGATGATATCCATACGTCGCGCCCCATATTCCGCCATGGTGGGGTGTGACAGAATGGTATCAGAGACAATGGTTATTGAGAATTAGGTTGCCTAGTCTAGTAACCTAGTCTATAGCTTAAGGGACACTGCATATAGGCGTCATAGGAGTATGTGTGCATTTTATATTAATTAAAGCTTTCTGTATGTTATTGGTTTTTACTTGCGATGTTTGTTAAGTTTTGACTAGTATGGGTTGAACCATAGTAGTTCATACTTAGCCACATGTTATTTTCTTTTCGGGTTGTGGCTAGTGCGGGTTGAACCATAATCGTCCACGCTAGTCATTGTTGTATTTTGCTTAAATCGTACATTATAGTACATAATTTGGTACAAGGTAGTTTCTATCTTTTGTTGAGTTATTTTATGCACCTGAGGTATGTTATTTTTTCTTTTGATGTTTAAGTCATGTTCCCTAAGAATCGTGTGGTGGTTCGAGTTACTGAAAGTACATGGGTAGGAAGGATTTTAAGGTGTTTCCATTCTGATGGGCGACATGACTTATAATTGATTATGTTTTCATTTTGGATTTTGTCTATGCCGTTTTAGCTAGACCATGGATTTATGTATTCTAAGAGTTTGACTATGTAATTTTATTAGTTGGAGTTTTTGACCTTATTGTTTATGTGGTTATGTGCTTAGGTGAGTTGATGGATTTATGTGTTATGTGTTGTATTGATTCTTATAAGTGTCATCATAGGAGGGAGTGCATTGGGGAAAGGGTAATTGTATAAGTATGGTGGCCAACATAGTTATACAAGTACCACAACTTCAATGGGTTCCTAAGTATGATTGCATGAAAGAGGGTTAGTACATGCTTGTATATGATGAGATGTGGATTATTGGTATATGTATAGTATATGGGTTTATGTAACGGTTGCCTACGATATGGATATTTTTTAGTGTGTTATTGTTTTGGGTTATAGTCATGTTGTGTGATTATGGGGTCACACGATATGGATTGGTTTTAGTGATGGGTTTTATGCCTTGTGGTAAGATGGTGGCTACTCTTAAAAAAAACGAGTGTATGACGCGATTGGTTGATCTGACATGTATGGTAACGAGTATGTTTTGGGTGATTTAATAGGTATATATATGCGGGTGTATATATACTACTATGTGGTAAGTTATGGTATATGGTCGTTCACTAGTTATTATAACTTGAACGTACCTTGTGTTTGTTCGTATTTTATGGTGATGGAGTTTGATGGAGTTCCAACGACGTTTTGAGTCTTTTGGATATGTGTCTACATTCGGGTATGTATTTTTATTAATGCGAACTACTAAATTTTCTTGCAAATAAGTCTGGCTAATTATAGGAAACGGTTTTGAAAATAATTTGTAAGCATATGGTATGATATCGTAACTTACATTTTTTTAGTTGTAGTAGTAAAGTTATAAAAAAAGTTGTCTTGAAAATAATTGGATTAGTATTCTATGTAACATGTGATAATATATTTTAAAGGGGTAAAGAAATTTTACAATAATTTTCTTAAGTGGAGTTAAAATTTTAGAATAATTTAACTAAGACGGAAAGAGTAAAAAAAAGGAGATTTTATTATAGTAATGATAATAATAACACTATACCTTGTAAACGTGTAGTTGTTTAGTTATAACCAACCTAAATGAAAAAAAAACAGTGTATTTTATAAACATGTATTGGTTTCATAATAACAAGTGAAATAAGTTTAATATGGGTAAACAAGATAATAGTTAGAATAAGATTGTAGTATACTAACTAGTTGATATCTTGATAGAATGATGAAGATAAAGGATGAGTTATTGGTTAAAAATGAGTATGATTGATTTTAGTAGTATTGGAGTTTGGTTCTTATGAGAAGTAACTAATTGGGACAAAAGTTTAAAATTTTCTAAGGTATCGAGATTTGGTAATACTAATCGTGAAGAGTCTAAATTTTTTGTTGTTGGCACACTCCATTGATCTTTCGGATTACATTGTTTTGTTTTCAGTTGTATTGGCTAGGGTTCGTTTTACCCTATATTTTATTGGGACACGATTGTTTGGAATTTTTTTGTTACACGTCATGGCTGATTTAGTTATGCGGTTGTGGAAACGTTAGGATGAGAGGATAGAGTTGGGTAGTATTACTTATGGTTAGATATTAGAATGGAGAAATGTGTTTTGGTTTAAAGGTTGTGTTGAAGGAATGATTAAGATTTGTGGAGTTTGGGAACTTAGATTGGTTACGGGAATAAGAGAGTAAGTAAAGTTAGTTGACTGGTAGTGGGAACGAGAATTCATGCTATGAGAAGTTGGTTGAAGTACCATTAGGAGATTGATGAAAGTACTAGCGGATGTGAGGGTAGAGTAGAAAGTTTATACTAATGGAAAGGTTGGGTAAATAACACGCAAGGGATTGGTATAGTTATGGAGGCAAGGTAGTAGTAGACACGTGAAGGAAAACAGGAATGTGAAAGAATGATTGGTAGGAGGCTGATTAACGATGAAGTACAACAAGTAAGGAAGAGTGAGCCATTGAGGGGTTGAAGTACTTTTAGAAATATTGTGGTAGATGAGTTGAAGTTAGAAGCTACTTGTAGTGTGAAGTTCCTAGGTAACATCATGGAGACGAGAAGGAGTGCGTAAAGAGCTACATCGCGAAGCAAGGAGCTGAAAGGACTACGTGTCGGCTGCAAGAAGGATGCAAGAGATTTCGAAGGAATCACAAAAGTTGAGAGGACTGGAAGGGTGACAAGCACTATGATGGGAAATTTACGTATGGTTCGTGACGAAGAAGGGCAGATCGAGTATCATAGTGGAGCTACAAAGAGCTGAACCGGTGGATCCTGATGAAATGAATACATGACATGGGAGATTAAGAACTCGTGGAAGTAACAAGGGGAGTCGAGTGACTACGCGGATAGAATTTTTGTGGCAATCAATATCGAGGGATGAGAAGTGAAGCTGAGCTAAATACGTTTCGTGGAGAAGTGATTAGAGAGTCGGTTTTGTGAAGGTGTTATGAAAGATCTTTGGAAGAGACAGCTATGCATTATCCAATGCACTAGTGATTTCCATAGATTTGATGAATGAAGTATGGAATTTTTGTTGGACCGGATAGTGTAGGAATAAGGGAGAACCATGGAAGGAGAGAACCAAGTATGAGATTTGAATAAGAATTCAAAATATGGCTTAGTAGACAAATGGAAACTAATGTGGGTATAAGATGAGAGTGTGATCCGCATGGAATCACATGAAACTCTAGTATGTCCCTATTAGGAGGGAGTAGGAGAACTGGTTGTGAAAAAAAAACAAGTGAAGCTACTTGGAAAAGTTTGGCGTATAGATGACTAGATAGACTTAGTTAGTGGAGCTGGATTGTTATATCTGCCTAGAATGCTAGAGGCATTTGGGGTACGAGACGTAGAGAATGATCTATACAGATCATGAACGTCTCCAACACATATTTAATCATCTTGATTGAACATTTGGAAAAGGTGATGGGTGGAGTTAAGTGATGAAAAAAAATTGCAAGGCCAAGTACCATCTGGGAAAGGCAAGCATGATTGATGAGACATGGAATAAGAAGAATGAAGTGAAGCTGAGACGAATTTGAACTATATGGATGATGTATTAGGGTGGTTTGGATGAAGGATGTAGGTTGCACGAGTTGAGTTGTCTAAAGCAGAGAACCGTGAACATGGATGTTGCGTGGCTTGGACAATCATATAGAGAAAAGGGACGTAGACTATACTTCCTACATAGATAGGAGTAGCTTAGAAAGGGCGATGTAAGGACGAAACTGGTGAAAGGGATACATAATGGGAGGAGGAATAAGTACGACGAGAGTTGGGTGATAGTCGATAGACTAACTAATTCATCTCATATTTCAAGAGGAATGAGTAGTCACGTAGTTGAGAAGTTGGAAGGATTGCGTACGGATGTGATGGAATAGAGGGTTTTGCGTAAAAGTTAGCCTAATGTGTATGGAATGCCTTATGAAGGAAATGGCACTAACCTATACTGATTGTTTGGGAGGCTTAGTATTGATAATCGAATGGATGAGGAGTTATAGGTGTGATGTGCCATAGGGACGAAGGGCTTGGTCTAACTGAGACAAGATGAGGAGCAATATGACCTTGAAGGTAGGACATTGTGTAGGTATAAAGGAAGTGTTGGGTATAAAAAAAATCATGAAGAAAAGTGAGAAAGAAGTGTATAGGTGCTACTAGTGAGCTATCTAAATTTAATGGAAGTAGTTTTAGCATGGGTTTGGATGGCAGTTGATAGACTAACTGAGATAACCGTCCTTTTGATGATGTGTATAGATCATAAGTTGATTTGGATTGGAAGAACTAATGGATATGTGAAAGACCGTCATAGGTCACTTTGTAAGGAAATTGGAATTTTTAAGTAGTCTGGGGTACGGACTAAAGGGAGTTGATGAACATGATTGGATATGAGTATATCCAGCTAACTTGAAAAGGATGGGCAAGTGAGATATTTATACAACCTTAGGAGTTACACTAAGGGCATGAGTGATTGATTTTGAGGGAGTTAGGGAACTCTTTAGCGATGGCTGAGTTTTCATATAATGATAGTTATCATACTAGAAGTCGATAAATGCCATTTGAGGCACTATATGAAAGGATAGGGTGAGTTGTCCCCATTATGGACTAGAATTGGTAAAAGAGCCTACTAATGTGGTAATGGTGTTTGTGGAAAGGATGAGAGCAACAAGGGATGCTATGTTGAAAAGGAGGAAACCACTAGAGTTTAGTGACAAAGTTATGTAGGAAGTTTCACCCATAGTAACGGTGGTATGTTTTGGTAAAATGGAAGAGTTGGTGTAGAGTTTTGTAGGTCCATTTATGATCTTTGGAAAGATCGGACCAGTAGCTTATGAACATAGAATTACCTGGGGGGGAATGAGTGGTATACATGTTATATTTCGTGTATTAAGATTGGTAAAGGTTGTTTGAGAATGAATATTTGCATGTACAGTTATTCGGGATTTGTGTTAATAAGAGTTTGTGTTATCAAAGAGTCATTTTTGAGATTTATTGACTGTGAGGTCAAGAGTTTGGCAATGAATTTAAATATTGTTGGTTAGTATATGTGGTAATTTGAGACTTGAACTAAAGTTCACGTGGAAATGAGAGGAGTTCATTTAGAACAAGTATCCTCAGTTGTTTGCTAATGGTATGTTTGATCCTAAGGAGTAAATCTCAGGACGAGATTTCTATTAGGAGGGAGTGATGTGACAACCGCGGTTTTGAGGTTCGTCACTTAGTTTTATTTTGTGCTAGTTACGTGTCTTTACGTGTTTATGTGCTAATTGGTGTGTATAGATTGTGGTTTGGATATCGTTTCCGGTAGGGGGTACCTTGTGAATGAAACGATGTGTGATGATTTCATGTTCATGAGCTCACATGGTAGTGACTATTAAATGAGATGGTGTTATTTAGTGGTTTACGTATACGTATATGTATTATAGAAAATCGTATTTTTACGATTTACGGTTTAGCATTTTGAGTTCTCGGATGAGGTGTTTAGCCATGTGAGTATTTTTCGGGATGGTTTTAAGTCATTTAGGACTTAGTTATAAAGTTTATTTCAAAATTTAAGATTTTTTTTTTAAAACTCTATATTTTACGTCTTTTACGATAAACGCGTAAATTTGACTAGTTTTACGGTTTTGAGGTTTTGGAGGTTTTAGGAGTTGTAATAAATTAAGGAAATTTAAGGAAACACTAGTAGTGTAATATTAAACAATAAAATATATATATATATATAAAAGGGGTATAAAGTCGGTTTAGGGCCGATTAAAGAGAAAAAAAAAGAAAAAAAGGAAGTTGGGCTTGGGTTGGGTTAGGACTCACCCACACTCTATATAAAGTTTATACTAAACAAAAAATTCATTATTTTTCTCCTGGAGACAAAGAAAAGTCGTGGGTTTCACAAGGAGTTAGGGTTCTTCAGTAAAAATCTTGGTTTTCAAAAATCAAAGGTAAATCTTTAAAATCCCTTTTCAATTTAATTGTTTTTAATAATTTTATAATCAATATATGATGGATTTAGGTTAGGTTTGATTATAAAATCTGTATTATAATGATATATTAATGATTAGAATAATTAGGGCTTGTAATTAAATAAATTATGGGTAATTAATTAGGTTAGTTTAATTAAATTCGTCATTAAAAACTGGACAGAATTTAGGGTCAATTGTTTTGATCATATAGGGAGCTCTACAAACTCTTATTTTGCGATCCAAGTATCCCTGGAAAGGTATTTGAAGTGTCTTTCAAATGCAAGAAACGATAACTAAATTGGAGGTCGGGAAGTGGGTCAAAAACTGGTTACAACAGTCAGAGGTCAAAACAGTTTTGAAATCAGCCTGTTTTCTTTTTATGTTTTGGGTTGTTTGGGGTACTTAGGGTTGTATTGGGACTTTCAAACGAACATGGGAGTTGGTTTATATATTATAGGGAGTATCTGTATTGGGGATAAGATTGTGGGTTAGGGTAAGACCCCCTAATCATAACAAACGTTTTGTATGTTCAAAATCAGTAAAATCTGGATAGATAAAAGTATATATATACATATATCGGGGCCTTAACAGTAGCTTTAAGGTTGGGGCAAATGGGAGGTGTTAGCTAACATATGTAAGGGCATAGGGTTTCCTTTACAGAGATCATGGGTATGGTTACGTGGGCGTTTGGCTTATAGTTTGGAGACCTAAAAACCGGGACTGTTTTGGGTAAAATGTTAACGTGACGGGTTATGAAGTAAACTAAGTTAAGGGTTTTATAGAGGGGTGTAATGAGATGCTTAGAGCATATAAATGAGGTATATATATGGGAGAAGGTTATATGTCCATCATAGGTTGATGAGCCATCTTAGTGTTTGGTTCATGTTTTGATTTTGTGTTTTTGTTTGTTAGCTTTTTGCTAGTGCACAGATTATTGGGAGAAGCTCAATCAGGTGAGTTTCATAGTCCCATGTCTACTAATGATTTTGACTTCCAGATGGGATGGAAGAGACACTGTCTTGTTTTTATAAATTATGCTGTGAATGTTTTGTGTTTGGTGATGGACTTGTGCATACTTATGTGATTAACTGCTAGTTGATTCTTGATTGTTTTATGTTTTGACTTGGTACCAAGGGGATGTTGACAAGGCGGGGCCTTAGGGAGGTACATAGATGTGTGAGCATCTATGGGACCAATGGATAATGACAAGGCGGGGCCTTGGGATTGGTACATAGGTGTATGGGCGCCTATGGTACCATGGTGTTTGGTAAGGCTGGGAGCCTTGGATTTGGTTTGGTTTGTTAAATCTTGAATATTAGTTATTAATGCATGTTTGTATCACATTGTCCATATGTTCATTTGTTAGTGGTTGTTGTTCACAGCTTATGGTTTGATTTTGGCGTTGGAGTCTAAACCTATGTCTCTCACGAACTTTATGTTGATGTATTTTAGTGTCTCTTTCAGATGAGAATGTGGTTAAGCTTGAGAATAGAAGTGGCTAGTTTTGGAGGCATTAGGATTGCATAAGGAGATCCCCGTTCCTTCTTAGTTTCTTTTGTTTGTTTTATAAGTGATACTGTTGACACCTATATGTTTGCTTGTTTATGTATTGTTTGTCTTGGGTAAGAGGTAGGACTGTTACCTACTTGCCTAGACTCCTGCTTTGTTGAGATATTGTCATGACATTTGTGTCACCATTTTATGGCATTTCTTATTTCATTTAGTTATCTCTGTAGACACGCCATGTTGTGATGATATACATACGTCACGCCCCATATTCCGCCATGGTGGGGTGTGACAGAGCACCATAGACTTTGATGAAATTCAAAGTCAAGATGCACAACCTTCTGAGAACACTAGCGAACATCACCAAGAGGTTGAACATGAAAATGTCGAATCTCAAAATGATGTAATTCCCATTCGTAGATCCGCAAGGATATCTCACGCACCTGACCGATATGGTTTCTATATCGATGCTGAGGAACATGAGTTAGGGGATCATGGTGAACCCGATAACTATAAAGCTGCATTGTCGGATCCTAAATCTGATAAGTGGCTTCAAGCTATGAATGCGGAAATTCAATCCATGAGGGACAACGAAGTTTGGATCTTAGTTGACCTCCCTCCTAACTGTAAGACGGTTGCGAGTAAATGGCTCTTCAAGAAGAAGACCGATATGAATGGCATTGTACACACCTTTAAAGCTCGTCTTGTAGCAAAAGGTTTCACTCAAACCTATGGGGTTGACTACAAAGAAACCTTATCGCCTATTTCAGACATTAAAGCTATTAGGATTCTTATAGCCATAGCAGCGTTCTATGACTATGAGATTTGGCAAATGGATGTCAAGACTGCCTTCTTGAATGGCCATCTGAACAAAGACGTTTATATGGTGAAACTTGAAGGGTTCGTGAATCCTAAACATCCCAGACGTGTATGTAAGCTTCAAAGATCCATTTATGGGTTAAAGCAAGCATCTAGAACCTGGAACAAGATATTTGATGAGGAGATCAAAAAGTTTGGTTTCACTCAAAATCCCGATGAGCCATGTGTATATAAAAGAGCTAGTGGAAGTATCGTCGTTTTCCTAGTCTTATATGTCGATGACATATTACTCATGGGAAAAAATATTCCAATGCTACAAGATGTAAAATCCTGGCTTGGAAAATGTTTTGCCATGAAAGACTTGGGTGAGGCGGCGTTCATTCTAGGAATCAAGATCTACAGAGATAGATCAAGGCGATTAATCGGTTTGAGTCAAAGTGCATACATTGATAAAATCTTAAAGCGGTTTAATATGGATGCCTCCAAACGTGGGAGTCTACCAATGCAATCCAATGTAGAATTAAGTAAGACTCAAGGTCCCTCCACACCTAAAGAGGTGAAGCTAATGAAAGGAGTGCCTTATGCTTCGGCTGTAGGATCCATCATGTATGTTGTGAGGTGCACTAGACCTGATGTAGCGTTCTCTTATAACCTTACAAGTAGATACCAACAGAATCCATGTGAATGTCACTGGACTGCTGTAAAGAACATATTAAAGTATCTTCGAAATACTAAAGATATGTTTCTTGTTTATGGAGGTGATTCAACAACTGAGCTTGGTGTTACTTGCTACACTGATGCTAGTTGGGAGACAGATCGGGATGATCTTCAATCATAAACCGGATATGTCTTCATGATGAACGGAGGCGCGGTTGATTGGAAGAGTTCTAAACAAAGCACTACTGCGATGTCTTCTACAGAAGCTGAATACATAGCTACTTCTAAAGTTGCAATGGAAGCAATTTGGATACGTAAATTCATTTCTGGGCTTGGCGTTGTTCCCAGTAATGATAGACCTATGGAAATGTACTGTGATAATACAGGTGCAATTACTATAGCCGATGAACCTGGAGTTCAAAAGGGTGCCAAACATTTTCGGATAAAATATCACTACATTCGAGAAGTAATTCAAGAAGGTGATATTCGTATTCTTAAAGTTCACACATATAACAACTTAGCTGATCCGTTTACTAAACCAGTGTCTTGTACCAAACATGTTGAGCATGCTAGTGGCATTGGACTTAGACCAGCTGGTAGTTTCATGTAGATTTGTGTATGTTAGTATTTGAATAATTAGGATGTAAAACAGTTTTTATTATATAATGAATTGATATATGAGGTATATCGTTTTTATTTTATATCAACTGTGTCTTATATTTGCATGTTTAAATCCAAGAGTAATCTTATTATTCTAAATTATCCATTGTCGGTTGACAATATGGGAGTATTGTCCAGTTAAGACAAATGTGAGTTGGTCATATTCATTTGGAATGAATATTAATTGATGATGCCGCCAAACTCATATGTGTTCATTGGATGAACATTGGATTGACCCAACCTAAGAGAATCACTGCATGGATCGGCGTCAATAGTGAATCTCGCAAGTGGTTGAATCTCTAATCCTTAGACTTGAGACGCAAGTAGGTTTTGTATGTGTGGAATGTCAATCTTTGATATGGTTCAACGTTGTCCTGAACAAGGCTGCTATAAAGACCATTTTCAGGTGCGATGTGAAACACATGAACGACACGTGCAGTCAAAATAGTATTTGTTCCTCCACATGTATTGGAGTTAGATACTACTGGGCCCCTCGATGAATTGCACAGATGTATGTGTGGCCACACCCAAATGTAATTAAGATGATACTCGTTTAATTTTGTAATCTAGTTCAATATCTATATCGAGAAACAGAATAGTTAAACTTAAGAATGACTTATGATCCATATCTAAAATTTAACAGAGTATCTGTAACAGTAGGATGACTCATATCTAAACCATTTAAATGAGATGTTTGAGAAACTATCCTCATATGTTTCTAGGGGCATTGGCGTGTTGCTAGACGCTAACCATTGCTTGTATAATTACATGATTATTATGACGTGCGCAAGTGGGGGCTATTGGAGTATGCTCGTGTCATAATAAATAATTATACGGCTAGATACATGTGAGCCTATGGGGTCACACACATATACACTGAGGTACCATTTTAATATATCGTGTTTATCATATTTACGATATATTTATAACTTTCACAAATCGAGATAACCATTGGGCTTTTAATTACTAAGTATAGACTTAGTAATAATAAGTAGAAATTAATCAATAAATCATAAGACCCATTTAAGGTATTGATTGTCGTATTAATGGCTTAAATTATGTTGATACGTTTTTGTTTTTAAACATGATAAAAGTGATTTATTGTTATCATTGACTATATAGAGCACAAAACCATGGCAATGAAAAATGTATGGTTGATGGTCAATAAAAAAATAATGACTGGAAACATAATGTGGTGATTTGTTTTGTCATTTTATTAAGCCTTAACAAATTGTTGTTAAAGGTTTGTTTAAGAGTTGCGGGTATTAAGACTAGTATCTATTTGGTATACAAGGAAGTGTAGTGTGGATACATCATAGAGGTGATTGTCATCATTCTATTCAATCGGTTACGCTATAAAGGTATATTTTATCTCCCTCTTTTTATTGATTAATCATATGAATCTATGGATCCGTTCATAGGTGCTTTTCTGTTGCGTTTATTATTTATTCATATCATGTTTATATGGATAATCACCTATAGAATGAAAAAGACACGTGATGATAGGGTTGAAAGAATGAGAACCTTCCATACAAACTTATGGCTAAAACTAGATCAATACATAATTTACCATATATTAGAAAAATATTATTTTAGTATTGAAGATAGATATCGTGGACCTAGTGATGTAATGTAGAAAATATCCATTCACCACGTATCGATGAAGTTAGAAGGTGGTTTAGGTTAGATATTATCCCACGGGCCAACCAAAACCAAAGTGATCTACCCAGGGCATTCCGTTATATGGATTAGAAGTCCTTAGGTAAGATGGAGATGAATGGGAATAAAAGAATAATTGTATCTAAGGCATGAGATAGCACCATAAAAATCACAACAAGGTGTAGTAAGGACTCTTGGAAAATATTAAAGGGGTTGAAGAATGAAAAATACATGTGATGATAGGGTTGAAAGAATGAGAACCCTCCATACAAACTTAAGGCTAAAATTGGATCAGTACATATTAAATATTAGAAAAATATTATTTTGATATTAAAGATAGACATCATAAACCAAGTGTTGCAACACAAAACCCTCTATAGCTACTCAAGTTTCTCTAAAAAAAATCTTTTTTTTAATTCTCATGGAGACATGCCATGTAATCTATTTACTTATTTCACTAAGAGATTGTATTAAAGAAGTGGTCTGCTCCAGCTTCCGGTTACTAAAACCTAAATGAACTTATTTAGTCTATAGCCAAAAGAGATCAATATATAAATCTCATTAGTATACAATTCAAAAATACACTTGTTGGTCATATTAAAGAACACGTGTGGTAACAAAGAGTCTTACACATTATAATCACACCTTGCAAGAACATTCGGTGTGGTAACCTTTAGTACTTTACAGTGACGAATATTAATACTTTTAGTGTCAACATGACACAACACTACGATAGCTGACATGTGTGATCTCGTAAAGGATCAAACTTGTGTTGATCGTAAACTCAATGTGGTCCAGTTTTGGGAGTATTGACGTGAAACACCAAATTTATTGTTGCTTACTTCATACTTTATATCAATGTTTCCCCTGAATTAGTTGTTATCCTAACTCGATTAGGATATCAAAAACAGTCGTTAGTGAAAGTTTATGGACTTAAAATTAATAGTCGTGAGATAGGATTGAACTCGGGATCACGGGATTGCACACATAACGTAAAGGGTTAATTTATTTATTAAATAGATTTTAATATATTTATTAAATCAAACCAAAGCTTAACTAACGATCGTTGATAAATAAAAGTTAAGATTAAACGATCGTTATGGAATTAAATAGAAGCTAAAAGAAGGAGAAAGGAAAAGTTCTAGAAGCCCTTGGATGGGCTTGTGGGTCGTCGGCCAAAGGGAAAAAGAGGAAGGAAATCAAAGATTTTCTTTCCTATTTTGTTTATTGCTTGGAGACCAAGTTTGTCAAACCTATATAAACAAACCCCTAGCCTTCACAAATTACACACAATCTCTCTTTCTCTTGCCTTTTGATCGCCGGCCAAACACCCCTTATTTTAGGGTTTTGGTTTTCGATTATTGTTATTTAATATTATCTAGTCCTATCCCCTCTCTAGGGTTGTTAGGTAGATATTCCATAAGCATTGAAGCTCGGTTTGTTCGTGCTAGACTCACGTTTAACTCGCCGTATTACGTGTGTACAAGAACGTGATATAGTCTTACTTTAGACTATATTCTTGGTGGTGTTCGTAATTAACCCTAGTTGTCGTTTGTTCCGTCTTCTTGTGGATCTTGCTAGGATAAAGGTATGTAACCCTAATCTTGATTAATTATAATTGTGTTAAATTAATGATCTTGTTAATTTGCTTCCGCTGTATGTGCTTTGATCCATGTTAGGGTTTTAAATATTTGTTATGAACTATATAAACCATCAGTGGCATCGAGAGCCGTTTTAACATGATTATAATTATCAAGATCTAAAGTTTTTTTAACTAATATTGATTTGTGTTAAAAATTACATGTTGTTTTTTAGGTTTTATAAAAATTAGGGTTTGTTTTTTTTTAAAAATCAGCTATTTCCGAATTCTTTTTATAATTTTTTTTTGTAAACCCTAAAATTACATGGTAATTAACTTTAGATGATTTGCATGAATGAATTGTTATGTCATGTGTGGTTACGATCCGTAGTGATTTCATTAATTGTTAAGTGATTTGGGTGGAATTTTGATGAATTGCATGATTAATTGTTATGTTGTGTGAATTCATGTTTCGATCCGTAGAGATTTAATTGTTAAGTTATGTGGGAGATCCGTGATGAACATGCATGTTTTTCATGGATCATATGTTTTATGTGGTAATTGTTACGTTTTTTTGCTACATGCTTTATTTGATTCAATAAATCTAAAATTAGGGAAGACTTTTATATGAATATAAAAACCTAGATTTGTTATTTATTTATTGAATAAATCGTATGCATGTGGCTATTTGATTTATTTATTGCACATATAAATTGTTATTATGTGTTTATGATTTAGTTTTTTTGTACCTACTTGTTTTCATACGTTTTGTTTTAATTGTATGTTGTAAACAAGGGTAATTTTTACAAGAAAAATTAATATGGACTAAATCATATTAAAATAAATGAATTGTTTTGAGATCTAAATTACATATGATTTGTGTTGATTAGAATTGCAATAGCAACTTAACGGCCTACTCAATTTTGACAAACTATAAAGTGGGTATAACGCACCGCTGGTCATGTACCCGGTTAAGGAAGGAGGTGTTATGCTTCAGCGCAGACCAAATTCCCGGCTCACCTGTGCGTCAAATTGGTATTACATACGGTTGTTATTGGTACAATTCTTTAAGGTTGATTTAACTACATTAATTCACATCCGAAATACAATGAATAATGTTATTGCTTTGTGCTATAACTAAGTTCTAGAAAAAGTACGGTGTGAATTTAGTTGTGTGTAAAATCTTTAATTGGTTTAACCAATACCTCAACTTGCAAATATATGATGAACTTTTAGTCTCACCAAAAAGTTTACTAATTTTTTTTAAACTAATGCTATGGTGATGTATGCATGCTTCTCCATGCATGATTTTGACACCAAAATCTATACCCTAAAAATTTAAGTCATATGCCCTCTAACTGACGAACACTTGAAGTTACAATTGTCGTCATATAAGATATCGGACGATGTTGTAATGGAGAGAAAACTTCATGACTGAACAAGATTGCACATGAAGGTTTTACGTTCTTTAGATTAGTCGACTTAATTAAGTTACTCATTGAGATCTGGAAACTTAAGGCATAAAGAAGGGATGAAACATGTTTACAATACAAAATGACTTTTGGCAATGTAAATCCCTTAAATATCTAGAAATTGCAAATTTATTTGTCAATCATTGTTCGACAAGTTACCATCTTGAATACTTTCATTGCTAGCAGATCAAATGATGTGATGAAATTATGTCAATTTGGATTCTAGTTTTCAAGGAAAATACTATGGTTATTATTACCGGGGTAATTTTATTTTCTTGAATGGTATTATCGAAAATACTAAAATTGAATTTTGTAAATTCTTTTGCAAATGTATTAGTGCAACGTTACACCGTAAACGTGGTTTATTCATTTATTGATCTATAAACCGTATGGTTGACTATAGAGTCAATTTACAAATGAAAGATAAACCTAAAACTCTTTTTTCATGAGTAAAGAAGGAGTAATAAGGATTTTAGAAATGTCAAATTCAAATCCATAACTCATAGCAAATTTTAATAGTTAAGAAAAGTGCATATTTTGAGTTATTAAAGTTACCGCTAATTGGTTATAAGGCAAACTAGCATATTTGTCTAGTAGTTGTGCTTTGACCATTTATAGGCACTACATACCATTTTGGGGTTGGTAGACCTATTAAGGAAGAAATTACATGTCAAGTCTTTCAAGTTAAAAGCAATTGATGAATAAGTCATCATTTACGAAGTAGAGTACACTCTTAAACACTATAAGTAATTGTTACGAATGTGTTTTTTCAAAAGTGTAAGAAAGTAAACACAACACTAATTATTTTCACCGATTATGAAACATTTTCAATGTTGTCAAGTTCAGTGGGAGAATTGTGTTGTATTACTGATTTTGAGTCTATTAAAACATTCTCTAAGTCAGTGGGAGTTACAAGCTTTGTTGTCTTGGTAATAACCCATGTTATCTTTAGTATGTCCTAAGATAATTACTTTCGAATTGTTGACACTAATATCTTCAAAGATAGTTATGTACTGATTCTTTTTGATTAAGTGGTTCTACATCTACTTGTAAAAGCTAATATATGTGGCACAATCATATTTTGTATAGACGAACGTTAGACGTGATGTTTTTCTTATATATGAGGTTGTTCCATGCACAAGTGGGAGAAATAAACATTGTGTGCAAGAAACAACTCATAAAGATATGATTCTCTTGAATTCAAGATAAGAGACTAACAATCTAATTAATAATTAGATGAAAGTTAGATCATGTGTCAATATGATTAAAAGACTACTTAAAAGTATATATATCATTCACATTAAGAAACACTTGTTGTTTTTATTTAGTCATGTGAAAGCTTGTACTAAATTGTAAACTCAAGGGTAAAATATCCACATGTCGTAAGATCGGGCGTGGATTATTTTGCGGTTTCTTAAAATGGACAATTCCTAGAATGACATAAGATACATAGAGTAATCTTATACTACTAATGAAACCTAGTGGTGTTCATATAATAGTATAGGAGTGAATTAACTTGAAAAGATGAATGAAACCTAGTGGTGTTCATGATTTACTTTAGTTATACATGTTTATGATTTATTGTATAAAGTCACAAACATAAAGTCTTGGAAGACGTATAATATAAAGTAAGACGTTAATGTATTGTCTCTATTTCACTAAAGACATATACATGTAACGTGTAATGGACTTATAACTTTTATGAAGTGACTTTGTATTAAAAGTACTTGAGTTATAAAGCATGCAAAATGGTTAGGAAATCTATTATACCATTAAGATGATTTAGTTGGTATATAGGTAAGCCTAAAGATATATATTTATCTTAAATATTGTTAATATTGACTTACAATATTTCCCTAAATGAAATACATCATTGATATGGTATGTTCATTAGGAGAATCAAAATTCTCAATTTGATGGTGATGATTGATTCAAGATAACTATATCTTCCTTTTCTTCCAAAAGATATCAAGGTTAGAAAGTTGAGTATGACTTGAGCTAAGAAGATTAATAAGATACCATTATATATGGAATGTGATGAATCAAGTTATATCTTAAATGGAGTTCGGATTTTGCTAAACTACTTATGAAGTGGATTGTTTAGAAAATAAAGAGTATGGAACGGCCATTGTGTTTTGTAATGTCCCATATAGATAACGTTGGAGTGTTGATCTATTTGATATGTATTTAAAGAGTAATTTTAAGTTACTAAAAGCAAGTGGGAGTTTTGATCATGAAAGATAAAATTACAAGATACATGATCTTCTAAAATACACTAGTAATTATCATGAGGTAGACGTGTAAATGCTAAACCTCAAGATAAAGGAATTTATGTCATAGGTCCGTAAGGATATCTCGGATATGCGATTTATATGCCGAGAATTATGAGTTACAAATAATTGTTATGATTTGTTACCAAATATTAAATTGGGTAAATTACTCATACTATGAACGATATAGATGTTGTCCAATAAGATAATCAATTTTAGATTTGTTTTATCTTAAATAGTTTGACTAGAAATTGGAGATAAGTTTCGTCAAAGGAAGAAAAACGCCAATTGTAGTGGTTTAATCTTTGTGTCGAAATTATATGGACAAAATTGTACACATATTTAATGTATGTATTATGAATAGATTATTATTCACACTTAAGTAATTAATTGTGATTGAGTATTCTTTCCTAAACACATTAAATATATAAAGATTTTGATGGTCATATTTTAAATTGAAAATTTTGGATATGTATGAACTATTTCTTGAATGACTACTTGAGGAAGGACTTGAGTAATTGAAATGAGTTTATTACTTCAAAATAAATCTTTGGAAAAGTACAAAATGCAATTATCCGTTAATGGATAAAAGCATGCATCTAAGAGATTATTCTTATGTTTAATTTGAAATCCAAGATTGGATTTAAATTTGAATAAGATGATTTCTGAGTATTCCTAAAAGCTAGTAGGAGTATTATGGTTATTTTCTTAAATTATATGTGTCAAATAGACATGTAAGAAAGTAAGTTTTCATTCAAATTAAATGTTGATTTGGTTTATATTTGAGATGAAACTTTGCTTTGGAGATTTAGAAAATAAGATGTACATAACCTTGGAACAAATAAATTTATTTATTTATGAGGTGGAAATACAACGTAATATGCCATGTAGTAAGTTTACATGGATATTTAGGACATGAAGAAATCTAAATCTGGTTTGAGAAATTTTCATGTGTGTCGTGTTGTATTTATATCATGCTTAAAATACATGATGATTTGAATATATTAATCTATTTAAGAAGTTATTAAATAACTTGTATAATGAATATTCTGAAGGAATATGTTTGAAATAGAATAACATCCTAAATCTTGGATCGGCTTCCATATTTTATAAATGAATAATTTGTCAATCGTTGTGCAAATTATCATAGCCAACAAACTTGAAGGTTTTGGTTGGAATCAAACATTACATAATAGATATTAATGGTAACGTATTTGTATCTTTTATGACAAGTTGTAAAACTTGAAAAGATATAATTGAGGTAACACTCAATATTAGTCATGGGATCTTTAGAGATGACATGTTGATTAAAGTTGCATTATACATTAAAGAATTAGAATACTTTGAACTTCAAATGTGTTTTGGAAGTTTAGGAAATTGGTGATCAAGGATGTTTCACAATTTTGATACTATGTTGCAATATCAAATTATTTGAATGCACATGTACAAGAGTTTCAATGAATTGAATTCTTGAAGAAAGTATTCTCAAAATTCCAATAGGTCAAGATTGGTTATTTTATGCTTTGCCAAACAAGTATGAATGTCATTACTAGAGGCATGATGCATGTACTAGTTTTATGCATTGATCTATTTTAGTATTTAGATAAAGGATGTAAGACATTATTGAATTGATGAAATAAAGATTGGATTTCGTTTATTTTTCTGTTATTTGATTTTGTATCCTATTTTACATGTTTTAATCCATGAGCATTATGATGTTTCTAAATGTCCGTTGTCGATTAATAATATGGGAGTATTATTAAACTAAGACAATTCGAAATAGTGACAGAGTATACTTGAAAGTATATTGGTCAATTTTGGATGATATTTGATGGATCAAATATTGGACTTATCCCAATTATATGATTTTACTTTATGGATCTTTGTCATCAAGTAAATCATAAATAGTTATCCTTAGACCTGAGATACCAGGAAACTGTGGTGGATCTAGTGCATTTCTGTGGAATAATCTAACACTAAACGTAACTGGTAGCTATAAGGATTATTTCCGGAAGTGTTGCAAAGTTCATAAGTTTTGCTTGTAGTCAAAATGGGATTCGTTTCCTTCAAAATTTATTTTGAAGTATAATACAGCTGGGCCCCTCGGGGAAGTAGTAAGATATTTGTGCGGCCGCACCCAAATTTGTTTTGGTGATCTTGCTATATCCATAAACGAGAAACAGAATGGTTAATGAAAGGAATGACTGAGATCCATATCCTTATTATTGTCTTATTTGAAATGAAAGGATAATAATAATGATGATGTATATATCATTAAAAGGTTTTGTCCGGGAGACCTTACTCGAGTTGTACTAGTGACATTGCTAGTGTAACTAGACGCTAGTCAATGTGATCACGATATTAGAATTTTGTCCAAGTGGGAGCTGAAAATTTATGGACTTAAAATTATTAGTCGTGAGATAAGATCGAACTCGGGATCACGGGATTGCACACATAACGTAAAGGGTTAATTTATTTATTAAATATATTTATTATATTTATTAAATCAAACCAAAGCTTAACTAACGATCGTTGATAAATAAAAGTTAAGATTAAACGATCGTTATGGAATTAAATAGAAGCTAAAAGAAGGAGAAAGGAAAAGTTCCAGAAGCCCTTGGATGGGCTTGTGGGTCGTCGGCCAAAGGGAAAAAGAGGAAGGAAATCAAAGATTTTATTTCCTATTTTGTTTATTGCTTGGAGACCAAGTTTTGTCAATCCTATATAAACAAACCACTAGCCTTCACAAATTACACACAATCTCTCTTTCTCTTGCCTTTTGATCGCCGGCCAAACACCCCTTATTTTAGGGTTTTGGTTTTCGATTATTGCTATTTAATATTATCTAGTCCTGGCCCCTCTCTAGGGTTGTTGGGTAGATATTCCATAAGCGTTGAAGCTCAGTTTGTTCGTGCTAGATTCACGGTTAACTCGCTGTATTACGTGTGTACAAGAACGTGATATAGTCTTACTTTAGACTATATTCTTGGTGGTGTTCGTAATTAACCCTAGTTGCCGTTTGTTCCGTCTTCTTGTGGATCTTGCTAGGACAAAGGTATGTAACCCTAATCTTGATTAATTATAATTGTGTTAAACTAATAATCTTGTTAATTTGCTTCCGTTGTATGCGCTTTGATCCATATTAGGGTTTTAAATAATTATTATGAACTATATAAACCATCAGTTAGCTTCTCCATAAATGTCACTTAAAATAAACTACACTTCCAGATGGAAAACCTGTTGAGGAGATCCATTCGCGAATCGAATATTGAAAGAGCATGTACAATAGTTATTCTATGAAACAATCTTCACGGGACCACAATTTAAAGTTACCAAACTTCAAAGAATTAACAAGAAATTAGTCCATAAATATTGTTTATTGTTAACCATTACATATGTTGGTTTCGATGAAGTAGCTACCACATTTCACCACCGTCATATTCATGGTTACATGCTCATACTCAAAGCCTCGAGATTCAAGTGCCAAAGCTGATAGCTCAGAAAAACAAAGATACACTTTTGCATCTCTAATAATCAAGAACTTTCTCAAAAAGTTCAAGATAATGGATATAACTGGATCAAGTTAAAACCACCATAATAAAGATTGATTTAATGGAGGGGATGGTTAGCTCATGAATATTATACGAACAACTTCCCTAGATGAGGAAGATTGCTAGTTTTTAAGACAAGTATGAGTGTATGTTGGTTGGAAAGTGATGATAAAAGATCTCAAAGCAAGATACAAAGAGAATAAATAAAAAATATCACGATCACAAGCATGATTTAATCTAAAGCTCAACTATCACACACGCAAACTCAAGTTTATGACAAACCTATCAAGATTAAAGAACTAAGACCAATGAACGATCATTATTTTCAATTAGATAAATGATCACCCCTTACAGGGAGATTGTTAGCATTCATTGTTCTATGAAGTAACGATCATTAATGGTTCAACGAGTCTTGTAAGAGTTTAGTGTAATAGTGTAGTATCCTAGTTAAATGGCTTAGAATCATAATGCCAAGCCCAAGTCCGACTCATTAAGCTACATGGTGGCTTGACCAAAGTAATGGAACATACACCTTATTATTAAGGGTTTTCATGGGCTATATAAAGAACCCTTTACATGCTTGGAGAAGGTGTGGGTTCATTTTGTATCTCACCATTTTTTTTAATTAGAAATTTGTTATTTTATCTCTCTAGTTCATATCTTCTCTCTAATACCTCTTAATTTAGTCTTTGTTTGTGAATGATAACCTTGATTAAAAAGGACTAACAATTAAAATGATAATAAACATGATGTGGCACAACACCAAAGAGTTATAACTTTGTAGTGTAACTAACCACTGTAGTATAAGTATGTTCGAGGATTAATCATTCTCTAGTAAAATAGCGAGGTATGCTCAAGATGTCTATGCAAGTGACACAAGGGAAAAGGAGGTTCTTTAAAGAAATAATAGATAAGGGCAAAGTAGAAGATTTGAACACTGAATCAAACACTTCAATTAATAAAAACAAGTTCGAATCAAAAGATTAAACAATCACCACAGCTACACTGGTGTGATTCTATTATCTAAATGATAATAGTCTTACAAGAACAAGAACAAAAAATAAATAAACATGATATGGGTTACATGTTTTGAGAGAGAGTATTTTAGATCAAAAACACACACAAAGAAACCCAGATAAATGACAAATAATGGGAGCGCCCCATTATATTCCCAAAAGACCAAACGGTCAAAGCTTCCAAGAGACGTTAGTCTCAATATACATCCAAGTCTTCCAAGTTACATATTCGCCAGCTTAAGCCCTCCACCTCATCAACATCTTTCAAAGCTTGTCCAAAGTAACCCTGAAACATTCAAAGTTAACACAATAAGTCCCTCTACTTATGGATTGGTATCTGATTAGGTCCAATATTTTAACATCCCCCCTTAATCAGATACCCAATACAAATTACACATGCCAAGTTTTTTAACAAGAGCATTGTGTTGTAATGTATCCAGTCCCTTTGTGAGGATATCTGCTATTTGATTAGCAGAATCCACCTTACAAGTTTTAACAACACCACTCAGAATTTTTTCCCTCACAAAATGTAAGTCAATTTCTAAGTGCTTGGTTCTTTCATAGAATACTGGATTAGCAGCTATCTTAATACCTGAGTTACTATCACAGTACAAGGTAACAGGTAAAAGATTTTCACATTTTAAGTCTTTCAAAATCTTTAAAATCCAAATGACTTCACTGGTGACTGAAGTAAGAGCTCTATACTCTGCTTCAGTAGAGGATTTGGAGAGAGTGTTTTGCTTTTTACTCTTCCAAGAAACAAGATTGTTATTAACAAAAACACAATAGCCAGTAACGGATTTCCTAGTAACAACACACTTAGCCCAATCAGCATCAGAATAAGCATTTAAAAACATACCAGAAGTCTTCTTAATGTGAATGCCCAAACCTGGAGAACCTTTAAGATACCTTAATATCTTGAAGGCTGTTTTGAGATGAGATCTCAAAGGAGAGTGCATGAATTGACTCAGGCAGTGAACTGCATAAGATATGTCAGGCCTGGTATTGGTTAAGTAAATAAGCTTACCCATCAGTTTTTGAAAATCATCAATATTATCAAGTAAAGGGTCATCAATGGTTGCCTCATTAGAAACAACAAGTTTAGTAACCAAGGGAGTGCTAGCAGGTTTGCAAGCCAACATACCATACTCAGAAAGAAGGTCCAAAACATACTTCCTTTGATTTAAGCAAATGCCACAATTAGTATCAATGACCTCAATACCCAAGAAATATTTCAACTTGCCTAAGTCCTTAATCATAAACTTAGTTTTTAGAAACATCTTAAATTTTTCAATGTCACCAACATTGTTTCCAGTAACAATGATATCATCAACATACACAAGCAAGGCAAGAAAAATATTACCAATGGACTCAGTGTACAGAGAATAGTCAGATTTACTTTGAACAAAACCATTTTCACTTAACACAACTGTAAGCTTAGCATTCCATTGTCTAGGAGCTTGTTTAAGCCCATACAATGACTTTTTTATTCTACAGACCATGTTATCACCACCAGCAAGATAGCCTTGAGGTGGTTTCATGTAAACAGTCTCATCAAGGTCACCATAAAGAAAAGCATTATTAATATCAAGTTGGAAAACAGGCCAAGAATGCACAATAGCAATGTTAAGTAAGCATCTAACAGTAACCATCTTAACAACAGGAGCAAAAGTTTCATCAAAATCAATTCCTTCCTTTTGACCAAAGCCCTGGGCAACAACCCTAGCCTTGTATCTCTTAATTTCACCACTAGATTTAAATTTAAGTTTCCAAACCCATTTACTACCTAAGGCCTTTCTACCTTTTGGTAATTCAACAATGTCCCAAGTATCATTCTCAAGAAGGGCTGCAAGTTTAGTATTCATAGCATTGACCCAATCAGGATTTTGAGAAGCTTAAAAAAAACTCTTTGGCTCACTGTTTTTGTTAAGTTGGGTGACAAAACAGAAGTTTTCATGATTAAGTTTAGAATACCCTACAAATTTTTCAAGACCATATTTAACCTTGGAATTAACAACAAAATCATTATAGTTTTTTGGAAAAACAGAAGGTCTGGTAGACCTTCTAACACCCTGAGTAGAAGCACTTGGGTTTTGATTCAAGTGACCTTCAGACTCATTATTTTCATCAATTGTTGCAGCCTCCTCTCCCAACCTAGCTTCAATATCCTCACTGTTATGAGCATCATCTCCAATAATTGGAGAATCAACAGTGTCCATATTGTTCCAAGGTTGGGAGAGTGGCTACCCTCACTTTGTGACTCATGGTCACTATTATGACTACGTGTTACTCTCTCATCATCATTAGGTAGCTCAGGGTTATCTAAATCAAAGAAGTTTAACAAATTTTTATCTTGACCAAGACTAAGGGCATTAGACTCATTATGCTTGTCTTCTGAGACAAAATCCTTAAAAGGAAATATAGACTCAAAAAAACTCACATCTCTAGAGACAAAAAACTGATTCCTATCAAGACTAAAAAGCCTGTAACCCTTCTGAGAATTAGAATAACCCATCATAACACATTTTTCAGACCTATTAGACAATTTATCATGACTATTCAAGATAGTAGCAAAGCATAAACAGCCAAACATTCTGATAAGAGAGAGATTAGGACAAGTATTGTAAATCATTTCATAGGGGGACTTTCCATTTAACACAGAAGAGGGTAATCTGTTAATGAGAAAGGTAGCAGTTAGAATGCATTCAGACCAAAATTTTAAAGGAATTCCCCCCTAAAACATAAGACACCTAGCCACATTTAACAGGTGTCTATGTTTCCTTTCAGCCACCCCATTTTGCTGTGGGGTATAGGCACATGAAGTTTGATGAAGTATGCCATTGTTATTACAAAACTTATTGAAAGTTTGGTTAACAAATTCAGTACCATTGTCACTTCTAAAGATCTTAATGTTTCTTTTAAACTGATTTTTAATCATTTTATAAAACACATCAATAAAAGTGACAACTTCATCTTTAGACTTAATGAGATATACCCAAACATCTCTAGTAAAGTCATCAACAATGGTCAGAAAGTATCTATGGCCAGTATGACTAGTCACCTTATAAGGACCCCATAAATCAAGGTGAACAGTGTCCCCCAAACACTTGGTATTATGGTCACTTAAAGGAAAGGGCTTTCTGGAATGCTTAGCCCTTTGACAAACTTCACAATAGTCATACTTATCATGTTTATCAAGTTTCAAAGTGGTTTTTAAGATATCTAAAGCAGGGTCACCAGGATGGCCAAGTCTACAATGCCAATCATAATAAGATAGAGAACAAACAGGGATAGTTTGACTAGCATTACACTTAATACCTTTAGTATCTAAGTAGTATAAACCACCACACTGATTAACAATCCCTAGAATGTTTTTCAGATTCAAATCCTGATTCAAAAAAAGGCATTTATTTTCATCAAAAACCACAAATATCTTGTTATCCTTGGCTAATTTATGCACAGATATTAAAGTAACACAATACTCAGGAATGACCAACACATCAAACAAGACAAGACCATTTCCCAGTTTCAGATTTCCCATCTTAGATATGAAAGCTTCAGTCCCATTAGGATGACTGACTTTAATTTTTAAGTGAGAAATATCAAACACATTGTCCAGTTCTTTTTCATCATTAGTCATATGTTGGTTAGCCCCAGAGTAAACCACTTTCCCATGTTGAGTAACTTTAGAATGAATATTAGAACAAAAGAAGTTACTAAAGTTATCATTGAAGGCTTTACTGGAATTAAGGTAAATACCTGCCATATTGGCTTGCACACCCTTCTCACTCCCATTGTTCTCTTTGATAAGAGAGAGTAAAGCAGAAAGTTGTTCATCAGAAAAAACAGAGTTGGGATTAGTCCCCACAGAATTGTTAGAAACATTTTTTCCTTTAGAGTTTTGGCCAGGTCTCTTTTTTCCAAAATCAGCAGGGTACCCAATGAGTCTAAAACATCTATCAATAGTATGCCTATTGTACCCACAATTTTCACAAATCACTTCAGAATTCACATTAGGTCTGTAGGTGTTCCCATTGGGCCTATAGGTATTCCCATTGGGCACATTAGGTCTAGGGTTACTATTGTAGTTGGGGGTAGCATTGAAGTTAGGTCTAAAGCCACCAGAGTTATTACTCTGATTTCTTTGAACCACATTTCTGGTGGGCCCATTAGCAAAGAAGGCAGATGTCTGATTCCTTTGGGAGGAACTAGACACATTGCCAGAGGCAACTCTGTGAGACTCCTCACTAGAGAATAGAACTTCTAATAGTCATGTAAGAGTCATCAAGACCCATTAAGAATTGCATTAATTTCAACAGACTATTATGGTTCTTAAATTCACTAGTAGCAGAACACACACAATTAGGAAGCTCAACCATAGCATCATATTGTTTCCACAAAGCATTCAAGGTATGATAATAATCAGACAAATTTGAGCCATTTTGTTTCAAAGTATTTATCTTAGGATGCAAGTTAAATATCACAGACCCATCAACCTTATGATAGGTTTCTTTCAAATCATTCCAAACATGCTCAGCTTTCTTAGAAAAAATTTGACCAAGAAACAATTCATCAGAAATAGAATTAAGAATCCATCCTAACACAACAGCATTGACTCTGTCCCATTGTCTTCCTAACACATCATTAGTTAGAGATCTTTTACAAGATCCATTTATGAAACCAGTTTTATTTTTTCCTTCCAATGCCAAAAGCATAGCATTAGACCATATTTGATAATTCTCAGTTCCTTTAAGTTTAATAGAAATCACAGTCAGTGTGGCAGAGTCATTTGGGTGAAGATGCAAAGGGTCACTAATATCAAGCTTACTTATCAAGGTGACAACAGATTCTTCCCCAATCTGGTCATCTTGTTGTTCAGTGTCTGTGTCACCATGAACACTAGTCATAGTGAAGAACCACAGAAACTAAACTCCAAAAAAAATGAACTTAATCAAAGTCAACAAAGTTCCCAGGCTTCCAAACCACTCAAGGGTGGCAGGTCAAGGGCAAGACAGTGATTAAGGGTCCAAATAAACAAAATACCCCAACAATCAAGAGCAAGAACAACAAAAAAAGGAGAGTATCAAAAAAAGAGAGAGTATAAACACAGATAACACCCAAAGAACAAGTATGAACGAATAAATAAGCAAGTAACCAAATAATCAAATAAGAAGAGAAAGCAGAGGTGTTACAATGCATAAACCAAAAGCACAATCGATCTGTTTCTTCTAGATTCACTTAGTCTAGAGGAAACAGAACCTCCTCACCAAACCCTAATTTAAGAAAAATTAGGGAAAAGTGCAACCACCGACAGATCTATGAAATAGATCTAATATATAACGTCCCTGCACCACGAACAAAGTTAAAACATATACAATATAAAAAACCCCCAAATATTTTGAAACCCTAAAATTAAAAAATCGATTTTAGGATGAATAAAAAACAATGAGAGCAAAATCTTTTTAAATCTGACTATCTCAATAGCAGATCTATCCAAAAAACGTTTCAATTTTAAAAACCCCCAAAAATATTTTGAAACCCTAAAATATTTCCAACGATTTCAGAGAACCATGTCTCTGATACCATGAAGAAATAATAGATAAGGGCAAAGTAGAAGATTTGAACACTGAATCAAACACTTCAATTAATAAAAACAAGTTCGAATCAAAAGATTAAACAATCACCACAGCTACACTGGTGTGATTCTATTATCTAAATGATAATAGTCTTACAAGAACAAGAACAAAAAATAAATAAACATGATCTGGGTTACATGTTTTGAGAGAGAGTATTTTAGATCAAAAACACACACAAAGAAACCCAAATAAATGACAAATAATGGGAGCGTCCCATTATATTCCTAAAAGACCAAACGGTCAAAGCTTCCAAGAGACGTTAGTCTCAATATACATCCAAGTCTTCCAAGTTACATATTCGCCAGCTTAAGCCCTCCACCTCATCAGCATCTTTCAAAGCTTGTCCAAAGTAACCCTGAAACATTCAAAGTTAACACAATAAGTCCCTCTACTTATGAATTGGTATCTAATTAGGTCCAATATTTTAACATTCTTTGAGTTTTTTTATTTAATTTAAAGCAAGTAAAAATCAATAGTTTTGAGAATTTTGGTATTATATTAACACTTAAACTAATAAAAATTAAATAGCCAAAAAATTAAAAGATATAAAAGTGTATATTTTAGGGCACTAGCTAACCAATTATACCTATTGATTGTCACTCATTTAATTGATCATGTGTTTAATAGTTCTATCTACCGACATGTAATGGCCAAAGGTTCGTAGCGAATTGCTAGAGGGACGGGAATCAGACTTGGGGTTATAGTTAGTATTCTATGAAGCAACTAATTAGAGGTATGGGCTCTATAAAATGTTTCGTAGTCAATTGAAAGAATTGAAATACATGAACTTGAAACAAAGGATCAATGAGAAGCAAGCATTATAAACTAAAGAATTGACTAGACTGATTAAATATTTTACGCATAGCTGATGAATAACGCTAATAGTGTAGTGCCTTACTCCAGCTCCTACACCCTATAATAACTAGCCTAATGCGTTGGTCCAGCTACTTTAACCAAGTATTATGCATGCAATTGTCCAGCTAGTTAATGCTGCAGAATCAAAATTTCATTACCACACAAATCTACAAGGAGCCCTAAGCAAGTCGGCTAAACCAATAAGGTAAGCTAATTTCAATATTTACATGGTTCTTAGCTAGTCACACGATAAACGATTATCCCATGTTATTACTATTAAATATATAATCAATTCACAAGAAATAGAAATAACATGTTACTTTATGTTATTACTAGTACCATGTTAAGGAAAGGGAGTTGAAGCCAAATTTACGTGGAATGGAATAATTATATTTTATTATTATTGTCTTATTGGTACAATAGGTAACCTCATCATGCAATGCAATGTAGGCAAATCTTTCGATGATCCAATTCTATTCTGGTTCATGGAAGGAAAAGTAGTACTACTTGAATAAACTAAAGATAAAGCTACATCAATTAGTACCGTAACAAAATAACAGGATGGGGAAGCGATTTATATCATAACTTTCTTTATTACATTATTTTAGATTGTGCTTTATTTGATCAAACAAAGAACAAGCAAAACTAGTCCTGATTCATATAATCGCTAGTAGTGATATTGACTTGTCTTGGCGGAGGTGCGGTGCTAATGGCGGGTTTTGGTGGAGGCGTAGAGATTGGTACATTTCCGTCATTTGCGGAAGCATCACAATAACCACGTAATATATCACTTTCTTGCGAATTGAACCCAAGTGATCCCATCAAATTTGGCCAACATTGCTTTTCAATTTTCTCGATGGCCCTACAACAAGCTGGTCCTAGATAAGTCTCCCCATTCATAAAGAAAAGTATGATTTCGCCAGTGCACGATTGGAGTTCTAACAATGTTTCCCAACATCCCAGTGAAACACCATCGCCACCATCACCTTGATCGAGCTTGAGCCTCTCCACTAGTGTTAATGCATCACTTGTGGCTGTGTTGGTTAATGGCCTCGGGTGGGCCAAAATGGACATAGTTGCAAGAATGATTGCTAGCATGGTTATCATTAAAGAGTTGGCCATTGTGTGATTTCCTGATTTGTGGTAATGACCTCCACGGGAGTTGAATTTATAGGAAAGCGATTGTGAAGGGAGTTACGTATATTGGGATTCCAAGGGAGTAACAATGATGGAACTTTTAATGGTAAATGATGTACCATTAAGTACGACTAGCATGCATGCGTTAAATTTCTGAATTATAAGGAAAATAAACAAACCAGTAAATATTTGTCGGTTCATTTTTCCAAAACAGATTAGGTTACGAAACCTCCAAATTTACCACAACGTGGTTTTAATCACCGCGTCAGAAAACGTCTTAGTTATGCTAGGAAGGTCTATCGAATCAGCCCATGAAATGAGATTAGCTAAGGACTTCGAAAAATCATCAAAACCCCACCATTAGAGACCCATTCCTAAATCGATTTAGCAAAACCATATTCGACAAAAAAGATGCAATGAAGTTTCAGTGCATCATCACAAATTGGGCTTTGCGTTGAGTTGAGATCATATTTTGTAATCTATATTTATGCATTGTCCATTACGATGTGGTTTTATCCTTGTATTAAAACTTTTGATTACACTATAGGATGCTTTTAACACTCGGGTTCAATAGAAAACCCGATCTGTTCTCGAAATAAGGATTCCAACATTAATATACAAAGACTCATTGGGCTACTCAATTATAATGCCTTCGTTTTAGAATGAACCTCCACTACTAGAAAAAGGACTTTCAGCGACGGATTTTCCGACGGACAGATATCTGTCACTAATTACCGACGAAGTTCTGACATATTACCGACAAATATTTTGGTCAAATTTTTTCGAAGATTTTCAGAGAGGTTTCCGACAGATTTCCGAGCGGAAATACTCTCATCGGAAATCAGTCGGTAATTTGTTTATATTGCGACGTATTTCCGACGGGGTACCGACAGTTCTGTTTATCCATCACAAAGTAGTCGGAAAATAAGACTGCCTTTATTTCTGTCGTTTAGTTGTCGGAAATAATAATATTTTTCTGATGAATTTGTGATGGAAAAATGTAAAATCTAAAATTCCACGTAGATAGTTGCTCTTATACCTATTTTTACTGTATTCGTTAGACTTATAAATCATTATAAGTTTTTATAGGTTTTGTCGGTATTTCCGACAGAGTTCCGGCTGATAGGAATTAGCTAGGAAGCATTTACCGACATACCATTTTCGTCGCAAATCCGTCGGAAAAGACCTACACTGACGGATTTCCGACGGAAACAGCCGTCGCTGTTGCACTATTTTCTAGTAGTGCTCACTGAAGTTGAGCTTAACAAGAGCAAGAAAATGATCAATTATTGTTAACTTGTCTTTACCTTAAGAGTTGAGATTAGAAGAAGTAAAACATTAAAACAATAATTTAATTATATTCCAAGAAGCAGTCTCCGAAATCATACAACATTACATGACAATAGCACATATTATTTAGTAGAAGAATCACACGTAACAAATGTAGGCTATGTATCTTCAAGGACGTTTAGGAGGACTAAATATGCGTGCAAATGAAGGTGTGGTAGTGGTTGAGGGGCAAGAGGGTGTGCTGATCGTTTGAAATGGGAAGTTTGGAAGTGTTGAAATGGTAGGAAGCTAGGTAGGCCGGTACACGAAGTTAGTGGAGGAAGTGTTGGCAATGGTGGAAAGCCTGCAGGAAGACCTGGCAAAAGCCGGGAAGACCAGGGAAGAACATGAGTTTGCGTGCCGCAGTGAGTTGGAGGTTTCTGGAGAAAACGAGAGTAGAAATCAGACACAAGATGATGAGAGTGGTGGTGGAAGCCATTTGAGAGTTGCAATGAACTTGTTGAACAAATGGTGGTGATATATAGAGCAGTGAACTTGTTCCTAATATCTTTTTAGGATTATTCATATTGCCCTTTTTCTTATAATTATAGGTAACTTTATCATGCAATGCAGGGCAAATCTATGGATGATCCAATTCTATTCTGCTTCATGGAAAAGTAGTAATACTTGAACTAATTCAACAATCGTGTAACATCTCCAAGAACATTCAAGGTAAATTCATTAGCAGCCTAATAAAAATAACAAGATGGGGGGAAAGCTATTTATATCATAACTTTCTTTATTACATTATTTCAGATTATGCTTTATTTGATCAAACAAAGAACAAGCAAAATTAGTCCTGACTCATAGGATCACTAGTAGTGATATTGACTTGTCTTGGCGGAGGTGCGGTGCTAATGGCGGGTTTTGGTGGAGGCGTAGAGATTGGTACATTTCCGTCATTTGCTGAAGCATCACAATAACCACGTAATATATCACTTTCTTGCGAATTGAACCCAAGTGATCCCATCAAATTTGGCCAACACTGCTTTTCAATTTTCTCGATGGCCCTACAACAAGCCGGTCCTAGATAAGTCTCCCCGTTCATAAAGAAAAGTACGATTTCCCCAGTGCACGACTGGAGTTCTAACAATGTTTCCCAGCATCCCGGTGAACCACTATCGCCACCATCACCTTGATAGAGCTTGAGCCGCTCCACTAACGTTAATGGATCACTTGTGGTTGGGTTGGTTAATGGCCTCGGGTGGACCAAAATGGACATAGTTGCAAGAATGATTGCTAGCATGGTTATCATTGAAGAGTTGGCCATTTTACTGTGTGATTTCCTGATTTGTAGTAATGTGGTTAAAGACTACACCCATGGGAGATGAATTTATAGGACACGGATTGTGAAAGGAGTTACGTATAGGGGATGCCAAGGGAGTAACAATGATGTACCAATAGTTACGACTTGATGCATGTATTATAAATTCTGAATTAAATCAACTAATAAATATTTGTCTCTTCATTTTTCCAAACCATCGAAAGCTCCTTCACTTTGCTAAACAAAAAAAACTGAAGTTGTTCAAGATTGACAGAAAGCAAAACCGAATAGTTATATATACTTCTGCAAATCTTAATCATATACTGTAAGTGCTATATAATGTGACATTCATGAGCCAAATGAGATAAAAAAAAAAAAAAAAAGCTAGCCCTCATCTTAGATTAAGCTTTTTTAAATTGCCAGTTTGTTTTATTAGTAATATTGAGTTTGATTAATTTTTAATAAAAAAAAGACGAGCATTGGTCTGTTAACTTCTAGATCAATTATTAGCAGTGGCGGAGGTAGGATTTATGATAATGGGGGGCATCGAGCAATATTTTTTTTTCTGTGTAGTGTAAAAACAAGTCGGATACTTGAGTTCGAATAAAAGCAACCAAAATGCTCTATTTCAATGCAGTTACCCTATATTGTGCATTTGTGCTTGCAATTTAATGTGACAAAATAAAAACTATACTCCTAATATTATGCAAATTATACTAAAGGTTTGCTATTTAATGTGACAAAATAAAAATTAAAGTAACATTTTTATAAATTAGGATATGATATGTTGCCTACAAGTAACAAATTTAAACAACTGTGATGAAAGAACTCACAAGTTTGTTACGGAGTATGTTAGATCTTCCAAAATATGTAAAATGTACAGTACTAAATTCTCATATAGACATAAAACTTGCACAAAATTTGTAAAAAGAAATATATTGCTTGTACTATAAACAATTATAAAGCTAATGCACAATTTTATGATAAACACGTGACACAACTGGCCCACAAGTCTCCCAAAACCAATCCTATTTCACTTTCTCTTCCACCTTTAACTTCTACACCTCCATATCTCCGACGAATGACACAGCCGGAAAAACAGTTGCCACGAGCTTTTTTTTTTTGAAAACATTGAGAGTGTAGAGGGCACTTTGAATATCTGATTGAGGGCACAATCCTATTTGTTACCAGTATCCATTTTTTTCCTATGTGTTTCGTGTATCTGTAAGAGTTTGGTTGGGGGCAACGCCCCCCACTACGTTACATATGGCTCCGCCCCTGATTATTAGCAACTTCTCCATAGCACAATATATGCTAAGTAGCTGCCATAGAAATCTTCCTGATTATATCGCCCTCCGAAAGGACTTCAAAATGGACAAGCGGGTAAAAATTTTGTAGGCATCAACGAATACACAGATTAACGTTTTAAAACTTCAAATTCTGTTTTAAAATAGTTAACAAGAGTAATATTCTGTTTCTTCATTTTCATCAAGTATTTTTTGATCCACGTCGCACGCTGGAATCTGATCCATCATACATCTGTAGTTGCTAATTCTTCAATCTATTGTCAAATATTTTATTTCAAAACTGATACGACTACAAGAATCATTATGTAATCGATATTTGCATTGTCCATTATGATCGTGGTTTTATCATTAATAATGCATGATGTATGTACTTAAACTTTGGATTACAATTTGGGATACTTTTCACACTTAGAGGCAATTGAAAACCCAATCTTTCATTGATATACATAGACTTGTTGGGCTATACTCAATTATACTGTCTTCGTCTTAGAATGAACCCGGTTGATGTTGAGCTAGCGTAACAAGGAGTGAGCTAAAATAATGATCTTATCATTAACTTGTTTTGACTATATCCAAATAATATAACTAGCTACCAATGTGTTCAATTAGCAAGAAGTAAAACATGAAAACAATAACTTAATTATATTCAAAATGCATGTTTTAAGACATAAACACGCAGCCAATTTAACATACATGTCCAAGAAAAAATCTCTAAAATCATAGTACAACATTACATAACAATAGCATATTATTTAGTAGAAGGATCACGCGTCACAAATGTAGGCTACGTAGCTTCAAGGACGAATAGGAGGACTAAAGATGCGTGCAAACGGAGGTGTGGTTGTGGTTGAGGGGCCAGAGGGTGTGCTGATTGTTGGAAATGGGAAGTTTGGAAGTGTTGGAACTAACGGTAATGGTGGGAGGCTAGGTAGGCCGGTAGACGGGGTTAGTGGAGGAAGTGTTGGCAATGGTGGAAAGCCAGGAAGTCCAGTAGACGGGGTTAGTGGAGGAAGTGTTGGCAATGGTGGAAAGCCAGGAAGTCCGGTAGACGGGGTTAGTGGAGGAAGTGTTGGCAATGGTGGAATGCCAGGAAGGCCGGTAGACGGGATAAGTGGAGGAAGTGTTGGCAATGGTGGAATGCCAGGAAGGCCGGTAGACGGGATAAGTGGAGGAAGTGTTGGCAATGGTGGAAAGCCCGAAGGAAGGCCTGGCAATGACGGGGTTGAGAACCCGGGAAGGCCAGGGAAGAACAAGAGATGGCGGGCCACAGTGGGTTGGAGGTTTCCGGAGAAAACAAGAGCGGAAATGAGAGACAAGATGATGAGAGTGGTGGTGGAAGCCATTTGAGAGTTGCAATGAACATGTTGATCAAATGCTGGTTATATATATAGAGCAATGAACTTGTTCCAAATATCTTTTTAGTACTCGTAGTATTATACAAATTGCCCTTTTTCTTATAAATACAGTATGTTATGCCTAGTATTAAATTATCGACACTCATTCAACCTTAGATTTTATTTACTCTAGCAATAATAATACTGTATGTTAATAACAACGAGTTTTATTTACATATAAAGTTTTATTTACTCTAGCAACA
The DNA here is from genome assembly GCA_025667525.1 of Glebionis coronaria. Taxonomy (NCBI): domain Eukaryota; kingdom Viridiplantae; phylum Streptophyta; class Magnoliopsida; order Asterales; family Asteraceae; genus Glebionis; species Glebionis coronaria. The sequence goes on from CM046882.1 coordinate 424,891,869, forward strand.
TTTTAGGGTTGTTTGAGGAAAAGCTTATTTATATGGCTCAAATTTTTTAGCTTACAGAAGTTTTATTCTTGCATTGCTTGGTAACTCACACAAGTCTTATTAGTAGTACATTGAAAACACCTTATATGGTATACAAGCAAATTTTTTAGTAACAATCCGGTAAATGCAAGGGAGAGAATACTTTTTTATATCTCTCAGGTTGTTTACAAGAGAACCATAGCTTTCTAAACATTTAGTTTTTATGAGTAAATGAAGGACTTCATAGAAGCAAATTTTCCATGAGTTGGTCTTGAGTATATATTTTATACTTTTTTATATATAATTTTAGTTTGAATTTCGCCCTCCACTACCAACATTCAAGTTCCCTCCCTCACCCGTATACTCCCATGACATTAAGACGATAAGATCTATGGGTAGTCATCAAATACACACCGATTCTTAATCGTGTTTCGCAGATTTCTTGCAACTGTACGTGCATTCGTGCGCCCTAGGAATAGGCGGTTGGCTAATCTAAATTTCAGAGAATCACAAATTAGACAACACGTTGAATTCAGATGCGTTCATTACTACATTTTGGCCTCGTTGATCATGTTTGAGTATCTTAACATAAAATTAGTGTCCTACTTTTTATATGAATTCAACCCTTAAAAGTATATACAACTTTTTACAGCAAGCTTGGCCACAAAAGAACAAGAATAATTTATATGTTCTCACGTTCTTATTTTCCTTTACAACGTTTTCTATTTTTTTTATACCCATCAGGTAACCTTTAAGATGTTCATTTCTTAGAAATAACAAAATTTGTAGTAAAATAATCACACATGTTAAATGGTAATACCATGCTCGAAATTAAATACTCAAAATTCATGAAAAAATCGCATTACATGTTCTAAAAGTAAAGTATGGGTCAGTGTGTGATTTTATTTGTCAGATGAGCATCAACGTGGTTCCTTGAAATTTATTTAGTGTTCGAACCAACATTGATTTTATGATATTGTTGAATTTTCGGTCGTGAGTCAAAAAATCTTCAGCACCTGTAGGAATGTTTTAATCTAATTGTAACTTCTTTTTTTTAAAGATGCCGTTTTTTTTTTCTAGACTAATTTTTTTAACGGCAATTTCATTAATTAGCCAAAGGCTAAAAGGCAGAGAACATTACAAAGAAATGAAAAAGGACCAGTTATCCCATCTGAGTTTACAATTAGAATTCCTAGAAAAAATCCAACAAAAAGATAAAGATAAAACAGAATCCCATAGAATAGACTTCTTAGGAGGATTGGTAGAGAAGCGCAATTCATTCCAAAACTTTCAAATGCACCATAAAAGGGTAGATCCTGCACCAGCAATGAATGATTTAACATTATTTGAATGTTGTATGGAATCCAACCACCCCATCCAATCACCAAAGTCAGCACACACCGGAATGTCTAGATGCCACCATGTAACAAATTTATTCCAAAGAGCCGATGCTATATCACAAGAAAAAAAACAGATGATTTGCAGTTTCAACATCCTTCATGCATAAAGGACATAAAGTCGAGTCCAAGTCAATCCCCCTTCGGTCCAGGTTAACTCTCGTAGCTAGCTTATTCAACATTAACCTCCAAAGAAAAATATTAGCCTTGATGGGAATAACTTTATTCCATCGAGTATTAGATGTCGAGACATAAAGAGTGTACGCATTAACATGGTTGCGAACAGAAGCAACCGAAAAACCTTTAGGAGCATTAAGGGCCCGGATCCAAGATTCGCGAGTTTCCAAGAGAACAACTCCATTCATAAGACCTTGGAGATCAGCATGTTAGGAAGCTTCAGCGCCCCCTAGGTGCTCGTCTAAGAACAGGAACCCACCCTTGACTAGTGAAACGGTCAGCAACAAAACACCCTTTATCAACCTCCAGATTGTACACCCGCGGAAACATGGATTTAAGAGTACCCGAACCACACCAAACGTCCTCCCAGAACTTGCCAGTCCTACCATTACCTAACTTACGGGAACAAAAAGAAAGCAAGTCAATACCTTTCTCCTTAAGCTTACCAACAGCTGCAAGAATATTGCCCCAAGTAGATTTACGAATAGAGCTCGCACCATCAAAAATGCGCCCGTCATCACCATGAAAAGATTTGATGACTTGAACCCAAAGATCCGATGGATTACACAACAACCGCCAGATCCACTTAGAAAGAAGACCCATACGAAGCTTGTACAAGCTTCCAATTCTAAGCCCTCCCATCTCCTTAGAAGCTAGACACTTGTTCCACCGAACCCAATGCATATAACGAGAAACAAGGTCACCACCAATAAGAAACTTGCTTCTCAAGGACTCAAGCTTTTGAGTAACATCAGTTGGCATCTGATAAATCGATAGATAGTAAATAGGAAGACTACTAAGAACCGATTTAACAAAATTTAAACGCCCTCTAACCGAAAGAAGCCTTGCTTTCCATTGAGAAAGGGTGTCTCAAAATTTATTGATGACACCGTCCAAGCTTGAAACCCTATTCATGTTACCACCAACAGGGAACCCGAGATATTTAAACGGAGTAGAACCGGCAGCACACCCAATGTAATTAGCCAAGTTTAAAACTTCATGATCCGAGACACCAATACCAATAAGAATGCACTTGTTAACATTGATCTTTAACCCCTAAATAAGATAAAAATACCTTAACATACTTAGTATGTTACTGACATTAGTGTGAGACCATTCCCCAAAAAAAAGAACATCGTCAACGAACATGAGATGGGAAATCTGTCTATCATCAGTACCAATCAGAATCCCTTTGAAGAGTCCCACGGATTCTAATTGAGTAGCAAGAGCATGAAGACCTTACATGGCTAAAATGAAAAGAAAAGGGGATAATGGGTCACCTTGCCGAAGACCCCATTGTATATCAAATTCCTGAGTAGGCGACCTATTAATGAGAAAAGAAGATCTAGCGTGACTAAGACATCCTGAAATCCAGCTACGCCAAAGATCTCCAAAGTAAAATTTAGACATGATCAGATCCAGATAATACCAAAGTAAAGAATCAAAAGCCTTTTTAAAATCCACCTTGAACACCATAAGATGTTTTTTATGTTTTCGATACCAAGCAATGATTTCATTCATAATAAGAGGACCATCAAGAATGTTTTGATTTTTTACAAAAGCAGACTGCTTAGAACTAATGCAACTACTGATAACCATATTGAGTCTATTAGCAAGAATCTTACCAACGATCTTATATTGGCTGCCAACAAGACTAACGGGCCAAAAGTTGGAAACAAATTTGGCATTAGCAACTTTCAGAATTAAAGCGATGAATGAGGGATTACAGCCTATGGGAAATTCACTGGTACGAAAAAATCTTGGACAAATCTGATAACATCAAGATGAATAACGTCCCAAAAAGAGGTATAAAATTTGAACGTGAATCCATCCGGCCCCGGGGCACGATCTCCACCACAATCCCAAACGGCCCGTTTGATTTCATCACTAGTAAAAGGGTGCTCCAAAAATCGAAGTTGATCAACGGTGAGCACATTATGCATAGTAGTATCAAAAGAAGTCGGATGATCTTGAGCAATTTTAAAGCGATTACTAAAATAATCAAAAAATTCAGATTTAACACGGTTATTATCTTCGACCCAATCAACGTTAATGAAGACCCCTAATAAGTGTGTAAACACTTATCCTTTTGCCACTAAAATCAAGTAAAAACAAGACCTAATCATGTGTTTTACATCTTAAATGTCGGAATTACGCGTGGTTTTGTGTTTTGTGTGTTAAATAGGTACTATTGATCAAAAGAAGAGAAAACACGGGATTTCACGGTCAAATGTCAAAGAAAAGTCAAGAAAGAGTCAAGACAAAGATCAAAAGACCAAAGTGTGCTGAAGATCACGGAAAACCGACAAAGTCAACTTAAAATTGAAGAAATGATCAAGAAAGTCAGAGTCGAGCTCAACTTTAGCAAATTTCATCATTTATCGAGAAAACGAGCCTTATGGGTCCCACTTGTGATTAATGGGCCCAATAACCCATTTGTATGGATAAATAATCATCTTTTGGAAAAAGTAGCCCATTATGGCCCAATCAAGTTTAATGTGGGACGGACTCAAGTGAGTATGGGCCAAAAGCCCATTTGGTTTATAATTTGAAACGAATGAATTGTTTTGGATCCACTTCAAGCCCATATCACAAACAAAGAAACGATTCTTGAAAAACTTTGCTAAACAAGTAAATGTCTATTTACTTTTGGGAAATATCTGGTCAACCCACACGGTCAACATCTTCTCATTTACACAAACGTAACCCTTGTTTATTTCCCTCCTCCCACGTGTCAACTTTTTCTTCCAGTCAAACGTAACCCCATTTACCCCTTTCACCACCCACGTGTAATCCCATTACACTTACCCACCACTCACCCAAATAAATAAACAAAAATTTTACCCCACCCCATTTAATCATTTCGATACAAACAAAAAAAACACTCTCACCTTTCTTCATCTTACTCCCCTCAAAACACAAACCCTAATTCATTATCCAGTAAAAATTAAATAGTAAAAATTGGGGGTTTTATCCAATTCGTGTGATTCACACGGATTGGGATTAAATCCCCCCAATTTTCGCAGCAATCCACCAAATATGAAGTGTTTCTCTCTCCATACGTGGCCAAATCATGGGATTTGATTGGCTAGGCCACTTCACCATACACCCATCAACCAATTAATTCAAGCCACCTCACCAATCAACAAAAACAAGAAGCACACATCTTGCCACGAGGGCAATCCGTGGCTACAAGGTTGAATTCTAGCCGTATGATCAAGAAAGAGAAGATTATTGAAGAATCAACGGTGGGAAATGGAAGCTTACAAAGGAAGCTAAGATTAGGGTTTTCATGGGGTTCCTCTATAAAAACCCCATTCTATCATGTAATTTGATATGCTTTTCTTTATTTTTTATTTTCAGTTAAATTAGATTAATAGTATTTAAATCTTGTAGTTTCTTTTTCCAGTATTGTAATTTTGATTCGAATTAATGAAAAATTAAATTTAGTTTTAATACTTGTCTCAATCTTAATTTTCCAGTTACTGCTTATTATTTAATCAGTCTATAAAAAAAATATGGTTACTGTTTGATATTTATCATGATATAAAAAAAAGAAAAAAAAAGGAGATAAAGAAAAGTATTATATATTTCCCCCACTGGGAAATATAAAAAGAGTTACTGTTCTTGTTCATTCGGATGTCTTTGGTTCGAGGAGCTGTTTTGGTTAAATTCAAGGTGGTGTTTGTTTAAATTGGTTCGAGAGGATTAGGTGTTTGGTTCGTTCATAAGCTCGCTCAGCGCGACGCTTCTTCCCAACGGATCATCAAAAGGTTCTAATCTTCTATTTAGTTTTTATTGTTATTATTTAGTTTAATTTTATATTATTTATGTTTGAATCTGCTAATTGTTCTCGAGTTTGTTTGGATCTGCCTCGTTTTATTAGATTTATCAGTTTATTTAGGTCGTTTTAGTAGCTTATTGATTAGGAGCTTATTTGTTTTTAGATTTATTTGAGTTAGCTTATTTTTCGTTTAGACTAGATTATCAGTTTCAGCTTATTTTGGATATTTAGGAATTTGGCTAATTGCTTATTTGGTCCTTCCTGCTTATGCTTATATTTGCTTTTGATATTCTGGCAATTTGTTTTTAGTCTCGCATATGCTAGTTCATTTTCGATTGATATCATTCGTTTGATTTTCAGTGTTAGGACGTTTATTCTGCTTGGTTTTTGTCCTGATTTAGCTGCTTGGGTTGTCATAGTTTATAGGACCTGCTTATATTGATTATTGCTATATAGATTTGTTCTGTTTATGGGTTTTGCTTAAAAAACTTATAGCTTATTTTAGGTTTGTCTTATCATTGCTATTTGTTTTTGCCTTTCAGTTTTTTTATTAGAGTTATTAGCTTATGATTGCTGTTAGCTGATTGACTTGAGCTTATTTGTTTCCTTCTTGTTTAATTTCGGCTTATTTGTGTGTACTGCTTATTCTCAAGCCCAATTGGCTTGAGTATTATCTGTCCAAATATCAAAGTTACAAAAAGTTTAAAAAAATTATTGTCAAATTTCGTTTGTCCTGGGACTCGAACCCAGGACCACTCGTTCCCCAGTCAAACACCTCAACCGTTGTGCTACATATTCATTTGTGTTATAGTTCTCCTCGTGTCTTTAATATAGCGTGAAATTAGGGAGGCAGTTTTCAATTTATTAGTTTAAATCAAATTTAGAATTATTAATTTTATTCAAAAAGTTTATTTAAACTTTCTTTTGTTCAGTTTTTTTTTATAAAAATAAAAATAAAAAGACAAAAATAAAAAAAATAAAAAGATAAAAAATATTTTTATTTACTTTTATAACTTTAAATTTGTTTTCATTTTATCTAAAATAGATTTACTTTTATTTTTAAATTTAAATTAGTTCAAATATTTTTTTTATTTCAAATATACTTTCAAATTAGTTTAAATATTTACTTTTAATTTTAATTAGTTTTAAGTTTATTTTCAAATTAATAGTTTTAAATAGTTAAAATTAAGATAGTTTTCTTTAAATTAAATAGATTTTATTATTAAATAGTTTAGTTTAAAATATAAAAATATTGACACCAAAAACAAGTTAAGTTGAAACGTTAAACCGGAAATCAAATTCGAGTCGAATCGAGGAAAAACGAACTTAATTAAAAGGACTAAAAATCCGAGTTTCAAATTGGCGCCGTTGCCGCTTCGCTCGTACGATTGACGATTTTTTCGTGAAGACGTTTGGATTTTGGGATCCGTTCTCTTTGAACGTTACGTTTCTTGTTAACGAAATCAAAAACACAAAAAGGTCAAAAACTTAAAAATACAAAAAAAATTAAAAAAAACCACAAAAGCAATCTCTTTCCTAAGAATTGCACCAAAAAAATAAAAAAATCCAAAAGTAATACTTTTTCCTAAAAGTATAACACCAAAAATATTACGTATTAGTGTTAATTTTTATTTTGATTTCTTTCGATTTTTCTTGTGAATATATATTTTTCTAAAAAAATATAAAAAGATTTTTCATTTTATTATATTATATTACGTAGCATAATAAAATTACCTATTTTTCGAATAAGCCTTAGTTGGGATTTCATCACCTAACTATTGTAGTCGAATCCATAACGAGAAAAAAGGGCAAAATAGATAAATACTAGTAAGACGTTTGAACTCAAAATATACAAAATATAAGGTGGGTATAAGGCGACGCGCTATAAAAGGCCGTCTAAGGAAAAAGGTTTTTAAGTGCTTTGTGCCACCTCGTTTCCCCGCTTGCTTGTGCGTATATTGAGAGGGACGACCGATTATTGGTTTGCCAACTCAAGTAGTATTTAGGTATATATTTTTGTAGCTTTTTCATATTGCTCATCGAGAGGGAAAATCCTTTTCCTCTCAAAGTCGACCGAGGTCACCTACCTCACTCCAAAGTTTTAATTGTATGCGCACTCGCGCGCATACATACATACCGATTGGTGTACCAAATACTTCTAATTCTTCTAAAAAGAAGAATAAGAAAAACAAAAAGACCGTCATTAAAGCCGATCCCGAGAATCGAGCTTTCGACAATACGATGGCAACGGATAATCAACCAATGATTGAGATTCTACAATCTCACGTTGAAGGAAACGATGACGCGATTGTGGTGCCGAATATTGGAGCTAATCATTTCGAACTTAAATCGGGTTTTATTCAAATGGTTTCTGCTACACCATTTTTAGGCCGTACTAATGATGACCCACACGCTCATATCAAACGTTTCATCCAATTAGCTAATACCGTCAAATACAATAGGGTGCCCCAAGAGGCCGTTCGCCTCCAACTTTTTCCTTTTTCCCTCGAGGGACAAGCCCGGATTTGGCTTGACAAGGAACCACCCCAAAGTATTACCACATGGATCGACTTAGAGACCAAGTTCATTAACTACTTTTTCCCACCATCACGGACCACTTCCTTAAGGAATGAAATAATCAACTTTGAGCAAAAATATGGGGAAACGTTTAGTGAGGCTTGGGATCGTTTTAAAGATCTTTTGAGAAAATGTCCACAACACGGTTTTACTAAAGTTCATCAAATCAACACGTTTTATAATGGTTTAACTCTAAACGACCAAGACTCACTTAATAGTGCCGCGGGGGGCAATATTCTTGTGAAAACCATGAACGAGGCTTGGGCCATTATTGAGAACAAGGCAAAAGTGCAAACCAAAAGTGTTAGGGCTAATATGGCAAGTGCTAGTACGAGTAATAATGAGGTGAATGATCAAATTAAGGAGCTTACTTCAATTGTGAAAACCCTTGCTCTAAGAACCGACGCCCTCACTACACATGTACATGCCGTGAAAGAAAAAAGTGAGACGTGTGAGACTTGTGGTGGACCACATTCATACTTTAATTGTGACAAGGTTTACAATGATCAACAAGAAGTTTATGCTTATAATAACAATGAAATTGATCGGGTTCAATTCAAACCAAATGTTGATGTTAACCATTTGTCTTATAAGTCTAATAACTATTTGGCTCCCCCAGGTTTTGTAGCACCACAAAGACCACCCCCACCCGCCCAAAATAGGAACCAAGGTCCTCAACGGGGTAATTTTCAAGGAAATACTAATCAACGGGGTGTTAATCAAAATCAAGGGAATTTTCAAGGGCAAAACCAAGGGTTAAATAATCAAGGATATAATAACCAAAGTTTTCAAAATCAAGGATTTAATCAAGGTTCTAATCAATATCAAAACCAAGGTTTTCCTAATCAAGGTTATAATCAAATGAACATGCACAATCCTCAAATGGACTTGGTTTTACAAAAATTATCCGACCATGAACGAATGATGAGAGAGATGCAAGAATCGACCGATAAGAAGTTTTTTACTATGATTCAAACCTTTCATCCCGAAGGTACCCTTCCCTCGAACACCGTGACCAATCCTAGGGCTAATGTTAATGCTATCACTACTAGGAGCGGTAAGACCACCGTAGAACCTTCCCCACCTAACCAAGGACCCGAGATTCCTTCTTCTTCGACACAACCTCCTTCTTCTTCCACTTGTGACATACCTCCCGTTATGCATTCGTCTACACCTTATGTTCCACCGATACCCAAATTTTATACCCCACCTTCGGTTCCAAAACCGGTTCCTTCACCTTCTATTTCTACTCCTCCTCCTCTTCCAAAGGATGTGAGTGAGCAATCCACTCCAAAGCCTTCATCTCAATCCAATATACCTTATCCCTCAAGGTTGCGGAGAGAGAAATTGAAGAATAAGGATGATATTCAAGTTTCGAACTTCCTAAAAATGTTCAAACAACTGAATTTTAATATCACCTTTGCCGAGGCGCTCGTTCACATGCCTAAGTACGCTAAGATGTTTAAGGATCTTTTAAGTGATAAGGAAAAGTTGCTTGATATTGCCAACACCCAATTGAATGAGAATTGTTCCGCGGTTCTTTTGAGAAAATTACCGGTTAAGTTAGGAGATCCCGGTCGATTCCTTATTCCTTGTAATTTTCCGGGTGTTGAGAATTATATGGCCTTGGCGGATCTCGGAGCGAGTATCAATCTTATGCCATTGTCCGTGTGGAAACAATTATCTTTACCCGAGCTAGTCCCCACTCGTATGACATTAGAATTAGCTAACCGTACGGTTGCTTATCCGATGGGCATAACCGAGGATGTTTTTGTAGGAGTCGACAAATTCACTTTCCCCGCCGATTTCGTCGTCGTCGACTATGAAATGGATCCCCGTGTTCCCTTAATTGTGGGGCGACCCTTCTTGCGAACCGGGCGTACATTAATCGATGTAGTCGCGGGTGAACTTATCATGAGGGTCGGGGATGACAAAATCGTCTTTAACATGGGTAAACTTTCCAAACTTCCCGATGAGCCCGAATCCGTGAATTTCATCGATGTGCTTGACGAAGCATGCGAAGAACATTTTCATGAGGCTTGTAAGAGCGGGATTTCTCCTTTACCTCATGTTGAGATCATAGCTTCTATTGCTCCTTCATTGACTCCATTTGGAGAAAATGATTTAGATGAGTTTGAAGCTAGCTTGGGTCCTCTCGAGATTAACTATGATAATTCTCCCACCAATTGGGATGAAGACATTCGTACCATTGAGAGACTTCTCAATGAGGACAATATCTCTCCACCTACTCCTAAAGAAGTTACAAACAATGATCCTACTTTGACTAAGCCTTCCATTGACAATCCACCGGATTTAGAGCTTAAAGATTTGCCGTCTCATCTAGAGTACGTTTTCTTAGAGGAGGATAATAAGTTGCCCGTCATTATTGCTAAGGACTTAAAAGAAGATGAAAAATCCCGACTTATCGATGTGCTTAAGAATCATAAGAAAGCAATTGCTTGGAAAATCTCCGACATTCGCGGAATTGATCCTAATTTTTGTACTCATAAAATTCTCATGGAAGATGACTTTAAACCCGCAATCCAAAATCAAAGAAGGGTTAATCCAAAAATTCATGAAGTCATTAAGAAAGAAGTTATCAAACTTCTAGATGCCGGAATGATTAACCCTATCTCGGATTCGCCATGGGTTAGTCCCGTCCATTGTGTGCCTAAGAAAGGCGGAATCACCGTTGTTCCCAACGAAAACAACGAGTTGATTCCTACTCGACTCGTGACGGGTTGGCGAGTTTGCATCGACTATCGTAAACTCAATGATGCCACTCGTAAGGATCATTTCCCTCTTCCTTTCATGGATCAAATGCTCGAGCGTTTAGCGGGTAATGATTTCTATTGTTTCTTAGATGGCTTTTCCGGATATTTTCAAATCCCTATCGATCTAAAAGACCAAGAGAAAACCACATTCACTTGTCCCTATGGAACATTTTCTTACAAAAGAATGCCTTTCGGCTTATGCAATGCTCCCGGGACTTTCCAAAGGTGTATGATGGCGATATTTCATGACATGGTTGAAGAAACTATGGAAGTCTTTATGGACGATTTCTCGGTCTATGGTGATTCTTTCTCTTCTTGCCTTGCTAATTTAGAACGTATGCTCCAACGGTGTGAAGACACTCGTCTCGTTCTTAATTGGGAAAAATGCCATTTCATGGTAAAAGAAGGCATCGTCCTTGGTCATAAAATTTCCAAAGCCGGTATCGAAGTCGACCATGCTAAAGTTGACGTCATTGCTAAGTTACCTCCGCCTACCACCGTCAAAGGAGTTAGAAGAGGCTTTTTAGGCCATGCGGGATTTTATCGACGTTTCATCCAAGATTTCTCGAAAATAGCTCGTCCAATGACTCATCTCTTAGGAAAGGATGCTCCTTTCATTTTCTCTCAAGAATGTCTCGACTCTTTCGAACTTCTTAAAGGTAAATTAACTAAGGCACCGGTCTTAGTCTCTCCAAATTGGGATTTACCTTTCGAGCTCATGTGCGATGCTAGTGATTTCGCGATAGGAGCGGTTTCAGGTCAACGAGTTAACAAACATTTCCAACCCATTCATTATGCTAGTAAGACAATGACGGGGGCTCAATTGCATTATACCACTACCGAAAAAGAGCTTTTAGCTGTAGTGTATGCTTTTGAGAAATTCCGCCCCTATCTTGTGCTTTCCACCACCATCGTTTACACCGACCATTCCGCCTTGAAATACTTGTTGACCAAGCAAGATGCTAAACCGAGACTCCTTCGTTGGGTTTTGCTCCTACAAGAATTTAAAATCGAAATTCGTGATAAAAAGGGAGCGGAAAACCTAGCCGCGGATCACCTTAGTAGACTTGAGGATCCGTATCAAGGGGAATCTCCAAATCAAGAGATTAATGAATCCTTTCCCCTTGAGACCTTAATGTCTATTAATTCCAATCTTGATGATACCCCATGGTTTGCGGACATTGCAAACTATTTGGCGGGTGGTGTTCTTATCGAAGGGTTATCATCCCAACAAAAGAAAAAATTCTTCAAGGACGTGAAAACGTACTATTGGGACGACCCTTATCTTTTCAAGCAATGTGCGGACTTAATCATTCGTCGATGTGTTGATGGGCCGGCGACTTTACAAATCCTTGAAGCTTGCCATAAAGGACCTACCGGTGGTCACTTTGGTCCTAATTACACCGCTAAAAAAGTGTTCGACTCCGGATTCTATTGGCCCTCCATTTATCATGATGCACATGAAATGGTAAAACATTGTGATGCTTGCCAACGGCAAGGCCAGATCACACATAAAGATGAGATGACTCAAAATTTCATCCAAGAATGTGAAATCTTTGACGTATGGGGCATCGACTTTATGGGGCCGTTTCCATCATCGAAGGGAAACAAGTACATCCTCGTAGCCGTTGACTACGTCTCAAAATGGGTTGAAGCAAAAGCCTTACCTACTAATGATGCGAGGGTGGTTGTTAACTTCTTGAAACAATTGTTTGCTCGATTCGGTGTCCCTCGTGCTATTATTAGTGATCGCAGGACTCATTTTTGCAATGATCAATTTGCACGAGTCATGGCTAAGTATGGTGTCAATCACCGACTTTCCACCGCATATCATCCTCAAACTAATGGACAAGCCGAGGTTTCTAACCGTGGTCTTAAGAGAATCATAGAGCGAACCGTGGGAGAGCATCGTGCCTCATAGGCCGATAAATTAGATGATGCTTTGTGGGCTTTCCGTACCGCTTATAAGACACCTATAGGTTGTACCCCTTATCGCCTTGTGTACGGAAAGGCGTGCCACCTCCCCATTGAGTTGGAGCATAAGGCTTATTGGGCCTTGAAATGGGCTAATTTTGATCTTAACAAAGCCGGTGATCATAGGAAAATCCAACTCAATGAACTTAATGAACTTAATGAACTTAGGAATGAGGCTTATGAAAATTCATTAATCTACAAAGAGAAGACTAAGCTCATTCATGATTCCAAGATTAAAAACCGAGAGTTCCATGTTGGTGATCAAGTTTTATTATTTAACTCTCGGTTGAAAATCTTTTTGGGTAAACTTAAGAGCCGTTGGTCCGGTCCATTCACCGTAGCCCAAGTCTTCCCTTATGGCACCATTGAGTTATCCCAACCAAATGGGCCCAACTTTAAGGTGAATGGCCAACGGGTTAAGTTGTACTATGGAGAGGACATCTCTCACGAGATGATTCCATCCCTCTCCACATTTCCCTTGAATTAATTCGGGAAATCGAGTCGAGCTAGAGACTCGTGATAAATAAATCAAGCATCGTATAACTAGGTTAGATTTTTACCTTTACCATCCTTTCCACCCGTTTTCACCTTCATCCATTGTCCACCAATAAGTGTAGGGGGGGGGGGAGCCAAGTAGGTTGTTTGTGTGTGGTGATTGTGTGCAGGGACATGTGCTTTGATGATCCACTTTTGGTACTTTTGACACGACCCGTGATCCCGTGTTCCCGTGTACCCGGTTCTATCAAAACTATTGTGATTCATACTTGTATATAAATAAAAAAAATAAATGTAATCACTTTAGTTGTCCCCTCCTTAGCTCGATTTTAAACAACGTACTCAATATCCTAAGTGTAGGGGAGTTTATTCGCCCACATGCTTAAACATTAAGGACAATGTTTATGTTAAGTGTAGGGGGGCCTTCTATCGAATTTTAGTGGCCTTTTCCATGAATTTGACCCCATTTTTACCGGAAAATTTTTAAAATTTTCAACGTTTTTCAAATTTTTGATCTATTTTGGCCTAGTAGTATTTTTATTTATTTTCTTTCCTTTTATTATCGCATCATAATAATTTCCAATTCAAAAATAAAGTCAAAAATAAATAAATAAATAAAATGGTTTTAACAAGTTTAGATATCTTTGATATATTAGGCCTGTCATGAATATTTTGACTCAACCCGAGTTTACTTATCTAAGTTTACTCTAGCTAGTATCCTTAACCATATGGACCTTAATTGGTTTATTAGGCTAAGCATCCACGAGTCTCATTCCTTGAGATTTTAAATTGTGGAGAACGAGAGATGATAGAGTTAATTATAAGTTCGGTATTCTTTCATTAACTTATGTGAGTTAGTTATGAGCTTTTTCTCCCATCACTTGTTAATAAATATATTTGCAATAAATAAGGTTGTACGATTTAAAAGGTTACTTAGCTTCTAGCACAAGATCGTTTAAAAGTTGCTCGGTATTAATTAGAGTTCATAGCCAAGGCATAACTTATTGAAACGGGACGCGAAGATTGGCTTATCCAAAAAGGCCCTAACAAGGCATGAGGATACCCGAGTCCAAAAAGGCCCTAACAAGGCATGAGGATTCACTTTTTGATAAAGATCCTAAGATGATGTGAAGATCATTAATCCAAATCAATATGAAGGATCAAGACACACGACGAGAAGCAATTACTCCCCTAAAGATCATGGAGAAGTCTATCCAAAAAGATCCTAACAAGGTATGAGGATAAATAGATCCAAGTCCGAAAAGGAGGCGGATCGTTGTATATCAAAATCCTAAATAAAGAAGAGGATAAATGAAGAAGTCGTGGTCAACGTTTGAAGCATCTTTCACTCCTTATGAAGATGTATACCAAAATGAAGAGAAGACCATAATTTCAAGATCGTCTCTCAAGATTTGAAGTTTGAAGTACAAGCCAAATATCGGTCCGAGAAAGGTCTCAAATCGTGAAACGAGTTATGCCAAGATATGAACTTTTTGAGGTTTCGAGAAGCAGTTTTAAAAGATTTTGTCCTTTAGCTAACTATTGATTAAATCGTCCCACTTTATTTTCGGCCTTAATAAATTATCGAAATAAGTCAAAAATGCATCCTCGTGATCATTCAAGACAACAATAAAATACAAGAGATACACCGTAGGAATAAGGGGGTCTAAGTGATTAACTAAACCACATGAGTAAGTGTTAGTAGTGCTAACTTGTAATAACAATGATCTCGTTTTTAAGCTTGGTATGGGGAACGTGAAACTTGAGGGTGATTAATATTCATGACACTAAAGCCCTAATCTAAGTCTTAGATTTATTTACAAAGTTTCTTCCATCTAATAATTTCCAAGTTAATAAAATAATCATTTTTGTTTCCTTTAAAGTTTTTATCTTTTCATCATAGTAGAAGTAGTAATTATAATAAAGGCCAAGATGGATTGATTATGAGAAAAATGTAACTTATGCCTTAAAACTATACATTGCATGGGGTCATTGCAATGGTCAAGTGTAGGGGATTTAATAAGTGTGTAAACACTTATCCTTTTGCCACTAAAATCAAGTAAAAACAAGACCTAATCATGTGTTTTACATCTTAAATGTCGGAATTACGCGTGGTTTTGTGTTTTGTGTGTTAAATAGGTACTATTGATCAAAAGAAGAGAAAACACGGGATTTCACGGTCAAATGTCAAAGAAAAGTCAAGAAAGAGTCAAAACAAAGATCAAAAGACCAAAGTGTGCCGAAGATCACGGAAAACCGACAAAGTCAACTTAAAATTGAAGAAATGATCAAGAAAGTCGGAGTCGAGCTCAACTTTAGCAAATTTCATCATTTATCGAGAAAACGAGCCTTGTGGGTCCCACTTGTGATTAATGGGCCCAATAACCCATTTGTATGGATAAATAATCATATTTTGGAAAAAGTAGCCCATTATGGCCCAATCAAGTTTAATGTGGGACAGACTCAAGTGAGTATGGGCCAAAAGCCCATTTGGTTTATAATTTGAAACGAATGAATTGTTTTGGATCCACTTCAAGCCCATATCACAAACAAAGAAACGATTCTTGAAAAACTTTGCTAAACAAGTAAATGTCTATTTACTTTTGGGAAATATCTGGTCAACCAAACGGTCAACATCTTCTCATTTACACAAACGTAACCCTTGTTTATTTCCCTCCTCCCACGTGTCAACTTTTTCTTCCAGTCAAACGTAACCCCATTTACCCCTTTCACCACCCACGTGTAATCCCATTACACTTACCCACCACTCACCCAAATAAATAAACAAAAATATTACCCCACCCCATTTAATCATTTCGATACAAACAAAAAAAACACTCTCACCTTTCTTCATCTTACTCCCCTCAAAACACAAACCCTAATTCATTATCCAGTAAAAATTAAATAGTAAAAATTGGGGGTTTTACCCAATTCGTGTGATTCACACGGATTGGGATTAAATCCCCCCAATTTTCGTAGCAATCCACCAAATATGAAGTTTTTCTCTCTCCATACGTGGCCAAATCATGGGATTTGATTGGCTAGGCCACTTCACCATACACCCATCAACCAATTAATTCAAGCCACCTCACCAATCAACAAAAACAAGAAGCACACATCTTGCCACGAGGGAAATCCGTGGCTACAAGGTTGAATTCTAGACGTATGATCAAGAAAGAGAAGATTATTGAAGAATCAACGGTGGGAAATGGAAGCTTACAAAGGAAGCTAAGATTAGGGTTTTCATGGGGTTCCTCTATAAAAACCCCATTCTATCATGTAATTTGATATGCTTTTCTTTATTTTTTATTTTCAGTTAAATTAGATTAATAGTATTTAAATCTTGTAATTTCTTTTTCCAGTATTGTAATTTTGATTCGAATTAATGAAAAATTAAATTTAGTTTTAATACTTGTCTCAATCTTAATTTTCCAGTTACTGCTTATTATTTAATCAGTCTATAAAAAAATATGGTTACTGTTTGATATTTATCATGATATAAAAAAAAGAAAAAAAAAGGAGATAAAGAAAAGTATTATATATTTCCCCCACTGGGAAATATAAAAAGAGTTACTGTTCTTGTTCATTCGGATGTCTTTGGTTCGAGGAGCTGTTTTGGTTAAATTCAAGGTGGTGTTTGTTTAATTGGTTCGAGAGGATTAGGTGTTTGGTTCGTTCATATGCTCGCTCAGCGCGACGCTTCTTCCCAACGGATCATCAAAAGGTTCTAATCTTCTATTTAGTTTTTATTGTTATTATTTAGTTTAATTTTATATTATTTATGTTTGAATCTGCTAATTGTTCTCGAGTTTGTTTGGATCTGCCTCGTTTTATTAGATTTATCAGTTTATTTAGGTCGTTTTAGTAGCTTATTGATTAGGAGCTTATTTGTTTTCAGATTTATTTGAGTTAGCTTATTTTTCGTTTAGACTAGATTATCAGTTTCAGCTTATTTTGGATATTTAGGAATTTGGCTAATTGCTTATTTGGTCTTTCCTGCTTATGCTTATATTTGCTTTTGATATTCTGGCAATTTGTTTTTAGTCTCGCATATGCTAGTTCATTTTCGATTGATATCATTCGTTTGATTTTCAGTGTTAGGACGTTTATTCTGCTTGGTTTTTGTCCTGATTTAGCTGCTTGGTTTGTCATAGTTTATAGGGCCTGCTTATATTGATTACTGCTATATAGATTTGTTCTGTTTATGGGTTTTGCTTAAAAAACTTATAGCTTATTTTAGGTTTGTCTTATCATTACTATTTGTTTTTGCCTTTCAGTTTTCTTATTAGAGTTATTAGCTTATGATTGCTGTTAGCTGATTGACTTGAGCTTATTTGTTTCCTTCCTGTTTAATTTCGGCTTATTTGTGTGTACTGCTTATTCTCAAGCCCAATTGGCTTGAGTATTATCTGTCCAAATATCAAAGTTCCAAAAAGTTTAAAAAAATTATTGTCAAATTTCGTCTGTCCTGGGACTCGAACCCAGGACCTCTCGTTCCCCAGTCAAACACCTCAACCGTTGTGCTACATCTTCATTTGTGTTATAGTTCTCCTCGTGTCTTTAATATAGCGTGAAATTAGGGAGGCAGTTTTCAATTTATTAGTTTAAATCAAATTTAGAATTATTAATTTTATTCAAAAAGTTTATTTAAACTTTCTTTTATTCAGTTTTTTTTATAAAAATAAAAATAAAAAGACAAAAATAAAAAAAAATAAAAAGATAAAAAATATTTTTATTTACTTTTATAACTTTAAATTTGTTTTCATTTTATCTAAAATAGATTTACTTTTATTTTTAAATTTAAATTAGTTCAAATATTTTTTTTATTTCAAATATACTTTCAAATTAGTTTAAATAGTTACTTTTAATTTTAATTAGTTTTAAGTTTATTTTCAAATTAATAGTTTTAAATAGTTAAAATTAAGATAGTTTTCTTTAAAGTAAATAGATTTTATTATTAAATAGTTTAGTTTAAAATATAAAAATATTGACACCAAAAACAAGTTAAGTTGAAACGTTAAACCGGAAATCAAATTCGAGTCGAATCGAGGAAAAACGAACTTAATTAAAAGGACTAAAAATCCGAGTTTCAACCCCTTTAATAGCAAGTTGACGCCTCCTTTTCTTGACTACCCCATGAAAAAACTGAAAGTTTATGGACTTATATTTAATAGTCGTGTGATAGGAATGAACTTGATATTACGAGACTACACACAATCCGTAAAGAGTTAATTTATTTAATAAATGTATTTATTATATTTATTAATGTATTTAATAAATATATTTATTACGATTATTAAATTAACCCAGATATAACATTAACGATCGTTAAATAATTAAGAGTTAAGTATTAAGGAACATTAAAAATTATATAGACAGAGGATTAAAAAGAAAGAAGGACGGAAGGTTCTGGAACACCCCATTGAGGGGTGTTCGACCGTGGGTTAGGGCACACAAGCAGGAAGCAAAAAACTTTCCTTTTATTTGTTAGGATACAAGATTTACTAGGCCTATATATACATCCCCTCGCCCTCATAATTCCACACACTTCTCAATCTCTTTCTCTCCTCTCTCTTGGCCGATCGCAACACCAACCCACAAAGGGTTTGCTGTGATTTTTTCTTGGTGCTCGGTTTTAGTTTAAATAGAGTCCTAGCCCCTCTCTAGAGTTGTTGAGTAGATTTTCTACAAGCGTTATAGCTCGTTTTACACGTGCTAGAACCACGATTAGCTCGTTGTATTACGTGTACAAAATCGTAATATAGTCTTTACTTTAGACTATATCTTGGTTATATACGGTATAAACCCGAATTGGTGATTCGTTCTTCATCTTGTGGATTTGCTTTAGTGTAAAGGTATGTAACCCTAATTCGATTAGTTATAATTGTGTTATCATTATGATCTTGTTAAATCGCTTCCGCTATGTGTGCTTTGATCTTGTTAAGGGTTTTGTGTAATTTTTATGAACTATATAAACCTACAGTGGCATCGAGAGCCGTTTTAACATGTTATAATTATCGAAAATCTAAAGTTTTTAACTCAATAATTGTTTTGAGTTAAAACTATATGTTTTTTTTAGGTTTTCTTAAAAATTAGGGTTTTGTTTATTAAAATTAGGGTTTTGGCCGATTTTTATAAAAAAATTGTTTTTAAAACCCTAAATTACATGTTGGATAATTTTAGATTATATTGCATGATTAATTATTATATAATGTAAATTAAAGGTTAAGATCCAAAGAGATTTAACTGTTAAGATTTGAGGGTGGATCCATGATGAACGTGGATGTTTTCATGGATCGTAAAATTGTATGTTTATATGATTTTATGTGCTACTTGTTTTATTTGATTCAATAAATCTTGAATTAGGGAAGACTTTTATATGAATATAAAGACCTAGATTTGATGATTATTGAGTAAATCATATGCATGTGGCTATTTGATTTATTTAGTGCACATATAAATTGTTATTATGTGTTTATGATTTAGTTTTTTTTACTTGTTTATGTTAAAATAGTTCGAATTGCTGTAAACAAGGGTTTTTTTTGAAAAGAAATAATATGGACTAAATCATATTAAAATAAAGATTTATTTGAGATCTAAATTATATAAGATTACATTGATTGTCCATATGTTAACAACATATGGACACAAAAATTTTAGCTTTTTGAGTAGGGATCTTGTACAAATTATCATGATCCCTATGAAAATAACCTTGGTGCTCAAAAACTATTTGTAAAAATCTAGGTTAACCAAGAGTCATCTTGTTACCCTTGTTTTTCAGCATACCCTCAAAAATCATAAGGAAAAATTATATATTTGCCCAGTGGCCAAACAAACAAGAATACAACCAAATGAAGATTGATTTCATTGAAAGATGTACACTTAGACTAAGACACTGCAAGAGGACATGTATCAAGAACTTCCAGGCTGGGGGAAATTGTTGTTTTGAATATTTATTAATTTTTCCCTCAGGGGGAAACTTATAGCCCAAGCCTCTAAGTCCTTCTTCTAACTAATCAAGAGGAAGGGTAGTCACACTATCAACATCATCAATCTGTAAGGCTTGACGAATAAGTGCTTTAGTGACCACCCATTTTGTCCCATGAACAGTCCCTGACAATGTAATCACTCCATCAACTGTTTCAGAACTAGCAGTGTTCCAAAACTGTTTGATGTGTGTGATAGGAATGAGTAGAGCATGAGTCAAAGCATACCTTAAGTTAGAAGCTAAAAGATACTCAATCATTCTTGTGTATTGAGGATGATGTGTATCATCAGCCACAAGATAGGCGATCATGTTGTGTTGATCCATGAATCCCAAAGTAGCACCATCATGTTTAAATAAAGGAGCCATGAAAACTGTTTGTGAAAGGTTAGAAAGTATGAAAGTGATAATGGATGGTTATGGAGAAAATCTGAGACAATCAAGCAAGTTACCATGTTTAAAATAGTATGAGCCGTATTTATAGGATGGAAACTAGGATACTATTGGTTGAAAAAGAGGTAAGTTATTCAAAATATAATGATGAAAATATGAAAAACTAATAACTTATCTCTTAGCTTTTAAAGAATTTACCAAATCCCATAAAATTACGGCCCAAAATATCACAAAAGAAACAGCTAGGTGGGACCCAGTGTTCTTCAACTGTCAAAATATTAGTGACAGCGGGCAACGGCTATATTTTGTGAGCGTGTAAATTTGCCATGTCAGCGTTTGAAAATGTGCTTGTCAGCGGGTGAACCACTATGTGTCAACGGCCAGAAATAAAAAAGTAATAAAATAAAAAGACATTAACCAAGAAGTTTACCCTAATGTAGATAACTCATCCCTGACACAGACTAAAATTAGCATTCTCTGTCTAATTATACACACTTGCATAAGCAAGATAGACATAACTGTCCTCAAGTGAACCTTGCTAAAGGAAGTCCTTTAAGGTAAAGTAATCTCATATAAACTCTTGGTAACTCCCAGGTAAGCCAATTTTTATTTACACCAAGTCTCCCAACCAACCAATCCCATTCTAGGCCAAAAAGTCTTGGTAACATGCATAGTATATCAACTTTGCATGCTACAGTGCCTCAAGATTTAGGAATTCCAACAATTCTTGAAAAGAAAAGCCTTCATTATTCCTAACTCATACTCACCAGTGGACATAATCTAGAATTGTGATAAGAGCACGCTATAATATCCAAATACCCAAAGGTTTCCTAAACCCCCCCCCCCTTAAACTTACACAGATTGCAAAAGAAATAACTATGATAAATTTTTATTTCAAGATAGGAATGTAAACAGACCAACCATCATAAATAAAAATTCTTCAAGATATGAAGTCCATAAGCAACTATGTATCCTATTGCACAATGCTCAAAAATGCCTGCATGATTAGATGAAAAACCACAAAAACTAACATAGGCTGTCAGCGGCTAAAATCCACTTGTCAGCGGATAAAATGCCTTTGTCAACGTTAGAAAATATAGTGGAAAATCTAATACATTTACATGAGATAATAACAATACATATCCTATACATATTATACAATACTCTCAAAAACACATATTTTATGGATTGATCATTCCAATACTTGTTACCAAGTACTGGAACCTCCCAACATCAAAAGTTTTAGTTAACAAATCAGCCACATTATCTTCTGTGTCTACTCTATCTGGATGTATTAAACCTTTTTCAAAACAATCCCTTTTAAAATGATGCCTTATTTCTATGTGTTTAAATGATGTACATGATTTTTAATAATGCATAGTGTACTGTTATTATCTACAAAAATATTAGTATGCATAAAACTATACCCATAATCCAAAAGCTGATTTTGAATCCATAGCACTTACCCACAACATGCAACAGCTGCTACATACTCAGCCTCAATTGTTGTATTGGCTACCACAGTTTTCTTCTTGCATTGCCAAGATATAAGCGTACTCCCAAGAAATTGGTATCCACCAGTTGTGGATTTTCTATCATGATTATCACCTCCATAATCACTATATGAATAGCCAATAAGTTCCAAAGGAGACTCTCTAGGATACCATAATCCCAATGTGGGAAAGCATCTAAGGTATCTAAAGATCCTTTTAACGGCATGAAGGTGACACTTCTTGGGAGTCACTTGATGACGTGCACATGCACATACTGCAAACATGATATCAGGTCTTGAAGCTATAACCACCTCTTTACCATCAATGCACCAATCATTGATCTATAATGCCTGACATCCACCTCTTTACCATCTCCAACCTTTCACCATGGGTGTTCCCTGTCCATGGGAGTGCTAGCTCGTTTTTCATGTGGTGAAAAACCAAATTTCTTCAAGATCTCAGCCACATACTTATCTTAAGAGATGAAGATACCATCCTCCTTCTGCTGTACTTGTAGACCAAGAAAGAAGGTCATCTCCCCCATAGTACTTATTTTAAACTTATTTGTCATAAGTTTGGAGAATTCATCACTCATTCTTTGGTTAGATGAACCAAAGATGATATCATCAACATAAACCTGGACAAGAAGAAAGTCCTTCCCTTCCTTCTTTGTGAACAAAGTCTGGTCTATGGTACCCCTCTTGAATCCATTATCCACCAAGTAGGTGGAAAATGTTCCATACCATGCTATAGGGGCCAAATGAAGGCCATACATTTCCTTCTTTACTCTATAAACTTTATCTGGATGCTCAGAATCTTCAAATCCAGGAGGCTGCATGACATAGACTTCTTCTTTGATTGTGCCATAAAAAAATGCACTCTTCACGTCCATTTGGTAGACTTTGAAACCCATGAAGGAAGCATAGGCTAGGAAAATCCTTATTTCCTCAATTCTATCAATAGGTGCAAAAACCTCTTCATAATCAATACCCTCTTCCTGTGTATATCCCTGAGCAACCAATCTTGTCTTGTTTCTAATAAAAATGCCTCTCTCACCCTTCTTGTTTCTTATAACCCATCTTATCCTGATAGGCCTGACATACCTTGGACAATCTACTAGCTCCCAAACATCTTGAAAAGCAAACTAATGAAGCTCATCCTACATTTCTTCAACCTAGCTTTTTTCTTTA
Source organism: Glebionis coronaria (assembly GCA_025667525.1). Classification (NCBI taxonomy): domain Eukaryota; kingdom Viridiplantae; phylum Streptophyta; class Magnoliopsida; order Asterales; family Asteraceae; genus Glebionis; species Glebionis coronaria. The sequence continues at coordinate 424,915,126 of CM046882.1, forward strand.
AAAGTATCAAAAATCGTCTTGGGTTCTACCTGAGAGAGAAAACAGGCAAACAAACACTCTTGAACCGAGGGAGTATCTTCCTTCTTGTGTATATTAGCAATGAATCCACCTTGAGTCTTCTTATTTCTCCTTGTTTGAACAGGAGTCTGTATATCACTAATTATTTGGGTGGGAGGATGATCTTTGGCAACCTTTGTAAGTATTCCTCCCCCAAATAGTAAGTTGTCATGAACAGTAGACTCCATATTGCCAATATCATCCTCATTGCTACTCCCATGCCCACTTGAACTTGGAGATATGTTCTCAGCGGCTGGAACTGGACCACTGACATCTTCATTTGGTATGGGATCTTCAAGATGTTCAAAAATATTTCTGTTGGAGGAAGAGAATAAATTGCCAGACAGATTATCAGCGGCTGAATCACATGTGTCAGCGTGTGATTTGGCTTTGTCAGCGGATGAAGATGCATGCATTGATTCATCAACTGGTTTCTCTTGTTTTTTTTCTTCCTCCTTTCCAGCAGCAGCAGATGCTTGCATAAACTCGTCGGTCCATATAGGTATGGTGACATAATCAAACATGGGAGTGGGTTCAACTGCATGTGATCCTTCTTCTTTATCAACCTGTATACGCATTGTGTTGATCCCTTTGATTGGATCTATATTCTGTTAAGAACTAGTATAGTAGTTTGTAATAAAACTAAAACACCTTGAGAACTCTTACTCAGCTAAATAAGTTATGCGGAATCTAACTTATAAAGCACAGAAGAACAAAATTACTTTTAACTATTCGATTCTCTTATTAATCGACTTGAATGAGGTACATAAATGTCATCGTACCTATGTTCCTTTTATTGAGTAAGGAACCCTAGAAACCTTAGAATATTCTATAAAGATAAGTATATCACAAACGATATATTATCAATATTCTAACTATAAAGTATATCACATAAGATATACTCTAACTATAACTATTACATATCTTATACAAAGATATATTCGTCCTAATCAATATAGCAGTACTTGTACTTAACACTAACAGTTCTTGCTATGTACCGCGTTAACACTAACGGTACTTGCTAACACTAACAGTACTTGTACTTACACTAACAGTACTTGGTACTTTACAATTAATTCCCAAAAATCCTCCCCTAAACAAGAATGACAACTTTTTTCTTCTTGTTTCTCTTAGTATTGAATGTATTTAGAATACATGTCTTCATTCTTCTCTTCAAACTTGGATTGAGCTTGGTAATTTGTACTTGTATCCAACTGAATGTAGCCAAACACTTTTATGCAGATCTTCTTCTGATAAGATAACCTTCAAGTCTCATGAACATCATCTTTGTCTTCAAATTATGATCTTCTTGTGTCTTGTGAACATTCATTTTGTTCTGCAGCAACAGTAATTGTCTTCTTGAGTTAAATCTGTGAACTCTTGATCATGTACTTCTGTCTTGATTTGATGAGACAAAACCTTCTAAGTATTCTTTCTTTGAAACTAATACTCCTTTGCTTGCAGCTCCATACCTGAAATAAAACAGTTAACAACAAAAACCAATCTGTATTGGCTTCATGATTTTTAGCAAATCATCAGCTATCAACGGATTTGATTTATTCTTTACCAGTTATCCGTACACTCTGGAATAGCCAATACTTTACATAAAGAATACGATATACTGATAACCCTACAATTTTTGGTAAACTGTCAATGATTAACAGATTTGATAATGTCTTTACCTAGTACCGTTTGTCTGGGACTAGCCAACTCTTTGTCTCAAAACATGGTGAGTTAGAACCATATAGTTTTTAGCAAACTACCAGCTTTCAACGAATTTGAGAAGTCTTTCCACAAACCGTTTGCTTATGGGCTAGCCTGTTCTTATGTGTGTTAGACATGGTGAACTAAGAACCATTTATGAAGTGTGATTGTAAATCAAACACTTAAGGCTCTTTCTCAGCTTCTTTCTCTTTCTCCAAATCCTTGATTTGTTGTTTAACCATTATGATCAACTCCAAAGCACTAGCAGATTCTTCTAAAACTTCTAATTGTTGCTCTAATGTTCTTTCCAACAATCTTCCTCCAAAAGGATATCTCTTTTTCTTGAAGCATGTAATAAGTTACATCATCTACATCCAATGTATGCATCCCACATGATCTATAATATCTCAAGTAAGTAGGAACCTGATTCTCTAAGTCCTTCAATATTCTTTGATCACAAGTATGTGCCTCATACATAAACTTCAGCTCATTCCTCAATAGTGTGACTTCTGCTTGACCTTCACTTCCACCTTCAACAAATCTGTTAAGGTCTTGAATGTCTTGTCTGTCAAGGATGTGTAGAATCTCTTCAAGTATTCTGAACATTCTGAATGTTCCATCTAACCTAGTGATTCCATGAATTTCCAATCCATCCTTCATAGCACTTGTCCATCTTATGATATCTGACTTCTTTCCAAAGATCTCTGTGTCAATGCACTGATCTTCAAAGTTCACTATCTTTAAGTGCTTTCTGCATCTTTCATCATCATCACTATCTTGTTCAGTAGACTTAACCTTTTTCTTAGATTCTTGTTTATTCTTTGTTGATCTTTTCCTTTTAATACCCTTGGAGGTTCCTTCAAACTCTATTGAACCCTCCTCCAAATCAGTATGTACTGTTTCCTTAATTGACTGTATATGTATTGCTTGTACATTTTCAGTCTTTTTGTTAACATCTTGAGTTGTATCCCCTTTATCCATTTCTTTATTTATCTTTGATCCCTTTGAAACTTCTATCACCCTTTTCTTCTTCCTAACATAGGTATTTTTGATAGGTGGAGATGCTTCCTTTTAACCAGCAGAACTTGCATCTAGTCTGGGGGTACTTCCAAATTGTCTTTGTTGTTGAAGATGCTTCCTTACATCTTCAATATCTTGCTTTTCCTTTTCAGAACCAATCTCAAAAAATTCAACTTGGTCCTCTTGTGTTGTTCATACAAAGCCTTGATTTCTTCAAAAGTCTTTCTAACTAATTGAGCATGGGTAAAATGCTTGACTTTCTTGAGGTAGGACATCATTTGGTTTCTGATTTGCATAGTGGTTGGAGGCTTAACCCTTTCTTTTCTTCTCTTTTCTGCAAATAATCTTTGTTGCTCCCTCACTAAATCATCAATTAGTTTGTCTTTCTCCTCTTCATCATAAGCATCCCTTTCTTCAACTATCAATGATTCTGCAAGAAGCTCACTTTCTTTAAGTTCATCTTGAATTCTATCATATTCTTCAATATTCCACTCTTGTTGTACTCTTTGGGCTTCAAGTATCTGTTGCTTTGCTGCAAGGTCTTTATGTAGATATTCTTCATGCATTTGTGCTTGCAATCTGAAAGCTAACTCTTCATCATGCTCTAGTTGATTGAATCTATTCATGACTTTGTTAATGTCATCACCTGAATCACTTTCTTCCTCAGATTCAGATTGTAACACTTTCTTGCCCTTATCCTTTGGATTGATTTTAGGTAGTTTCTTCTTTAGCTTTGAATATCTTCTCTCTTCATCTTCATTTGATTGTTGTTGAATGACAACTCCTTTGGTGGGATGTGAGCTTGAATCTTCTTGCCTTTAGCTTTTTCTTTCTTAGCAAGAATTTCTTGTTGTGCCTTTAACTTTGCTTCTGCTTGTCTTGCTTTTTCAGCTGAGCTTTTGTCCCTTAGATCAAGCAGTACTTGTGCTAAAGTCTCATACTCTACAAAAGGAGTTTTACTTTCTGCAAAAGAATGTAATGAAGGTTGTTCACAAGCGCTACTTGCAGTCAGCTTAGTCGGCTTAGCAGTACTTGGCTCTTCAACAATGTTTACTTCACCAGTGTAAGACACACTTGTTTCTTGAATCACCAAAGTATCTCCAGATACTTTTTCTTCTTTTGAAGTTGTCTTCTCAATTTGTAGCTCCTCAGTCTTGTCTGATCCATGACTCACTCTTGATTTTGACAGTACTTTGAAAGATTGTTTCTTATGAAACCAGAATTGCCTTTGAGGCAGAGTTGAAGACACATGAAATTGAACAATGATTTCCTCCAGCTTCTCATATAAACTAATCCAATTCACTTGCGGTTGTGGTGATTGAGGTTGTGGTTGAGTCACCAAAATCTCTTTACTTTGTGGTTCCTCATGAGTAGGTTGTGGTTCTTCTTGCTAAAGCTCCATGTTTGTAGGCTCCAAGTTATCTTTTCCACAATAGTCTCTATGCCATTGCCATCATCAAAATTTTCAATGACATCATCAACTTCAAAATTGATGTCATTCCCAGACACCCTTATATGAATGTTAGAAGAAGGTTGTGGTTCTTTATAACTCCTCCCTTGTTTGATTGCATTTAGTTGCCTTTTCTTTCTGAATTGATTTGTCTTGCCTCATCCAAGGAGATACCTTATTCCTTAGTCTGATTAAATTGACCTCTAATTCAGCAATTTTCTTGTCTTGAGCAAGCTTCTCCTTTTGCAATACATGTACCTGTTTGGACAAGCTAGTGCATAAAGCAGTTAAATTGGCAACATCCACCACCTCTGTTGCTTGTGCTTGTGGTGAACCACTAGCAGCAATTGAAGCAGCAGATGTGTGGATCATCTCATATGAGTTTGGTTGATTACAACCATTATGAGAAGAAGATTGAGTATCTTCAGAAGAATGGGGACTCTGGTGAGAAGGAGACTGCTGAGAAGCACTAGCTGAGCTAGGTTTCTCACCTTCTTAGTTGGCAGGTTGAGCTAACATATTTACAAATAAAGGTATGACAGTTCCTGTAAAGGCATTGCCTTGTTTTGTCAAGAAAGAGAAAGTTCTCTTTGTAAATGTAGGAACATCCCATGTATTTGTCAACTCTGGTAGGTTAGGGATTTGGTTATTAACTAAAGCCTGGATGAATCTAGGATATATCAAAAATAATTTAACTCCTTCCAAATTCCTAGTCATGCCTTCAAAAATTAATTTTGAAAAATTAAAAACTCTGTAATTTTCCAAACAAATACCAGCTGATGCCAATGCAGCAGGGATTTGATCAAAAGAAGTACTTTTAGAGCTCATACAGTGAATGATGACATGAAAAAGCAATTTCCATTGTGGTGAAAATAAAGCTTTAAAGAAAGTAAGACTTTCCCTACCACCCTGATAACCCATGGCTACAAGGCCATCATGTATCTCTATGTTATTTAACATACTTAGTCCATTTTCATCATTTAGTCTTAAATTAGCCCTTAGCAGTACCTCAGTCACACAAATATTTCTATTATTCACCCTAGCCCCAATGAAAGGTTGATTATAACGAGTACCTAACACAGCAATACTCCAAAATTGTTCAACAATAGGAATAGAGACAATGGGACTTACAGTAAGCGTAAAATGAATATGACCTCGAGATAAAAATCCAAGTATCTCATGGAAACCAAGAGAATCATCATTCTGAGCAAGGTTCACAACCAAATTGTGCTTAGGGATCACTTGTAAAGCAGCCATTAGTATTTTTGATGAACGAAAAAGTAGAGAGAAGGTTATAGAATTAAGAGATAAGAATAAAAGATTAGGTGAATCAATTGTATAACTGGAGTAAGTATTTATGTAAATAACAAACCCAAGCGCGAAGAAACCGCCAAATTTACAAAAGAGACCCTCAACGGTACAACGGATATGTAGCGCTACATGGAACATACTCGGTACTTGGAATTTTGCTAGTGGTACTTGGAACCGTAATGGTACCTCACAAATTTGATCAGTTCATGCATTCCACTATCATTATAACCTCTTTATTCTTATTCTATCAACCTGTAATCACATCAAAAACACAAAAACAAACACTATACGATAAAATTTATCATAAAAATTGTACAGCTATTACCTCCCCTTAACATATGCATCAGTTTATTGGTTGAGCATACCAATATGAGTTACCAAGAATTCAAATCTCTTTGCATCAAATGCCTTGGTCAATAAATCAACTACATTGTTGTCTGTATGAATCTTCAAGACTTGAATAATCTTCTTGTCATAGGCATCTCTTATGAAGTGATGTCTTATCTCAATATGCTTGGTCTTAGAGTGAAAGATTGGATTCTTGACAATGCATATAGTACTTTTATTATCAATGTAGATCTTGGTGTTCATGAAGTTGAACCCGTAGTCTAACAACTGATTTTGAGTCCAAAGTACTTGTCCACAGCAATGAGCAGCAGCTACATATTTAGCTTCAGTTGTAGAAGTAGCAACAATGGTTTGTTTCTTACACTGCCATGATATGAGTCTTCTTCCTTGGAATTGACAACCTCCTGTTGTGGATTTCCTATCATGATTGGCTCCAGCATAATCACTATCTGAGTAAGCTTCCAAATCAAAAGTTGAGTATCTAGATACCATAATCCTAAATTAGGCTGACTTTTAAGATACTTAAAAATCCTTTTCACAGCATGTAGATGTGACACCTTTGGATTGACTTGGAATCTTGAATAGGCACACACGACAAACATAATATCTGGTTTTGAAGTAGTAAGATACATTAATGAACCAATCATTGACCTATATAGGTGAATATCAACATTTTCACCATGTTCACCTTTTGAAAAAGACTTTTTAGCTTCAAAAGGTGTGCTTGTACTCCTTGTATCCATACATGAAAATTTCTTCAAGATTTCAGCAACATATTTATCTTGGCTGATAAATATTCCATCCTTCCTCTGTTTGACTTGTAGTCCCCAAAAGAAGGTAAGTTCTCCTATAGAACTCATCTGAAATCTTCCTTTCATCAAAGCTTCAAACTCTTCACACCATGATTTCTTGGTTGACCAAAAAATAATGTCATCAACATAGACTTATACTAGGATAATATCCTTAGCATTCTTTTTGATGAATAGAGTTTTGTCAATGGTTCCTCTCCTATATCCAAGTTCTAACAGAAAAGTGGATAAGGTTACATACCAAGCCCTTGGAGCTTGATGTAGACCATAAAGTGCTTTGATAACTTTGTAGACTCTGTTGGGGAACTTAGGATCTACAAAACCAGGAGGTTGTGAAACATATACCTCCTCTGAAATAGTATCATAAAGAAAGGCACTTTTTACATCCATCTGATAGACTATAAAACCCATATATGAGGCAAAGGCCAAAAATAACCTAATGGCTTCTATTCTTGCCACTGGTGCAAAAACCTCATCATAGTCTATCCCTTCTTCCTATCTATAGCCTTGAGCAACAAGCCTTGCCTTGTTCCTCACAATAACTCCTCTTTCATCCTTCTTATTTCTAAAAACCCATCAAGTACCAATGACCCTTTTACCTGAGGGAAGATCCACAAGAATCCAAACCTTTTGTAGTTCAAATTGCGTTAATTCTTCTTGCATGGCATCTACCCAACTTCCTTCATCAAGAGCTTGAGAAATGTTCTTGGGCTCTACTTGTGATAAGAAACAGGCAAACAAACAATGCTGAGTATCCTTATGATTTGTTCTCTGCTGTTGTTTGACATAACTCACAAGTGCATGAGTTTCAGTATTGGCTTGAAGTTGTCTTTTGGTTTGCACAGCAGACTTAGGATTTCCAATAATTTGAGCAGTAGGATGGTTTGTTGACTTTATGAGTGGGAATAGAACTGATTGAAATTTCAGTTTCCAAATTATTGAAATCAATTACTGCACCATGCTCATCATAGGAAGCTTTGGAGAAGATTCATTCATTTGGACTAGCATAAGCATCTTCCTCGTCCATAGCTTGTAGAATATCTTCTAATGAATCAACAGACATTGCAGAATTTGACCTAGCAGTACTTGCGGATGAGGTACCGCTAGGTGTAATATGTACTGCTGAGTGTTGTGATTCCAAAGATTCTTCTCTTGAATGCTCATTAGCAGATGTAGAATTCTTTTCTTGATCTTGAAGCCTCTGAAGCTCTTAGGAGGCTTGATCATCAGTTGATGGCATTGTTTGCTTTTAAGGAGAGGCATCCATAGGAGAAACAATAGGCATAACTGGTACATAGATGTGAACATCATCATCCTGAGAATCTGATGAAGAAGGTTCTCCTTGAGTACCTAACTTTGTGGTACCAATCTCCTCACCTGCATTGTTAGTTTGACAATCCTTTTGCACAGAATAGTAATCCATGGAGTTAGTTAGATAATCCAAATCAAACATCCAAGCATAACCTATTCCTGGGACATTGGGTTTATTTTCTAAGAAATTAACATGGGCATTTTCTTCAACCTTCTTAGATGCCTAGTTATAAACCCTATATGCTTTACTTTGCAATGAATATCCTACAAGATATCCTGGATCAGATTTTCCATCAAACTTTCCCAAATGATCAAGAGTATTTAAAATAGACACATTACATCCAAAGGTCTTAAATGACTTATGGTTGGCTTAATACTAGTAAGAAATTCATAAGGTGTCTTGTTTTGAGGCTTGGTCACTAAAACTCTATTTAACACATAACATGCAATATTAATTGCTTCTACCCAAAATGTATTTGGCAAAAGAGAATCAGCTAGCATAGTTCTAGTAGCCTCAGTTAGTGTCCTATTTTTCATTTCAGCTACTCCGTTTTGTTGTGGAGTCCTGGGATTACTAAATTGTCTCTTGATGCCTTTAGGCCTACAAATTGATCAAATTCAGCATTCTTGAATTCTGTCCCATTATATGTCCTAATGATTAAGACTTGTTTAGTGAACTGCTTCTCAACTAAAGTGATAAAATCTTTAAGTAATCCATTGGTTTCACTCTTAATAGCTAAAAAGAAAACCCAACTGAATCTACTATAATCATCAGTTATAACTAGGCAAAAGGTCTTATGACTAATGCTCCTAACAGAAACTGGACCAAACAAATCCATATGCAAAAGTTGCAAAGGCTTAGTCACAGAATTGACAGTCTTAGTCTTACAAGAGGCTCTATGTTGTTTACCTTTTTGACAATCAGTACATGTGAAATCATTCTGAAAATATTTGTTAGGTAACCCTCTAACAAAATTTTTATTCACCAATCTATTAAGATTCTTGAAATTCACATGACCTAACCTCCTATGCCATAAATTAGACTCATCATTAGAAGCCTTAGCTAGCAAACATGTAATACCACCTGTTGGAGTAATAGTATGAAGATTAAAGGTGTACATGTTTTCTTGCCTGGGTACCTTAAGCAGTACTTGAGATTCTTTAGGCATCTCAAAGTCTTTGCAGAGCACCAAGAAGTCTGTATCTGTAAAAAGCACCTTGTTCTTTTTATCACACATTTGTGATACAAAAAAGAGATTGAATTTATTTAATTCTTTTACAAAGAACACATCTTCAAATTCCAACTTCCATGTATTAATTTTCCCTTTACCAGTAATTCTACCTTTGCTACCTCCAAAGGCTATTGGTCCACCTCTGAAATCTTCAAATTCAGCAAGGAAATCTTTATTCCCTGTTATGTGTCTTGAGCATCCACTATCTACTATACCTTTATCTTTCAATTCATTAATTAGATGCCCCTGCACATACACAAAACTTATTAGTTTTTAACAGGGACCCAAGCCACATTTGGCTCGGATCTTGTGGGACCTACATACTTAAGAGTTTGATAGTTAGTTTTTCCAGTAAGACTACACACACTCTGATACTTCATGGTTCCAGTCAAATAATTAAAGACATAAGTGGGTTTGTTGTCCTTGAACCTTTTTGGCTTAAGTACTGTTTTAGCAGTACTTGCTTGTACACATAGTTTTTCACCTTTAGGAACCCACATTTGTACTGGTTTGTTATTAGGCTTACTTCTAGATATTCTAGCTTTCTCAACTATATTCTTAGAAGTCTTGTGGGACTTTGGTTTGACAGACTTTTGACCAGCGGTACTTCAGTTTGGTCTAGCAGTACTTGCAGTTCTAGACTTGTCGGTACTTGGTTTACCAGACTTCAAAGGTACTAGACCTTGTTTCATAAGTACTGCTTTTGGATCAAAGTTCTTGGTAGAGATATTTGTGACCTTATGATGTTTAGCTACCCTTTTAGCATGATCAAACTTAGGTTTGTCATCTCTAGATCCCATTTGTCTATTAACCAGTGCATTTTTCCCATTATTTTTCTTTGTGACCTTTGTGCAGCCTTATGTTTTACAATTTTATCTTCATGTAGAGTGCAATCTTTGAAAAAATGATTTAGACTACCACAAAAATAACATCTTTTTCTTCTCAAAGAAGACCCAAAAGGTTGTTTTGACTTAATTTTCTCAAAACATATCCCACCCCTCTTGGTTTTATTATGTTTTGCACTATTATCCAATGCCTTGCTAGGAGTTTTTACCTGCTTGGGAGCAGAACTAGTTTTACATAGTTGTTCTTCAGACATAAAATTGCTCATTAAAGGTGGATAAACAATGTTTTTGGTCACAACATATTTATCTTGGGTCAAAGTACTAGAGTTTGAATCATTAACAACTTTTGATTCATCTAATCTATACCTATATCAATTATCATTACTAGGGGCATGAAAATTCATGATAATGGTGGAGGAACTGCCTTCATTCCTTCAGCATATCTATCATTTTCAGGAGTATCATATGACTCACTAGAACTATCAAAAATCCCCTTTGATGAGTTCTTGTCAGTTAAAGTTATCCCAGGTTGGTTCTCATTTCTTATCGATAAAGAAAACAGATGAATTAGACAAACTTACTCGGTTGTATTTGAAGGAAGTTGTGTGTGGACATGGAGTTCCTTTGTCAATTATTCAGATCGAGATAGTCGGTTTACATCTGAGTTTTAGAAATCGCTTCAGCGAGCTTTGGGGACTAAGTTGGGCATGAGCATTGCGTATCATCCGGAAACGGACAGTCAAAGTGACAGCACTATTCAGTCTTTGGAGGATATGTTACGAGCGTGTGTAATAGATTTTGGAGGTAGTTGGGATCGACACTTACCATTGGTAGAATTCTCATACAACAATAGTTATCACGCGAGTATCAAGGCAGCGCCTTTTGAGGCACTTTATGAGCGAAAGTGTAGATCACCAGCTGGTTGGTGTGAGGTTGGAGAAAGTAAATTGACGGGTCCTGAATTGATTAGAGAGACGACCGAGAAGATCGTGCAAATCAAGAATCGTTTGTTGACTGCCCGTAGTAGGCAGAAGAGCTATGCGGATAAGAGGCAAAAACCATTGGAGTTTGACATTGGCGATATGGTTATTTTGAAAGTATCACCTTGGAAGGGAGTAATCCGATTTGGCAAGCGAGGAAAGCTTAGTCCACGCTATATTGGTCCATTCAAGATTATTGATCGAGTTGGTTCCATGGCGTATAAGTTGGAACTGACGGACAAGTTAAGTGCTATTCACAACATTTTTCACGTTTCTAATCTTAAGAGGTGTTTGGCGGACGAGAATTTAATAATTCTACTTGAGGAAGTTCAATTGGAAGACAAACGCATCATAGATCGAGAGGTGAAACGGCTTAAGCAAAGTCGGATCCCGATAGTTAAAGTGAGATGGAATTCCCGACGTGGACCCGAATACACTTGGGAAGGTGAGGACTACTTCAAGAACAAGTATCTGCATTTATTCGTAGACGGTCATAAGGAGAAGTAAGCCCCGGGACAGTGCTTCCTTAAGGGGGTGAGGATGTAAAACTCGCAAAAATAAGGTCATATTTTACTCTAATATATTATTTAATTCCAAAGTTTTATTGAATTGATTTATTAGTTTGGGTTGATTTTAAATAAGAATCGTTAAACTATAACTTTCGCGAATCTTACGAATGGAATTTATCTACTAGTGATCGCGATACCGACGGATGCCCAAATTTTATGTTTTATTATGGATTGTTTCGATGTTCGATATTTTGAAGTTTTCGTTTTTAATTGCGTATTAAGTCGTACCGGGACTATAATATATCATATTTTGTGTGTGTTTTAAATTTTGAAAAGTATTTTTATGAAACCCGAGACTCGTAAATATTTTCAAATTTGACTAATAGTCATTTCCCGTTTTTTAACTAATATTTATATTTTGGTCCAAAACTATGCAAGATTGGTAAAACTAACCCTTCCACCTACCATATATAAACCCTTTACCTAACTTTTACACACACTAAACTAGTTTACCAAAAATTCTTCTCATCTTTTCTTTCTTTCTTTTCTTAACCGAGACCCCCAACACCATCTTTACACAAAGTTTTCTTGATTAATACTTTGATCCATTCAAAACTAAAACAAGTCCACACCTTAGAATCAAAAGTGATTCTAATGATACCAATTTTATCAACATGCATGAGGTTTTATATTTTTGTTAAGAACTAGGGTGGTATGATGGTTAGATGATTTTGTATGTGGTTATTTAGTGATGATCATGTATTGATCATACTATTTTTGTGAAAAAGATTGATTTTAATTTTTGGGTTTTTATTTTTATGATTATTACAAGTGACGGGATTAAGATAGGTTGATAATAGGGGTGTAGGATGATGAGAAAAATTGTTAGAATTGATCAAAAGTTTGATTTTATGGGAGATTTTAAGAGGTAAATTAGATCATTAGGTAAAAAGATGATTTTGGGTACCTTATAGTTTGATTATTGATTAACTAATCGGATAGAGTTGTAGAGAATTTTGTTAGCTTTGATTTTATATAAAGTAGAGCATCTAGCTCCAAACGAGCGAGAAGTTATGATAGTTTGATTATTGGTGTACCGTGAGACGAGTATCGGCACAATATGTAGTTGTTGTCGATATTTGGATTGAATCTCGGGGACTATAGAATGAGTTTCAAAATGAGTCAAGGGCTGTTCTAAGTATGTAAACCTAGGTTGGTGAGTCTATTTTCAAACCTAAGTGTCGGTTTTGTAAATGAAGTTGATTAGCGAAGTCAAAATGGTTGTATGAGTCGATGACGTAAAACTGTCCGGTTTTTGTAAGTCAAAGATATGTCGGGCAGGGAACCTTAAAAGTAAAATCTTTTGACAAACGTTTTGGAGGACTTTCTGTTGATAGTAAGTGAGTTCTCTGAGTAGTATCATAAACTTTTGACGTGTTTAAGTGGGGTAAATGAGCTTGTACATTTGGTATGTGCCGACAGATTTTTATCGAAAGAATAGACTAATAGAGTAAACATATAGAAGAGTGCAATAGTATCACTTGTATTGTTTTCTTCCGGGTTTGTCGTGATTTTATGATTTTGAGTTTGATGTTATTATGTACTATTTATTACTCGAGTCTATTATTAATGAACGCGCCTTATTTGATAGGTTGCGGTTTTCGTGATTAACGGGCATCACTTATCATCGGTGATCGTTATCTCTACTTCTACAACTCAAGGTGAGTTTATAGCCTCGCCTTTAAACTTTAAATGTTTTATTAAACCCGCAAGGGGGATACATGTTGTTTTATAAAATTAACACAAGTTATTTTCGGTATGTTGGACCCGAATGAGATGACAAATGCATAAGTACCATTGTCTAATGAAGTCCCTGAATTTCATGCACTATTAATTACTCGAAGGGTAAACGCTAATACATACGATAGATCTATTTGATTTGACAGTATTATCCTAGGGTTTGTATATCCTTGTGAGAACCTGAAAGGGATATTATGTATAAGAGGTTGTTGGTATATGACAATATTACCTGATAGTAGGGGCGCCATAAATGACTCGGTTTGACATGTTGGTTAACGTTTAGTGGTGTGAGCTTAATTCATTTATCTGTATATAACTAGTATGTGTGATAAGTTTCAGATGATTAAAAATTCTTGTGTTCACTTATTATTCTTATAAACTCTATAAATTCACTCGGCTTTTTAGCTGACTTTTTAGCATGTTTATCTCAGGTAATTAAAGCAGAATGTTGGGGGTTTGGAATGGACGAGGAGGCAGACGCTAATGTTTTGGAAAACATGTTTTCTTTCCATTCAATTATCTTTTACTTTTAAATGTTTGTGTACTTTAAAAGAATTTGTGTATGAAATGTTGGTAACGGTTTGTAAGACCAGTACTCTGATCTTTATGAATGGAACCCTTTATTTAAAAATGTCTCTTTTAGAGTTGTTCTTTATATTCTTTTATGATTGTGCTATTTCATAACACCCAAATGGTTGGTTTCCGCTGCGAGTAAATTTTGGGGTGTTAAAGATTGGTATCAAGAGCTTAAGGTTATAGAGAACTAGGTCTTTCATTTTCAAAAACCTAAACTATAAGCGTGTTTTGTACGCTTAGTCTTCTCGTGTTCCTAGTCCACACCTTCAGGTAACTTTTATGTTATTGTTCATGCATATTTGAGAAGCATTATTGTTAAGTATTTTATAATAAATACTTTGAGATACTTTGAGATATTCGTGATTTTTGAAATATATTTTGAGATATATTGGAGATATAAATTATATATATCGACTTTGAACGATATTTTGATGTAAATACATCTATTCGTATTTTTCACAATTTCTGAAATTATATAATGACCATACAAATTTTATTTTACGGAATTAGCTATAATATGCTAAATTGACAAATCTACCTTATCATGGTTATGTTGCTAATTTTCACGAAGAGGATTTAATAGAGGAATCGACGGAACGTCTTGTGTTCTAGATGAGAAAGGGTGGTTATTAGTGATGAAGATGACGATGCTAGTGACTGACACGCACATGAGTCATGTGGATCCCCATGTGACCCATAGTAATAGTAATTACTTTTGTGTTGTGATTTTTGTATGGCTCGATGATTTATTCATGTTTTTATCCAAAATTTGTACATGTTATGACCATATCATTGTATGAACAGTCATGAGTTTTTCTTTGGTGTTGTGATAGAATCATGCCACCGCGTAGGATGAGTCAGGCCGAGGTGAACAAAATTGTTGCTACAGCTCTTGCTGAGGATCGTGCTACAAGGAACCAAGTTGGTGGAGCCGGTGGAGCAGAGGGAAATGTTGGTCTGATTGGTGTACCACCTGTTAGAGAGTGTACTTTCTCTAGTTTCAATAAATGTGGTCCGATTAATATCCATGGTACTAAAGGAGAAGTGGGATTGGCTCGTTGGTTTGAAAAGACGGAAAGTGTGTTTAGTATCAGTGACTGTGTGGAAAGGAACAAGGTGAAGTTTTCTACTGCTACACTTCAAGGTCCAGCTTTAACATGGTGGAATGCTCAAGTAGCTACATTAGGACTAGAAGCAGCACATGGGAGGCCGTGGACAGAATTGAGAACTATGATGACTGAGGAGTTTTGTTCTGCCGAGGAAATTCAGAAAATGGAAGTGGAGCTCTGGAACTTGAAAGTGAAGGACTTTAATATTGCTTCTTATACTCAAAGGTTTAATGAGTTGATTATGTTGTGTCCTGAAAGTGTTCCGACTGAGAAAAAGAAAATTGATGCGTATCTGAAGGGTTTGCCAAAGAACATAAAAGGGGAGACCACATCCTCAAGGCCTACTGTGTTGAATGAAGTTGTTCGAATGACACATACTTTGATGGAGCAGAAGTTGACTGCTAAGGCTGAAAGGATTGTAGAAGGCAATAAGAGAAAATGGGAGAACAATAACCAAGGTGGTAATAGTGGTAACTACAGAAACAACAATAACAGGGGAAACAACCAAGGTAACAACCGCCATAATTAGTACAACAATCAGAGGCAACGGAATGCTAGAGCCATGACAAACACGCAGAATGCAAGAGGTGATCAAGGTGGGAATACTCCTTAATGTAACAATTGTGGAATTCGACATTTTGGGAACTGTCCACCAAAATGCAACAAGTGTGGAAAGCCTGGCCACAAGGCTAAAGATTGCTGGAGCAGGGTTGTTACCATAGGTGCAAACACTCAACGTGTTATAACCTGTTATGATTGTGGAGAGAAAGTCCATGTGAGAGGTAACTGCCCAAAGAAGAACAATCAAGGAGGAAATGCTGCAGGAAAAGTGTATGTTGTTGGAGGTGCTGAGCAGAATGATGGATCCAATGTCGTGACAGGTACGTTTTTACTCAATAACAGATATGCTAGCGTACTATTTGATTCTTGATCGGATAAGAGCTTTATCAACATAATTTTTAATCTCTTGTTTGAAACTAAACCGGATGAATTAGATACAAAGTATGAGGTTGAATTGGCTGATGGTAGGATAGTTAGTAATAGTTCTATTGTAAGGGATTGTACTCTGAACATAGTGAATCACTTATTCAAAATCGATCTTATGCCTATTGAGCTTGGTGCTTTTGACGTGATTATTGGGATGGATTGGCTAGTTAAGCATGATGCTACCATTGTTTGTGGGAAGAAAGTAGTGCATGTACCTGTTAAGGGTAGGACGTTGGTAGTAAAAGGGAGTAGTGGTACGTCTCACTTGAAGGTGGTCTCTTGTATCAAGGTGAGGAAGTACATAGAAAGAGAATGCCAATTCTTCTTAGCCTATGTAAGTGAGGCAGAACCTAAGGAGAAGCGTTTAGAAGATAGCCTGTGATTTGTGACTACCCAGAGGTGTTTACGGACGACTTGCCAGGACTTCAACCACCTCGACAAGTCGAATTTAAACTTGAACTTGTGTCTGGAGCTGCACCTGTCGCACGTGCACCTTATCGTCTAGCATCGTCAGAAATGAAGGAGTTGGCAGATCAATTGAAGGAATTATCGGAGAAGGGATTTATTCGTCCGAGTTCATCGCCTTAGGGAGCTCCGGTATTGTTTGTAAAAAAGAAGGACGGATCATTCCGTATGTGTATTGATTACCGCGAGCTGAACAAGTTGACGGTCAAGAACTGATATCCGCTTCCGAGGATTGACGATCTATTTGATCAACTTCAAGGTTCGAGTGTGTACTCAAAGATCGATCTGAGATCGGGTTATCATCAACTTCGCATTAGGGAGGAAGATATACCAATTACTGCATTTAGGACTCGGTATGGTCATTTCGAGTTCCAAGTGATGCCCTTTGGTCTAACTAATGTACCCGCAATATTTATAGACTCGATGAATCAAGTGTGCAAGCCATACCTTGATAAGTTCGTGATTTTATTTATTGATGATATACTTATCTATTCCAAGAGCAAGGAAGAGCATGGAGAGCATCTGATGATTATTTTGGAGTTGCTTAAGAAGGAACAATTGTACGTGAAATTTTTGAAATGCGCTTTCTGGCTAGAATATGTACAGTCTCTTGGTCATGTAATCAATAGTAATGGTGTTCATGTTGATCCAGCAAAGATTGAGGCTATTCGAGATTGGCCTGTCCCAACAACACCGACCGAAGTAAGGCAATTCTTGGGTTTGGTTGGGTATTACCGAATATTCATAGAGGGATTCTCTTTGATTTCTAAACCACTTACCAAACTGACCCAAAAGAGAAAGACGTATGAATGGGGAAAGGAAGAAGAGGAAGCGTTCCAAATGCTAAAGAGAAAGTTGTGTTCCGCACCTATTTTGGCATTGCCTGAGGGATCTGAAGACTTTGTGGTATATTGTGACGCATTGCATAAAGGTTATGAAGCTGTACTGATGCAGCGGGAGAAAGTCATCGCTTATGCTTCGAGACAACTAAGGAAACATGAAGAGAACTACACGACTCAAGACATAGAACTTAGTGCTGTTGTCTTTGCACTTAGA
This sequence comes from Glebionis coronaria, assembly GCA_025667525.1. Lineage (NCBI taxonomy): Eukaryota > Viridiplantae > Streptophyta > Magnoliopsida > Asterales > Asteraceae > Glebionis > Glebionis coronaria. Next base: position 424,932,695 of record CM046882.1, read on the forward strand.
CTCTGGAGACATTATCTGTATGGTACAAATTGTGTAGTATATACGGATTATAAGTGTCTACAACATATTCTGGATCAAAAGGAGCTTAATATGAGAGAACGTCGTTGGGTTGAACTCTTGAGTGACTACGACCGTGAAATACGTTATCATCCCGGCAAGGCGAATGTAGTTATCGGTGCTTACTACTAAGCTTTTGGCTAAGTTTAAAATATTATCGTCCGATCTTTTCGAATTGATTATTGGTAGAAAGTGCGACTCAATTGTTCTTGGTGGATAAAATAAAGTGGTTTGTTTGATTATCTATTTTAAACTAAAAGTAAATAATTGTCGTTGAGTAATGATTAAAGCTTTTAAAAAAAATTAAACTAAAAATTATTTAGATAAACACTTAAAACATAAAACTTAAAAACATGTTCTATCGGAATGTATCAAAATGAAAGCCATCGGAATAATCAAATGTAAAGCTGTCGGAATGTTCATCTGAATATCCGTCGGAATAACAAAATCAAATCTGTCGCAATATGGTGCATGTTGGAAAGTTCTAGATCGTAATGTAATGCAAGGTATCGGAATGTTTCTGATCGGAATAACTTAAACACCTTTGTCGCAATGTTGTTCTATCGGAATATAGTTAACAAAATTTGGGCAGCGTTTCGACTTAAGGTAACCTTAAATCCCGTCGGAATATGCGATCGCAATAAGCGATCGCAATCCAAATCGGAATAAAGGGGTAAACTCCAAGTTATCGCAAAGTAGAACCCTTGATGGGTTATTGCGATAGACACAAGCAATCGGTCGGAATGTAGAAATCCCTAATATTGCGATGGAATGCAAACTTAATCCGAAATTGGTGGTAAGCTTAAAACTCAATAAGCACATACAATAAGCTACTTTATCCGAACCTTAAACGACTATATAAGCTTAAATTTGATAACTTTCAAAAACATGAAATCAGAAACTTTATAAAAGAAACTTTTGAAAAGATTAAACCTTATGAGAATCCGAAAAGCAATAAGCTAAAACATGAAATAAGCCAATAAGCACAAAGAGCTTATAGCCTAATCAGTATGAATCTTATGTAGTGATAAAAAGATTAACTTTATAAACACCAAAACATCAAATTCAAACATGAAACAAGTATGTTTCGGATCAAAATCAATCAAAATCAAGAAATGTAGAAAGAGAGTAAAGAACAAAAACTTAAACTTAAACTTTTGATTAAAGAAACACAAATACAAAGATTAATGAAAGCTTAAACTTGAAAGATTAAAAGAAAGAAAAGATGAAAAACTTAGTGAGAGAAAGTTTGTAACTTTCTCTCTCTAAAAACTAGAAAAGAAAAATTAAAAGTGCAACTAGCTAACCCCCCTCCTAATGTGATTAGGAGGGTATTTATAGGCTAAATGGGAAGTGCATGTGTGGTGTGCTTCCTTCTTTCTTTTCTTCTCGACTCGATTTAATTCTTTGTCTTTTCTCGACGTCGTCTCGGGATTTGAACTTGTCTTAATAATTTTTCTTCTTTAATTTAGACTTGAGTTCTTCGACTTCATTAAACTTCCGTCTTTAGACTTTTTCTTCGATAAATTCTTCAGAATAGGTCTTGGACATCCGTTCTTTAAGCACTCTTGATCTCTTGACTTCGTCTTTTCTCGTTTTCTTCGATAAAAGCCCGTGAAAGCCCGTGTTTTGTTCCTTTTTCATATTTTGGTCCTAAAACACAATAAAAACACAAACCACACATAATTCCGACTTTTACGACATAAAATACACGATTTGGTCTTGTTATTATTGGAAATAAGTGGTAAAAGAATAAGTGTTTTCACACTTATTAAATCCCCGACACTTGACCATTGCAATGCCCTCATGCAATTCATTAATTTTAAAGCACGGTTTACATCTTTCATCATAAATAACCCACCTTGGCCTTTATTAAATACTTGACCATTACTGATCCGCTTGACATTTCTCCATGATCTTGTTGCAAGCTTCTTGAACTTTGTGAAAGTTGTCAAAAAGTGTGGCAAGTTGCTCATGAGGAAGTGCACAAAAGGGTTGATGATTGACGGTGTGACGTGGGGGCTCAAAGTTATACACACTGGGATGATAGCACGGAACTTTCTCAAAGACCTTCGACGGATCACAAGAAGAAGCATCGTGAGGGCCCCCACAAATATAGCACCACGGGTAATGAGAAAAACCCGGTGCATCTTGAGGATAAGGATTGTCATAGACGGGAGAAGGTGAGAAAGTATTGTAAGAGAAGAAGTATGAATTTGTTGAATTGCAAAATAGAAAAAATCCAAATTGTGTATCGTCGATATCAAAACCACACCGCTCACAAGTACACCATTGACATGTTTGAAAACCATGCCATGGTCTCCCACACCGTACGCAAGACGAATCCATGAAGAATTATAAATAAGAGGGGTAAAGAAAAGAATTAAACATAATAGAGGATAAAGGGGAATATTTTTGGTGCAAAACTTTGAAAAAGAAATGCTTTTTATGATTTTTCAAATGTTTTTGGGATTTTTTGAAAATTGTTGACACGAAAAATAACGTTCACGAGTGAACGGATCCCAAAAAGCGACGCGTCTCTCACAGAAAACCGTTAATCTTCACGAAAAGAGCCGGCAGCGGCGCCATTTTAATGTAAGGATTTTGCTAGGTTCAATTTAATTCTGTGTCTTAACGAATTGATTTCCGGTTCAAAATGCGACTCAATTGTTTTTGGTGAAAAAGAATATTTTTGGTTGTTTTAAAATAAATGTGCAAAGACGTAAATGAAAATGGCGTTGATTTAAATCTAAGTCTAATTTAAAATAAAAGACAAGAAATTAAAAGCGTGACAAAAAGTAAAAGGGACTAAAAGTAAATAACGCAAACTTAAAGCTATCTAAGGCAAACTTAAAACGCAACTAAAACTTAAACTAAGGCAAGGCTAAAATGAATCTAAGGCAATTAAACTAGAAGTGCGACTAAGGAAAAAGGCGGGAAAAGTAAAGCTTGAAAATTAAAAACAGAAAGTTAAAAACTGAAACTAAAAAGAACCTGAAAACAGCTCATTCGGAATAATCCTTCGTTCAGAATAATCACTCATCCGGAATGTCACCTTCGTTCGGAATGATTCTTCTTCACTCGGAATATTTACCAAAACCCTTGATCCGGAATAAAATGCTCACTCGGAATATGTCACTTATCCGGAATAAACTCTTTATTCAGAATAATGCCTTGGTTCGGAATACTTGATATTCCGAATGAACTCCTTTCGTTCGGAATGTTCTCCTTCACTCGGAATGTTGTCCTTCACTAGGAATGTTACGAATGAGCACCTTCACTCGGAATAATAGATTATTCCGAATAAAAGTCACTGATCCGGAATATTCTCTTGGTTCGGAATATATTCCGAATGAAACACCTCTTCCACTGATCCAGAATACTTCCGAATGAAACCTTCGTTCTGAATAATCTTGTTGACCCGGAATAAATCTTGATTCGGAATATGTTCCGAATGAACTCAAACTCCCTGATTCGGAATATGTTCCGAATGAACAAACCCTTGATCCAGAAGAAATTGATTCGGAATATATCACAACAAATCCTTTATTCGGAATGTTCCGAATGAACAACTGATCCGGAATGTTTAATATTCCGGATGAACAACCCTTTATTCGGAATATTCAACAACTACCTTCACTCGGAATGTTTGGTGTTCAACAGTACCTGGAAAAACAACAAGAACGAAGAACACGAAGGACAAAAAATAACACGAATCTAATCCAAACTAATCAATATCAACCACAAGATTAAATCAAACTAATCAATAAACATCTACTAATCATAAACAAACAATCCAAAACAATCAGACTAACAATATTAATCAAAATAATAAAAACCCACTTAATTAAATCAAATAAAACTCAAGAACATAAACATGAACAATAAAGCATAAAGATTATGATCAAACAAGAAAGGTAGATAGGAGACTAACAAGAAAAAGTAAAGATTGACAAGAATTAAAAGAAAACTTACTTGAAATTAAAGGTATTTAAGGTGCAAGACAATTAAGGTAAATGACATGTAATTAAATGACAAGGAAAATAAAATGGAAGAACTAATTGTCACTATTAGCCAACAAGAGAAAATGAAATGAAATCCTAATCTATTTATAGGGGAGGATTAGGAGGTGCTTAGGAAGCTTCCTCCCCTCTTTCTTCTTTTCTTAATTGCGTCATTAAGTCCTTGTTCTTCTTAATTCTTTGTTAATCTTCTTAATTCTTTGACTTTAACGACTTTGTCTCGGGATTTCTTTGAACTCGTCTTGTAATTCTTCAATAAATTAGACTTGAGTTCTTCGGCTTTTAGTAAACTTCCGTCTTTTGACTTTTTCTTCGATAAATCTTCAGAATTGGTCTTGGACTTCCGTTCTTTTTTCACTCTTGACTTCTTGACTTCGTCTTTCGTCTTTTTCTTCGATAAAATCCCGTGAATGCCCGTGTTTTCTCCACTTTTCACCTTTCCGTCCTAAATCACAACAAAAACACAAACCACGCATAATTTCGACATAAATGACATAAAATAAATGTTTTGGCTCGGTTATTATTGTAATTAAGTGGTAAAAAGGATGGGTGTTTACACACCTATCAAATCCCCTACACTTGACCATTGCAATGTCCTCATGCAATGCATTAGTTACAAAGCATGATTACACTTTTCATCATAATCAATTCACGTTGGCCTTTATTAAAAAGATAGAAAATTATAAACATTCAAAGTAAAGAAATCAAAAACATACCTTCGGGTTTTGGAAATGTTATGAATAATCATCATCCTCAAGTTTTCACTTTCTCCAAACCAAGCTTAAAAACGAGATCATTGTTATTATAAGTTAGTAAACTAGCACGAACTCATGTGGGCCATTTATTCACTTAGACTCCCTTATTCCTAGGTGTATCTATTATATTTTATTGTTGTCTTGAATGATCACGAGGATGCATTGTTGACTTATTTCGATAGTTTATTAGACTGAAATAAAGTGGGATGATTTAATCAATAGTTAGCCAAAGGACAAAATCTTTTAAAACTGCTTCTCGGGACCTCATAAAGTTCATATCTTGGCATAACTCGCTTCGCGATTTGAGACCTTTCTCGGACCGATATTTGGCTGCGACTTCATACTTCAAATCTTGAGAGACGTTCATGAAATTATGGTCTTCTCTTCATAATAGGAGTTTCTTCACTTGAAGTTTTGAGAGATTCTTCATATTTGGACCACGACTTCTTCATTTTTCTCCAATTTTTATTTTGGACTTTGATATACAACGATCCGCCTCCTTTTTGGACTTGGATCTATTTATTCTCATACCTTGTTAGGGCCTTTTTGGATAGACTTCTCCATGATCTTTTGGGGAGTATTTGCTTTTCGTCGTGTGTCTCGATCCTTCATATTGATCTTTGATAAATGATTCTTCACATCACTTTTGGATCTTTAGCAACAAAATGTAGCCCTCATGCCTTGTTAGGACCTTTTTGGACTCGCCAATCTTCGCATCCCGCTTCAATAAGTTATGCCTTGGCTATGAACTCTAATCCATACCGAGCAACTTTTAAACGATCTTGGGCTAGAAGCTAAGTAACTTTTCAAATCGTACAACCTTATTTATTGCAGATAAATTTATTAGCAAACGATGGGAGAATAGGCTTATAATTAACTCACATAAATTCACGAAAGAATACCAAACTTATAATTGACTCTATCTCTCTCATTCTCCACAATTTAAAATCTCAAGGAATGAGACTCGTGGATGCTTAGCCTATTAAATCAAAGTTTTGGGTTTTCGAGTCATCTATAGGATCTTGCAATCTCTTAGACTTTTTCAAGTTTAGAAATCGCATTTTAAAGTTCCCTTGATAAACAACTCTCTAGGATCAATTATAGGAACTTGCGAAAAGTTCTTGTTCTTAACCCGTGAGAGTTAAGACTTTCGCGTTTTATAGCTCCCTATATAAAAGCCTAGAAAAACTTGACTTAAACACGTTAAGGATACTAGCTAGAGTAAACTTAGATCAGTAAACTCGGGTGAGTCAAAAGATTCACAACGTTTGAAAATTAAAACAACTTTATTAAAAATATATTCTAGCAAAGAAGGAAAATAACTATACAAAAGGAAAAACTAATAGGCCAAAATAGATCAAGAATTTTGAAAAATGTCGAAAAATTGATTTTCCGGTTAAAATGAGGACAAATACAAGGAAAAGGCCACTTAACTTCGATAGAAGTGCCCCCTACACTTAATATAAACATTGTTCTCAATGTTTAAGCATGTGGGAGTAAACTCCCCTACACTTAGGACATTGTGCACTTTGTTTAAATCTCGCTAAGGAAGAGACAACTAACGAGATTCCTATTTTAATATTGGAAAATATAAAATAGTGAATCGAAAAGAGTTTAGGATAGAACCGAGAAAATGGGAACACGGAATCACGGTCGTCAAAAATCATCAAGAGTGGATCATTGAGCGCTCGAATCCCTGAATAGTAGAAGAGAGGAAATAGCAAACACCAACGGGTCTCCCCCTACACTTATGGTAAAAACAAAGAAAAAGATAGATAGATAATCGGGTTGCCTCCCGAGAAGCGCTTGTTTTTGTTAACCGAGTCACGAGCCTGACTCGTCCCCGAATTAAACGGTCCATGGGGAAGCCTCGAATGTAATACCGGGATCAAAGACCTTGTCCTCGTTTCCGGAGGAATATAACAAAGGTGAGGCAGGAGGATAAGTCTTGAATGGTAGGAAGGTCCTTTAAATATACGAGAAGTATGTGAAATCTTGATCCACGGGAGGTGGGGTGGGTAAAGGAATCATATTGTCATCCTCCAAAGACAATGGATGCTGACCAATTGGCAAAGCCGTAAGGTTATCAATCATAGAATGGTCATTTTCACCTCCCGGGTCAAAGCACTCATCCTCATTTCCCGGAGAGTGAAATTGATACATCACCCGCTTGGGCGTGCATTCAGTGGCATGAAGGGGCAATATAGTAGGAGAAGTAAGAGAAGAATTACCTTCCACCTGCGGTACCTTTCCAGTAGAGTCAGAACTCTCCACCTCTGCGATAGAAGGGGGCATGGCTAACAAAGTATGTTCAGTAATAGCAGGAGAATAAGAGCTATCAATGTCCTCAATGTTTTCGTCAAAGAGAGGATTCACCTCACTAGATATGTAAGCGTCATCAAAATCAAATAAAGGGTTCGAATAAATCTTGAAAGTTTCCTTCAGAACGTCTTCATCAGATAGTGACTCGTCATCACTAGAAGTAAAATCATCATCTTGATCAAAAAGAGGATTAGAGAAAGCCAAAGAATCCTCTCCCAAAGTGTTGGTGGAAGGAACATCATCAGAAGAAAGTGCATCATACTCATCGTCACTGTCGGATGTCAACTCAGATTCACTTGGAATTAGGACAAGGTTATCAGCACTAGACTTTATGAATTAGTCGGATTCCTTTGCAGGAATTGTGCTAAGATCCTCATCCCCTAGGATGGGTGAATCCTTAGGTTCCAGGGCCGGCAAGTCGGGAGAAGAAATAGAATTCTCATCGTTCCAAGAAATAGGACTCTCATCGTCATCACTATCATAATAATATGGAGGCACAAGAGGAGGAGTATAAGCATTAAGGTTAGATACTTTCTCTTGTTGCTGATCCGCTTGACATTTCTCCATGATCTTGTTGCAAGCTTCTTGAACTTTGTGAAAGTTGTCAAAAAGTGTGGCAAGTTGCTCAGGAGGAAGTGCACAAAAGGGTTGATGATTGACGGTGTGACGTGGGGGCTCAAAGTTATACACACTGGGATGATAGCACGGAACTTTCTCAAAGACCTTCGACGGATCACAAGAAGAAGCATCGTGAGGGCCCCCACAAATATAGCACCACGGGTAATGAGAAAAACCCGGTGCATCTTGAGGATAAGGATTGTCATAGACGGGAGAAGGTGAGAAAGTATTGTAAGAGAAGAAGTATGAATTTGTTGAATTGCAAAATAGAAAAAATCCAAATTGTGTATCGTCGATATCAAAACCACACCGCTCACAAGTACACCATTGACATGTTTGAAAACCATGCCATGGTCTCCCACACCGTACGCAAGACGAATCCATGAAGAATTATAAATAAGAGGGGTAAAGAAAAGAATTAAACATAATAGAGGATAAAGAGGAATATTTTTGGTGCAAAACTTTGAAAAAGAAATGCTTTTTATGATTTTTCAAATGTTTTTGGGATTTTTTGAAATTTGTTGACACGAAAAATAACGTTCACGAGTGAACGGATCCCAAAAAGCAACGCGTCTCTCACAGAAAACCGATAATCTTCACGAAAAGAGCCGGCAGCGGCGCCATTTTAATGTAAGGATTTTGCTAGGTTTAATTTAATTCGGTGTCTTAACGAATTGATTTCTGGTTCAAAATGTGACTCAATTGTTTTTTGTGAAAAAGAATGTTTTTGGTTGTTTTAAAATAAATGTGCAAAGACGTAAATGAAAATGGCGTTGATTTAAATCTAAGTCTAATTTAAAATAAAAGACACGAAATTAAAAGCGTGACGAATAGTAAAAGGGACTAAAAGTAAATAACGCAAACTTAAAGCTATCTAAGGCAAACTTAAAACGCAACTAAAACTTAAACTAAGGCAAGCTAAAATGAATCTAAGGCAATTAAACTAGAAGAGCGACTAAGGAAAAAGGCGGGAAAAGTAAAGCTTGAAAATTAAAAACAAAAAGTTAAAAACTGAAACTAAAAAGAACCTGAAAACAGCTCATTCGGAATAATCCTTCGTTCGGAATAATCACTCATACGGAATGTCACCTTCGTTCGGAATGATTCTTCTTCACTCGGAATATTTACCAAAACCCTTGATCCGGAATAAAATGCTCACTCGGAATATGTCACTTATCCGGAATAAACTCTTTATTCGGAATAATGCCTTGGTTCGGAATACTTGATATTCCGAATGAACTCCTTTCATTCGGAATGTTCTCCTTCACTCGGAATGTTGTCCTTCACTCGGAATGTTCCGAATAAGCACCTTCACTCGGAATAATAAATTATTCCGAATAAAAGTCACTGATCCGGAATATTCTCTTGGTTCGGAATATATTCCGAATGAAACACCTCTTCCACTGATCCGGAATACTTCCGAATGAAACCTTCGTTCTGAATAATGTTGTTGACCCGGAATAAATCTTGATTCAGAAGATGTTCCGAATGAACTCAAACTCACTGATTCGGAATATGTTCCGAATGAACAAACCCTTGATCCGGAAGAAATTGATTCGGAATATATCACAACAAATCCTTTATTCGGAATGTTCCGAATGAACAGCTGATCCGGAATGTTTAATATTCCGGATGAACAACCCTCTATTCGGAATATTCAACAACTACCTTCACTCGGAATGTTTGGTGTTCAACAGTACCTGGAAAAACAACAAGAACGAAGAACACGAAGGACAAAAAATAACACGAATCTAATCCAAACTAATCAAAATCAACCACAAGATTAAATCAAACTAATCAATAAACATCTACTAATCATAAACAAACAATCCAAAACAATCAAACTAACAATATTAATCAAAATAATCAAAACCCACTTAATTAAATCAAATAAAACTCAAGAACATAAACATGAACAATAAAGCATAAAGATTAAGATCAAACAAGAAAGGTAGATAGGAGACTAACAAGAAAAAGTAAAGATTGACAAGAATTAAAAGAAAACTTACTTGAAATTAAAGGTATTTAAGGTGCAAGACAATTAAGGTAAATGACATGTAATTAAATGACAAGGAAAATAAAATGGAAGAACTAATTGTCACTATTAGCCAACAAGAGAAAATGAAATAAAATCCTAATCTATTTATAGGGGAGGATTAGGAGGTGCTTAGGAAGCTTCCTCCCCTCTTTCTTCTTTCCTTAATTGCGTCATTAAGTCCTTGCTCTTCTTAATTCTTTGTTAATCTTCTTAATTCTTTGACTTTAACGACTTTGTCTCGGGATTTCTTTGAACTCGTCTTGTAATTCTTCAATAAATTAGACTTGAGTTCTTCGGCTTTTAGTAAACTTCCGTCTTTTGACTTTTTCTTCGATAAATCTTCAGAATTGGTATTGGACTTCCGTTCTTTTTGCACTCTTGATTTCTTGACTTCGTCTTTCGTCTTTTTCTTCGATAAAAGCCCGTGAATGCCCGTGTTTTCTCCACTTTTCACCTTTTCGTCCTAAATCACAACAAAAACACAAACCTCGCATAATTTCGACAAAAATGACATAAAATACACGTTTTGGCTCGGTTATTATTGTAATTAAGTGGTAAAAAGGATGGGTGTTTACAACAAGCGATGGGAGAATAGGCTCATAATTAACTCACATAAATTCACGAAAGAATACCAAACTTATAATTGACTCTATCATCTCTCGTCCTCCACAGTTTAAAATCTCAAGGAATGAGACTCGTGGATGCTTAGCCTATTAAATCAAAGTTTTGGGGTTTTCGAGTCATCTATAGGATCTTGCAAATTCTTAGACTTTTTCAAGTTTGAAAATCGCATTTTAAAGTTCCCTTGATAAACAACTCTCTAGGATCAATTATAGGAACTTGCGAAAAGTTCTTGTTCTTAACCCGTGAGAGTTAAGACTTTCGCGTTTTAAAGCTCCCTATATAAAAGCCTAGCAAAACTTGACTTAAACACGTTAAGGATACTAGCTAGAGTAAACTTAGATAAGTAAACTCGGGTTGAGTCAAAATATTCACGACTTTGAAAAATTTAAAACCACGTTAATGAAAATTTATTCTAGTAAAGAAAGTAAATAACGATAACAAAGGAAAACTACAAGGCCAAAATAGATTAAAATTTTTGAAAAATGTCGAAAAATCAAATTTTCCGGTTAAAATGAGGGCAAATCCATGGAAAAGACCACTTACTTCGATAGAAGTCCCCCTACACTTGATATAAACATTGTCCTCAATGTATAAGTGGGAGTAAACTCCCCTACACTTATGACATTGTGCACTTTGTTTAAGTCTTGCTAAGGAAAGGGCAACTATAGTGATTTCAATGTGAACTGTTATTCCCATTCAATCCATAACACAAGATTCTTAGAGAGAGAAAGAGAAGAAAAGTAGAAAGAGAAAGTAGAGAGAGAAATGGAAGGTTTACACTAAAACTATGTGTTTAATGAAATGAACCAACACCCTCTTTCACATGTGAAAGAGGGTTATATACCCCACGAACCAATGGGCTTTCCATGGGCCGTGGGTTTGTGACTTGGGCCGGGCTTGGCTTAGTCTTGGGCTTACGCCCCTAACTTAGACAATATTAGCTTAAAGTCCAATCTCGGTTTTCCCGACTAACCTATTACAATACAAGACCTTTTAACGACTAAGATGACCTATTACATTCTTGTTCGACTATATAAAATATAGGGCTAACAATCTCCCCCAATGTATCGGTCATCTTAAAATGCTTAAAAAGCATAAGATGGTTGAGTGAATACATTCTTGTAGAGGAGATCTTCGTGCTTTGGTCTTGTATCTTGGTCTTGATCTTGTTTGTAACAGCTTTGTTCCTTCATGCTTTCGTTATCTTTATCTTGAGCCTTTGTCATTTGACTTTGAGTGCTTGAGATCTTCATCTGTACTCCTTGTGACTAAGATGACCTATTACATTCTTACATTCTTATGTATCTTGATTATCGCCATCTTGTGCTCTTGTGACTTCTGAATCGACATCGGTATCACAGCTCCGCCACCTTCTTGATATGCAGCAACATGTATAGACACGGATAAAATGGCTTTGAACATTTCATCCTAACTCGGTAGCGTTTTACCTCCGGTCGGTGAAGACCGTTAAACGGTATTAAATACCGTACCTGTGATCAGGTAAATTCGATTAAGAACCTCCTTGACAGGGTTTCCCGGCGGTAGAAGCCAGTTCTCTTTACTCGACCGTCTCAAAGCAGACTGCGAACGTAAAGAGTGAATCAAAAAGGATACGGTTATCCGTTTGATTAGAGTCGTCAATTCAGAATTCCTGGAACAAGTTTGATTCTAAAAGAATCGCACCATTGTTGCTTTCCAGTTTGTCACAAGCTTGATTCATAGAGAATCTTGCGAGTTACCTACCGCAGTGCTGTTTGATGTTGACACTGGAAGGATTTCCATTCGTCACTGTGAACACTAATGAGTGTCACTCTGAATGTTCTGGCAAGATCACATGGATTTTGCGAAGAAACCTGGAATCAAGTTTGAATCAATTAAGAATCCAAACTTAGTTGCTTTCCAGTTCTCACAAGTTTGATTCGTGTAAAATCGCACAAGTTACCTACCATGAGCTTGTTTGATGCTGGCTCAAGCAGGATTTCCATCTTCATTGTGAATCGTATCACTCAGATGTTCTGGCAATATCACAAGGATAATGCGTAGGACTCGATTGTGTCCTAATGAGATGATAAATTGATCTCGTTTGGCTCTAGACTCAATAAGTGCATTTTGGTAATCGGAGGCTGGAGCAGACTGCCACCTTTTCAATATTAACTGACTCGGAGTGAGAAAGTCAATAGATACGTGTTGATCTCCGTGACAATGAGACAAGTTTCTTTTGAGAGAAACTCGAATGGCTGGGAAGGGTTGTGCATTGCATCACTGGGTCCATGATGACTTGTCTTCAATAGATGTATTGACCCGGTTTCTGCCTAAGTTGCATAGAATATTCAACTCCTTCAATGCTTACCAATACGTCATCATTAGCACCTTGTTGTGATTGTTCCAGTGCTAACTTAAGTACTTGGTCCGCATTCAGCTTCATTCCACTCCATCTTTCCTAAGGACAACTATTTCTAGCTATGGAATGTCCTTGGGTAGATCCCTCCGGTTCTGGTTGGATCATAGGACTTAGTTTCCTATCCTAAACCACCTTTTGACTCCATCGTTCCGTCGTGGATAGTAGGTTGTTTTGGGTATAGATCGTAACCATAAACCATTGAAAACCATTCAAAGTGCTTGATAAAAATCAAAACTTTTAACACTTTGAAAGTTTTATCTTTTCGAAAAGCTCCCCCTACACACATGCATCGATATACGAAATAGTTTGGCATGTGAAGGAAAGAGTTGCACTTGAGTCTTTAAGATCACATGTTGCGATATATTACATTTTAATCACATTTTCTCCGCCTGTCTCTAATATAAAAACATCATATTAGAGATACTAATTGATTAAAATATGACATTTTCTGAAAAATCGACGGGAGAGAAACATGTGTGCATGCATGAATCATGGAACATTTTCAGTCGGGACGCTCCCCCTCAACAATATATGTGTGTCTTGAGACAAAATTTGACAAAATTTTAGAAAAACGACACCACAAAATATGTTGAGGTACGGAGTTGAGATGCCTTTTCCGATATAATATATTACATTTGACAATTTCATATCATTTTCGGAATGTGTTGGATACATAAAATATGACAATTTTAGAGATGTACCCAACAACATTAAAAGGCTTGATTTTAAAACGCTCCCCCTCAAAAATTGATCAAAATAACATATGACAATTTTGAGATATAAAAACCACTTATGAGGAAGGGAGTGTTGAACACACAATTTTGAAAGATTTAGAAAAACCTTTTGAGAAATTCTTGAAAAATTGTGTTCAATGGTTTTAAAAAAATCAGGATAGAAGACTTCTCTTCTGTTGCTTAGGGAAAGCGCACTGAAACGTACACTCCCCTTTCGGGTCCGTTTTTCATGAGCTCAAAACTTTGATTGTTTTGTGACTAGCTCATGACCGAGAAAAATAAATTTCCCGTTGTGAAGGATAAGTTATCATCCGTGATAAACTTTCCTTAAGTTGAAGTTCGAGTTCTAAGCTGACATTTACTTAGAAATCGTCTTTCATGAACTTAAAAACTTTGAATGTTTTTATCGGAAGCTCATGACCGAGAAATATTAATTTCTCGTTGAGAAGGATAAGTTATCGTCCGTGATAAACTTTCCTTATTTGAGGTCCGAGTCCTAAGCTGTGATGCGCTTAGAAGTCATTTACACGAGCTTAAAACTTTTGAATAGTTTTAATGTAAGCTCGTGTCCGAGAAAAATCGAATTTCTCGTTTTGAGGATAAGTCATACTGATGAACTTTCCTGTCTTATGAGCCCAGGTTACAGTCTGTAATTTGACTATAAGCCTTTTACGCGAGCTTAAAACTTTTGAATAGTTTTAAGAGAAGCTCGTGACCGAGAAGTATGAATTTCTCGTTTCGAGGGTAACTTATCGTTGAAGAGATAGAGTTCCCTTTCTTTGACGTTCGAGTTACAGTCTGATGTGTGACTGTAAGTCATTTTCAATCTTACTTGTGAAACCCCTGAGACACGTATTTCTCTGATATCTGCTTCTTTAACAACCAAACTCTGAGAGTGTCTTTTGTTGAGCGGTATGAATATGGAAAACCTTTATGTTCTTGTTGAACCTTTACTTTATTACCTGCACTTTCATCAGTAGTTTGTATGCTTGCATGTGGGTTAGCGATATCTTGATGAGAACCATGTGGGGGTTCACCTTGAACCTTTTTCGAGCTAGAGGGAAATATCTTTCCTGTAGGAACCCACCTAAGACCTATTGTTTTGAAGGTTCTACCCGTTGGTATCCACCCAAGACAAGGTCGAGGAGACATAGTTTTCTCATGCACAGCGGAAGACTTAGTTGGAGAAAACCTATTTCCTTTAGGGTTCCGTCTTTGAGGTGCTCTAGCTTTTTGGTTCACCTTGTTCAGGACTTTAGTGATACAATCATCATGAATGGCATTAAACACACATTTATTACATTTCGTGCAAACAAAGTGCTTAGCATCTGAGAAGGCTCTAGAGTTCCTAGGGTTGGCAGAATTGTGCACATCATATAAGGGTCTAGAATTCCTAGATGTGTGAACAACGCTCCTAGGTTGTGGTTTGGTCCTATCTCTTGATTGTGTCTTGTTTTTAGCATCCTCTAGATAGTTTTTGTGACCCGCGTCATTTGAACTACGCCTAGGCATGTTCTTGGAGCTATTTCTAGAGTTGGTTGAAGCATTCATGTGATCGGGCTTTGCAGAAGCGGATTTTCTGAAGGAGGGTCTAGATTGTGGAGTGACTTGTTTAGGAAAATTGCTTCGCACGTCAACTTGGGATGCAAACCTCAGATTCGACGTTTTGAGTCGTTCAGATTTAAACGCATTCGGTTGTCTAGCAACTGAGCGATTTCTGACTGGTTGAGAAGGAGGTTTTCCCAAGACTGACTGTTTTGCTAACTTAGTATCCACACTATTTCCTTTTAGTTTCCTTAATTCATTTTTCACCGCTGTCAATGCAAAAACCTTTTCCTGAATCTGAGCCTTTAAATGCTCATTTTGTAGAAGTAATTGAGTGACACGTTGTTCTAACTTAATATTCATATTATCAAATATGGCGTTATCCGCATTCGCATCATTACTATCTACAATGTCGATAGGTTGCACAGATAATTCAGTTAATGAAGCAGGCGAAGGACTTGAATTTTGAGAAGCCAACTTTGATTCTAACAAATTTATTTGTTTCACGAAATGTTCTTTTTCCACGTTAAAATCTTGAATCTTACGATCCAATTTTTGTTCAAGAACAGCATTTGCTTTTTCAAGTTTTTCAATGTAAGCTTCAAATTTGTTATTTTTCTTTGAAAAATCGAGTTTGGCATCCTCAAAATCTTTAGTCTTCTGAGCTAACAGAATTTCAAGCTCGTGAATCTTAGAATCAACATCCTGAGAAGTCTCTCCTCCATTAGTACTCGTATCTGATGAATCAGGTGTGGTATTGCTATCAACCGTTTCCACTAGATACGTGTCAAGAATGGGTTCAGATTGCTCAGTATGTTGAGGAACATCGTATTCAGCATTTAAATGTACCATAGCCATTGGCTGATCATCATAAATGGGTCTGATATCCGCATCATTGGTTGTTTGATCATTTCCTGAGCTGGTACTGGTATGCTGCGTTTCTGATTCTGTCGCGCTGCTCTCTGTATCAACCGATGAAGCATCCAATGCTTGATCTTTATCGACGTTGCTGTCTGTCAGTCTTTGATTCACCCTTCGTTCAAATTTCCTTTGATGGCGTATTCTATCAGCAATTGACTTCTTTAGAGTACTCAAATGTTGACGAAGTGTCTCTTTAAACGTTTGAGGATCTACGAGAGTATATTTGGTAAAGTATGTATTTGTGAACTCTCGATCGTTGTTGGATAAGCCACTTGAGTCAATGAATTGCTGGAACTGAATGTTGAGAGATAAAAGGATGTCCATTGATAGAGTCTCGTGAAGATCATCTTCGTTAAGTTCAAGTTGAAGATGGTCCATATTAAATAGCATCGTTTTGATGAATGTCTCAACATCTTGACCAAATAGTAGAACGAATACCCGTTTGAATCCAATTTCAATACGAGTGCCTTTTAGGTCTTCTCTTGAAAGAACCTGAAGGTGTGACTGAAGCAACTTTATGTGTTCCATGCATCTTTCTTTTGCTTTCGACATCTTGTATTTGATTGCATGAACGGTTTTGGTTGTAGAATCCTTGTTAGTAGGTTTACTGATTGGAGTCTCAATGTTTGTCTGAACCTTTGGATTCTGCATCTTCTCTTTATTCATCTTAGTCATGGACGTTGTTGGTGTTGAATCCACGAAGATGTCCATTGAACGGATGTCTCGAAGAGGATATGATGTGTATGGATTACGGATCTTAGTGGATGTGTTGTGATTTGATTGTGGTTGAAATTCCGAAAATTCAAAAAAAAAAAAAAATTTCAGTCCGACAATAAATTCCTCAGTCCGACAAAACGGTAAGCCGAAAATTTTTTGAATCAGTAAATTTTGAAATCGAGTTAGAAATAGCCAAAAACTAGTAGGGAAAAATTTGAAAAATGAAAAATTTTGACAAAAAATAAAACCTAAAATGGCCTAAAAATTTGAATTTTGGTCCGAAAATTCGAATTTTTGATCGAAAAATTTTTCGCATCGCCAAAATTTGAAATTAACACTTAAATGGCCTAAAAATGGTCTAGGAAAAAATAAATTTTTTTGGAGTTTTCCCGCCAAAATTTGAATTTTTTCGCATCGCCAAAATTTGAAAAATTTTTCGCATCGCCAAAATTTGAATTTTTTTTTTTTTTTTTTAATCTTCGTGTAAACTATGTTCCGAAACTAGTCTAGATAGTGGCTAAGTCTAAAAATTACTCAAACAAAATACCCATCGGAATGTCCATCGGAATACTTATCGGAATGTCCAATCGCAATGCTCAGATCGCAATGCTCAGATCGTAATGTCCAGATCGTAATGTCCAGATCGTAATGTCCAGATCGGAAAGCCTGTCGGAATACTCAGATCTCAAAGCCTATCGGAATACTCAGATCGCAAAGCCTATCGGAATGTCCAGATCGCAATGTGGCTGTCAAAATTCAAGCAGAGTAACGACTTAAAATACTTCCTTATACCCGTCGGAATCCAGATCGCAAAGTACGATCGGAATGTCCAGATCGGAATAAGTAATAAAAACCCACGATCGCAATGTAGAACCAAACCCTTTCCGATGGTGAGGTTATTGCGATGGAAGCCCAAGTACAATTTGTACTTTGCGATGGAAGTTTCTGCTAGAATTTCGGAATGAAGAACAAGAAGAAATTTCGCAACTTTTGATCCAAAAGATTTGTGTTTTAGCCAAAACCAAGATACCCAAATCACTAGTACTAGTATGTAGATGATTTGTATCAAGAAAAGACTATAAAAACACAAAAAAGAAGTTTTGGACGTGAGATGAAGATCAAAAAGGCCACGAAAATTCAAGAACACCACACACGAATCTTCAATCACCTATCCACTATAGGCTCTTGATACCAAATGTTGTTCCCAATCAATCCATAACACAAGATTCTTAGAGAGAGAAAGAGAAGAAAAGTAGAAAGAGAAAGTAGAGAGAGAAATGGAAGGTTTACACTAAAACTATGTGTTTAATGAAATGAACCAACACCCTCTTTCACATGTGAAAGAGGGTTATATACCCCACGAACCAATGGGCTTTCCATGGGCCGTGGGTTTGTGACTTGGGCCGGGCTTGGCTTAGTCTTGGGCTTACGCCCCTAACTTAGACAATATTAGCTTAAAGTCCAAGCCCGGTTTTCCCGACTAACCTATTACAATACAAGACCTTTTAACGACTAAGATGACCTATTACATTCTTGTTCGACTATATAAAATATAGGGCTAACATGAACATATAAGATATGAAATATTGAATCACGAGAGTTTAGGATAGAACCAGGAAGATGGGAACACAGAATCACGGGTCGTCAAAAGTCATCAAGAGTGTGTCTTTGAAGCTCTAATCCCTGCACAAAATAAGAAACAAGACAACCAACACATACGGGGCTCCCCCTACACTTATTATGAAAGCGGTAAAGGATAGATCACGGGTTGCCTCCCGAGAAGCGCTTGTTTTTTATAACTGAGTCACGAGCCTGACTCGACCCAAAACTAGTTCATGGGGAACGTGGTGACAGATGGAATCATCTCATGAGAGATGTCCTCACCAAAGTACAGCTTCAAACGCTGGCCATTCACCTTAAAATTAGGCCCATTTGGCTGAGAAAGCTCAATGGTGCCATATGGAAAGACTTTGGTGATGGTGAATGGACCAGACCAACGGCTCTTCAACTTGCCCGAGAAGATCTTCAACCGAGAGTTAAAAAGTAAGACTTGATCACCAACGTGGAACTCTCGGTTCTTAATGCGTGCATCATGGATGATCTTGGTCTTCTCCTTGTAGATCAGTGAGTTCTCGTAAGCTTCATTCCTCAGTTCGTTAAGCTTGTTGAGTTGAATCTTCCGATGATCACCGGCTTTGTTGATGTCGAAGTTAGCCCACTTCAAGGCGCAGTATGCCTTATGTTCCAGCTCGATAGGGAGGTGGCATGCTTTCCCGTACACAAGACGATAAGGTGTACAACCAATCGGCGTCTGATAAGCGGTACGAAAAGCCCACAGAGCATCATCTAACTTGTCGGCCCACGAGGCACGATGCTCTCCCACAATACGCTCCAGAATTCGCTTCAATCCACGGTTGGAAATCTCGGCTTGCCCATTGGTTTGGGGATGATAAGCGGTTGAAAGACGGTGATTGACACCATACTTAGCCATGAATCTTGCGAATTAATCATTGTAAAAATGAGTCCCGCGGTCACTGATTATAGCACGAGGAACACCGAATCGAGCAAAGAGCTGCTTTAAAAAGTTCACAACCACCCTCGCGTCGTTCGTAGGGAGAGCCTTAGCTTCAACCCATTTAGAAACGTAGTCAACGGCTACGAGGATGTACTTGTTCCCTTTAGATGATGGAAATGGCCCCATAAAGTCGATGCCCCATACATCAAAGATTTCACATTCTTGTATGAAATTTTGAGGCATCTCATCTTTATGTGTGATCTTACCTTGTCGTTGGCAAGCATCACAATGCTTAACCATTTCGTGAGCGTCACGATAAATGGTGGGCCAATAGAATCCAGAGTCGAATACTTTCTTCGCGGTGTAATTGGGACCAAAGTGACCACCAGTGGGTCCTTTATGGCAAGCATCAAGGATTTGTAAAGCTGCCGGGCCATCAACACATCGACGAATGACAAGATCCGCACATTGTTTGAAAAGGTAGGGTCGTCCCAGAAATAATGTTCAATATCTTTAAAGAACTTTTTCTTTTGTTTGGACGTTAACCCTTCCTTGAAAATTCCACCCGCTAAGTAGTTTGCAATGTCCACAAACCACGGGGTGTCATCAAGATTGGAGTTGATAGACATTAAGGCCTCAAGGGGAAAAGAGTCATTGATCTCTTGATTCGGAGGATCCCCTTGATAAGGATCCTCAAGTCTACTTAGATGATCCGCGGCTAGGTTTTCGGCTCTATTCTTGTCACGAATTTCAATGTTGAATTCTTGAAGGAGCAAAACCCAACGAAGAAGTCTTGGCTTAGAATCTTGCTTAGTCAACAAGTACTTCAACGCAGAATGATCAGTGTACACGATGGTGGTAGAGAGGACAAGATAGGGGCCGAACTTTTCAAATGCATACACTACAGCTAAAAGCTCTTTTTCGGTAGTGGTATAATGCAATTGAGCCCCCGTCATTGTCTTGCTAGCATAATGGATTGGTTGGAAGTGTTTGTTCACTCTTTGGCCCAAAACCGCTCCAATAGCAAAGTCGCTAGCATCATACATCAACTCAAAAGGTAGCTCCCAATTAGGGGTAACCAAGAGTGGTGCCTTAGTTAGCTTGTCCTTAATAAGATTGAAGGATTCAAGAAACTCTTTCGAAAAGATAAAAGGAGTATCTTTTTCCAAGCAGTGGGTCATCAGGCGAGCGATTTTAGAAAAATCTTGGATGAATCGACGATAGGAGCCCGTATGACCAAGGAAACTTCTCACACCCTTCACGGTTGAAGGTGGAGGTAATTTGGCTATGACATCCACTTTAGCATGGTCCACTTCGAGACCGGCTTTGGAGATTTTATGTCCTAGCACGATGCCTTCTTTTACCGTGAAATGGCATTTTTCCCAATTTAGAACAAGGCGAGTTTCTTCACACCGCTTAAGCATACGTTCTAAATTGGCAAGGCAGGCAGAGAAAGAATCACCATAAACCGAGAAATCATCCATGAAGACTTCCATAGTTTCTTCAACCATGTCATGGAAGATAGCCATCATACACCTTTGGAAAGTCCCAGGAGCATTGCATAAGCCGAAAGGCATTCTTTTATAAGCAAATGTTGCGTAAGGATAAGTGAATGTGGTTTTCTCTTGGTCTTTGGGATCGATGGGAATTTGAAAATACCCGGAGAAACCGTCTAAAAAGCAGTAATAGTCATTTCCCGCTAGACGTTCAAGCATTTGGTCCATGAAAGGGAGGGGAAAATGATCCTTTCTCATAGCATCAATTGAGTTTGCGATAGTCTATACAAACTCTCCACCCTGTAACGAGACGAGTAGGAATCAACTCGTTGTTTTCATTGGGCACAACGGTGATTCCACCTTTCTTAGGCACACAATGGACGGGACTAACCCATGGTGAATCCGAGATAGGATAGATCATTCCCGCATCAAGAAGTTTGATAACCTCTTTTTTGATTACGTCATGGATCTTAGGATTCACCCTTCTTTGGCTTTGAATAGTGGGTTTAAAGTCGTCCTCCATGAGAACTTTATGTGTGCAAAAGTGAGGATCAATTCCACGAATATCGGAGATTTTCCACGCAATAGCTTTCTTGTGATTCTTCAGCACGGCGATAAGTCGGGATTTTTCTTCCTCTTTCAAGTCCTTAGCGATGATGACGGGTGACTTCTTGTTGTCTTCAAGGAAAACGTACTCAAGATGAGACGGTAGGTCCTTAAGCTCTAAATCCGAAGGATTTTCGATGGAAGGCGTAGTCAAATTTGGTTCATCGACAGAGATATCCTTAGGAGATGGTGAAGAAATATGGTCCTCACTGAGAAGTTTCTCAATGGTACGAATGTCTTCATCCCAATTGGAGGGAGAATCGTCATATTTTAAGTCCATATCTCCCAAAGTTGCTTCAAATTCTTTTAAGATGAAATCACTTTCTCCAAATGGAGTTAGTGATGGAGCAATAGAGGCAACGGTCTCAACAATGGGTAGAGAAGAAGAACCACTTTTACAAGCGTCTTTGAAATATTCTTCACAAGCCTCATCAAGAACGTCAATAAAATTAACACTCTCGTTGTCCGAAGGCTGCTTAGAAAGTTTACCCATGTTGAAGACGATTTTATCGTCACCAATTCTCATGATTAATTCGCTCGCGGCTACATCAATGAGAGTGCGACCGGTCCTCAAGAATGGACGTCCAACGATTAATGGAACACGGGGGGTCCATCTCGTAGTCAACGACAACAAAATCCGTCGGAAAGGTAAATTTGTCGACACCAACGAAGACATCTTCGGCTATCCCCACTGGATAAGAAACCGTACGGTTAGCTAATTCCAAAGTCATTTTGGTGGGGACTAGCTCGGGGAGAGATAATTGCTTCCAAACGATTAGAGGCATTAAGTTGATACTAGCACCTAGATCAGCAAGGGCCATGCAATTCTATACTCCCGTGAAGTTGCAAGGGATTAAGAAGCGACCCGGATCACCAAGCTTGGTTGGTAATTTCCTTAAGAGCACTGCGGAGCAATTCTCATTAAGTTGGGTCTGAGCAATATCGAGAAGTTTCTCCTTATCACTGAGAAGATATTTAAACATTTTAGCATATTTAGGCATGTGAGCGAGAGCCTCAGCAAAGGAGATATTGAAATTCAGTTGTTTGAACAGTTTAAGAAAGTTCAAAACCTGAATATCATCCTTGTTCTTCAATTTCTCTTTCCGCAACCTCGAAGGATAAGGTATATTGGGTTGAGATAAAGGCTTTGGGATAGAATTCACACTCACATCCTTGGGTGGTGAAGGGGTAGAAGTTGAAGGTGGTGGAATTGGAGAAGTAGAAGTTGGAGGAATAGAAGATGGAGGATTTGGAGAAAGAGACTCGTTTTCCTTTGTCACAATCACCGGTGTAGGTGTAGGAAGCTCGGGTTCCTTTAAACCTTTTCCACTACGAGTGGTGATTGCTTTCATCTCCCCTCTTGGATTAGCAATGGTGTTACTCGGAAGAGAACCCGATCCAGAGGCTTGATTACTTGGGAAGAAACTAGCCATCATGTTCCTCAAGTTATTCGTTTGACTTGCCAAAGTGTTTCACATATCACCTCGAAGATAATTCCCTTGCTTCACCATCTGCTTTCATGTTGGCCATTTCCCGCTGAAGATTTTGCACTATCGCATCATTAGTCCTCATGTAGGTTTCAACATCTTGGTGTAATGCAGTGGGTTCGTTGGGAGCAGCATGGTAGGCAGGTGGTTGATAAGCAGGTTGTTGGTAAACTTGGTTGTTTCTTTGAGGTGGATATGGGTTTCTTTGGTTTTGATATTGATTTGGAGCACGTGGTTGGTTTTGATTGTTGCGATTAAGGTTGTTTGGGTTTTGAGGGGGAAAACCGGGTGGTGAAAGAAAGTTGTTTGAGCGATAGCTGAGCAAATTGCGGTCACCTTGAGGACGTGCCTGATAGCTTCATGTAGCAAAGTTACCGTTGGCCGCATACACATTTTCCGGATTGTCTTGAGTCGAAGGACAATCGGTGTATGAGTGAGATCCCCCATATATTTCACAAAGTTGACTCAAAGCACTAGCTTGCGCAGTGATAGCTTTGGTATTGTTGGCGGCTTGGAGAGCAAGTGATTCAACAAGCGAAGTAAGCTTATCAATTCTCTTGTCGCTCTCATTAGTGCTAGCACTAGCTACATTGGTCCGAACACTCTTGGTTTGCACTCTAGACTTGTTTTCAATAATATCCCAAGCGGCATTAGCAGACTTAACCAAAAGATTACCCCCCGAGGCACTATTTAGTGAATCTTGGTCATTCATGCTTAAACCATTGTAAAAAGTATTAATTTGATGTACTTTTGTTATACCATGTTGTGGACACTTTCGTAAAAGTTCCTTAAAACGGTCCCAAGATTCACTAAATGTCTCACCCTACTTTTGTTCAAAAGTAATGATTTCATTCCGCAAAGCGGTAGTACGTGAGGGTGGGAAAAATTAGTTGATGAATTTGGTCTCTAAATCCGTCCACGTAAGAATACTTTGTGGCGGTTCCTTATCAAGCCAATGCCGGGCTTGTCCCTCTAAGGAGAAAGGAAAAAGTTGCAAACTAATTACCTCTTGTGAAACCCCATTATACTTAACCGTATTAGTAGTTGAAGAAACCTCTTAATATGGTCATGAGGATCATTAATTGAACGCCCCAAGAATGGTTGAGCAGAGACCATTTGAATTAAGCCGGATTTGAGCTCAAAGTTGTTGGCTCCAATCGCGAGTATGAAAATAGCATCGTGGTTGCCCTCTACATGTGCTTGCAAAAGATCGATCATTGGACGATTGTCCGGTAGAGGTTCATTGTTGTCATTATTCATGTTGTTTTGTGGTGGAATATTATTATTGTTGTGTACACCGGCCATGTCTAAGTTATCGAGAGTCTCGGGCTCGGGATAATGTTAATCCCAAACTTAGATCGATTAAGCTTTGTATATACGAGATTAGATCAAGTAATACACGTAGAGAAACCTTTGCTTATGAATAAAGTAACTAAGTGTTATGCGGAATTAACACTTAATCTATAACATAAAGATGTTAAACAAACTTTCACTTGTATTAGAATAATCGAACTTGATTACAATGAAAGAGGTTTAACAGTCGAATACTTGTGAAAACTTATTATAACTGATTATCAACATTAACCTAAAAGATCTTCTTTTATAGATTAAGAAGTCTTGTACAAGAAGCTACGAATCAACTATTCTAGGTAAAGATAATAACGGAAAATACAATGTCGAGTTTATCTTTACCATATACAAATAAAGAAACAAATAAACAAAAGATTCGTATAAGATAACTTCCATCAGTGCTTGTCTTCCAGGCTATCAGCGTTGACTTTCCTCACTGTCAACACTTGGCTGTCAGCGTCCAATGTCATCTTATCAGCGCTTGAACTCTTCTTATCAGCGTCTAGTGAACTGACCCATAATTTATTCCCAACAATCCTCCCCTAAACTTGATATCCACTCTAATGATCAAGTTTCTGAATAAATACTAAAGGCTAGGAGGAATCTTACAAAAACTTCCTATGTTGGTGATAAACATATCTAATTAAGTCCTTGGCCACGTCACTAGTATAATCAATCTCCAAGGGTGTCTCCTTCATCTTCTCCAATATTTCTTTGGACAAGAAATAGTCAGCATCCACAAGTAGATACTCTGAAAACTTTGTAGAGCTCAAATGAAACACACCACAAGTAGAATAAAGCCTCCAATGAAGACCACTGAGGTCATCTTCAAGATCCTTCCATATGGCAGGATCTGCTTCCCTTGGACCACACAAAGTAAAAAATGTGTGCCATAGTCTTATTCCATTTGCTGAAGTAGGTGCTTCAGCCTTATACTTGGCCTCTATCAATCTCCATAGATGCACCAAGTCTTCTCTGTCTATGCTTGCAAAGATAGAAATAATCGAAGTGAAAGTGTGTACCTCCTTCCCAAATCTGCCAATCTTCCATAATCCACACTCATCTTCATCAAAACTTATGATTTGATTTCTGGCATCTAGAGATACTACATTAACCAAATCTGAAGCTTCCAATGGAGAAAGCTTGAGATGCTTCCTTATGACAGTTTCACTTGGATCATACACATCCATATCTTTGGGAAATTGGAGAGGATCTCCTTTCTTCACTGGTCTTTGAGCAATCCTCATCTCCTTTTCAATCTGCATTTCCTCAGCAAGCTCCTGTTTCCTTTCTTCTGAAAGAAACTGTAAGACATTATTTTCTTGCACATGCCTCCAAATAGGATGTGCCCTGTACTCTAGCTCCTCAAAAGATAAAGCCAACAACTTCTTGTATGTCCATCCAGGTTGATGGCATCTAAGCAACTTGTAATACAATTGCCTGCTATCTCTTCTAAGCCAAGTCTTGACCTCTTGTGCATTATACTTCAAAATCACCTTTATATCATCTTGTACCCTGAGAAGAATTTCCAACCCCCAAATTTGATCTGACAAACTCATCCCTGGGTTGTCCATTACCTTATCTTCCCAAGCATGGTACATTCTGGTGATTTCTGGAAGGTCAAAATCAACCTGCTTCTTTAAATCACTCAATCTTTCTTTTGCCAACTCATCTCCATATTCAAGTCTTTCTGGATCTTCAATAATTTGTATACTTGAATCTGAGCTGCCTTTGTCACTTTCCTCATCACTTTCATCCTCACTCTCAGTGGCTACAAATGGTGATGTACCACTCCTCTTCAAATCTTCTTCCAAAAGTTGTGCAGCCAACTGTTTATCAAATGCAATTTGTGCTGCATCTTTCTTTGGAACATCTTCTTCAACCATAAGCCCCTTACCCTTGTCTTTTGGATCAATAATTGGTAAGGTAAAAGAAGAAACCTGTGTGGACACATCTTTGATGATTGCTGATGACTGGAATACATCAACACCACCTGCAACTTTGTCAGCGTTCAAGTTACCTTTATCAGTGCCCCGATTACCTTTGTCAGCGCTGGATGTATCAGCGTTCAAACCTGTATCAGCGCCCACTTTGCTTGCAACAGCGTCCTGTGTAATATGTTGCATTGTTTCTGTGAAAGATCCTTCCAAGTTTAATGGAGTTACCTTGGACGTATCAATGACAGGATGCTTCTTCAGGCTTGTAAGAGCTTTAGCAATATCTAAGGATCCACCATCATGTGAACTCCTTTCACTTGCAGTACGTATAAGCTCATCCACTTCATCCTCCCCTTTGGAAGATTCCTCCATCCTACTCCTGCTACTAGGATTCTCCAAAACAGTTACCCGCTCCCTCAATGCTTGGAGTTCACGGCCCTGATTATTGACAATTTGTACAAGGCTGACATTTTGCTTTTGTAAGCTAATGACAGCAGCCGTCAATTCATTCAATGTCATAGGTTCCAATCTGCCCTCAGCTAGAATAGGGATTTGACCTCCCAAAATAGAATCATAGGGCATGGATGAGGTCTTATCAATGTTGGACCTGTCTTGGCCAGCTGCTAAGCCTGT
The DNA here is from genome assembly GCA_025667525.1 of Glebionis coronaria. Taxonomy (NCBI): domain Eukaryota; kingdom Viridiplantae; phylum Streptophyta; class Magnoliopsida; order Asterales; family Asteraceae; genus Glebionis; species Glebionis coronaria. The sequence continues at coordinate 424,959,473 of CM046882.1, forward strand.
ACCAATAGGTCCAGCCTCACCCATGTCACCAGCCACACTTGTGGAGGTGGTTCTCTCTGCTACATGGCTAGGACCACTAGAGGAGAACACTCCAGTAGTCCTTTGGCGTTTATTTAACCTAGATTGTAATGGGGTGGAAGATGAGGTAGATTGTGTGGGTGTTGGTTGGTTAAGAGGTGTTTGGGATTGTTCAGGGATGTAATCAGCGTTGAGATTGGCTGTGTCAGCGCCAACATATTGAGTGTCAGCGTTGACATTGGCTTGGTCAACGTCCATGTGTTCAGGTGAAGGTAATGGTTCAAGGACAGGCTCAAGTTGAGGTTCAGGGTCTGGTTGTGGTTGGGCAGCCTGAATTACTTCAAGCATGGCTTGGGTGAGAGGTATAGGTCTGTTTGTGGAGATCATTTTGTCAAAAATGGTTTTCTTTTGCTTAGGGATCTCATAAAAATGGTCATGATCCCTAAGACAATATTCTTGTAAATCAAACACCATTTGCAAAAATCTTGGGTAAGCCAAAGTCATTTTACTTCCCTTATTTTTACACATCCCTTTAAAATTCATTTTTGAAAAATTATACCTAAGCCCACGTGACATACAAACCAAAGCACTAGCAATGGACCTGTTTATTTCATTAAAAGCAGTACATTTTGGACTTAAGCATTGAAGAAGGACATGTATCAAATATTTCCAATCTGAGGGAAATTCCTGCTTATGATATTTATTTAAAGTGACATCAGCAGGAATAGGATAACCCAATTCCCTAAGACCTTGTTCTATTGTTGCAATGGCAAGGGTAGTCACACCATCAGCGTCATTAAGACGTAAAGCTTGGCGAACCAAAGCTTCAGTGACCACCCATGTTCTACCATGAACAGTAGATGTTAATGTAGTCACTCCATTAGCTGTTGTAGAACTTACATTATTCCAAAACTGTCTAATGTGTGCGACAGGGACTAGTGGTTCATGAGAAAGTGCATACCTTATGGAGGATGCATTTAAAAATGCCACCATTTGTGAATACTGGGGGAACAAATCATTATCAGCGTCTAAGTAAGCTACCATATTATGTTGGCTCTTGAACTCCAATGTCAGATTGTTTGAGTTGAACTTTGGTGCCATGTTGAAAGCTGTTTAGGTTATGTGATATGGGAAAAATCTAGGAGAAAGATGTTAGACAAGAAAATATGAATACCCAGAATGAAAAGTTAGCCAAATTTATAGGAGAAATGCATGATTATGATTGGTCAAAAATGAGGCAGTTATATTCAAAGAGTAATGATGAAAATATTGAATCAAATATAACTTATCTCATGCATTAATTAAAAGTAACAACTCCCCAAAAATTACGGCCAAAGATTAGTCAAAAATAACAACTGGGTAGGGCCCACTAGGTGTCAACGGTCAAAAATAACTCATCAACGCCCAACGGCTATATTTTCTTGTCAGCGTTTGCCTAAAGCCTTGTCAGCGTCACGATTGGTCTTAACAGCGTTTGGAGAAAAACTTGTCAGCGTCTAAAAATAAAAATATTTAAAAAGAAAAAGACCTTAACAAAGTAATTTATCCTAAGAGAAATATCTTGCAAGTTGACAATAATTACTGGGTGGCAAGCACTGTCCACTTATGCACACTTGCTTAAGCAAGATAGACACAAATGTCCTCAAGTGTCCCTTGCTAACCAAAATACTTACCAACAAAGTTATTTCATAAAATCCTTTGTAACTCCCAGGTAAACCCATAACAAAAATATTCCCAAGTCTCCCAACAGACCACAACCAATTCTAGGCCAAAAATGTCTTGGCAGCATGCATAGTTTGTCAACTTTGCATGCTACAGTACCTCATGGTTTAGTAAAACTAACCCATACTCACCTGTGGACACAATCTAGAATTGTGATAAGAGTATTATAAGAATACCCAAGAGTCCTAAAGGTTCCTTAAACCTCCCCTTAAACTACGATACATGAGTTTCTCAAAATATATATGAACATTAAAAATTTATGTCAAGATAGGAATATAAATATTCTAACCATCATCCATAAACAAAAACATGTCCAAATAGCTCTTCAAAGATCCATAAGCAACTCTGTATCCAATGGTATAAAGCTAACACCACCTACACATTTAGATTGAAAACCACAAAACTAACATTGTTGCTGACAGCGCCCCGACAACACTTATCAGCGTTGAAGGAACTCTTGTCAGCATTAGACAATAATATCTCTAACAACGGCAAAATAACACTTGTCAGCGTTAAATTTACCTTTGTCAGTGTTAGAAAAATAAAGTGGAAAAATCTAAATCATCACAAAGACCAATAACAATGCATTATCCTGTACATACTTTTACAAAAAGGTTCCATAACACATATTAAGTGAGATTAACCATTCCAATATTTGTTACCAAATATTGAAATCTTCCAGTATTAAAAGGTTTAGTTAGTAAATCAGCCACATTATCTTCTGTGTCTACCCTATCTGGTTGTATTAAACCTTTCTCAAAGCAATCTCTTATAAAATGATGCCTAATTTCTATGTGTTTGGTTTTAGAATGATGTACAGGATTTTTAATAATGCATAAAGTACTGTTATTGTCTACAAAAATCTTCTTTCCCAGTCATGTGCCTAGAGCATCCACTGTCCCAATATCCATAGTCATTAACCTGTTTTTGAATGCGCTGTACATAAGAAAACAAATTAGTTTTCTTTGGGAACCCAAGCCTTGGAAGACTTGGATTCATCTGGTTGTTCAACAAGAACAGACTTGGTTCTCATAACAACCCCATTTTCATCCCTTTTTGGATGAAATGCCCATTTAACCCCAATTGGTCTTGACATGACCTTTGAAATATAATGAAACCTGTTGCATGTCATAGAAAGACCAGTAGAATTAGGGTTTTGGTCTTGTTTTGGTCTCCATGTTAAGCTAGTAGAAGCTTTAGACCCCTTTCCCTTTGGTTGCAAATACCTAGGTTTGGCAGTGTGTCTGTCAGCGCTGAAATTGTTCTTGTCAGCGCCCCGATTGCCTTTATCAGCGTTGAACCTTGGGTTTGCTACAGGAACCCATTGCCTATTGGACCAAGTGTTTGTATTTTGGAAAGGTCTTAGGCCATGTGTGTTAGACCCTCTAGAAAAGAATGGGGCTGGTCTAACAACTTGTGAACTTTTGTTCACAAAGGTTTTGTGTCTGACAATATTTGACCTATGTTGACTTTTGTCAGCGCTGAAATGGTTCTTGTCAGCGTTGACATTTGAAGCGTTGACACATTTGTATGCCAAATGTGAAAAGCTACCACAAGTGTAACAGGCTTTTCTAGACATAGTCTTAGGTCTAAAAGCAAAGAAGCCTGTTCCATGGTTACTAACTTGGCTTTTTGGTGACCTAGTATTCCTATACATCTCTGCATACTTAACACTAGGTTTTCTAACAGTGTGTGAGCCAAGGTCAACAGCTTTGCCAGTGGTTGGGTGTGTGATTTTAATAGGTGTAGGATCATGGCTCGTGATTGGTGTGGGCTCATTTGGACTTTCACACAACAAACCTCCCTTAACAAACAAAGTGTGGTTAGCTTTCTTCCACTCATCTAGGTCAGTCAGTTTTTGTTTATACTCTTCAACTGGGGAAGTCACTCTAGGTGGAGGAATGAATTCCTTCTCTTGGAGTTCTAGCAAGCCAGTCCAAGATAAGTCCTTTGATTGGACACCATAGAAATCCCCAGCTGGTGGTGGAACACCAGTATAATCTTTCATCCCAATCCCACTCATGTCCTTAGAGTCTCTTTGTTTACTAACACACTCTCCTAGGGTTTGTGTGGCCTTATCAAATCTCTGGATTTTAAGACTCACATTATCTTTATTTTTGTTAGCCTCATCTAACTTAGCTATCAAATCAAGATTAACCCTGTTTGTGATATCTTGAATATCTTTACTTTGATGTAACTCATGTTTTAAGATATTTATTTTATCCTTTAAATCAAACTCCATTTTCTTATACTCAGCTACTGTCCTTTCTGTTTGGGTGAGAGCAATTTGATAATTAGATACTTTGCATCTTTCAGAACTTGCCTCATCTAATAATTTTACTATCTCCTTATTTAGTTTTTCAGTATTTAAACGACAACCCTTAGAACAGAAAGCATCATCATATACCTCATTATCTGATGAAGAGGAGGAGTGTGCCATGAGAGCATATTCAACATGCTCTTCTTTAACTTCAGTAACCAATGCTTTGTCCTCTTCCTCATCCTTAGCCAAAAAGTTCCAGCTCCAGTCCCATCCTCCAACACCATCAATTTGTTGAACAACTACCATGGCCTTGGAATCTTGGCTCTTAACCATTTGGCTTGAAGGCTTACCAGCATCAGATCTTCTTGGAGATCTACATTCCCTCATAAAGTGCCTTATACGATGAAAATTGTAGCACTCAACTTTGGATTTGTCAAATCCAGCAACATCCTTAGCATCAAAGGTCATCTTCTTCTTTAACCTTCTATTAAACCTGTTTGCTCTTAAACTTACAAGAGCCATAGTCCACTTGATGTCCATCTCTTCCAATTGCTCATCACTTATTTGCTCAAGATCCTCATATGTAATCCTTGAATCACTGGGCAAAGAAGCAATGAATGCACACACAGTATCTAGATCTAAACCAGCAGGTTTAATTCCATTAGCGCCAAAACTGTAAGTGTCAGCGCTTGAGTGTGAGGCGTTGACAGGATGTAATCCAGCGCTGATAGGATGTGTTCCAACGCTGATAGGATGTGATCCAGCGTTGACACATGCAGATCCAGTGACTGGATGTCCATAGGAGTTCATGGAATCAAATTGACCTTCACTTTGTGAGAAGAAGTCCATGTTGCTACTGGAAGGTTTATTATCACTCTCCAAAAGCCATTCATTCTCCAACAGTCTTAGTTTGTTGAAGATGTCATCAAACCTAGAGGTTTTGTGGGTGTTATTGACAAGAATGGATCTTGCCTCAATCTTCCATACCTCACCAAGGCTTTTGAGAAAAGTAGCATTCAAGTCAGGGTCATCAATCTGTGTTCCCATGAAAGAAAGTTGACTTGTAATGTCAAGCAGTCTACTTCTCACACTGCTGAGATTCTCATTGGGTTGAGCCTTAAAGACAGCATACTCATGCATGAGTTGCTTCTTCTTTTCTTCTTTAGTGTCAGCATTGCCACCATGTGCTACTTCAAGAGCTTCCCAAAGCTCTTTTGCAGACTCAAAGCGTTTGTACTTGTGCTGATTCTCATGACCCAAGGCGTGTTTCATGATGTTAAAAATTTTCATGTCCACCCTTTTCTTGGCTATATCTTCAGCAGATACAACTCTTCCATCTTCAGGCCTTTCCTTCTTATCAGCTTCAGGACAATTAGGAACAGCTACCCTTGCGGCAATAGCATTAGCAATCTTTTGAGCTTTGTTGAATGTGTTCCCATATTCAACAATCTCCCAAAGAGTGTAGTCATGGATGGCTACATATTGCTCAAAATTGGACTTCCAAAGCTCGAAGTTCCTGGCATCAAACATGGGAATTTTGATACTAGGGTTTGTGGTGTTGCTTTGTAGCAAAACAGGAGCAGGAGGTTGTTCTGAGCCAGACATGATGTTTTTAGGGTTTTGAGAAATTTAGGGTTTCGTTGTTTTAGGGTTTTTGGTGTTTTAGGGTTCTTGCGTTACTTAAAGATCAAAAGTTTCTCAACAAGCTCTGATACCACTTGTTGATCCCAAACTTAGATCGATTAAGCTTTGTATATACGAGATTAGATCAAGTAATACACGTAGAGAAACCTTTGCTTATGAATAAAGTAACTAAGTGTTATGCGGAATTAACACTTAATCTAGAACACAAAGATGTTAAACAAACTTTCACTTGTATTAGAATAATCGAACTTGATTACAATGAAAGAGGTTTAACAGTCGAATACTTGTGAAAACTTATTATAACTGATTATCAACACTAACCTAAAAGATCTTCTTTTATAGATTAAGAAGTCTTGTACAAGAAGCTACGAATCAACTATTCTAGGTAAAGATAATAATGGAAAATACAATGTCGAGTTTATCTTTACCATATACAAATAAAGAAACAAATAAACAAAAGATTTGTATAAGATAACTTCCATCAGTGCTTGTCTTCCAGGCTATCAGCGTTGACTTTCCTCACTGTCAACGCTTGGCTGTCAGCGTCCAATGTCATCTTATCAGCGCTTGAACTCTTCTTATCAGCGTCTAGTGAACTGACCCATAATTTATTCCCAACAGATAAGACGTTGATCGAGTGCGCATACACCTGGAAAAGAAAGAGAAAAATATACAAGAAATACTTTGGTTTTTTATGTTTTTTAATTTTTTTTGTATTTTTGAAAATTTTATATTTTTTAGGATGTTTGAAAATTTTAAAGCAAGGAAAATAACGTTCAAAGATGAACGGATCCCAAAATCCAACGCGTCTCTCACTAAAAACCTTTAATCTTAACAAAAAAAGAAAGCAGCGGCGCCATTTAATACTAAGCTTTTGGCTAAGTATAAAATATTATCGTCCGATCTTTTCGAATTGATTATTGGTAGAAAGTGCGACTCAATTGTTCTTGGTGGATAAAAGAAAGTGGTTTGTTTGATTATCTATTTTAAACTAAAAGTAAATAATTGTCGTTGAGTAATGATTAAAGCTTTTAAAAAAAATTAAACTAAAAATTATTTAGAAAAACACTTAAAACATAAAACTTAAAAACATGTTCTATGGGAATGTATCAAAATGAAAGCCATCGGAATAATCAAATGTAAAGCTGTCGGAATGTTCATCTGAATATCCGTCGGAATAACAAAATAAAATCTGTCGCAATATGGTGCCTGTCGGAAAGTTCTAAATCGTAATGTAATGCAAGGTATCGGAATGTTTCTGATCGGAATAACTTAAACACCTCTGTCGCAATGTTGTTCTATCGGAATATAGTTAACAAAATTTGGGCAGCGTTTCGACTTAAGGTAACCTTAAATCCCGTCGAAATATGCGATCGCAATAAGCGACCGCAATCCAGATCGGAATAAGGGGGGGGGGGGTAAACTCCAAGTTATCGCAAAGTAGAACCCTTGATGGGTTATTGCGATAGACACAAGCAATCGGTCAGAATGTAGAAATCCCTAATATTGCGATGGAATGCAAACTTAATCCGAAATTGGTGGTAAGCTTAAAACTCAATAAGCACATACAATAAGCTACTTTATCCGAACCTTAAACGACTATATAAGCTTAAATTTGATAACTTTCAAAAACATGAAATCATAAACTTTATAAAAGAAACTTTTGAAAAGATTAAACCTTATGAGAATCCGAAAAGCAATAAGCTAAAACATGAAATAAGCCAATAAGCACAAAGATCTTATAGCCTAATCCGTATGAAGCTTATGTAGTGATAAAAAGATTAACTTTCTAAACACCAAAACATCAAATTCAAACACGAAACAAGTATGTTTTGGATCAAAATCAATCAAAATCAAGAAATGTAGAAAGAGAGTAAAGAACAAAAACTTAAACTTAAACTTTTGATTAAAGAAACTCAAATACAAAGATTAATGAAAGCTTAAACTTGAAAGATTAAAAGAAAGAAAAGATGAAAAACTTAGTGAGAGAAAGTTTGTAACTTTCTCTCTCTAAAAACTAGAAAGGAAAAATTAAAAGTGCAACTAGCTAACCCCCCCCTCCTAATGTGATTAGGAGGGTATTTATAGGCTAAGTGGGAAGTGCATGTGTGGTGTGCTTCCTTCTTTCTTTTCTTCTCGACTCGATTTAATTCTTTGTCTTTTCTCGACGTCGTCTCGGGATTTGAACTTGTCTTAATAATTTTTCTTCTTTAATTTAGACTTGAGTTCTTCGACTTCATTAAACTTCCGTCTTTAGACTTTTTCTTCGATAAATTCTTCAGAATAGGTCTTGGACATCCGTTCTTTAAGCACTCTTGATCTCTTGACTTCGTATTTTCTCGTTTTCTTCGATAAAAGCCCATGAAAGCCCGTGTTTTCTTCCTTTTTCATCTTTTGGTCCTAAAACACAATAAAAACACAAACCACGCATAATTTCGAATTTTACGACCTAAACTACACGTTTTGGTCTTGTTATTATTGGAAATAAGTGGTAAAAGAATAAGTGTTTTCACACTCTTGAGTGACTACGACTGTGAAATACGTTATCATCCCGGCAAGGCGAATGTAGTTATCGGTGCTCTTAGTAGGAAAGAAGGAGAAATAACAAAAAGGGTTAGAGCTTTAGCCATGACAACTTATTCCGATTTATCTAATCAAATACTTAAAGCTCAAACGAAAGCGATGAATGAGGAGAATGTGAGAGATGAAGACATGGGTAGAAGGATGACACCCATATTCGAGATTTGTGATGATGGAATTCGGTATTTTGAGAATCGTGTATGGTTACCGGTTTATGGAGGACTGAGAGATTTAATTATGCACGAATCTCATAAGTCTAAATATTCAATTCACCATGATCGGATAAAATGTACCAAGACTTGAAGAAATGCTATTGGTGGGCGAATATGAAGGCTGACATAGCCACTTATGTTAGTAAATACTTGACGTGTGCTAAGGTGAAGTTTGAGCATAAGAGACCTTCTGGTTTACTGCAACAACCTGAAATTCCATAATGGAAATGGGAGAAGATCACTATAGACTTTGTTTCGGGACTTCCGACAACTTCTAGTGGTCATGATACGATTTGGGTGATTGTTGATCGGTTGACTAAGTCAGCTCATTTCTTACCGATAAAGAAAACAGATGAATTAGACAAACTTACTCAGTTATATTTGAAAGAAGTTGTGTGTATACATGGATTTCTTTTGTCAATTATTTCAGATCGAGATAGTCGGTTTACATCTGAGTTTTGGAAATCGCTTCAGCGAGCTTTGGGGACTCAGTTGGGCATGGCACAGCGTATCATCCGGAAACGGACGATCAAAGTAAAAGGACTATTCAAACTTTGGAGGATATGTTACGAGCGTGTGTAATAGATTTTGGAGGTAGTTGGGATCGACACTTACCATTGGTAGAGTTCTCATACAACAATAGTTATCACGCGAGTATCAAGGCAGCGCCTTTTGAGGAACTTTATGGGTGAAAGTGTAGATCAACAGTTGGTTGGTGTGAGGTTGGAGAAAGTCAATTGACGGGTCCTGAATTGATTAGAGAGACGACCGAGAAGATCGTGCAAATCAAGAATCGTTTGTTGACTGCCCGTAGTAGGCAGAAGAGCTATGCGGATAAGAGGCGAAAACCATTGGAGTTTGACATTTGCGATATGGTTATGTTGAATGTATCACCCTGGAAAGGAGTAATCTTATTTGGAAAGCGAGGAAAGCTTAGTCCACGCTATATTGGTCCATTCAAGATTATTGATCGAGTTGGTCCCGTGGCGTATAAGTTGGAACTGCCGGACAAGTTAAGTGCTATTCACAACACTTTTCACGTTTCTAATCTTAAGAGGTGTTTGGCGGACAAGAATTTAATAATTCCACTTGAGGAAGTTCAATTAGACGACAAACTGCTTTTCATTGAAGAACCGGTGGAGATCATAGATCGAGAGGTGAAACGGCTTTAAGCAAAGTTGGATCCCGATAGTTAAAGTGAGATGGAATTCCCGACGTGGACCCGAATACACTTGGGAACGTGAGGACTACTTCAAGAACAAGTATCCGCATTTATTCATAGACGGTCATAAGGAGAAGTAAGCCCCGGGACGGTGCTTCCTTAAGGGGGTGAGGATGTAAAACCCGCAAAAATAAGGTCATATTTTACTCTAATATATTATTTAATTCAAAAATTTTATTGAATTGATTTATTAGTTTTGGTTGATTTTAAATAAGAATCGTTAAACTATAACTTTCGCGAATCTTACGAATGGAATTTATCTACTAGTGATAGCGATACCGACGGATGCCCAAATTTTATGTTTTATTATCGATTGTTTCGATGTTCGATATTTTTGAAGTTTTCGTTTTTAATTGCGTATTAAGTTGTACCGGGACTATAATATATCATATTTTGTGTGCGTTTTAAATTTTGAAAAGTATTTTTAAGAAATCCGAGACTCATAAATATTTTCAAATTTGACTAATAGTCATTTCCCGCTTTTTAACTAACATTTATATTTTGGTCCAAAACTATACAAGATTGGCAAAACTAACCCTTCCACCTACCATATATAAACACTTTACCTAATTTGTACACACACTAAACTAGTTTACCAAAAATTCTTCTCATCTTTTCTTTCTTTCTTTTCTTAGCTGAGACCCCCAACACCATCTTTACCCAAATTTTTCTTGATTAATACTTTGATCCATTCAAAACTAAAACAAGTCCATACCTTAGAATCAAAAGGTGATTCTAATGATACCAATTTTATCAACATGCATGAGGTTTTATGTTTTTGTTAAGAACTAGGGTGGTATGATGGTTAGATGATTTTGTATGTGGTTATTTAGTGATGATCATATATTGATCATATTGTCTTTGTGAAAAAGATTGATTTTAATTTTTGGGTTTTTATTTTTATGATTATTACAAGTGATGGGATTAAGATAGGTTGATAATAGGTGTGTAGGATGATGAGAAAAGTTGTTAGAATTGATCAAAAATTTGATTCTATGGGAGATTTTAAGAGGTAAATTAGATCAGTAGGTAAAAGGATAATTTTGGTACCTTATAGTTTGATTATTGATTAACTAATTTGATAGTTTGTAGAGAATTTCGTTAGCTTCGATTTGATATAAAGTAGAGCTTCTAGCTCCACACGAGCGAGAAGTTATAATAGTTTGATTATTCGTGTACCTAGGTTGGAGACGAGTTTCGGCACAATATGTAGTTGTTGTCGATATTTGGATCGAATCTCGGAGACTATAGAATGAGTTTCAAAATGAGTCCAGGGCTGTTCTAAGTATATAGACCTAGGTTGGTGAGTCTATTTTCAATCGTAAGTGTCGGTTTTGTAAATGAAGTTGATTAGCGAAGTCAAAATGGTTGTATGAGTGATGACATAAAACTGTCCGGTTTTTGTAAGTCAAAGATGTGTCGGGCAGGGAACCTTAAAAGTAAAATATTTTGACAAACTTTTTGGAGGACTTTCTATGATAGTAAGTGAGTTCTCTGAGTAGTATCATAAACGTTTGACGTGTTTAAGTGGGGTAATGAGCCTGTACATTTGGTATGTGCCGGCAGATTTTTATCGAAAGGATTGACTAATAGAGTAAACATATAGAAGAGTGCAATAGTATCACTTGTATTGTTTTCTTTCGGGTTTGTCGTGATTTTACGATTTTGAGTTTGATGTTATTATGTATGATTTGTTACTCGATATTATTAATGAACGCGCCTTATTTGATAGGTTGCGGTTTTCGTGATAAACGGGCATCACTTATCGTCGGCGATCGTTATCTCTACTTCTACAACCCAAGGTGAGTTTATAGCCTCACCTTTAAACTTTAAATGTTTTATTAAATCCGCGAGGGGGATACATGTTGTTTTATAAAATGAACACAAGTTATTTTCGGTATGCTGGACCCAAATGAGATGATAAATGCATAAGTACCATTGTCTAATGAAGTCCCTGAATTTCATGCACTGTTAATTATTCGAAGGGTAAACGCTAATATATATGATAGATCTATTTGGTTTGAAAGCCTTATCCTAGGGTTTGTATCCTTGTGAGCACCTGAATGGGATATTATGTATAAGAGGTCATTGGTATATGACAATATTACTTGATAGTAGTTCCGTAAGTGACTCGATTTGACATGTTGGTTAACGTTCAGTGGTGTGAGCTTAATGCACTTATCTATATATAAGTTGTCTGTGTGATAAGTTTCAGATGATTAAAAATTCTTGTGTTCACTTATTATTCTTATAAACTCTATAAATTCACTCGCCTTTTTAGCTGACTTTTTAGCATGTTTATCTCAGGTAATTAAAGTTGAATGCTGGGGGTTTGGAATGGACGAGGAGGCAAGCGCTAATGTTTTGGAAACCATGTTTTCGTTCCATTCAATTATCTTTTACTTTTAAATGTTTATGTACTTTAAAAGAATTTGTGTATGAAATGTTGGTAACGGTTTGTGAGACCAGTACTCTGATCTTTATGAATGGAACCCTTTATTTAAAAATGTCTCTTTTAGATTCGTTTATATTCTTTTATGATTGTGCTATTTCTTAACACCAAAATGGTTGGTTTCTGCTGCGAGTAAATTTGGGGGTATTAAAACTATATTTTCCTCTAGCTTAGCAACACCCTGTTTAAAAGCATTTGTTTCTACGGTACATGTGTTGACCTTTTGATATTGTTCATCTAGTTTTACTTTTAGACTATTAAATTTAAGAACATAATCTTTAGAACAATGATGTACCTCAGTATCTTCATGTGAGAGAGCCATCAAACCAAGCTCTTCTTCTTCCTCATCTTCAGCCCAGTTCACCACTCCATCTATAGTTACCAATGCTTTGGTTCCTTTGGGACTCTTGCTGTTTCCTTTTGGAAAGCTTTCAGAAATTCTTGGACTGGTTCTATAGTTGTTTTTGGACTTTTGACTGCTACTTTCAGCCTTGTCTCTAGTGCACTCCCTTGAAAAATGTCCATTCCTTGCACAGTTATAGCATTCAACGTTAGACTTGTCATATCCTAATGGTTCATTAGGATCAATAGTCATCTTCCTTCCAATCTTCTTAAAGAACCTATGAGATCTCACAGAGATCATAGCAGCTTGCCATTTGAGATCCATCTCATCAATATCAGCATCATCCATTTGGAACAAGTCATTGAGAGTCAGTCTTGGTCTGTTGTCTTATCCAGCAAAGAATGAGAAAGCACCATTGTCCCTAAACAATGGTGAGGATCTTCCTTGTGGATTTTGAGATACAATGGGACTGCCTTCAGTACCTTGAGAGTAAGTACTGCTTGTAAGTCCTCCAGCGGTATTTTGGAAGTAAGTACCGCTACTTGATCCACTAGCGGTATTTTGAAAGTAAGTATCGCCATTACCTTCTGACACAAAATCTAAGTTAGACTTTGTTGTTGTTGCTGCTTTAGTCACCTCATAGCCTTTAACATCCATCTCATAAGCTCTAAGATTGTTGTAGAGATGATCAAAAGGAATTGTATCCAGATCATCCATTGTGATGAAGTGCATAGCCATTGCTTTCAATTCTTGTGGAACACTTCTTAAGAATTTTAGATTAGCTTCTTCATTAGGAATTATTTGTCCATAAACTGCCAGTTGAATGAGCAGCTTACTGAACCTTCCATAGCCACCATGGATTCCTTCTATACTGGAAATTCAGAAGTTATCAAATTCTTGTTTCAGAACAATCTTCTTCATCTTCTTAGATTTGTCATTACCTCCAAATCTAAGTTTGATGGCATCCCACATAGCCTTTGCATCCTTGTAATGATGGAAGCTAGGTAGGATGTCTTCAGAAAGTGCCATAGCTAAAGCAGTTCTGGCCTTTCTTTCTTTGATCTCTGCTTGTACCTCCTCAGCAGTCACAGCAGGTAAAGCATAGCATGTACCATCAGGTAACCAATGCAACTTCTTAGGTGTATTCCCATTCTTGATAACTTGCCATAGAGTATGATCTGTATGATTCAAGTAATGTCCCATCTGCATAGCCCATGTCTCATAGTTATCACCTTTGAGAACTGGGAGTTTGACAGTAGAGAGAGTATGGGAAGGTGTTGTAGTTGTAGAAGTAACTACAACATCTATGGATTGAACACCTTGTGGTGGTGCAAGATGCACAACTTGAGGTTGTCCCTGTGGTATTGGATCAGGATCTGGTATGTCTTCCAAGTGAGGGTCATCACCAGGTTGAGACATTGAGTTTTGGTGTGAGTGAGGATTTTTAGGGTTGTGTTCTTCTTTTTCGGAGTTTCTCAACAAGCTCTGATACCACTTGTTGATCCCTTTGATTGGATCTATATTTTGTTAAGAAGTAGTATAGTAGTTTGTAATCAAACTAAAACACTTAGAGAACTCTTACTCAACTAAATAAGTTTTGCGGAATCTAACTTATAAAGCACAGAAGAACATAATTACTTTTAACTATCCGATTCTCTTATTAATCGACTTGAATGAGGTACACGAATGTCATTGTACATATGTTCCTTTTATTACTGTAAGGAACCCTAGAAACCTTAGAATATTCTATAAAGATAAGTATATCACAAACGATTTATTATCAATATTCTAACTATAAATTATATCACATAAGATATACTCTAACTATAACTATGACATATCTTATACAAAGATATATTCTCCCTAATCAATATAGCAGTACTTCTACTTAACACTAACAATATTCGCTATGTACCGCGTTAACACTAACGGTACTTGCTAATACTAACAATACTTGTACTTACACTAACAGTACTTGGTACTTTACAAATAATTCTCAACACATTGTCAACAATAGGTGCTTCCAGAACAACTTGATTAGTCACAGGCATATAATTCATGGACCTTGATAATGGCTCTAAATCAAATAGCCAATTAGGTCCAGACTCGGGATCACTTCGTTTAATCTCTAAGAAGTCAACATGAATGTTTTCAGTTAGAATCCTAGACTTCTTGTTATAAACCCTATACCCCTTGCTATTTATGGAATAGCTCATAAAAAGTCCCTCATCACCTTTAGAGTGAAATTTTCCTAGATTATCACTAGTATTCAAAATCACTACATGACATCCAAAAGGCCTAAAGAAGTCTATATTAGGCTTCCTATTCCAAAATACTCCCTCCGTCCCAAAATTATTGTCCACCGACAAAAAACACACAGTTTAAGAAAAGTACCACCTTTTCAGTTTTCTCTCTCTTACTTTTTGCAGAAAGACAGTTTTACCTTTAACCAATTAATTAAAAACCTTTGTAAAGTTTGTAATTATGATTTCACTTAAGGGTAAACTTGTAATCTCGATCTAAAATTTCTACCTATTTTTAGAAGTTTTAGAAGTGGACAATTAAATTGGGACAAACCAAAATGGAAAGATGGACTATAATTTTAGGACGGAGGGAGTAATTCATAAGGAGTCTAATATGAAACTTATTGACTAAGACCCTATTCTGAACATAGCAAGTAGTGTTCACAGCCTCAGCCTAAAAAGCAATGGGTAGATTTGCATATGCTAACATGGTTCTAGCTGCTTCAATGAGAGTTCTATTCCTTCTTTCAGCTACACCATTCTGATGTGGAGTCCTAGCTATGCTAAACTCCCTAGAGATTCCCTTATTGACACAAAAGGTATCTAGAAGGCTGTTCCTAAATTCACCACCATCGTCAAGAATTTTAACCTCATTACCTGTTTTCTTTTCGATCTTTGTAATGAAATTGATCAAAGTCTTAGCAGTATCACTCTTTAAAGCCAAAAAGAAAGTCCAAGTAAACCTAGAATAATCATAACTGATAACAAAACAATAGGATTTACCATTAAGGATTTCTATATTGGTTGGGCCAAATAAATCCATGTGTAGTAAGTGAAGTGGCTTAGAACTAGTATGAACAACCTTAGACTTAAATGAGGCCTTATGTTGCATGCCTGTAAGGCATGCAACACAATTATGATCCTTTTGGAATGCTTTTGAGGGCAATCCTCTTACAAGATTTTGTCTCACAAGTCTATTCATGTTTTTGAAATTAATATGCCCTAACCTTCTGTGCCATAACTTACTTTCATCCACTGAGGCCTTAGCATAAAGACAAGACAAGTTGTTATTCATTTTAATACCATTCAGATTCACATTATAGACATCCTTATGTCTAGGTGTTCTAAACTCTATGAACTTGTCAGCTGGAATCTCAAAGTCTTTACTTAACACTAAGCAGTCAGTATTAGTAAAAAGAACCTTATTCTTGTTGTCACAAACTTGTGACACACTAAACAGATTATAATCAAGTTCTTTTACCAGGAAGACTTCCTCAAACCTTAAGTTATTGGTGATGAGAGTGTCTTTGCCAGAAATATTGCCATAACTTCCACCAAAATACACCTTATCACCATCTTTAATAGGAGTGAAATCAGTAAGGTAATCTTCCTTTCCATTCATGTGCCTTGAGCATCCACTGTCCCAATATCCAAAATCATTGACCTGCTTATGAATACCCTGCACTTGGGCTGAGCAGGCCCGACCAAAACCGACGAACCGAGTGAATCGAAACGAAACTGAGTTATTCGGTTCAGTATTTGTAAGAACCCGTACTTTCTGAGCATTATTTTATTCTTTTATTCGTGTTTCAGAATTTTCCAACGTATTTCGTTTTCTTGTATTCTTATATGTAAATCTTGAGATTCTTAAATTTTAAATAAATTATACTTTTTAAGTATTTTCTGTTCATTGACAATATTTTATCTTGAATTATAAAATTTTATTTTATTTTTCCATATTTATTTAAATCAAAGTTTTTGATTTAAAATCACCTGCGTGTGTTTACAACGAGTTTATTCAAAATCAATGTACAACGAGAATTCCTAGTGGTCGCGATACCGACGGATGCCCAAGACTTTATATTTTATTATCGATTGTTTCGATAATTAATATTTTCGACAATTTCATTTTAATTACGTGTTAAGTCGTGTCGGGAAATCATATAATCATTTTTATGATGCATTGTAACTTTTGAAAAGTATTTTTACGAAACCCGAGCCCCGTAAATATTTTCAATATTTACCAATAGCCATTTTCTACCCTTTAAACTACTAAATTGCTTTTAAGTCCAAAACTATTCACTAATTGCAATTTACCCCCTAAACCATACTATATAAACTAAAATCTAACCATTTTACTTCATTTTACTTCACAAAAACACACGCACACACAAAAAATCCTCTCCATCCTTTCTTCTTATTATTTCCACCACCCCTACACCCATAAAACACCCCTAAATTTTGATTTTTAGCTTGAAGCAATCAAAACAAAAACAAGTCCCGTTTATAAAATCTTCTTGCCATTCTTTTGATACCAAAATCATGAACATGCATTAACTTTCAAAAAATTTATGATTCCATGGTTGATTTATGTTTAAATCATCATACATATGATGATCTAGGTAGGATCATCATGTTTTTATGTTAAAAAGCTTATTTTTGATATTTGATCTTTGTTAAAATTTTACATGCAAGTGTTTTTAGGAGTGTTTGGTTTATGGGAATGATGGTATATAGTGATTCTATAGGTATAGGAATGAGTAGTATTGGTTGGAAAATTGATTTCACTTGATTTCTAAAAGGGTATTTTGGGACAGCAGCTTATAACAGATTTTTCGTGGGTTTAAGATCTGAGATAGGCTGGGATTATTTGATTATATTGTAGAGTTTTCCGAGAGGCTCGTTTTGGTATAAGATAGAGCTTATAACTCATTAGGAGTCAAAAGTTATGCTAGTTTTAGTATTCGTGTACCGGGAGACGCAAGTCGGCACAATCCGAAATTGTGGCTGATTTTGGGTCGACTCTCGGGGACTTTAGGCTTGGTTAGATAAATGTAACTACTGGTTTTTAAAGTTTACAAACTTAGTTTTAAGAGTCTAGTAGTGGTTTCAAAGGACGGATTTTCGAGTTAGTACTTTTAAAGTGGTCCAAACGGTTTTATAAAACAAGTGCACAATCTGTCCCAAATTCGGAGTTGAGTAAAGTGTCGAGCTGATGGATTCTAAAGTGTGAACTTTGGCTCAAAATTTAGTGAGGTCTTATACAGGTTTTAAGTGACCTTGACACCAATTTTCATCTAAAATGGACAAGTCTAGATAGGGTAGATCGGTGTGTACATTTGGGGTGTACTTGCTGATTTTATTTTGGACACATAGTTCAATGCTTGTGTTGCGTGAGTTTGAGTATTCATCATAGGACATGGTGACTTATCCAAGTGCTTAGTCATTATATAAATGACTTAGCTACTGGTCCAAGTAAGGTAAAGGGATAGTTTGACTTGCGTTGACTTGCGTCGTATGACGGGTCAATTTCAAGTGTACGAGTGTTTTAACGTGTAGTGTTGGAATAAATGGTTAGTATGAATTCATTTGGTTCGTGTCAATGGTTTTGAAACATGTATACTTTGAAAACATTTGAGTGGTATTATATTTGGTATATATCGATATTTGAGTTCGAGTCATATTCGGTTTTCATGTTTCCTGGGCATCCATATCGTTGGTGATCGTCTCACTACCATTGTTTCTACTCAGTTGCTGAGTACCGTGATTGACTTACCACGTGGCTAAGGTGAGTTCATAGCCCCTTTTTACTAAGACATGGTTTCTAAACACGGGGTAAGATTTTACATGGTGGAACACAACCATTTAAAAACTGTATGCTATCCAGAACTTGTATGCTATCCAGATCGTGTAAGATTTCCAGATTTTCGATGTTATTATTGCTTTTCAGGCTAGCCTTGAGTTTCATCTCTCCGATCATGAACCATTAATTGTCCGGTGTGCATTGCGTGAAGCACGAATATTGTGGGTGGATCCATCGGGATTGACAATCCCCGTCCCATGTTGCGGTTATTTAACCATGACACACTACTATTTGTTTATACCTGAGTATTTAGGCTGAATACTTACGTAGTTAAGCTTCGGTTCATGTACCGAACAACAATAATAATAATAGTATCGGACTGTGGTGTAACACCCGAGAATTTTTCGTACTTTAAATAATAATAAATTATATTTCGAAATTCATTTTGAGCGATACCAAAATTATTGGGTTTGAAAACGGGTCATATTTTGTAAAATCTGAAAAATTACACAATCATGTCCGACACTCTAAATCCTTGAAGTCACGCGTCCACATACACCCAAACGCACCCTTATCGGCGGACTGATAAACCCAAACGCCCCTTTATATCTCGTCTACAGTCCCAAACACCTGACTGCAGACCCAACGCAACCTTACACTTTCTGTCAGTTCCAACTGCACCCGTATAGTCCCGCTGCTATCCCAAACGCCCATGTTGCTGTGTTAAACAGCAAACCAAAAGCTACCTGTTGTCCAAAAACAACGAACCAAAGGCTACCTGCTGTTTGCAAATAGCGAACCAAACACAAGCAGCTGATAAAGCTAATCCAACACCTCTTTGGTGCTCATTTTCTGCCCGAGCCAACGTCCCTGCTGTACTCGTTTCTGCCCACGCTAAAACGCACCCTTAAGCTGACCCGAACGCACCCTTGGTGCAGCTGCTGCCGTAAACATACGCACCCTCAGCGGTGCTGTATGTAAACTAAGTCGAATACCCCTATGAGTTGACGGACAGCAATGAACAAACCCCTCTCGACGGCTAAATTACCGAAACAAACACCCCTAAGATTTCATTAAACCGCAGCGAACGAACCACCAAATTAACAGCTATGTACGACAAACAACAAACACACCCTTGCTGGTGGTTAAGAACAGCGTACACAAACATACCACGAGTGTGGCGGCTGGTCGCGATGGAGCAACAGTAAAAAACACGAACTACCACGTGGGTGGTCAGATCTTAGTGGCGGCTGTGATGATGTAGGTGGTTGGGGTGGCGGTTGTGGTGATGTTACTATGGCGGCTGAAGGCAGATATGGTGGCGTAGGCGGCTAAAGAGAGCAACGGTGGTGGCTGTAATTGTGGTGGTGGTCTGAAACCATGACTATGGTGGGGTTTATAGTGGCTGATGGACAGGAAGGGTGGTGTAATAATGACAGGATTTTTACTAGGTTCAATTATTGTTCTCGGAGTCTAATCGAATTGATCTCTGGTTAATTGTGCGACTCAGTTGTTCTTGGTGAATCAAATAAAAGAGTTATCGTTGTCTAAAACTAATTTAAAATGAAAACTTGAAACAAATAAAGATAAAATAAAGATGGCAAAAAGAGACAACAAAAGATAAAAACTTGGCGAAAAGTAAATTACGAGAAACTTAAAAGGCAAATAAAGTAAATGATGCAAATCAAAACTTAAACTAAAAGGAAAGCAAATAAAAATTCAAATAAAGAAAAAGGCGGGAAAAATTAAGCTTGAAAATAAAGACAGAACTTAAAAAGAAAAACTAAAAAAGAACCTGACAAGAAACCCTTGATTCGGAAGTTTAAAAACTTCCGAATGAACATGCTTGATCCGGAACCTTCAAAGTTCCGAATGAAACAGTCATGATCGGAAGTTGCCCTTGATCCGGAAATTCTTGATCCGGAACTTCTTCCGAATGAAGCTTCCTTGATCCGGAACTTTTAAAGTTCCGAATGAACAAGTTTGATCCGGAAGTTGCCCTTGATCCGAAACTTCTTGATCCATAACTTCTTCCGAATGAAGCTTCCTTGACTCGGAACTTTTAATGTTCCGAATGAAACAATCTTGATCCGGAATTTTCCCTTGATCCGGAACTTCTTGATCCGGAACTTCTTCCGAATGAAGCTTAATTCGGAACTTTTAAAGTTCCGAATGAACAACTTTCTCCTCTTTGGCTCGGAACTTATCTGAAACACAGAAACAGAAACAAAACACTCCCGAAGAACATGGGATCACAGTAATCATCAAATCTAAAACAGATTAATCAAAATCTAAACAAAAGATTTAACCAAATTAATAACAAATCATTCAATAATCATAAACAAGCAATCTAAATCAACAAACATAACCAAATTAATCTAAACCCACTTGATCAAAATCATAAAAACTCAAGAACATGAACAATAAAGATAAAGAACAAATCAAACAAGAAAGGTAGAAGGAGATTAGCAAGAAGATAAAGATTAACAACAATTAAAGGTAAACTTACTTGGAATTAAAAGAGAATTAAAGGTGCGTTACATGAGAATTAAAGTGCATAAATTTTAGGAACAAGAAAAAATGAAAATGGGGAAGAGAGGCTTGTCAGGCCTCCAACAACTACAAATGAATCTAGCCTATTATATATATTGGGAGATTAGGGAGGAACTTAGGAAGCTTCCTCCCTCTTTCTTCTTTCTCTTAATTGCACACTTAAGTCCTTGATCTTTTTAATCTTTTGTTAATCTCTTTAAACTTGGACTCTAATGACTTGTGGCTCGGGATTTCTTTTGAACTCGTCTTTTAATTCTTCAATAAAATAGACTTGAGTTCCTCGGCTTTTAGTAAACTTCCGTCTTTTGACTTTTTCTTCGATAAATCTTCAGAATTGGTCTTGGACTTCCGTTCTTTTTACACTCTTGACTTCTTGACTTTGTCTTTTCATCTTTTTCTTCAATCAAAGCCCGTAAATGCCGTGTTTTCCCCACTTTTCACAATTTCTTCCTAAATCACAACAAAAACACAAACCACGCATAATTCCGACATAGAAGACATAAAATACACGTTTTGGTCCGGTTATTATTGTAATTAAGTGGTAAAAAGGATGGGTGTTTACACACCTATCAAATCCCCTACACTTGACCATTGCAATGTCCTCATGCAATGCATTAGTCACAAAGCACGTTTACATTTTTCATCACAATCAATCCATAATGGCCATTATTAAAGAGATAGAAAATTAGAAACATACAAAGTAAAGAAATCAAAGACATACCTTGGGTTTTGAAAATGTCATGAATAATCATCATCCTCAAGTTTTCACTTTCTCCAAACCAAGCTCAAAAACGAGATCATTGTTATTATAAGTTAGTAAACTAACACGAACTCATGTGGGCCAATTACTCACTTAGACTCCCTTATTCCTAGGTGTATCTCTTATATTTTATTGTTGTCTTGAATGATCACGAGGATGCATTGTTTGACTTATTTCGATAGTTATTTAGTCCGAAAATAAAGTGAACGATTTAATCAATAGTTAGCTAAAGGACAAAATCTTTTAAAACTGCTTCTCGGGCCCTCATAAAGTTCATATCTTGGCATAACTCGTTTCGCGATTTGAGACCTTTCTCGGACCGATATTTGGCAGCGACTTCATACTTCAAACCTTGAGAGACGTTCATGAAATTATGGTCTTCTCTTCATATAGGAATTTCTTCACTTGAAGTTTTGAGAGATTCATACTTGGACCACGACTTCTTCATTTTTCTCCAATCTTTATTTTGGACTTTGATATACAACGATCCGCCTCCTTTTAGGACTTGGATCTATTTATCCTCATACCTTGCTAGGGTATTTTCGGATACACTTCTCCATGACTTTTGGGGTGTTTTTGCTTTACGTCGTGTGTCTCGATCCTTCATATTGATTTTCGATAAATGATTCTTCACATCACTTGGGATCTTTAGCAACAAAATATAGCCCTCATGCCTTGTTAGGGCCTTTTAGGACTCGCCAATCTTCGCATCCCGCTTCAATAAGTTATGCCTTGGCTATGAACTCTAATACATACCGAGCAACTTTTAAACGATCTTGGGCTAGAAGCTAAGTAACTTTTCAAATCGTACAACCTTATTTATTAACAGATAAATTATTAGCAAGCGATGGGAGAATAGGCTTATAATTAACTCACATAATTTCACGAAAGAATACCAAACTTATAATTGGCTCTATCATCTCTCGTTCTCCACAGTTTAAAATCTCAAGTAATGAGACTCGTGGATACTTAGCCTATTAAATCAAAGTTTTGGGTTTTCGAGTCGCCTATAGGATCTTGCAAACTCTTAGACTTTTTCAAGTTTAGAAATCGCGTTTTAAAGTTCCCTTGATAAACGACTCTCTAGGATCAATTATAGGAACTTGCGAAAAGTTCTTGTTCTTAACCCGTGAGAGTTAAGACTTTCGCGTTTTATAGCTCCCTATATAAAAGCCTAGCAAAACTTGACTTAAACACGTTAAGGATACTAGCTAGAGTAAACTTAGATAAGTAAACTCGGGTTGAGTCAAAAGATTCACAACGTTTGAAAATTAAAACCACTTTATTAAACTTTATTCTAATAAGGGGAGAAAATAACTATACAAAAGTAAAAACTAATAGGCCAAAATATATCAAAAATTTTGAAAAATGTCGAAAAACTAATTTTTCTGGTTAAAATAAGGACAAATACAAGGAAAAGGCCACTTAACTTGGATAGAAGTCCCCCTACACTTAATATAAACATTGTCCTCAATGTTTAAGCATGTGGGAGTAAACTCCCCTACACTTAGGACATTGTGCACTTTGTTTAAATCTCTCTAAGAAAGGGACAACTAAAGAGATTCCTGTTTTGATATTGAGAACTATAAAATAGTGAATCGAAAAGAGTTTAGGATAGAACCGGGAAGAAGGGAACACGGAATCACGGTTAGTCAAAAGTCATCAAGAGTGTGTCTTTGAAGCTCTAATCCCTGCATATGATAGAAAGAAAGCAAGAAACACCACGGGGCTCCCCCTACACTTTTGGTGAAAACAGGAAAGATAGATAGATAATTGGGTTGCCTCCCAAAAAGTGCTTGTTTTTGTTAACCGAGTCACGAGCCTGACTCGTCCCCGAATTAAATGGTCCATGGGGAAGCCTCGAATGTAATACCGGGATCAAAGACCTTGTCCTCGTTCCCGGTTGACATCAACAAAGGAGAGGCAGGGGGATAAGTCTTGAAAGGGAGAAAGGTCCTTTCAACATACGTATAGTATGTGAAATCAGGATCCACGGGAGGTAGGGTGGGTAAAGTAAGCACATTGTCCTCCCCCAAAGACAATAGATGCTGAGCAAGCAACAAAGTCGTATTGTTATCAATCATAGCATAATCAATGTCACCTCCCGAGTCAAAGCACTCATCCTCCGTGATAGTGGCTAAAGAGGAGGATGAAAGGTGCTCGGGAGGGGGACTTGGGACAATATCTTCCTGCAGCAAATTATAAAAAATAATGTGTCTAATCGGTGTATTTTGCATACACCTCATAGCATGTTAATTTAGTATATTTATATATTTATTTTTTGTTATATATGTACTTTGAGTGTGTTTTGTGATTATATAGGTTACGAGCGAAATGGAATAAAATGGCTGCTTTAATTAATTTTTTTGGAGAAAAGACATTGTGAGCGCCGACGAATGAAGAAAAAATATTGAAGAAAAAGATTTGAGCGGGTCGCAATATTTTCGGTCATTTTTTATTTGTCCGGGCTTCGTTCGAGCAATTATTAGTGTTGGGTTAATTTTTGTTGGGCCAAAGTTATTTTAAGGCAAAAGAAAAAAAAATAATAATAAAATAAAACTTGGCCCAAAGCCCATAACTTACCGACAAAAACACATCAATGATATATATAAAAAAAATAAGACGACAAGGGGATGTTTTTTTTGGTTGGTCAATTGACAATCGGAGGATTAAAAAAAAGGAGAGAATCTTTTGGGAGTTTTAGTTCAGCCGCAATTTTGGAAAAACATAGAAAAAAAAAACGATTGGAGAGATTGGGTGCAAGTGGGGACGGCAGAAGCAAAAAGACGATTAGAAGAATTGACAAAAGTCAATTGAGATTCAATTGGAGTGACCATATTCTTTTTGTAGGGCTGAATATCAAAGTAAAAAAAATGATGGTTGATATGCAACGGGTCGAGTACACTGCGATGTCCGGCTAATTTTGTTGTAATTCCTTCCGGTAACTTTATTTATGGTTTGATCATTACTTTTAGGTTATCATATTTTTACTACATTGATTTATGATTTATTTATAAATTATTTTTATTGATTTATTATTATGTTTAATTATTTGTGCGAGATAATTTATTATTAGTTAACGATTCATTCTTATTTTATTTAGTAAAAAAAAAAGATGGTCGTATAATAAACATAAGTTGTGCCTAAATAAATTGTTAAAACATAATTATTGGTTGGATTAATATAAGATTTATTATTGCGAGTCGTTGATAAACATAATAAATGCCAACATTAATTCATTCATATTAAGTCAAAATAATCTTTGTAATCGGTTCTAAAAAGTTTCAATAATCCATTAGTGTGATCAACCATAAATGTTAGGAGCTGGAAGGGATTGCATTTTTCTTTTAATTGTTTACATCTTATTTTATTTTTCTAACTTTACTATTAACTTAATAATTATTTTAATTTTTAATCCGCATTTTTATTATTAAAAGTATTTTAGTTGTTAGATTCCAAAACCAAAACCTTTATTGATCAGTGATCACCTCAAAACTTAAACTAAAACCACATAGTCCTCGTGGATCGATACCCATTTACCCTATCTAGTATAAGGTAATTAGGTTATTTTTGACCGGCACTTCGACGTCGATCAAAATTTTGGCGCCGCTGCCGGGGACTCAGTGAGCTTTTCGTTTAAGTTTTTGTTAATATTTTTCTTTAATAAAATAAAAAAATACAAAAAGATTTTATTTTTCTTGTTTTGTTTTGTTTTGTTTGTTTGTTTTGTTTCTTGTGAGTGTGCAGGTTAGTGTATGCGCACACGTAGATCGGGACGTACATCACCGTTAGCTTACGATCCTGAGGTTGAGAAAAGTGCAAGGTTAAGAAGGAAGACGTTTCGACAGTTTTCTACTAATCTTGATTTTTCAGGTTTAGCAGAGCTTTTCGCTGAAATGCCAAGTGACGAAGATGGTGGTGGAAGTGCTAGCGGCAGTAGTAGTGGAGGAGAATCTCCACCACGGGGTGTTGATTCTTATTACAGGCCGGAGATCTTCTAGGATCCCTCGCCTATCGTTTATCCGGATCCGGTTAAAGGGGTTACAAGTAACTTCAAGATCCAGCCGAACCTCATAGCAATCTTGCCAGTGTTTAGAGGTCGTGAGGAGCCATATGCACATCTACGAGAATTCTTCTCAATTGCTGACACACATCAGGTTAATAACATTACCAAGGATGAGGTAAGACTTCGCCTTTTTCCTTTTTCTCTTAAAGATCAAGCTAAGGACTGGTTCTCATCTCTTGAGCCAGGTAGTATTAACTCATGGTCTGAAATGCAATATGCTTTTCTTGAGGAATTTTATTCTATAAGTAAAACTGCTGCCATTAGGAATAAGATTAAATCCTTTCGTCAAATCCCAGGAGAGCAGTTTCATGAAGCATTTAATAGACTTAAGGAGTTATTAATAACATGTCCTCATCACGATGTTCCAAAATGGGAGCTTGTCAAAGTCTTCTATGATGGGTTGGATTATAACAACCAACAATTTGTGATGGCCACTAGTGGGGGTATGTTTTTCTCGCGACCTATGGAGGAAGAATGGGAGTTTTTTGAAAAACTAAGCAAAGGTTCTAAGACCCAAGCTTCAGTGGATCGAAACAACCACCCATCTTCCGCCAATTATGTGTCTAACCAACGTGGCACACATTCCGAAATTAGCGAGTTAAGTAAGAAAGTTGATCTTTTGTTGAAAAATATAGGAAAAGGTGTTCCGAATGTGTCTAATGTGTCGCATAGTGGGTGTTCAATGTGTGGTGATCCGAGTCACTCTGTCGATAATTGTCAAAGTTGGGGGGTGCCACCGAATGAGGAGGTAAATGGAGTCTACGGTGGTCGTCCACGAAATGACCCATTCTCCGAAAGTTACAATCCTGGATGGCGCAATCACCCCAATTTCCGTTGGAAAGATGAAGACACTCGCCCTAATAATGCCCAACAACAACACTATGGTTACAAACCAAGGTATGAGGGTGGCGATTCATCTAATTTTCAACCAAATTATTACAATCATAGGCCACAACAACAATATCCAAATCAGGGCCAAGGGCAAGATGACAACCGTCTCTTGAACCTTGACCGAAAGTTTGATAGGCTTATGGATTCATTGTCTACCAACAATCAAGAGATTAATAGAAAATTTGAGGTCACTGATCAAAGACACGAGACCACTACTAAATCTATTGCAGCTCTTGAGAGACAAGTTGGTCAATTAGCGGATCAGTTAAGCAAAAGAGATGAGGGAAGGCTACCGAGCTACCCCACCATGAATCCCGCACACAAGAAAAATGGAAATGAGCACGTGAATATGGTGACATCTCTTTGAAACGGGAAAATCTACAACAATGACAAGGGAATTCCAAATTCTCCTGATGTCGAGGATTTCGTTACTGATGACGAAATTATTGTTGAAGGTAAAAATTCTGATAATGTTAAGTCCGGTTCTGAGTTGGTAAATGATTTGTTAAATGATTTTCCTAAACCAACAACACCGAATCTTAAAGCTACTGAATCTCCCGAAGTTGGGAAGGGTGGTGTGTCCAGCACACCTTACCCTACGGCTTTGGAGAAATCGACATCCGCAAGGTTAGCTAAAAAAGGTCCTCATGCTGAGGATATGTGGGAGACTTTCAAGCAAGTTAAGATCAATCTCCCCCTTATTGATGCTATCAAGCAAATTCCTGCATATGCCAAGTTTTTAAAGGACTTGTGTACCCAGAAGAGGAAGCTGAAGGCGTCTTTGCCTAAAAAGATTGACCTAACTGAGCATGTTAGTGCAGTCTTATCTAGCTCCCTTCCTCCTAAATTCAAAGATCCTGGAGCACCGTTGATTTCAGTAGTGGTCGGAAATATTGCCATTAAGAAGGCGCTCCTTGATCTTGGTGCCAGTATTAACATCCTTCCTGCTAGTTTGGTTGATAAGTATGACTTAGGAACTCTTCGTAAGACTGACACCA